>CM053402.1:32228861-32323666 GCA_028644305.1 Xerus rutilus | reverse complement strand
GGTCTCTTATTCTTCCAAATGAATTTCTTGATTGCCTTTTCTATTTCTATAAGGAATGATGTTG
Organism: Xerus rutilus; assembly: GCA_028644305.1. Classification (NCBI taxonomy): domain Eukaryota; kingdom Metazoa; phylum Chordata; class Mammalia; order Rodentia; family Sciuridae; genus Xerus; species Xerus rutilus. The sequence continues at coordinate 32,323,602 of CM053402.1, read as the reverse complement.
GGATTTTAATTGGAATACATTGAATCTATATAGCGCTTTGGGTAGTATGGCCATTTTGACAATATTTATTCTGCCTATTCAGGAGCATGGGAGATCTTTCCATCTTCTAAGGTCTTCTTCAGTTTCTTTCTTTAGGTCTTGTAGTTTGCACTGTAGAGGTCTTTTACCTCTTTTGTTAAATTGACTCCCAAGTATTTTATCTTTTTTTTTTTGAGGCTATTTTTTTTTTGAGGGTTTATCACTGATGTATAGAAATGCAGTTGATTTATGGGTGTTGATTTTATATCCTGCTACTTTGCTGAACTCATTTATTAATTCTAGAAGTTTTCTGGTAGTATTTTTTGGATCCTCTAAGTATAGAATTATGTTTTCTGCAAATAATGATCGTTTGAATTCTTTTCCTATTTGTATCCCTTTAATTTCTTTTGTCTGCTTAATTGCTCTGGCTAGTGTTTCAAGGACTGTGTTGAATAGCAGTGGTGAAAGAGGGCATCCCTGTCTAGTTCCTGTTTTCAGAGGGAATGCTTCCAGTTTTTCTCCATTTAGGATAATATTGGCCTTGGGTTTAGCATAGATAGCTTTTTACAAAGTTGAGGTATGTTCCTACTATCCCTAATTTTTCTAGCGTTTTTGAACATAAAAGAGTGCTGTATTTGTCAAATGCTTTCTCTGCATTGATCGATAAGATCATATGACTTATCTTTAAGTCTATTGTGGTGATGGATTACATTAATTGATTTCCGTATGTTGAACCAACCTTGCATCCCTGCCTTCATCGACTTTGAGTCGAGTTTTGTGTAGGGTGAAAGATAACCTATTTTAAACACAATCATCTTGATAGATATGAACTGAAAGGAAAATATATACTATGCACGCACCAATCAAAACAAAGCTGCAATGGTGATGTTAACGTCAGAAAAGTAGAATTCAGAGCAAGAAAAACAAACAAAGTTAATACAGGATCTCATGTTAAAAGGGTTGAATCAATAAGAATTTCTAACAATCTGAAATGGGCTAAATGTGTATGAATCTTGAAAGTAACTCTAATTTTTTTTCACCTTTGTGTGTGTATGTGTGTGTGGTACTAGGGATTGAACTTAGGAGCATTCTACTACTGAGCTACATCTCCGTCCCTTTTTATTTTTTATTTTGAGATAGGGTCTCACCAATCTGCTGAATCTGACCTCGAACTTGTAATCTTGTCCCTCATCCTCTGAGTAGCTGTATTTACAGGCGTGCACCACCGTATCCAGCTATCTTTAAACTTTCTAAGCTGAAGTAACTGTTGAAAAATAAGCATACACAGTTATACTTGGATTTGGTTTTTTTTTTTTTTTTGTACTGGAGATTGAACCCAGGGTTGCTTTAACACTGAGCTGCATTCCCAGCCCTTTAGCGTCGCCCGCCCCCACCTTTTGCGAGGCAGGTTCTCACTAAGTTTCTTAGCACCTTGCCAAGTTCCTGAGACTGGACTCGAACTTGTGATCCTCCTGCCTTAGCTTCCCAGGCTACTGGGATTACAGGCATGCACCACCATGCCTGCTTTTAAAATTTTAACTCAGAAATATTACTCATTAATAGAAAAAGTAAGCAAATGATCATAAAGATGTTAAAGAGCCAAATAGTACTAATGATTAACTTAGATTAGTATTTATAGAACACTCTAGGTGTTCGAGTGTGTATGTAACTGTTCCCAAGCTGCATCATATTCTGAGCCATAAAACAAATTTAAACAAGTAATTCCTTGTTAAAATAAAATTATGCTAGCAATAATATCTGAAAAATACCCAAATATTTGGAAACTAAACAACATAACTTCAAATAACTCATGAGTAAAAGTGATCATTTCTAGAAAATATTCAGAACTGAGTGTAAATGAAAATGCCTCATATTAAAATCTATTTTGGAGGGAAATTTATACCATGTGTCTTTATAGTGAACTCCTTTAGAAACTTGAAAAAAGGAAGAAAAAAAGTGAACTAGAAGTAAGGAGAGTAAAGGAAATACTAAAGACAGGCAGAAATTAGTGAAATTAAAAAAAGAAAACCATTCCAGATGCAGTAGTGCACACCTGTTATAATTCCAGCAGCTTGAGAGGCTGAAGCAAGAGAATCGCGAGTTCAAAGCCAGCCTTAGCCATGGTGAGGCGGTAAGCAACTCAGTGAGACCCTGTCTCTACATAAAACACAAAATAGGGCTGGGGATGTGGCTCAGTGGTCGAGTGCCCCTGAGTTCAATCCCCTGTATCCCACCCCCTAAAAAAAAAACAAAATAGAAAAACAGAATATCATGAAACCAAAATGGGGTGCCTTGAAAAAGTCTCGTCAGACTGATCATGAGAAAAAGAGAGAAAAAAATAAAAAACAAATTATATCAATATCCTGAAAGAAAAAGTGGCCAGAGTAAAGCCCTTAGATATTAAAATGTGCCAGTTCCTTGATTTTTAAAAAGCAATTTGTTCAAGACAAATATTTAAAATTTTTAAATAAACCAAATTCAAAATCAGAAAATTTGGGCTGAGATTGTGGCTCAGTGGTGGAGTGCTTGCTTCGTGTGTGTGAGGCACTGGGTTCGATCCTCAGCACAATGTAAAAATAAATAAAATAAAGATATTGTGTCCATGTACAACTAAAAAAAATTTTTTTGTAAAATCAGAAAATTTAGTAATATAAACTGAACATCCTTAATCTGAAAATTCCAAATTTGAAATGCTCCAAAATCCGAATTTTCTCTCTCCTCTCTCCTTGTAATAGGACTGTAATTCAGGATCTATTACTGAGCTACATTTTCAGTCCTTTTTAAATTTTATTTTAAGAAAGGGTCTCATTAAGTTACTCAGGCTGGACTCGAATTTACAATCCTGCTTCAGCCTCCCGAGTCACTAGGATTACAGGTTTGCGCCACTGTTCCTGGCAAGAGCATGTTTTGATATGTTGCCCAGGCTGGTCTCAAATTCCTGGGTTCAAGCAGTCTTACTACCTCAGCCTCAAAAGTCACTAGAATTGCAGGTGTACACCACATTGGGCTAGGTAGAGTCAAATTTTAAACTGGTTAATGAAGTGGGAAGCTACTGGTGTGATAAGTAGGTATATAGAATAAAATTGCAAAAGACTGAGTTTTAGTTCCATGGTGTTGTAATTTTCATACTCATTGTTGTTGAAATGATTATGGATTTTATAATTTGGTCCTTTAAAATTCTCTCTGGCCTGGTATAGTGCCACGTGCCTATAATCCCAGTGGCTCAGGAGGCTGAGACAGGAGGATCAAGAGTTCAAAGCCAGCCTCAGCAACTTAGTGAGGCCCTAAGCAACCCAGTGAGACTCTGTAACTAAATAAATTCAAAAAAGAGCTGGGGATGTGGCTCAGTGGTTAAGGGTCCCTGGGTTTAATCCCCAGTACAACAAAACAAAACAAAACAAAAACTCTGTCAGTGACATGGAAAAATCACAGTACCTGCACATCTAGTAGTCATGCTCTGTTGCTTTATTGATATATCACCAAGTTGGATGTTCATAACAAAAAGATGTTTTAATTTTTCATTTTGGAAATTTTTATATCTTTGCTGTTTTTTTGCTGGTAATAATTTACTATTTACAAGTAGTTTTTGAAACTGTTTTATCCACATACATAATATTTTTTATTTTTACCCTGTTTTTTTTTGTTGTTTGTTTTTTATTTTTTTTCTGTCTTCCAGGAATGCTTTTAGTCACAACAGACACACTTGGCCATGACTTTCACGTCTTCCAAATTCTGACACATCCTTGGTCCTCATCACAGAGTGCTGTCCACCATCTGTATACTCTTCACAGGGGTGAAACTGAAGCTAAGGTAAATTATGTATTTTTTCAGAAGGTGATTTCAGTGGGTAATATGACATCTAATCTAGTTGGTCATTTTTATCACATTGGAGCTTAATATTTGTGAGAAAGTATTATTCTCTGTGATAGAATGGGTGAGAGTAAATTTTGAAAACAATTCCCCTTTTGACCCTACAACTACATAAGCAGTAGATGCCCACCTTATGGTTACACATTCAAAGAATTTCGATGCAGTGGTCTTTCAGCTTATCAGCTTACCCTGTTCCTTCCACTTTTCTACCATTTCTTACTCCAGAGAAAACCTACCATTCACTTGATGTCTTTTTATCCAGATCTTCTAGTATGTATTTTGGTTCTTTTTACATATCTAAGTATGTACATAAATATGTGTACATGGATATACCTATAAATACACATTGAAAAATACACAGAATAATTTATTTTCTTAATTGATATGGATATACTGGAGGCTGTACAGTATGGCTGTCGAGAACTAATTTTTTTTTTTTTTCGGGGGGGATACCAGAGATTGAACTCAGGGGCACTTGACCACATCCCCAGCCCTATTTTCTATTTTATTTAGAGACAGGGTCTCACTGAGTTGCTTAGTGCCTCATGGCTGCTGAGGCTGGCTTTGAACTGTCGATCCTCCTGCCTTAGCCTCCTGGGCCGCTGGGACTACAGGCTTTTACCGCTGCACCTGGCTGAGAACTAATTTTTTGCATCTGTCACTACCACTGCAGTTGGTGACGTCAGGATGGTAGTGAAAGATCATCCATGGTGGGTATATATTGGATCATGAAAATTGTCAAACATTACAAATCAGGAGTGGCTAGTCTTTTTCCTCAGAGAGCCGGTGCCTAAACATTTACACTCACAACTGGGCATGGCACACGTACATCCATACATATACTTACTGGGTGTTGTATTAGGCACCATGCTAAGTAATTTACATGTGCTTAATATTCTTAGTATCAGTATTGCTGGTAGATACTGTATATCATCTTAGTAGCTTAAAATCCCAAATAACTTCTTGTTTCACAAGGGCATTGGCTGTGCATTCACCAGTACAGTATTCTATATCTGTCATTCTAGGAGATAGTCAAATGATCCTATATGATTTATTAAGTATTCCATATTTTCTCAAAAGCCTAAAGTGCTGTTTCACCAAAGTAAATGCCTATAATTGAATTATCTTAAATATATAGAAATTAATCATTTCAAAATGAAATATAACAAAAAAAGGCATTGGAGTTTATTGTACCTAGCTCTGTTCCTTTCTGTTCTGAAAATTGATAAGTATAAGGAAGGTATCCACATTTATCCTGCCTTTCTTATATCAATTTAATAAGATGAATGAGGGAAAATTTTTAAAAATATTTTTTTAGTTGTCAGTGGATCTTTATTTATATGTGGTGCTGAGAATTGAACCCAGTGCCTCACACATGCTAGACAAGCACTCTAACACTGAGCCACAACCCCAGCACCGAGGGAAAGTTTTTCTGTGAAAGAATTCCAACATACAATAAGTAGAAGAATAGAATTTTCTTAAGCTAATGGATAATCATTAGTCTAGTTTTAGTTGGTTAATTTTACATTGTTAAAGTGAAACAGTAGGTATTAAACCCATATGATACAATATGGTATTTACAACATGATTTATTATTGCCCAGCCTTTTAAATTATCTATGACTTATTATTGCCCAGCCTTTTAAATTAAACGTGTGTCTAATTTACCTTCTAGATATAATTAATAAACTTTTATTTGGAACTAGGGCTTGAATCCAGGGGGCTCTACCACTAAGCCATATCTCTAGCCCTTTCTATTTTTTATTTTGATACAGGGTCCTACTAAGGTGCTCAGGGCATCACCAAGTTGCCTCAGCTTCCTGAATTGCTGGGATTACAGGCATGTTCCTTCATGTTCAGCTATAATTAGTACTTTAAAGAAAACATATGGTGTGACAAGGGAAACAACACCATCAGAATACAACTAGCCAATTCTAGAATGTTCTAAAATATAAATGTGACCTCTTTTTTTTTTCAACAAATAATTTAAATAGGAAAATAAGAGTTGGTGTTTAGTAGGGGAAAAGTAAATTGTTGTAGACTAAGTACAAAGTGTGGACCCCATTGAATCCTTTTTCACAGAAACCAAGGCAGAAAAAATATTTTTCACATCAATAATGAAATTTAAATGACTTATGAGATGATTTTAAAGAATTTAAAAAACCTCATTTCTTAAGTACTGCAATTGGTATAGAGATATCTGGAATTTAATTTCAAATAATCTAGCAGTAGGAGAGCATAGTTTAGATAATACAACAAATGAATGAGAAAAGAAAATGTAGGGAACAATGTATGAAGAAATGTTTTTGAGACAGTTGGAGAATATTGTCCAGCAACTGGGTATTATTTGATATTTACCAAGTGTTGCTCAATTTCTGGTTGTTATTTTTTTTTTTAAATATTTATTTTTTAGTTGTAGGTGGACACAATAGCTTTATTTTATTTTTATGTGGTGCTGAAGATCGAACCCAGTGCCTCCCACGGCTAGGCGAGCACGCTACCACTGCGCCATAACCCCAGCCTCTGGTTGTTATTAAATTGCTAATTTGCATTAAAATTCTGTCAAGAGAGAACAATGAGATAGATTTAATAAAATGTATAAAACATTAATTATTGAAGGTAGATGATGTCCTTGTAAGGTGATATGTTTTATTTTAAAAATTTTTTAAGGTGATGCATTTTAGCGTATGAATGTCTTCAGAAATTTTTCTCAGATAAAGTAAAAATAAAATAAAATCTGTCAATATTATGCTGTTTTATTTACTTTATAACATGATTCACTGTTCATTTTCTAAATATTAGCTATTGTGTTTAGAGTAATTCTGTTGACTGATGCAAAGAATCCTGTGGAGATTTTTGTTTGGATGGCATTGAGATTACATTTTTATATTGTTAGAATTAACATTCTTATGTTATAGAATTTTTGCATGTGGGAATTACTGCAATTTAGAATTAAACCATTCTAGTATGGCAAAATACTAGTATGACAAAATATAATTGTTTTCTAACCAAATTCATATCTTTTTACTTTGGTAGACTCTCTCACGAGATCAGATAGTTTTCAGCAAATTTTCTTTGTGGAATATATTTTCTGAAAATTGCAGTAAGTTTTTGCTTTTTTAGTGTTTTTTTTCTACCTTATTACATTGACTAAGAACTATAAACCATCAATGTAGTAGTGAATTTTTAAAAAAAAATATTTTTGGGGTTGTAGATGGACACAATATCTTTATTTTATTTATTTGTATGTGGTGCTGAGGATCAAACCCAGTGCCTCACGCATGCGAGGCGAGAACTCTACCACTGAGCTACAATCCCAGCCCTGTAGTAGTGAACTTTTAATGTTTGCTTTTATTTTGCTTTATGTCTACCATCTTTGTTTTATAGGTAATACATAAAAACATTTGGAAATTCAATTTTAATTTTTTGAATATAAGTTTTGTTTAATTTTGAGGTATATGGAGCAAAACATCAAAGTTACCTATTAGTGTGTCTGCTTCTGGAGTTGCTTTGTTTTATTGTAACCTGTTGTGCCTTCTTTAGATCCCTTCCATATTTACATAGGTCCTCCCCTCCCCCTGTACTAGGGATTGAAACCCAGGGTGATCTACCACTGAGCTTCATTCCCAGACTTTTTTTTTTTTTTTTTTTTTAATATTTTTTAGTTGTAGATGGACACAATATCTTTATTTACTTATTTTTATGTGGTGCTGAGGATCGAACCCAGTGCCTCACACATGCGAGGCAAGCACTCTACCACTAAGCTTCAATCTTAGCCCCCAGACTTTTTAAATTATATAATACTACTACATTATTATGAACAGATTTAGCCAGGCACAACAATGTGTGCCTGTAATCCCAGTGACTTGGAAGGCTGAAGCAGCAGAATCTCAATTTCAAGGCCAGCCTTGGCAATTTAGCACGGCCCTAAGAAACTTAGGGAGACCGTGTCTCAAAATAAAAAAAATAAAAATAAAAAGGGCTGAGATGTAGCTCAGTGCTGAAGCATCCCTAGTACTGAAAAAGCCAAAACCAAACAAAAAAAATCAATGGTTTTATTACTCTTTCTAATTTGAGTTCTAACATTTATAGATTGTCTGATAGTTTTGAATAGCTACATGCTCTAATTTCCACTTAATATTTTAAGGAAAACCCTAACTTACTGCTTGATAGGCTCTTGGCATTTTCATGGTCCTAACTCTATTTCAGCTTTAGTTAAAATATTTCAATCTGGAATTCTTATCCTTTACTGTACCTTTTTCTAATTTTTTATTCTTATTGCCACAATTCAGAAGAGATTATAGATATGAAATTTAAGAAACTATAGATATGAAAAAATGTGCATTTTTTTCTTCAAATCAGTTATTGTATCCTGAATTTAAAGTTGAGAAATCTTAGCTTTTTTTTAATGTCATGGTAAAATGCATGTAACATAAAGTGTACTATCTTACGGATTTCTACATGTACAGTTCAGTAGTGAAGCACGTTGCCATTGTTGTGCAACTCTTACCATCATCTGGGTAATCTTATTTTCTGGCAGTGTTTTTCTGGCAACTAAGTTTTATATGCTCTCGACATCAAACATTTTATATTAGCTGTTCCTGAACAAGAATCTGGAGAATGGAGTTTTAGCCACATGCAGTATCATCTCATTTCTTCTCATGTTTCCACCATGCAAATTACTGTTTATATGTAAATTTTAGTTCACTCATGGACAAATATGGGAATATTCAACTTCTCATAAATATATACCTGCCTTCCTCCCTCTTTGCCTCCTTCCTTCCTCCTTCCTCTCTCCCTTTTGTAGCACTAAGTCTTGAACCCCAGGATATTGTCGCTGAGCTACATCTTCAGCCCTTTTTTTTTTAGTTTTTATTTTGAGACTAGGTCTCTTACATTACTGAGGCTAACCTCGAACTTGCAAGCATCCTGTCTTAATCCCAAGCAGCTGGGATTACAGGAATTTACCGCCATTCCTGGCTAATGCCTAATTTCTTCCATCTGGAAGAAATTTATAAAATATTTTTACTTCCTTGAGTGTGAAACTTGTTCATTATAGCTCTTCTTTTCTTTCACAAAACACCTTATAAGAAGTACTTTTAAAATTGCTGCTAAAGTTAATAACATTTATTTTGTGGATTGTGCTTCAAGTTTTTGTCTGATGTTTTCTCATGATTAGGTTCAAGTTACTCATCTTTGGTGAGAATGTCACAGAGGTGTTGCATACTGTCAGATGGAGCATGATTTGTATCATAATTGATTATTTGGTTGATGTATCATTATATCATTTTGTTATCATAGATTTCTTTTTTTCCCATGGGTTATATTTGTTTCATAATTATTTATTTTAGCACTCAAAATGTCCCATATTTGACCAGTGGGAGCCCATTAACTGTACAATTGTGTCTTTGAGTATATTTCCACCATTCTTTGAGAATTTCTTACTTTAATTCATTGCTAACTTGCTTACTGTTAGGTTTAATTACCACTTATTTTTGTTTCTTTTGTATGGAAATTTTAAGATTGATGAGCATTTTAGGTGAAGATTTAATATTTCAGTGTTCCGCTGAGTATGTTTTATTTCTTTATTGTTTTAAGTCTTGTCCTGTCTCTTCTGCTATCAGTTTGCCCAACCTTATCTATAACCTTTTAGTATTTGAATATTTTAAACAACATTTATTTATTTATTTAAAAAATATATATATTTTTAGTTGTGGATGAACCTTTATTTTTATTTATTTGTTTTTATGTGATGCTGAGAATTGAACCCAGTACCTCACACATGCTAGGCAAGCGCTCTACCAACTGAGCTACAACCCTAGCTCAACAACAGCTATTTATTTGTATTTTTAAGATTTTTTTTAGTTGTAGATGGATACCTTTATTTATTTATTTTTACGTGGTGCTGAGGATTGAACCCAGTGCTTCATATGTGTGAGGCAAGCACTCTACCACTGAGCCACAACACTAGCCCAACATTTATTTTTGATACCTTCTTTCTATTAGTGTTATTTCCATTTACTTTATCTATATGTCCAATCTGGAAATAGAAACTTTTAATTTTATTGATGTCTGTTAGAACAGTGTCTTACATATGTTTGGTATTGCCAGTGCTGTCTTTGTTTAACAGGTAGACAAACCAAATAGAATTCATTAAAATGATTTCGCTCTTATATACCCTGTAATTTGGAATTTCTAAACAGCAAATATCAAGATCCTAGATCCTCAGTTAGTGACTATAAAATTAATTTTTATCAGACTCTACTGAAAATTATTTTGAACTGATAGAATTTAGCACCAATCATTAAATCTGTATAGCATATGATCTATCTAGCCAAATTTTGTACCTCAGAATCATACTCGGAATTCTTCCAAGATCTCTTAGAGTACTTTAATCAGGCAAGGACAAAAATAAAGTATGTGGATCTAATTATGTTGAATTAAGTTGTTTTGTGGTCTTTGACTTGTAATATCCTCTGCATCTGACAGTAATTTTCCTCATAAAGCACATGTGCAGTAAAAAAATAGTCCTTGTTTCAACAGTAAGTATAAATCTTATGAGTATTTTGTTAATACACTTCTATAACATCTTCCTCAAACTGATTCAAGTCATTTTTTTTAAATATTTTTTTAAGTTGTTGGTGGACCTTTATTTTTTTAATATATATTTACATGTGCTGAGAATCGAACCCAGTGCCTCACGCATGCTAGGCAAGTGCTCTACCACTGAGCCACAACCCCAGCCCACTCAAGTCATTTTTTAACTAACATGCTAATTTTGGTAAATATCATAATTGCTTTAATACCATCTATACATCAGACAAGTGTGAATTTTTCCATGTTAGAAACAGTTCTGCCAGGTAGTATGACTAATATCTTTGTCAAAGTGACAAAGGCACATATTTAATATTATTGATTGATGCTATTAGATAGCAATTTGAGATAAAAATAGATTTTTGAAGTGTGAATATGTCCCAAATATTGCCTTGTTATGCTTATACAGATATTCAAATTTAATTGGATTTTCTGTATTTTTACTTGGAAAATCTGGCAATCCTATGCATGCCTCTGTGGTCATGGGATTTTCTTCAGTTTTCACCAAAACCCTTAGTTTTATGCATATGTAATTCACATAATATAAAATTCATTTTTAAGTGGTAAAATCCAGAGGGTTTTTTTTAGCATGCTCTCAGAGAGAAGAAAGATCATTTTTGTCACCCTTAAAATATACTCCTAATCCATGAGCTGTATGCTTGGATGCTGAGGAGTAATTATATAACCAAAGACAAGCTAATAATTTCTCAAACCTTCAAGTTATTCATCTTTAAAATGGGACCTATACCTACTTCACAGGATTTATTGAGAAGAAAATCATAAATACTATATATAGTTCTTAGCAAAACACTTGCCACAGTGATTACCAAATAAAGTACCTTTATGAGGACCTCCACTGTTGGCCAATATAGTGTAAGAGGGACTGGATTTACCCTCGTCCCTGAAATAGCTAAACATTTAATAGTGTTTTTTCTAGACATTGTACATTAAGCTTTGAATGATGGTGATTTTTGGGAGATGGAAACAAATAAGAAGAGCTCTGTGATTACCCCACCATGATGCCTTGAAAGAGTTTCTAATCCACAGTACAAGAAGAGGGAACCAGTGGAGCCTGGTAGTCACCCTTAGTTAATGAGATACTGCTAAGGGTGCAGGGAGTCCAGGGTTATAGATTCTGGAGACAGAGTTCTAGATGCATGGAGCTGCAAAGAGAGAATTCCAGAGATCTGCATAAGACCGCTGAGAACATGGAAAAACCACCATTAGGCCCAAAAGGAAAAAGTAAAGCTATCTTTGTTCAAAGATGATATGATGATGTAGAAAATATAAATGATTCTATAAAAAGACAACTAATGAAATGATTTTACCAACATTACAGGATATAGATAAATATAGAAAAAATCAATTGGACTTCAACATATTAGCAACAGTCCATTGATTATTTAAAGATATTTAAAAATATAAAATACTGATGTTATCATGTGCAAGACCCTTACTCTGAAAACTGGAAAACATTGCTGAGAGTAAACAAAAGCCTCAATTATTGGGAAGTTGGACCACTTTCTTGTGCTGGAAACTTAATATCATTATGAAGTGATTTATTTCCAAACTAATCTGTAGATTCTTTTTAGTCCCCATCAAAATCCCAGCAGGATTTTTTTCCCATAGAAATTAAATAGCTGATCCTAAAAATTCATTTGAAAATACATAGGGACTTATAATGGGCAAAATAATTTGAAAATAGGAAAAAAAGTTGAAAAGAGCTGTCACTGTATGAGAGCAAGACTTATTAAATCTGCATTAGTCAATAGGGAGTTCAAGAACTTTGCTATATGTATGTACAGTTGATTTTTGGCAAAAGTGAATAGATGGAAAAAAAGATTTATCTTTTAACAAATAACTCAAATTGAATGATAGAGTTAATTCTAAAGCTTATAATTATAAACATTCGATACAAAAACATAGGAGAAAACTTTGCCTTTTGTGTTATGCACAGATTCTTAAAAATGTGACCTTAATATCAAAATTCACTAAAGAAACTTGATAAATTATGGCTCATCAAAATTAAACACATCTGCTCTTTGAAAGAAACGTAAGAGAAACAAATAGTATAAGTTCTTTTGCATCCATAATTCATGTAAAAAACTCTCAAATGTCAGTGAGTGGAGAAATTGGATTTCTCATATCTTATATCTTGCTATTAAGAGCATGAACTGGTATAGCCAGTCTGAAAAATCTTAATATTCATTTATCATAGACCCTAGTAAGCTTAATCCTGAGGAGATTGTGCACAGTTTAAAATTAACATTTTTCTGGATGATGTCCAAAATTATGAAAATATTAGAAATTTACTCTCATGGAAGTCCAAAATTAAGGTGTAAGCAAGGCTGTACTCCTTTTGTAGATTCTGAGGAGGAACCTTTTCTTTACCTTTTCCAGCTTCTGGTGGCTTTCAGCATTCCTTGACTTGTAGCCACATAATCATTCTGCTTCTCTGTGGTCACTTTGCACATCCTCCTCTGTTTTGGCTACTCTTCCTTATTTGATGGCTGGGTACAGTGATGCACACCTGTAATCCCAGCCACTTGGAAGGTTAAGGCAGAAAGATTGCAAGTTTGAAGCCAGCCTCAGCAACTTAGTGAGACTCTTTCTTGAAATAAAAAATTAAAAGAACTGGGGATGTGTTACAGTGGTAGAGCATCCTGAGTTAAATCCCAACATCCTCCCCTTCAAAAAATGATGGCTTTTGATACCAACCCAGATCATCCAGGATAATCTCATCTCAGGATCTATAAATCACTTATTGTGACAAAGAGTCAGCCCTAAAGGATTTGAACATGTGGATATGTCTTTTTTGGAGGTGAGGGGCTCCCATTCCCTTTACCTCATTCCCTCATCTCCAGAATTCATGTTCATGCCATGTATAATTCTTTTACCCCATGCCAATATCCCTAAAAGTCTAAGCCCATCACATGATCAACCCCAAAATTTCTTGAAAATGTCATCATCTCAAATTTCTCCGATCTGATAATCTAAATCATCCAAATTGGATATGGTTGACCCAATTTAGGGCAAAATTTGTCTCTATTTGTGGACCTACTAAAATTCTAGAGTGGGATACGAATATGATAGGCATTCTAAAAGGAATACATGGGAAAGAATCAAGGGCTTACTGGTCCCAAACAAGTATAAAACCCAGCAGGGGAGATACCATTAAGTTTCAAGGCTTGAGTTTCCTATGTAATTTAAGGCTCCACCTCTTAGACTGCAACTATTTTCTTGGCATGTGACTTTGCTCACCCTTGCCTTTCATGTACTCCTGTTTGGGACTATAGTCACGGTCCCTGCCTGGGAACCCATTCATCCAGTTTTGAACAAATGTATCCATAGAAAATACATAGTGGGCATGATTGGCCCATTGTTATAGGTTGCCTAACCCTGTATTAAAGTGGGGGTGACGGCTGTCTATTGTCTGTGCTGATTGCTCCTTACTTCAGTCAGCCTTCCAGAGTTGGGGTCATATAACTGCCATGGGCTCATGAATACCATCAGTGAACCAGCTGTTGGCATTTACCAGGAGCTCTGTGAATCAAGGGGCTGTTGGGCCAATGGCATTGCTGCAGGCAGTAGAGTAGAAGATAGTGTAGGCATAAAACTCAAGGTGTCGGGCTGGCTGGACTTTGGAATACCCTGGTCCCATTTGAATATCAGTTCTTGTTATTAGAAATTTACTCTCATGGAAGTCCAAAATTAAGGCCCGTCCCACCTCAGGTTTAAGTTGACTCATCCCACAGCTGCTCTGGAAAGTTGTACCTCTGTGGGTCAGTTGTTCAGTCATTAGAACTTAGTAGCAGGTTAATAGTTGCTTTCTAAAAAAGGGAATGTACTTGGTTGCATCATCAGGCAGGTGGCGATGTTGTACTGGGATAACACCTCTGAGTACCTCAGCAGCCATTAAGTCTACCTAAATATTTTCCTCCTGGGATTTTGTGTTGTTTCTGGTATATGACATGGGAAGGAACTAGAAGCCTGGTAGGTGGTCTGTTGTGAACTTGTCCCATCATCACCTCAGTATACATGGCCAAGGATAACCTCTGACAGAGTCCTTTAATTACAGTCACATAAGCCATTAATACCATTATCCATACATCACTGTAAGCTACAATGACAGTACATTAATTGGACTAAAGGGTCCTATCCTTTTATAACCCTCTCCAGCATGAATTTCCCTCTGTGAAAACGTGCAGTCAATGTGCGTATTGTCAATTGTTCCAGTGACAGCCACCTATGATAACGTTATCCCTTATCTGTGAGGTAGGGAGGAAACCTTTTGGATGTATTATGGATATTCTGGAATTTTAGCCTGCTTTCTCACTGGCCCTTAGATCCGTGATTGGTTCCCTAGTGTTGGTGCCACTTTTCCTACTATGAGTAGTGGTTGCTACTTCCCAGCATCTGCTCAGTGTCCAGGACAGCAGGATATTCCTTCTGTCTCCCCCTCTGCTTTCCCCAGGCACAGTTTCACCCTGTAGTCTTTCGCATTTGTGGCCTCTTCTCATCCTCATCTCTGGTCGGGGTCAGGCCAGCTGCAGCAGGAACCAGGCTCATGAGGACTGCTGGCTGGCCCTGTGTTGTTATATTAGTAAGGATCAATATTCACTGTTTTAAAAAAATTGAATGTTTGTCATTTCACCTGTACTTGTATAAAGCAATCATGAAAGATTGCATGTACACTTTACCTAGTTTCCCCTGAGTACTCACATTTGGTAGAACTATGATATCTCACGGTCAGGATACTGACATGGATATAATACACTAGTCTTTTTTAGACCCCCAGCAGATTTATTTATATTCATTTGTATCAATTTGTGTGGATTTATATAGTTTTATCTTGTCTGTGTCCGCCACTACCGTCAACATACTGAACACTTCTTCAGTTTGCCATTTATCACCACACCTACCTCCCACAGTTTGTTGGAATAATCAACTGTTAAAAGGGCATCTGGACTGTTTATAGTTTTCTTCTATTATGAGTATGTTATGTGACTAGTCTTCATTTCTCTGGCATAGGTGCCACAAATGTAATCGCATGCTTAGTTGTATAAGCATTTACCTACAGTGAATGCTTTTAATTTTGCTGAGAGCAGATTTATCAGTTTTTCTCCTACTGATACTAGCCCTTATATAGATACTACTCCTTTGTAAGATGATAACTGGTTTGCAAGTTTTTTTCTACCAACTTCTAGCTTATTTTTTTTATCCTTCTCATGTGGGCTTTCAGAGCAAACATGTTCTAGTTTGATGAGACCCAGTCTATTAGATTTTTAAATGGATCTTGCTTTTTGTATTAAGCTAAAGAACCGTTTGATTAACCCTCAATTCCGAGGATTATTTCCTCTGTAGTTTTCTAAGTTTTACAGTTTTACATTTTATATTATCAGCATCTGGTGGCCTCATGAAATGAGCTGGAAGTTCTCTTTCGTCTTCCATCTTCTGAAACACAGTTATTAGTTATAGGTGTATCCACATGACCTATTACTCTTGGGTGATTTAGTAGTTTGTGGTTTTTGAAGATTGGCCTATTTTCTCTAAGTTTCTAAGTGTATTTAAATGCAGTTACTCATCATTTTTGTTTTTTTTTTTTAATCCATTTTACAAGTACTGGATCTGTAGTGCTAGCCTCTGAGTCATTCCTAATATTGATGATTTATGTGTTTTTCTCTTTTGATTTTTTTCAATCTCCCTGGAGTTTTGGCAGTTTTCTTGATTTAAAAAAAATTATTTTTGTTTCATAGGTTTTTCTCTATTTTCCTATTTTTCAGTTTTCTTAATTTCTGCTCTCATCTGTATTTTCTTCATTCTGCTTCCTTGGTATTATTTCAGTCTTTTTTTTTTTTTTTTTTGTCTTGTCCCTAATCCTTTGTGGGTAGGAACTCAGATTATTTATTTAAGTTCTTTGTTTCCCAGTTAGGAATCTAGCAGTGTAATCTTCTCATAGGACTGCATTTATGTCGCCTCACATATTTTAATGCTGGGAATATTTTTAAAAATAATTTACTGGCAAATATTTTATTTAAGCCTGGAAACAGTTGGGCACTGTGGTACATTCTTGTAATCCCATTGACTCAGGAGGCTGAGGCAGGAGGATCACAAGTTCAAAGCTGGCGTGGGCAATTTAGCAAGACCCTGTCAAGAAATAAAAAAGTAAAAAGGATTGGGGATGTAACTCAGTGGTACAGCACCTGGAAGAGCACCCCTGGATTCAGTCCCCAATACCACCATCCTCCCTACCCCTAATTTTTTTAAACCAGAAAACATCCTTGTAGGCTGAAAGACTTGTATCTCCACCTTTAGTCCAGTTAGAAATGTGAGAGCTAGAATTAAAACCTTGATCTTTGCCACCTGGCAGAAGTCTTTGTGTTAGCCCTTGCTACCCATCCTTTTCCTTTCTCCTGTGTTTTTTGATCTCCCCTCCTTCTCTGTCTTTTCATGATTGATGTGTACATTTTCCACTAAATATAGGGACAGAGTATACAGCTTACAACATCAGATTATTTTTTAAGCTCTGAAAAAAGTCTTTTCATAACAAAATAATGTTTAAAATCTCCATATGTTCTGATTGGTTTTGAAAATTTAAAAAATCCAGCCTATCTAGTTGAATGGGGACTTCATAGTACTATTGTTAGTAGTAAAGAATATTTTGAACTTTGTTATATAGTATTATCTCTGTTTCACTGGTAACAGTACTTGTTAACAATTACATTGTTTGAAATATACTAGGTACTATTTTGCTTTATTTGTATTAACTCCATTAATCATCACTAAAATCCTATTGGGGAACTAGTTTTTTGATGCATATTGTATGGATACCAGATGGTGTTGTTAGACAAAAAGGATTACAGTTGAAAACTTGTTCTTCTTTATTCCTTTGAAAAAGGATAAAGAAGGAACAGCAATATCTGATCTTTTTTTGGGGGAGGGGGACCAAACCCAGGGACACTTAACCACTGAGTTACATCTTCAGCCCTATAATTTTATCTTTTATTTTGAGTTGCCCAGACTGGCCTTTAACTTGACGATCTTCCTGCCTCAGCCTCCCAAGTTGCTGGGATTATAGGTGTGCACCACCTCAGGCATGTGCCACCATGCCCAGTGCATGTCAGGTCTTAATCAAACTGCCACTTTTTTTTCCTTCTTTCTGCTTCAACCTTCTCTCTGTTTCCATGTAAAAATGGGATAATTATTTTAGCTCATTTTTAGAGTTTTGATATGTAAAGGGGTGCAAAATATGTAATAAGTTTCCCATCATTATTTACTGAATAAATAGATGAACATGAATAATTGACAGGGGAAGGGAATAAGTAGACAAGATCAAGAATATTTGTAGGGGCTGAGATTGTGGCTCAGTGGTAGAGCACTTGCCTAGCATGTGTGAGGCACTGGGTTCGATTCTCAGCACAATAAATAAATAAGTAAATAAATAAATAAATAAATATCAACAACTAATAAAATATTTTTTTAAAAGAAGACTATGTGTAGGTTATCCTTACTGCACTTAAGTTCCAATTATTTTGTCTTCAAGCAGTCTTTTACTGCTGTTTACCTGGTTACAATTGCTCTGTGATATGACTTTTTTTTTTAATTTTTTTTTTTAGTTGTAGATGGACAGTGTCTTTATTTTATTGTTTTGTATGTGGTGCTGAGGATCGAACCCAGGGCCTCATACATGCGAAGCAAGAGCTCTACCACTGAGCTAAAATCCAAGCCCTGTGATATGACATTTTTTTTTAAACATTTTTTTTAGTTGTTGATGGACCTTTAGTTTTTATTTATTTATATGTGGTGCTGAGGATCAAACCCAGTGCCTCACACATGCTAGGCAAGTGCTCTACCACTGAGCCACCACCCCAGCCCCTTGATATGACATTTTTAATGAAAGTGTTTTTATTGGTTCTGAAGGATAAAAATTCTGAAAATGTGTGGTTTGAAATGTCTCAAGAATTTTTATTTTAATAGATATGCAAATATTTCTCTTTTTATATTTTTGTGTATTTTTGTTACACCTAAGTTCATCTGCTGACTTGGACCTTGACACATTAGTTATTGGTATATGGGGGTTGTCTTTTATGGTTGACATTAGACATCTAAAAACTGTTGCTTTTGAGACTCTATCCAGGCACTCTCTTTGTTCTGTCCCAAACCACTTAGGATTGGAGAACAAGCTGTTATTTGAATCATTATGCATATTTTTGGCTAAAGAAAAAAGTATGCTTAATAGATATTGAAAATTAGCCTTAAGCGGGGTATGGTGGCGCAAGCCTGTAATCCCATCACTTTGGGAGGCTGAGACAGGAGAATCGCAAGGTCAAAGCCAGCCTCAGCAATGGCGAGGCGCTAAGCAACTCAGTGAGACCCTGTATCTACATAAAACACAAAATAGGGCTGTTGAGTGCCCTTGAGTTCAATCTTCAGTACTTAAAAAAAAAAAAAATTAGCCTTAGCCAGGCATGGTGGCACACGCCTATAATCCTAGCCCTTTGGGAGGTTGAGACAGAAGAATCGCAAGTTCAAAGCCAGCCTCAGCAATGGCGAGGGCCTAAGCAACTAAGTGATACCTTGTCTCTAAATAAAACACAAAATAGGGCTGGAGATATGGCTCAGTGGTCAAGTACTCCTGAGTTCAATCCCCAGTACCAAAAAAAATATTACCCTTTAGCTAGGTGTGGTGGTGCTTACCTGTAAATCTCAATGACCTGGGAGGCTGAGGCAGGAAGATGGCAAGTTTGAGGCCAGCCTTAGCAACTCAGCAAGACTCCATCTCAAAATAAAAATAAAAAGAGCTGGGGATGTGACTCAGTGGGTTCAATCCACAGTGTGTATACACACACACACACACACACACACACACACACACACACTTATATCAGGGTTTATTTTAGTGTGATATAAACAATCTATTGTTGGTCTTGAAAGCTCAACAATGTCTCTGATATTTTTGCCCCTTCCCACATGATTGCTTTATACCTGTCATTTCTTTGAACATCATTTCAGAATTCAAGACAATTAGATGAAGGAAAAAGGTCATCATCAACAATATTAACTTATTTTATCAGAAAGCCATATGTTTTTCTAGAATCCTGCAGCTTCCACTTGCTTTTGTCTGACCAATCATAACTTTTCTGAGCTTTGTGTAAGAGAGACTAGGCAAACACATATTAAACATCTATAGTGATGTTAGGTGGGGGAGTGAACATTAGAGATGAGTGTTGACCTTTCTACTCAGTAGTTACATCTCTACCACAATCCTGGTATTCAGGATTACATAGTATATGCATGTATCAGGGCATCACATGGTACCCCATTAGTATGTATAATTTTTATATTTTTATGTATCATTCAATGTTGTTAAAGAAAAGATGCAGAATATTTTTCTTATCTCAGAAATTTCTTCTTGATCTTTTCAGTCAGTGCTCTGCCCTACTCTTGTCCTACACTATTATATTATATATTCATTTAAAAAAAAACGTTTTTAGCTGTAGATGGACACAATGGCTTTATTATTTTAATGTGGTGCTGAGAATTGAACCCAGTGCCTCACACATGCTAGGTAAGTGTTATACCACTGAGCCACAACCCCAGCCCATATATTCATTTTTGAAAATATATTTTCCTTGATCTCTAAGGTTTGGTGTGGAGTTGGAAGGAGTGCCATTGCTACTCATTCTGTTTTGTTTTCTAACTTAGTATTACTGACTTTAGGTCAATAGTAATTTTCTAAGTGTTCTAAAAAGTAGATTTCTTGGTCATGCCTCCATGCCCCAACACCTTAATATCTACTCAGAGTTCTGAAGGAGGGCATACAGGATTTGTATTTCTTAAAAATAATCTAGTTGCTTCTTATTATAATGAAATTTGGACTGCTTCAGATTTTAGGATGTTAAGCTGGGCGTGGTGCACACGCCTGTAATCCCAGCACTTTGGGAGGCTGAGACAGGAGAATTGCAAGTTCAAAGCCAGCCTCAGCAACAGTGAGGTGCTAAGCAACTCAGTGACACCCTGTTTCTATCTAAAACACAAAATAGGGCTGGGGATGTGGCTCAGTGGTTGAGTACCCCTGAGTTCAATCTCTAGTACCAAAAAAAAAAAAAAAAAAAAAAAATGTAGGATGTTAAAATAATCCTAAAATTTTATTTCTGTTACTGAGGTTGTTAATTGAGGTTTTAGGGTGAATTTGTAGTTGTATAAGATGCTTTTTCCCCCTGTATTTTAAGTGCTAAGATGTAACATTTCATTCCCTGCTTCAGTTCACTTTTTTCATATATAACTTTGAATGTAACCTGTTTTTGTGAATTTACTATATTGTTTTATTTTTAAGTTTTGATAAAGTTTACTATAATTAGAAAAAATCTTAAGACATTTCATGTTTCATGTAAGGATATGTCTGCTGAATTAGATATCAGTTGCCTAATATTTGATTCCTATCAATGATATATTTTAAAATGTATTACTTGGGCTGGGGTTGTGGCTCAGTGGTAGAGCACTTATCTAGCACATGTGAGGCACTGGGTTTGATTCTCAGTACCACATTAAAATAAGTAAATAAAATAAAGGTATTCTGTCTGTCTACAACAACAACAAAAATTTTTAAGTGCATTATTAGATTGTCCCCAGATATGTGTATAAACAGAAATTAATGGAATATGACTACAATATGTGTTCATAAACAGATGCATTAGCTTTCTAGCATGTAACTGTGTTTAGTAGTCCAAATTTACATTATGATAATGAGAAATGAGTGTGAGGCTTTATAAATATGGTAAATAATGCAGGAAACATTTAAGAAATGATAAATTACATATAATAAGTTTTTAAAACATTTAGTTTAACACTTCTAATTTTAGTTTGTATCTCTGACATTTCTATATCTAAAAGTGCTAAATTCACATCAATGTTCATAGCTGCTGAATTCACAATAGCTCAACTGTGAAACCAACCTGGATGCCCTTTAGAAGATGAATGGATAAAGAAACTGTGGTGTATATACACAATAGAATATTACCCAGCATTAAAAGAGAATAAAATTATGGCATTTGCAGGTAAATGGATGGAGCTGGAGAATATCATGCTAAGCAAAATAAGCCAATCCCAAAAAACCAAAGGCCAACTGTTCTCTCCGATAAGAGGAGGCTGATCCATAATGGAGTGCCAGGGGCATGGGAAGAATGGAGGAAATTTGGGCAAAGGGGAGGGGTAGGGGAGGGTGCATGTGGGCAGGAAAGATGGTAGAATGAGATGGACATTATTACCCTAGATACATATATGACTGCACATATAATGTGACTCTCTCTACATCATGTACAACCAGAGAAGTGAAAAGTTGTGCTCCATGTGTGTACAACGAATCAAAATGCATTCTGCTATCATGTATAACTAAGTAGAACAAATAAAAAAAATAAAAGTGCTAAATTGATAATCCATGTCCTAATGAGATTTTGCTTGAGTTTTTCTTCTTATGCCACACTTTTATGCTGAATGGAGAGAAACTTAATAAGAGCATCTGGTTATACCATTTATCCATATTATATTCAAATCATCTTTAACCTAACATCAGTCGTGAACTGAGTCAAATGGACAATAGATAAAATGCTAGTTCAGGCCTCCTAGTAGCATATCTTTCCTTAAGCATAGGATAAGACAGTTATCTTTCAGAATTAAGGGACTATAAAACTGTAAAAAGAGAGTATAGAATTTCCTTTTTCAGCAAATTGCACAACCATTATGTAGTATACAATTTAATGGTTTTTAGTATATTCACAGAGTTGTACTTTTTTTTCATTGCTGGAGATTTTAACTCAGGGATACTCTAACAATGAGCTACATCCCTACACCTTTTTATTTTTTATTTTGAGACAGGTTCTCTCGAAGTTGTTGAAAGTCTGAGTTACTGAGGCAGACCCCAAACTTGATATCCTCCTGCCTCAGCCTTCTGAGTCACTGGGATTATAAGCATGGGCCACCATGACTGACCCTCAGCATTGTATGATGATTACTATTGTCTAATTCCAGAACATCTTCATCACACCAAAATAAATTTGGTGCCTATTAGCAGTCACTCTCCATACCCCTCCTACTAGCTGTTGGCAATTACTAATCTATGCTTTATATCTGTGGACTTGTTTAGTCTGTACATTTCATATAAATGGAATGATATGATAGTTAGCCTTTTGTGTATAGAATCTTTTACTTTACATAATCTTTCAAAGTCCATCCATTTTTAAGCTTGCATCAGAATATCATTCCTTTTCTGGCTGAATAATATTCCACTTATGTGTGTATATCACATTCTGTTCATCCATTCATTAAGAGAAGGACATTTGGAGCAATTCCATTTTGCAGGTAAGAGTCCAGGTAAGAGGCTAATGTAGTAACCTGGTAGACAGAAGATAGTGGCTTAGTCCTTATTGGTAGCAGTGAAAACAGAGATAGGTGTTTGGACAGAGCTGGAATATATTTTGATTATAAAAGCAAACATCTTTGTACAGGGCTTATTAAGTACTAGGAATTGTTTTAAATGCTCTACATATTAATTAATTTATACTAACTGCTATGAGATTATCATTTATTTTTGCACATTAAGAACCTAAAGGCAGGGCTGGGGGTGTGGCTCAGTGGTAGAGCGCCTGCCTTGAACACGTGAGGCACTGGGTCTGATCCTCAGCACCACATACAAAATACATAAATAAATAAAATAAAGGTTTGAAAAAAATATTAAAAAAAAAAGAACCTAAAGGCACAGAACTAGCTAAGTAGCTTTCTCATGTCCGTATAGCTAGTTAAGGATAGATATATTTACCATGATATATCACCTTTAGGTAAAGCCTATAATAATATGGAGGGCTTTATACTTTTAACACTGTTTTCCTGTGTTTTCACAGTCTTTTGCAATATTAAAGTTTATAGATTGCTCTGTTTAAAATTGGCTACATTTAATCTAATCTAGTGTAGATTTTTATATGCGTGCACCCATTATATATATAAATGGATAGCTGTGTATTAAATTATGCACTAAGAGATGATTAGAAAGTTGTATTCCAAGGTGATAAGAAATATTTACCTCTGGGTTATTAGATTTATGTGTATGTGTTCCTTTAAACTTAAGTGTTTTCTGTAATTGTCATGTATTATTATTGTATTGAATATAACAATGTTCATCTTGAAAACAAAACAAAATATCTTCTTGTAAATGAATTTTTCAAAGTGCTTTCATCTCATTGGTCTTATGTTCATAACTCATATCTTGTATGAAATCTTCTAATAAGGCTTTCTATAGTTATTCCTCTCGGTACTCTGCTGAATCTTCTAAACTACAGCAATATTAATCACTGAACTGAAAATATCTTACCCTTTTTGCCAGGTGTGGTGGCACATGCCTGTAATCCCAGTGGCTTGGAAGGCTGAGGCAGGATGATCGTGAGTTCAAAGCCAGCCTCAGCAACTTAGTGAGGCTCCAAGCAACCCAGTGAGACCCTGTCTCTAAATAAAATACAAATAAATAAATAAATAAATAAATAAATAAGGGAGCTGGGGATGTGGCTCAATGGTTAAATGCCCGAGTTCAATCTTTGATACAAAAAAAAAAAGAAAAGAAAAGAAAAGAAAGAAAAAGATTTTGTAAGGATTTTTTTTTTGGTACCGAGGATTGAACTCAGGGGCACTCGACCACTGAGCCACATGCCCAGCCCTATTTTGTGTTTTATGTAGAGACAGGGTCTCACTGAGTTGCTTAGCGCCTCACCATTGCTGAGGCTGGCTTTGAACTTGCGATTCTCCTGTCTCAGCCTCCCTAAGTGCTGGGATTACAAGCGTGAGCCACCGCGCCCGGCTTGTAAGGATTTTTCTGCTTTGAGCTCTTTATTGACCATCATGAAAATGTTATAAAGTGAGTTAGCAAGCTATAGTCTATGAACCAGTTCTGGTACTTTGGCTGTTTTGTATGTATCATTAGGTTAGAATGGTTTTTATAGATGAAGCATAATAATACTATCTTTGAATGTCAGCTATGCAAAATGTTAAAGATGAGTTCCATTTTTTCATTAGTAGATCTGTATGATTAAAAAATTCTAGAGGGTTATCACTATAGTTTGAATTTCATTAATAAGGTTTTTGATATTAATTTTTTTCTCTTGTAATTATAAGTATCTACTTAATACCTTGATTTTGATTCCTGTCCTGTAGAGCCTAAAATTTTACTGTCTGTCCCTTTACAGAAGTAGTTTGCTGACCCCAGTTCTAAAAGAAACCTGCACTGGTCTCATATATACAACATTTTCTCCACAACAATTCCCTGATTTAGTTTTACAGCATTTTGAAATGTAGCCCACCCAGAGCATTTAATGTATTGCTTCCCAAATCTCTTAGTGCCTGAGTTAGAATGGTGAATGGGGAGTGTTTTTAAAAAACAATTATTGAAATATATTTGTTTCCTAAATTTGAGAACAGGAAATTTGTATAGCAAATTAAGGCTGTACTTGTTCAACTTCTGTTTATCACAGTTGCCTAATCTGTACTTGAAAAATGTATGTCAGGATACTTGTACAATTAAGTCAGAGATACAACTTCCACTCAGCTTTCCGTTTTTTTTTCTTTATTTTTATTTTTTGTGGTACTGTAGATTGAACACAGTCTCACTAAGGTGTCTAGATTGGCCTGGAACTCCTGCCTCAGCCTTGCAAAGTGGCTGAGATTCTAGGCATGTGCCACCACTCCCCACCTAGCTTTTATGTTTTATGATGAGAAAATGTTAATTCAAAACAGCATTCCAAAATTGAGGTCCAAAACTCATGCCAGTGATGTCATCATTTTATTACTAGATTGCCATTATATATATATATATATTTAAAGCAATATATGTATATACATATATGTATATACATATATGTATACGTATATGTATATACATATATTGCTTTTAATGAGTGAAACCCACCCAGCTAGTTGATGAAGATATATCATTTTGCATTTTGTGGGTAGGTGATTTGTAATGTTATTTAAAGGATTAAAGTTTCTCTAGTTCACTTGGCATTTAATATCTTTAGCAGCTCTGCTCATTCATGTATGCTGACATGTCTTCAAGGTCATAGAATAGAATCACTTTAATAGCACTTTTCTAAGTAAGCATTAAGTGGAATTCTGTCTTCCTACTTTGATACTGATTGTTAACACCACAAGTATTCTTAATATGAAAGAAGGAAATTCCTTTTCATTAACAGACCAGGAAGTGATTTTGATATTAAATATTTTGGAAAAAGGGTTTAGATAGCATGGTTTAGTTCTATTGCTAAATTACTCAGCAAGTCTAAAGATGCTTTTCTTTTTATATTTGATTCTAGCATGTGAAAGTGCATTGATATTTTTGAATTATTTTATGTTTATTTTTCCCACTTTTTATTGATGCATTATAATTGTACATAATGATGAGATTTGTTGTTACATATTCATACATGCATACAATATAACAATTTAATTTGATCAGTATCACTCCTCAGTATTTTTCCTTTTCCTTGCCTCCTCCCTCCCCTGGTCTGTTTGTTCTGTTCTACTGATCTCCCTTCAGTTTTTTTTTTTGATACCGGGGATTGAACTCAGGGGTACTCAGCCACTGAGCCACATCGCCAGTCAGGGTCTCACTGAGTTGCTTAGTGCCTCGTCATTGCTGAGGCTGGCTTTGAACTTGTGATTCTCCTGTCTCAGCCTCCCAAAGTGCTGGGATTACAGGCTTGCGCCACCATGCCTGGCTTCCCTGCAGTTTTTATGAGATTTTCCCCGCATCCACCTTTCTTTTCCTTTTTCCTCCCTAACTTCCATATATGAGAGAAACCATAGGACCCTGGACCTTCTGAGTTTGGCTTATTTCATTTAACATAATGATCTCAAGTTCCACCCATTTTCCTGCAAGTGACATTACATTTCATTTTTCTTTATGGATAAATAAAAGTCCACCATCTATATACACCACATTTTCTTTATTCATTCATCTACTGATGAATACCTAGGCTGGTTCCATAGTTTGGCTGTTGTAAATTGTGCTGCTATAAACATGGATATAGGTATGCATGTATTGCTACAGTACGATGACTTTAATTCTTAGAATACTGAGGTGTGGTATAACTGGATCATATGGTGGTCCCATGGCTAGTCTTTTGAGGACTCTCCATACTGATTTCCATAGTGGTTGTACTAATTTACAATACCACCAACAGCATTTATTATTGTTTGTATACTTGATGATTGTCATTTTGATGTGAGTGAGATGAAGTCTCGGTGTGATTTAGATTTATATTTCCTAATTGCTAATGATGTTGATCAGTTTTTCATATATTTGTTGGTCATTCATGTTTCTTTATTTTAGATGTGCCTGTTTGGTTCATTTCCTTATTTATTAATTGAGTTATTTGGGGATTTTTGTTGTTAAGTTTTTTGAGTTCTTTCCATATTCTAGATATTAATCCTCTATAAGAAGAGTAGCTAGCAAAGATATTTTTCCCATTTTGTTGGTTCTTTCTACACATTTTAATTTTTTTCCTTTGTGTGTGGGAAACATTTTAATTTGATGCCACTCCATTTATTAACTCTTGGCGGGATTTCCTGAGCTTTAGGAGTCCTATTGAGAAAGTCATTTCCTGTGCCTATATGCTGGAGTGTTGCCCTTAAGTTTTCTTCTAGGAGTTGTATGATTTTTGTTCTATTTCCCAGGTCTTTGATCCATTTTGAGTTGATTTTTGTGCAGGGTGTGAGATAAGGGCCTAGTCTCATTCTTCTACATATGGATAACCAGTTTTCCCAGCACCATTTGTTCAAAAGCCTGCCTGACACGGAATTTTGATCAACATTCATTATGAAACTCTCACCTGTAAAATAAAATTCTTTATTTACAAACTGTTCTTAGGTAAATTCAGTAATGATGCAAACATTTCTATTCAGATTTGGTGACAAATTATGCTCTTAGAGTATCCTCAAATGATTTCAGCTATTTTTGTATCTTTCCTTATTTCTAGGTACAGGACATCTGCTTCAGCCATGACTGTCGTTGGGTTGTGGTCAGTACCCTCCGGGGTACTTCCCATGTTTTCCCCATCAACCCTTATGGTGGCCAGCCTTGTGTTCGTACACATATGTCACCACGAGTAGTTAATCGCATGAGCCGCTTCCAGAAAAGTGCTGGACTGGAAGAAATTGAACAAGAACTGACGTCAAAGCAAGGAGGCCGCTGTAGCCCTGTTCCAGGCCTATCAAGCAGCCCTTCTGGCTCACCCCTGCATGGTAAACTTAATTTTCTCTCTCTCCACTTTTCCCTTCAGTCTTCCTTCCATGTGTCCTCAATTTTGAAATCCATGATAAAATAAATATTTTCATCATCTATTCATATAATAAAAAGATCTTAATCTCATTGAAGGCATTCTTATTTATTAAATCATTTAATAAATTTGAACCAATACAATAATGATCCGTACCATGCTATTTTAACTTCCTATTTTTTTTTGGTTAAGGGATAATTGGTATCATATTTATAGAATAAAAAACTTTTGAATTTATGTTCATAACTTTAGAGAACTGAATCCTATTTCCATATATCTCTTTCAGAGCATTCTGTCTGTAGTGGGCTAGTACCATAGTTAATTGAGAAATAGTCACTGTTGCAGAAGAATGGTCATGAGTCATGTATTCTTTGGATCAGCATTTGCATTTTATTTTAAAATACATCTCTGTGGAATTTATGCTAGTATGTTATAGGGAAACAAACAAAAATGTGTATTGCAATTATTTATCTTAGAGCAAATAGTTATATAACCATTGTCCCAATCAATAAATAGAACATTACCAATATCCATCTTCCTTTTCTCTCCCCTTCTTTAATATTAAACCAGGATTCTGACCTTTATGGTATTTGCTTCTTTACATTTTATTTTTTTACAGTACTGGGAATAGAACCCTGGGTCTTGCACATGCCAGGCAAGCCTAACCCCACTTACATTTAAAAACTGTTTTACTCCTAAGAAAGTATCTTTAAATATGTTTTTCCCCATTATGTATAAGTGGAATATTATAGAATTCATTTATTCTGGTGTAGTTTGTTTTTTTATCATTGTTTTTGTGAAATTCATTCATTTTGCAGGTAGATTTAGTTCATTTATTTCCATTATTTATTTTTACAGTTATTCTGTATAGTGGAAAATTAGTCAATGTAGAAAACCATTTTAGGTATCTGTGACCTGGCTTTGTTTTAGAGGCAGTGCTTTAAAAATGCTTACTTATGCTGGGTGCAGTGGCTCACTTCCAAAGTAATCCCAGTACTTTGGGAGGCTGAGATAGGAGAATCAAGTGTTCAGGGCGCTAAGCAACTCAGTGAGACCCTGTCTCTACATAAAACACAAAATAGGGCTGGGGATGTGGCTCAGTGGTTCAGTATCCCTGAGTTCAATCCACAGTACCAAAGAAGGAAGGAAGGAAGGAAGGAAGGAAGGAAGGAAGGAAGGAAGGAAGGAAGGAAGGAAGGAAGGAAGGAAGGAAGGAAGGAAGGAAGGAAGGAAGGAAGGAAGGAAGGAAGGAAGGAAGGCTTACTTATTCCATTGTACAAACATGCTTCTATTTATTTATCTCTTCTAATATTCTTGATGTACAGTTGTGTGGTTTCTGGCTTGGGGTTATTAATTCTAATGATGCAATGACAGTTTTTCTACGGTTTCTTTGTATAAATGTGAACTCATTGAGTGTGAATTCTGAGTTATAGTATATGTTAACCTTAGCCTTGGTAGTTAATGCCAGAGTGATTGGACCATTTAATTCCCAGCAGAATGATTGAAGATGTTGTCATTAGGTTACTCTATTTTGGGAGCATTGTGTATTCTCCTTGACAGATAACCATTTTAGCTTTGCAAGATTGAGGTATTTTATAGACAAAGATTATAGTTACCACAGAAATAATTATTAATTTTTAACCAGTGAAATTTGCATAACAAAAAATTAACCAATTAAGTGTGGCATTCCTACATGCACAGTGTTGTGCAAATACCATTTCTCTCTTATTCCAAAACATTTGCTTACGCCAACAGGAAATTACATATTCTTTAAGCTGTTTCTCACCGTTTTCTTTACCCCAAACCTCAAGTTACCTCTACTCTGCTTTATACCTCTGTGGATTTATTTATTCTGTATATTTCATATATGTTTAATTATAGAATATATAACCTTTTGGGTTTTTAAAAAATTTTTTTTTAGTTGTAGATGGACTCAAGTATCTTTATTTATGTGGTATTGAGGATCGAACCCAGTGCCTCCCGCGTGCAAGGCAAGCACTATACCACTGAGCTACAATCCCAGCCCTAACCTTTTGTTACTGGCTATTTAGTATAATGTTTTTGAGGTTTATCCCCATTGTAGTATATATTAATACTTAATTCCTTTTTATGGTTGAGTTATATTCCTTTGTATGAATATAACTCAGTTTATCCATTCAATCTTACATGGCCATTTTGATTGTTTTTACCTTTTGGCTACTGTGAATAATGCTGTTAGGAATATGTGTATATGTACATTTGTTCAAGTACTTCTTTGCAATTCTTCTTGGGTGTTTATACCTCTCCTTATTTGATTTAACTTACATGTTCTTTTGTAATACCTGATCAATTCCAGATATATGTACATATTTCTATAGGAAGCTATAGACTGAAAAATATAGATATAAATGATATCTGGGAGAACTGTTGTAACTCAAAAAGTGTGACCTCTATGTTCTCCTCTGTGCTTTGACACTATTATTTTTATAAGAACAGTTGTTAGTCATGTGTATTTAACTTAACTAGTGACCCATAATCTTCAAGGTTGAAAAGTTTTGTAAATTGAAGGTTTTATAATCAGTCCTGGATGAAAATATTCATTTAAAAATGTATTTAGGGGCTGGGATTGTGGCGCAGTGGTAGCGTGCTCGCCTAGCATGCGTGAGGCACTGGGTTCGATCCTCAGCACCATATAAAAACAAAGATATTCTGTCCACCTACAACTAAAAAAATAAATAAATATTAAAAAAAATAAAAATAAAAAAAAATAAAAATGTATTTAGAATTTTTGATGTATAAAATTTAGAAATATATGAGATATTGATATTTTCAGCCATTTGCAAGAAATTTTACTTCAGACCAATTTTTTTGTTGTAAAATTTTTGTTGTATATTTAGTTGTGTACTATAGATCCTTTGACAACTTCTCTCTTTGTTTTGAATATTTTTCTTGACTTAAATTTCAAGAAAAGATGTTTTTGCAAAGAGTCAGTGTGCATGGGTGGCAGCTAGATTAACAGGAGGAAGCACAAGTGTATTAGTTGGTAATTCACTACGGATTTGCAGTCTTTGCATTTATACATGTTTAGAGAATATTCCTTTGCATTTTTTTCTTCCTGTTCTTTCTTCTTTTTCTTTTATTGTAGATGTACCTGATACCTTTATTTGATTTATTTATTTTTATGTGATGCTGAGGATCATATCCAGTGCCTCACATATGTTAGGCAAGCGGTCTGCCACTGAACTACAACTCCTGCTCCCCTATTCTTCCTTCTTAATTAAGCAAACCACTTAACAGATTGTGTGCTGGGCTTTGGGCATAATATGCACAAAAGTTAGTGGTATCCCTGCCCTCGTGTATCTTCCCCAGGGAAAAAGACATATTCAATGATTATGATTAAATACCTGTAGTATATATTTGTTGAGGGTTGGAAAGTGCCAAAGAAGGATTTTGTCTGTTGTAGAGAGTTGAGGGGTAATACTAGATTTCTTAGTTGAAATATACTATTTTCTCTCAGTGTTATTGCTTTCATAGCTCTCCCCATAATTTATAGAAATAGCAGAAAGAAGATTTAACATTGACAATATGTAAGATTTCCTTTTGAAAACAAGGAATTTCAGCAGGTCTTTTCCTCCTGATAACATAAATGTTAAAATGTTATTATCTCAGAATTTCTCCATCATTCTTTGTAGATTTTCTCATTTTGTAAGCACAGACATAAAATGATAGTCATTTTTCTTCAGTTTCCTTTTGTATCTTACATGTCAAAACAAAATGGGCCTTGTTGTTGGTTAGTTCTAAAAATGATGTATTTACAGTTTGTGTGGGTAAACAGTCTGAGGCTGGTAAAAAAACAATGTAAACCTTTGAACAGGGAGGGATTCTTCTTGAAAATGAATCATGGTTTGGCGGTGTTACTGTTGTTTGTCTGTACTCTTTTTAGCAAAGTAAAGGAAACTGTTAAATAACAATTGATATAGGGGTATTTCCTTTTTACTTTTTGGAGTCAGTCCAGTTTAGGTTAGGATTATTTTATCTATTTGCTTTTAAAAAAAAAACTTTCCAGAGGATGTTTATTTATTTGAAATATATTCTAAATGTCTCTTTTATTTCCTATCTTCTTGCGTGGACCTTAGTCTAGATGAGGAGTTTTTAAATTGAGATTCATAAAGTGGATAGGAAAAAGACTTGTGTCTTTATATTCCTTACTCCTTTACCAAAAGTACACATTAACTTTCATTATGAATATAGAAAACACACAACAATTATATTGGTAGTACTTGTGACATGTTGCAAATAGAAAACACAAATGTTTTCATATCACATTATTTATGAAATGTATCTTTTTTTACAGTATCTAGGAATGAAACCAGGGGTACTCTATTACTGAGCTATCTCCCCAGTCCTTTTAAAAATTTTTTATTTTGGACAGGGTCTCAATAAGTCACTGAAGCTGCCCTCGAACTTAGGATCCCAAGTTGCTGGGGTCACAGGTGTGTGCCACTGTGCCCAGCTTAAAATATGTATCTTAAAGTATCTCTAATATTGAATGTGTCTTCAGATCATTGTTTATGCTCGTCATTGTTTTCAAATTATCATATATGATACTATAATAATTTTAATTATTTTAATATGAATTTATTATATATGTCACTATAATACCACATTATTTTTATTATAATGTATTCTGAGAAGGAGTCTGTAGGTTTTCCTCAACTGTTCAAGGAGTCTGTTTCAAGATTCAAAAATGATTATGAATCATATCTTTTCTCATGTTTTAATAAACTTTAACCATTTTTTACTATACCATAAGCATTTTCTTTGTTAACCATAAAATGATCAGCTAATTTTCTGCTTTAAATCATCTATCTCGTTATATTGTTAAAGTTTTAGATAATGTCCCATCTTATTTCCATTTTCTTGTTGTACCATACCTAGATTCTTGTACCCTTCCATTAATATGCCACATATATTCATTTTTTTAAAAACATTCCCATTTGCAGGGGCTGGGATTGTAGCTCAGTGGTAGAGCGCTTGCCTCGCATGCGTGAGGCACTGGGTTCGATCCTCAGTACCACATAAAAAATAATAAAATAAAGATATTGTGTCCATCTACAACTAAAACAAATATTTTAAAATATCTTGCCCATTTGCATACTTTTTTCTTTACTAGAAAATAATTGTTATCACTTTGAATGCCTACTAAACCAACTAAAATATCAGTCTCTAAAGCCTTCTCTTGATGTGTAAAACTTACACATTTGTACTGTTACCCTGTACAAATGTTATCTTACTGTCACATGGAAATTATTCATTGATATATCTATGCTTTTAGATGGATCTCCGTAAAGAAAAAATGTTCCTGTTTGTATTTGAAATCTTGGCATCTCACATATTAGTTGGTAATATAGAGCCTAATGCTCTAAACATCTTTGGAAGTTTTTCTACAAAGGCAATTAGAGGACTGGGGTTGTGGCTCAGTGGTAGAGCACTTGCCTTGCATGCGTGAGGCCCTGGGTTCGATTCTCAACATCCCATGTAAATAAATAAAGTCCGTTGACAACTTAAAAAGAAAAATTTGGGGAAAAAAAAAAGCAGCTGGAATTTTGAATCATTACTTACCAGAATGAAGAGATTTTCATTTTTGGTAGCTTTGCTTTTCAATTTAATATATGTAAGGTACATTCATTTATCCAACAACTATGAATCGATGTTTAGCACATCCAGGCACTGGACTCTAGGGAGTAACAATGAATGTAAGGAGAAATGTGCCTATCCCCATGCAGCTATGGAGAAAAATAAAGAATGGAAAGGAATAGGAAATTCCTAGAGAGGACTACAATTTCAAATTAGTATTTTTTTGTAGGTTTTTATTGAGATGATGATGTGCGAGCAAAGATCTGATGGAAATCAGGGAGAACGTCATGCAGATTGGAGTAACCAGTGTAGAATCCAAAGGTGGGAATCTGCCTGGACTCTTGAGGAAAAGGCAAAGAGTCCAGCATAGCTAAAGCAGTGTGCGAGGTGCATCAGGGGTGATGAGGTCAGAGAGATAACGTGACCAGATCACAACACCTAAGACTTTCACTCAAGTGGGAAGGGTGGGTTCTGGAGAATTTTGAGAAGAATGGCATGATAAGACTGTGTTTTGGCAGAAACCAAATGGAAATATGTGTGGAGACTATGTAGTTGATACATGGACAAAGGTGGAAACCTAGTGAGACTAGTTAACAGAGCATTTTAAAAATCCAAGAAAGAGAAGATGAAGTTTGGACTAGGTTGTCTATACTGGGGCTTGTAAGAAGTCATTGTATTCTTGATGTATTTGTTTTGGTGGGACCATTGGTATTTCTGGTTTATTTTATGGTATGTTTGAAAGAACAGATGAGTCAGGATGATTAGTGAAGCATTTGGTGGAATAACTGGAAAAATGAGGTTGCTGTAAACTGAAATGAGCAATGGTCTGGATACCTCAGGTTTGGGGTTGAGGACAGGATTAGCAGTGTTGGACATGTTAAATTTAAGATCTCTCTTTAATTTCCTAGATATGAGGATGAGAATATTATTGACCTTACAGAGTTACTGTGAAGATCAAAGCACATTGAACACATTGAATAGTGTTTGGCACATATCGAATGCTTAATGAAAATTAGCTGCTCTGTTTTGTATCTTCATTGATCTACTATTAATTTATCAGTATACAGGATTGATTGATCTTTCCATGTTTTTTGTATATTTTCTTTTATCTAGAAAACAGAATAAAGGAATAATTCACCAAATAATGAATGAATGAAATATAATTCTGAACTTATTCTACACAGGCTTTTGTGGAGTTATTGTGTTCAATATTGATATTAACTTGTGACATTATCTCTCAAATGAGGGGGAGACACCAATGCAAGATTGTGATACTAGTATTATTTTAATCTGTTCCTGTTTTTATCTATATCTCAAGTTATATAGCTTGATAAATTAATCTACTTGTTTTTGAATCTTAGCATTTCTTTATTTTGCAAAATAGTTTTCCACTTAAGAATATAGGGTTCACCATAGCTCAGGACTTTGAAGGAATTTATTTTTTCCCTCTGGTTTTCATTGAGTAAATGGGGATCTTGGATTGTCTTCTGCAGTTCTTTAGAGTTCTTGGAAGTGTCTTCTTTTCCTTTAAGTCATTCTTCCTTCTCAGAGGAGGAGTTATGTTCCAGTTACAAATTTTGGCATTCAAATTCCAGATGATGCTTTTCCCAAATGAAAGTAGTTGGTTAGATTTGAGGCCTTGTTTCAAGCAGGCTTCTGATTCCTTGGACTTGGAGCATCCATAATTTCAGTAAAGTGCTTTTTAAAAACTAGTAGTATCACTTTTCTTCTTAGCATCTATATGAGGCATTCATTTTACTACTTGGAACTGTTTATACCCTTCATTTGATGGTTTATTGTAATTATTTACTTTTGTTGATCATGAGTTTTCTTGATACAGACCACATCACAATTGTAAATACAAAGCAACCACACATTTCAGCCTTATATAGTTTCACCTCCTTAAGAGAGTCAATAATAACGTGATGTTTCTTGACTTCTCCTTCCACATCACTGTTTACTTGTGGATTGAAGTTTCCATGAGTATGTTTCAATTTTTGCCAAGAAAAATCAGTCATGTGCACTGTAGCTCTGCTTTAAATTTTATGCCTCATATGACATAGAGTATATAAACAGTATATACATGTTAAATGGGGACAAATCTTTTAGGATAGATTAGTACCTGGGTTTTGTTGGTTCCCTGTTCTTTATTGCCTGAGCTCAGTTGCAGCATTGTTTCTAATCTGTTATTTGGAAGACTAACATTCTCCTGCTGAATTTGTTTTCTTCTGAGTTTTTTTTAATCATTCTTTTAAAATATTATAATATTATAGTAGTTTTGACATTACTATACATCAAAATCATATGTATTTTAAATATTTTCATGTCATTTCCTGTAGTTTCTCAAAGATAGCAGATGAGTTGTTTATTTTTGTTGTTTTGTTTTGTTTTGGTGGTACTTGTGATTGTACCACTGAGCTGCATTCCCAGTCCCCTTTTTTATTTATTTTTTATTTTAAGACAAGGTTTTACTAAGTAGCAAAGACTGGCCTCAAAATTGTGATCCTCCTGCCTCAACCTCCTGAGTTGCTGTGATTATAGGGTTTGCCCCTCTGCCTTGCAGCAGATGAGTTCTTTATGGAAAACAGCGATCACATAATACATTTCTAATAAACAGTATGGTTTAGGAGTCACTAATTGAAGAAATTATCATCTAAAAAAAGCTATTGCTGGGCCAGGTAGCACATACCTATCATCTCAATGATCCCAGAGGCAGAAGCAGGAGGATTGCAAGTTTGAGGTCAGGCTCAACAACTTAGCAAGGCCTCAAGCAACTTGGTGAGACACTGTCTCAAAGGGGGGAAAAAAGCAAGTTAAGTGTATAGGTGTATAGCTCAGAGGTAAAGCTCCCCAATGACAAACAAAACCCCGCCCCCCGCCAAAATGAAGAAGTTACAACTATTTTATTTTTTTAGAGCAGCTTTAGGGTCACAGAAAAATCAAGAGGAAGGTATAAATAGCATCGTTTTAGGGGGGAAACAATCTGTGGATAATCTTTTAAAACTCCAGATAATACAGTGCCTCTAAATTAAACTTTAAAATAAAGGTCAGTTTATGTAGTTAGTGCTTGAAGCTAGCTCAGAGTTTCTTGTTTTGCTTTTTACTATTTGTGAAGTGTTTTTACTTTTCTTTACAGTTTTTACATTGAAGAATCATAAATTCCCAAATTTCATCGTAGTTTTTATTTTCAAATGGTTAAAGTGACATACCTCTAGAGGGCAATATTTTCTCAACTTTTCTATAATTGTAATCACGGCAACCCTGGGACAAACGGGAGTATTATGAATGTCGCTGTGTTGTCAGGGCTTACTTATGCCTCTTTTTTTTCATTATTATTATTTTCTATAATTTATTCCTCGTTGTAATTTTAGAGCTTTGGACTTTGGAAATATATTACTGTCAATTTATATCCTCTTTGAATACTCTATTTACTTAGTTCTGAGAATGAATTCAGCTATTGAATAAAGAAATTTTTTTAGTTACCTCTCTCGAGTAAGTATATCAGTATGCTCTAAAAAATTCCTTTCTTTGATTGTCTATAAACTACTAATTAAGGACTTTTGATCTGTGTATTTTAAGGTATCAGAGTGAGTAAATTCCATTATTGAGGCACTGAGGCATCATTAGGGCTAGAACTTATTATCTTTCCTTTCCTATTCTACTTTTTAATATAGATTTCATTTCTCATCAAAGACATAAATACATTTACTATAAAATCTAATAATACCATAATTTTAGAGTTAAAAAAAAGTCGGTCTCCTGCCCTGTCTTCCCACTCTGTCACTCCTCAGAGGCCACTTTTTCCAGCTCTTTGTAATTTTTTCTCTGCTGTTTTCTTTTTTGCCCTTTTCTGGAATTCCTGTCAGTTGAATAATGAATCTCCTTTCTTGGGCTCCTAACTTTCTTGTGTGTTTTCTCTTTTTCACTTTACGAGAGCATCTCCAACTTTAACTTCTACTCTTCTCATTGCATTTTTATTTCTGTATTACGATTCTGATATGCTTTTCCTTCAATGTTCCTTTACGATCACACTCTTCTCCTACTTTATATGTCATAGTGCTATCTCTTTAAAAGATAATTAACAGTTTTTAAGTTTTTTGTTGTTATTCCTTGTTTTAGCTTGATTTCCTCTGAATCCTTTTTTCACTTTTTTTTTTGTTTTGATCTCTTTCATATTAGCACAACAGTTGTTAACCCTGATTGTGCATTATACTTAAACTTGATATATTTAAAAAATACTAAGCCTAAGCCTCACCAGATTGATTAAACCAAACTACTGGTTTCAGTGTCTGGGAATCTTTGATCATTTGTATTTTCAGGGAGTTTTTGTGTATGAATTTATTTTTGTCATTTCATTTTCATTTAATTATTAAATCAGTGCTAAGTTACTAATTAGAACCTCTTTGGAATGTAGCAAGGGCACACCAACTTATAGGTCTCAGGTAAGAATGGCTATATTTTTTAGGGTACCCACAATAATTACTATTCATAGGTCTTCTCACTTAGTTTGGTCAGTTTCCCAATTACATCCTCTGTTCTCTGTTGAGGGTGCCTTTGGGGTAGTGAAGCCTTTCTGGCAATAAACATAGAAGTTGATTTTCAGAGAGTTGAAGGAGTTATGTTATTTTATTTTATTTATTTATTTATTTATTTATTTAAATGCATTTCAAGTCATAGTACATAAACAGAGCTCAGTTTTTCCATTTCTCTGGTTGCAAATCATAAAGAGTCACACTATTTGTGTCTTCATACATGCACCAGAGTTATGTTATTTTAAACTAGTGATTAGTATAACAAAAAGAGGATCTGGAGAATCTGTTTTCATGGTACTGTTGCCTTTTCCAGAGAGGAGGCTACTTAACTAAGAATTCTGGTCTGGTTCTATTGAAATAGAAATCTTTCTATGGAAACCAGGAGGTGGAATTTTCAGATGCTCAAGTAAAAAATAAAAACTACTTATCAATAACTCTTCCTGAAGAAGGGGATGAATGTTTATTTCTTTATGTACTTATCAAAAGGAATATCTGAATTATTTTCACATTATTTGGTTTTGAAAAAAATTACAGAGAAGAGAGTGGGGAGGCTCCTTAGAATATGTAATAACCAGTGTCTTAATGATAAACCCAGTGAACATATTAAAAAATTATCAGACCTGAGTGTAGCAGGCATGAGTAGTCTTGAGGTGTAAAATCTGAGCAGAATTGCTATTGATACTTATAATTTACAAAATGGTAAAAAGACTAGGATCAGTGCCATACTAGGGTTATATATATTGAGAAATAGAATCTATGATAGTTCTTACCATAATAGGGTAAATGGCATCCTGAATTTGGAAGAGGATGAGAAAAGGAAAAGGATTTAAGGTTCATTGAAAGAGTTATTCACATTGGTTGATGTGTTTTTGCAGGTGAAAATATTGAAGCTAGAATGAGGCGCCAGAGAATTTCAAGACAGATAGAGGAATTAATGTGGGCATTGTTATTGGTGGCTTCAGAAGAAATTAATCCATTTTCAATATAAAGAGCCATCCCTGATAGGGAATGCTTAATAAATGTTCAATAATATTTCACTCTGATCTAGTTTTAGAGTAGATTGAAATGTGTCCACATTTGATAAAATCCTATGAAGAAATATAAGGTGACAGTACTGATAAATGAATATAGTTTTCTGGCAGTGATCTAGCTGATTAAGGAACAATACTTCTGTTACAACAGAGAATTACAGGAAAAGAAGAGGCATCATTATTTCTTAGGTGTAGTTTGCCCAAAGATAGTCATGGTATCACACCTCTTTGTGGTTTGTAATTATGCTCCAGAATTTTCCATAAAAGGAATCTTATCATAAAATTTATATAGGTAAATTCAGGGATATGATTTTGGAAAAATAATTAGAAGACCAGGACTTGAACTCCTTCTTAGTATTCAGGTGATATGCTATTTAAATTTTTGTGTGTGAATAATTCTTTTTCACAAATTGTTGATGATTTAGGCAGCAAAATTGAGTATTGGTTTCCAGTTTTCTTCTTAAACAAAACAGGTAGCCAGATTTTGATGGAAATAAATTTAATGTTCTGAAGCTAGAAATAAAATGTATGTGAATATAAAAGGGTTTATCTTCCCTGTTGTCAAAACTGCTGATTTGGCCCTTTTGCACTATACTCCTATCTTTGTATGGTTGTTAAAATCTGTTGCTCTTTCCCATCTGAAGGAAATGCATCTTTGACACTTCTCATGACCTGAGTCATGATGCTGAAAGAGAGCCAGAAAATATTCTCAACAGTCATGGGTAATAAGAAGGAAGGCTTCCGCTGGGGGGAGAGGTGGGTGCACGGGGAAGGAAGAACTGGAAGAACTGGAGGCTGTGGGGAGAAGAGAGTCCTTGCTGTGCTGGTTTATATCTTTTTAATTATTAGGAAAGTTATTTATGTTTTACTGCTATACTTGTTATTCAACAGAAAACACATTGGTTTTAATATTTAATTCTTCCTCAACTATACCATGTTTAATGTAATTAAAAAGCACAACTGCAAATGTTAAAATCATTTTTGCATTCTCCATGTCTTAAAACAATTCTCCTCATATATTGAAATTAATTCAATATTTCATCTTATTAAATTCTATATTTTTTTCCTTGAACAATGAAGTGCTTCTGTTTACTCTGTTGATATGTTGCAGAATTAATTATGAGTTAAGGAAGGGAGAATTGGGCATATAGCATGGTTAAGAAATAATTTTAATGATGAGTTGTACTTTGGGGCACTTATTTTACCCCAAATTTGATCTAAGGGATGTTTGATTATGGCTTTGTAATTCTGAGGGTCTCTTACTAGGGTTAAAATTCTCCATTCTGAACATTTAGTTTTAGAACTGTATTTGAGGTGGATTTAGAGAAATGGGAAATTCGAGAGTGCTCTAATATGATAGATTTATGAATAATTTGAATCTTAAGGGAAAAGCTCCAGCTCTTTTTTTCGTTTTTTGTATATATGTGAAGAAGTTACTTCCTCTCCTCTAGTTTACACAGACTACTTTTATTGTCTATAGTCTATTTACCATTTAAGACATTTTGCTTTTGTCAAACTATAATCTTAATATTTAGAGATAAAAATTGCTGAAACTTCTTAAATATTGATAAAGCCAGCTCAGTATGTTTCCTTCATCCCAGAATCTTAGAGTACTCTAATAATAAACTAAAGTAATGAACTTCCTGCTTTTATGGAGATTTTATTCATTCACTGTATAAATTGAGTTGACTGTGATTGAGATTAAATTGTATAATATTTAAAGGCACATTTTTTAGTAGCATTCCTGATAGCCACTTCTATTATTTCTCCTTTTTGTAAACATTGTCCGTTACTCCTGATCTCTTTTCTTTTTCTAGACTTATTGTTTTCCACCTATGTTTTTTACACTCCTTATTCTAGCCCACTTTATTTCCTTGTTTGAATAGTGTAAACTGTACTTGCTCTACTTGTAATTTTAGCACATTATTTCATTATGACTTTTTTATGTATCAAACTTCTGAATCTATTGAGTTTATTTTAGTTTTAAGGAAATCAAAATACTTAAATTTACACAGTATAGTAGCCAGCACATTAAGAGAAGTAATGAATAGGTGAGAATGTATTCAGACTAGAAGAGGAAAACCTCCTAGCAAATTATTCATTGAATTATTATACATAAATAATACATGCAAGTGTATAAATAGCTATTTCATTGTTAGTATGGTATTAATTCTTTAAAGTAGTTTTATTTCTACTGACATTTATTAAGTACTAATGTAAAGTGTCCTGTATGCCCCTTTCTATGTAGTAGCAAGAAGTAATGACAGTATCATTAAGAACCTCAGTCAGCTGGGTACTGTGGTGCATGCCTGTAATCTCAGCTACTAGAGAGGCTGAAGCAGTAGGATCACAAGCTTGAGGCCAGCCTCAGCAACTTAGTGAGACCCTAAGCAATAGCAAGGCCTTGTCTCAAAAAATAAAAATAAAAAGGCTAAAGATTTAAATCAGTGATAAAGCACCTCTAAGTTCATTTGCCAGTGCTCCCTCACCACCCCCCGAAACCTTTTTACCTCAATTACCACCTTGAAAATAATATGGAGTTTGGGTTTTAGTGCATTTTGTACTTGATTTGTCTTCTTTCTTTCCCACTCTTTCCAATATTACCTATAGTAATATCTGTGGTGATGTGAGCTATTTACTTCAAAAAGGCAACAAGTGTTTTTGCTTGAAATGCTAAACATTTGCAGGATTCTCTCTTCAACCATTGCCTTAAAAAAAAAGTTGTAGGCAAGAATAAACTGAGTAAGAATTGTCCTTGAACATTTTTCTTTAATTATATCTCAACTATTTGTTGTTAATAGTCTTTTAAAGTATATGTATTTCTCTATAGATAATTCATTTTCTTTTAATTGCGTGTTCTATTCTCCTTGACTCCTGTGAACAAGCATTGCTTCCGCCCAGCTTGGTATGTGGGTCAGAAGGCACTGTTTCTCACCAGGGCGCTGCTGTTTCCTTTTCCTACTTGAGTAGATTACAGATTATACTGGAACATGCCTGAGAAAAGGTCAAAAAGGAGGGTGAAAGTCCTAGAACTGCAGCTGGGAAGCTTGTCATTCTCATCTAGGAAAGGGGAAAAGAGAGAGGCTCCCATCCCAACCCAAAGTAGCCCACATGCAGAAAAATTCCATTTGCAAAGGATACTTCTTATATATTCTGAAAGGATTTTATTTGGTTTTCATTAAATAATTACTGAGTACAAGGTTGGAAGAGCTTGAATGTTAAATTAGATGGCAAGTAAGAACTAAGCAATGTTTTTAAAATTTCAGAGCCTAAATTTGCAGTGATTGTTGCAGAACAAGCTACCATTGTGCTCTTTTTGACAGCATCAAAAATTCAAAGCTCTTCAACTCCAGAATTGACTTAAACTCCTTGGTAAATTTTAGATTTTTATCCCTGTCAATTCTACAACAGGATATTAAAAACAGACCAGTAGTTTTGGTCTTCTGTGGAATGCTAAAATGCACACAAAGACTCATAAAATTGATTACCCAGTTTTTCTTTTGAAAAGATATGATGTACGGAATAGAGCATCTACATGACAGAGTAAGGAAACGGAAAGGGGGACAAAGGTAAAGGAAATAGTTGGAAATAGGGCTGTTGGTGTAGATTTGTTTTCTTTGGAGTACCAGGGGTCTACATTAACACTGATTTTTTTTTTTTTTAGTGTGCCTCATTAATCCCACTTCAAAATGCAAGAATTCAGAATAGCAGACCAGGACGCTGACTTGGGAATCTTATATTATTATAAAGTGAATCCTTTGGGTGTGTGGAGAGGCGATGAGATAAAAATTTGAATCAGTTGAAAGGAGTAAATTATACTGAGTTATAAGAAGGTTTCTATTGTAAATCTTCCGGAAGGTACCTGAAGTAAATAAGGGCTGCATCTGTGATCAGAATGGAAAAAGTTAGATGATCAGATGAGTTCAGATCTCCTTCTAACAGAACTCTTTCATAGGCACCATTAACCGCTGTCTTGGTTCCTTCTTTTGCAAATGAATCTGTAACATTTTTGTACTTATTTGTCCCCAAATCCCTAGTGACAATAAAAGCACAGTGTTCCTTTATCCTACAAATGCTTCATTTAGTTCACCTTATTCTGTTATAGAGCTTAGTTCCTCATACATCCCATTCTTCAAGAATCTTCCTTTGACCCCCTTTGGTGACAACTTGTAGCTTGTGCTTCTAGAAACTTGTGAGAAAAGGTCTCATTGACATGCTCCTCCCCCCCCTTGTCGTCTTCTTTTTCTTTTTGATCCTGAGGATTGAACCTAGGGACACTTACCCATGGAGCCACATTCCTAGCCCTTTTTCATTTTGAAACAGGGTCTTGCAAAAATTTGCTGAGGCTAGATTCAAACTTGTAGTCCTCCTGTTGCAGCCTCTCGAGTTGCTGGAATTACAGCTGTGCATCACTGTGCCTGGCTGATATGATAGTCTTTTAAAGTATTTTCTATAAGTATTATCCTTTGATGGCTTACTATTATTTT
Organism: Xerus rutilus; assembly: GCA_028644305.1. Taxonomy (NCBI): domain Eukaryota; kingdom Metazoa; phylum Chordata; class Mammalia; order Rodentia; family Sciuridae; genus Xerus; species Xerus rutilus. The sequence continues at coordinate 32,280,140 of CM053402.1, read as the reverse complement.
AGGTGATTTTATTCCCATTGGTTCATAATCTGATGGGATAGCAAAAAAATTTAGGTTGAGAGGAGGCTTATTATTCTTTCTTATTTTACCTCATCTTACTTGCCCTGGAGATAAGATGCATGCATACTTACATGTACAACACACTGATATTAACTTTACTATTTTGCATCATCTGAAATGTTCAACATTTTCAGGGTCTTGCTTACTTTAGAAAGTTCTTGCAGTTGGCAGTTTGCCACATTCACATGTTCTCACATCATTGCATTCAGAAGCTAAGAATACCAACCTGGCAGCTTCTGCACAGAGGATAAAGATAAAACAGAAAGGAGTCTAGCTTTCCAGCCACATTACCTGGGAGTTGCTGCTGATGTCTTTTCCACAAATGTCCGAGTTTGTCAAAGCCCAGTAAATCTTGGAAAGTTTATTTTCCTTGTAGCATCTGTGTTTTATAATGGGTCTTTTAATTTGTTTTTACTTTGTCTGCAGGGATTTCTTTTGTCCGGAGTTTTCAGACTCTGCCTTTTTCTTTTCTTTTCTTTTTTTTTTCCTGTGGAAGTGAGTCCGTTAATGATGACTGGTTTGGGAATATGCCTCTCTGCAAACCTGACCTGACAAGCTGTTTCACCAGTGCAGCAACAAAGGCCATTGTTATTTTCTGTTCACTTCTTTCCTCTGTGTTTTTATAATATAAAATGTCTGGGAAAGTGTAAGTTGCGACAATGCATAAATAAGGTGCCATTATGAAATTAACCAAACTTTTAGTAAACAAATCATACCATGTCAATCTCACATATGCAGATAGTAGTAATGTGTGTCAGTATCGAGATTGAGAGGGCTCCTTCCACAAAGCACAGTGTACCTGCAGGCGTTCTTTTTTTTTTTTTTTTTAATATTTTTTAATTGTTGATGGACCTTTATTTTTATTTATTTGTATGCAGTGCTGAGAATTGAACCTAGTGCCTCATGCATGCTAAGTAAGTGTTTCTACCACTAAGCTACAACCCCAGCCCTGTAGGCATTCTTAATCTAAAGGGCAGTGGGGAAAAGAGGTCTTATGATGTTGTTGTCTTAATTCCTTTTTCAAAAATGCAAGTTTGTTCCTGGTACACACAGAAGTCAGTGGTTAAACTCCAAAAGTGAACTGTTCTGGCTTAGTGCTTTGTATTGTAACTTTAAAAACAATTACAACACTAATCACAATATTGACAACAGAACAAACACAATATCATGGCTTTAAGCATTAGGGGATGTTTTTACAATTCTGATTTTAAAATGATTTTCTATTCTCAAGTAGAATTCTTGCTTCAGTTTACTGAGAAACCATTTTATTGGAACTTGGGATTTTTCCCTCGAGAAGCCCATCTATCATAGATACTGGTAACCCTCTAAAGGATCAAAGCTCTAGTGGATTTGGATAAAGACCCAAAAGCCTGAAGGCTTATGCAAGTTTATCTATATAGACTAAGCCCAAAAAACTGGGATGAGAGTCTTAGAAGGGCTTATTTTCTCATGAGATTTTTGGGACTTCCTCTGTCTGGTTGTGCCAGAAATACTGTGAGAATATCCATTCTCATGGCATTTGTCACTTACAGGTCTTGTCCCAGCTGGAATTTGAAAGTATAATGGTGTGTGAAATATTTTTTGTATCTTAAGGCCTCATGAATCCACTACTAAAACCAAAATTAAACAACCTCTGCTCTTTCCATTGTGCTCATATGGTAATGAAAAATAAAAGTATGAGAAGGAGTGTTAGTAAAGATGACACTTTTATGTAGTGGCTCTCTTCATAGATGTCAGAAAAATTTCTCTTTATTATTACTATCATATATATTCTTGAGAGGTCATCACACAAAGAAAAAGAGCATCGCAAGTCTTAATCCAGGTCCAAGGCAGACATTACAAGTTTCTTCTTCCTGAACCTCATTAAGAGGTTTGAGGTTTAATGAAACATCCTGACATGGAAATATTAGACTTGATTTAACCACAGAGAAGTATCTAAATGTCTGGGTTGCTTTTTGTTGTTGCTGTTGTTGCTGCTGCTGTTTGCAGTTCTAGGAATGAACCCAGGGCCTGGTGCATGCTAGGCAAGTGCTGTACAATTGAGCTATATTCGCAGCCCTAAATATTTGTTCTTAAAGTTTCTAAGTTGAGGCTTGTGGGCCTTTTCAACATGAGATTAGGAGGCATCATGGAAGCCGTGATCTCCAGTCATTTGACTATCTTATGAAGTACTTTGTGTCCCCTCCAAAATTATTTTTTCTAGAGATCATAGTGGTGTATTTTCCTCTACCTCCTGGGTATGGGAAAAATATATTTCTTTCATTTAATAATCATTTATTGAATGGATGGTCATTACATGTCAGCTATTGAGATTTCCTGTCTAAGCTGGCTTCCTCATTTTACTAATTCCTGATGTTATTGGTTATTCATCTCTCTTTATTCTTTATTTTGTATAGAAAAGCAAAATAAGAAGATATATGTTTATTTCTCTGTGCTCATATTTTATATATTTTATCCCTCTTTTAAAGTTTTCCTTCAAAAACACAAGAAACATGATTCCTTTCTCTTTGTTCCTCAGACATTTTCCAGATATCTTTTTTTAAAAATATTTTTCAGTTGTAGATGGACACAATGTCTTTATTTTATTGCTTTGTATGTGTGCTGAGGATCGAACCCAGGGCCTTACGCATGCAAGGCAAGCGCTCTACCACTGAGCTACAATCCCAGCCCCCAGATATCTTTATTAATATATTTTTCTCTAATTTTTCAGTTTTTGTTCAAATGCTTTTCTGTATTGCTATATTATGAACACTTTCAGATTCCCTCAGATTTATTCATTTAGAAACTACTATAGGGCTTGATCCTAATAAGCCTCTAAAACTGTGTAGTAGAAAATTGAATGTTGAATGAAATCTTTGCTTGGTGTTGTCTCATCTTGTTACTGTCTTCTCTCAAGTCTCAATCTTTAAATCTTTGTTCTACATTGATTACCTTTATCATTTCCTATTTAAGGTCTCTTTCCTTATCTATCACATTTGACTTTTCCTCCTCTATATTGAAACTATCCTGTTGGAGGCTATCAGAGTCAGTAGCTTTTTCCCTGGGTTTGCCGTAATAAACCTACTCTTTATTGACCATTTCATTAACATACTTATTTCTTTTTTAAAAATTATAAACATTTTATTGCTATATTTTTATTTTAATTTGTTCTTTTTAGTTATACATGACAGTAGAATCTATTTTGATGTAATTATACAAGCATGGAATATATCTTATTCTAAGTAGGATCCCATTCTTGTGGATGTATACCATGTTGAGATTCACGTGGTGTATTCATATATGTATGTAGGAAAGTTATGTCAGAATCATTCCACTGTCATTCCTATTCCTATCCTTCTCCCGTCCCTTCAAATGAATCCCTTCGTCTAATCCACTGAACTTCTGTAACCCATACTCTGCTTGTACACATGTCAGAGAAAACATTCAGCCTCTGGTTTTGGGGGACTGACTTATTTCACGTAGTATCATCGTCTCCAGATCCATCCATTTATCAGCAAATGCCATGAAGTCATTCTTCTAAATCACTAAGTAATATTCCATTGTGTATATATGCCACAATGTCTTTATCCATTCATCTGTTGATGGGCATCTAGGTTTGCTCCATAGCTTAGCTGTTTTGAATTGTGCCGTTATAAACATTGATGTGGTTGTAAGCTTATTTTTAATTGATATATAAGAACATAGAAATTATACATATTTATGGGGTGTACCAGGTGGTATTTTGATGCATGTATATACTATGTAATGCTTAAATCAGATTATATACATCTATATACTCATCTATCTTTTCTTTCTTTTTTTTTTTTTGGTACTAGGGATTGAATCCAGAGGCACTTAATCACTGAGCCATATCCCCAACCCTGTTATTTTTTACTTTGAGACAGGGTTTTGTATTTTAATAGGGATCACATTGAATGTATAGATCAATTTGAGTAATGTGGATATTATAACAGTATTCTAATCCATGAATATAGGATGTCTTCCCTGTGTGTGTATGTTCTTTTCAATTTCTTTTACAAATATAGTAATATTTTCATTATAGAAAAATTTTGCTTCTTTAGTTAAATTTTTCCTGGGTATTTTATTTTATATCTTTTCATAGCTATCATAAATAGGATTGCTTTCCTGATTTCTAGTTTAGATAGTTCACTATTGAAATACTCATTTTCGTAGAACATGTGTATTTGTTCATTAAAGCTATGTTTATAAACTACTTGCCAAATCCCATAATATATAAGACAGACACTATTTCTATAAACAGAAGCATGAACATAACTCTACTCACTTACTGTATGCTCTCAGTTGTATTGGATTCCAGACACAGACTACATCATAAATACAGATAACAAGAGCAGAAGACTACACACACTTGGGTGTTGCTTGAGAATATAGTGCAAGGCTGAGGATAGGTGTCAAGTACCTTGTATGCTATTGTCCTGTGTCCTAGGCGCAGTGAAGTCTTTTTAGTTAGGACTACCTAAACCACGATATTTGGAATTCATTTTTCTGTACCACTGAACTTTTTATTTATTTGTTTGTTTTTATTTTTGTTCCAGAAGTTGAACTCAAGAGTTTCACATGTGCTAAACAAGGGCTCTACCACTGAGCTACATCCCTCGCCCTATTGATCTTATCTATAAAGTTTATTGATCTTGCTGAACATGATGGAGTGGCACATGCCCGTAATCTCAGAGACTTGGAGACTGAGGCATTAAGATCACAAGTTTGAGGCCAGCCTCAGCAACTTATCAAGGCCCTGAGCAACTTAGTGACCCTGTTTTAAAATTTTAAAAAAGGAGCTAGGATTGTGGCACAGTGGTTAAGAGCCTCTGGGTTCACTACCCAATACAAACCCCACCCAAAAACAAAGTTCAATGACCTCAACATCTGTACTGTTCCCTTGCTGAAGAAACTTAGTTTTTACTCTTTTTACTCAATTGAAAGGTTCTCCTAAAACTGAAATAATTTTATCTCCCTATGGCATTGTACTGTCTATTTGCAACTATCGTTAGAAATGCTTCATGTCCACTCACATGATGCCACATCTTTTTACCCCTTTCCCTTCATTTTATCCTTCAAGCCTTGAATACTCATGCCTCCTGTCCTACTTTTTATTTTCTTTTGGTAGTTGTAGATGGACAGCATACTTTTATTTTATTTTTTTATTTTTATGTGGTGCTGAGAATTGAACCCAGTGCCTCACACATGGTAGGCAAGCGCTCTACCACTGAGCCACAACCCCAGCCCCCTTGTGTCCTCCTCTGTCTTGTGTCCTACTCTTAACTAGGTCATGTCTCATATGTTTCATGAACCTGTTTCCAAATAACTGTTCTTACATGTATTTATCTTTAATCTTAAACGATTAGCACTTAATCATTCCTGTTTCATACACATTAAACTGTAAGCTTCATGATAAAAGAATGCAGCATGTTATCATATACTGAGGCACTCAATAAATATTTATTTACTAGCTAAGAAATGTGTATGGTATACACAGTTCTTGAATTCTAATTAGTTCATAATACGTTTAATGTTGGAATCTCATGTCAGTTCCCAATTAATATTAGCATAATGATTTAAAAAAATTTTTAATTGTAGATAGACATAATACCTTTACTTTATTTATGTGATGCTGAGGATAGAACCCTGTGCCCCATGCATGCAAGGCAAGTACTCTACCACTGAGCCACAACCCCAGTCCAGCATAATTATTTAATGAGGAATCATACAAGTATTTTTATCTACATTGTCCTTGAGAGTGGGATAAGAGGTCACTTTCTAAATACGGAAAGTTTTTCTCTTATTCCTCAAAATATTTTAATGGGCTTCTCCATTTATCTTTTCTACATTTAGTGTTGTATAATATTATTGTCTAATTCATTAAAGAGCCTAAAACATCTTGTGCACCTTGTAAATGCTATTGTTATCCCTACAATATGTAAAAATCACTTTTATTACCTTTAATGTGTAATCTCAATTTGAAATTGGTGATATAGAGAGACAAAAATTTAAATACATGAACTTCTTATCATTCTCTTTATTTTGCAAAAGAGACATTTCTTAAATTTTAACTTGTTAATTACATAGAATAATGTAAAAACATAGATATGTGTCCAAAGAAGAAGTAGCATTTGATTAAGCCATTATCCTAATTCTGAAAGCACCTCATCTTGTAATGAGTTTTAAGAATGTGACTCTTACCTTTTCAGTGCTTCTGAAAATACCATCAGATACCATTTGGTAGTTCTCTCTCTATCCTGAATCATATTTTGAAAGTGAAGGTCTTTTATAAACACCGTATCAATTATCAATGTTGCCATATAGATTTTTTGCCTTAGTTCAAATTATTAAGAATTTTCTGTGTTTACTCTGCCTATTTTTTTTAAAAAAGTCATATTTACTGCTAACAGTATAAATGAGGTTGATTTTTTTCAAAAGTCAAAAAGAGTTATTTGAAATTAAATTAGATCAGCAAAATGGTTTTTGTCTGAAAGTATTATTTGATTAAAATACTGGACTCATAACAAACTACGGGATTCACAAAAACCTGGTATGGTGAAAAAATAGACACATAGATCAATGGAATCCAAAAATAGGCTCATATGTATATGCTCAAGTGTTTTTGAAAAAGATAGGAAGGCTATCAGTAGAGAAATGATCATTGTTTTAACAATGGGGATAGAACTATAGAACATCTATATTCAAAAAGATGAATATATTGAAACTCAGCTCTCACCATATATACAAAAATGAAATATAAATAAATAACCATCTGTTCTTGCCCTCTCTATTTAAAATTGTATTAGTAGTTCTAGCAAATAGTCAATAAAAGTCATCCACACTAAAAAAGTAGAAGTAAAACTCTTTTCTTCAAAGATGACCTGATCTTTGGTGAGTTCTTTTTGTTTGTTTTTTGGTGCTGGGAATTGAACCCAGGGCTTTGTGCATGCTAGACAAGTGCTTTACCACTGAGCTACATGCCCAGCCCAATTCCATAATCTTTTATGTAGAAAAATCTTGTGTACAATTATTATTATTATTCTTTACAATTATTATTCTTGTGTACAGAATCCACAAGAAATTGGTAGAGTTAAGAAATGAGTAAAGCAGTAAAATATAAGATCAGTGTACAAAAGTTAACTGTACTTCTTTACCCTGGCAGTAAACAATATGAAATGTGAAATTAAGAAAAAAATTCAATTTATAAATTTCATTGAGAAGAGTAAAACACAGTAATAAATTAATATAAGAGATATAAGCTGGGTGAAGTGGTGAGTGCCTATAGTCTGAGCTACTTGGCAGGCTGAGGAGCACTGCTTGAGTCAGGAGTTCAGAGCTACCCTAGGCAAAAAAGAGACTTTGTCTCTTCAAAAAAAAAGAAGAAGAAGAGGAGGAGGAAGAGAAAGGGGGAGAGGGAGGAGAAATATAAAACTCATGACCTGAAAAGTAAAAAATAACTTTGAAGGAAATTATAGAATATGAGTAAATGGAAAGGTATCCCAAATTCTTAGATTAGAAAACTTAATATTTTTAAGATTGCAATAGGCACTCCTTGGTATGCTAAGGTGATCCATTCTAGGACTCAAGTGGTTACCGAACTCCATGGTGCTCCAGTCCCTTATATAAAATGGTATAGTATTTGAATAGCTTCCAAAATAGTTTAAATCATTCTTAGGTTACTAAGAAGACCTACTACAAAGTAAATTCTATGTAAATAGTTGTCATACTTTATTATTTAGGTAATAAGGATGAGAAAAAAAATGGCTGTAGATGTTTGGTATTCATAGACCTAACTTCATAATGCAGGAACAAAATACATGCCTAACAATACTCAAACAGTGCTGGAGAGAAACTGAGGATCTATAAAATTGTGGATGGCTACAGCAGGATATGCCTATATATTACTTCATTTACATGGATCCACAGTAACCCTCAGTGCATGGCAGATTCAAAGTATGCTTTTAGAACTTCTAAGAATTTTCCCCCAAATACTTTGATGGCACAGTTGGTTGAATCCATGGATGTGGAACTTGTGGCTAAAGAGGACTGACCATACTCTGAAGTTGATCTACAGATTCAATATAATCCCTATTAAAAACCAAGTGCCCCCATCCCCATATTTTTTCAGAAATTAACCAAGTGTAAGTGAAAGCAGCAAATTTTGTTGGATTCAGTGATCCATCAAAGATGGGCCATAAGCTAGGAGTAGTGGTACATGCCTGTAAACCTAGCAACTTGGTAGGCTGAGGCAGGAAGATCACTAGTTTGAGGCTAGCCTCAGCAACTTGGGGAAACATTTCATCAAAATAAAAAATTAAAAAGTGCTGGAAACATAGCTCAGTAGTAGAGGGCCCTTGAATTAAGCCTCCTGCACCTCTCTCCCCCCAAAAAAGATGGGCCCCAAACCACTTTGTCTTTGTTTATAAAGTAATTCAACCCCATACCCTATGACCAAAATCTCTGTGTTAAGTCTCATTTCTTACTAGAGTACTTTGAATTCCTCCCATTTATACAACTTTTTTTTAAAGAGTTGACTTTTTCTTAAAATACCTTTATGTCTATTTATTTTTATGTGGTGCTAAGGGATGGAACCCAGGGCCTCACACATACTAGAAGAGCACTCTACCACTGAGCCACAACCCCAGTCCCTATCTATATAACTGTAATCCTCTTGGTATCAATTCTGCCTTTGATGCCTTTCCGAAATGATTGATGGAGTCAGTGAAGACCCTATCAGAGGTAGGGAAGCTTCCATTGGTGATGCTTTTCTGTTTTTCTCTTTGTAGGAAAACTGAACAGCCAAGACACTTACAATAACTTTACCAACAATAATCCTGGAAATCCCCGGCTCTCTCCTCTCCCCAGCTTGATGGTAGTGATGCCTCTTGCTCAAATCAAGCAGCCAATGACGTTGGGGACCATCACCAAGCGAACAGGGTAAGGCCACAGGCTCAATGTTTTTTCACAGCTGTTTTATAGGGTTGAATGAATAAAAATAAAACATACTTTTTGTTTGCGTGGTTTTGATTATGTTCCTCATTTCCAGCCCATATGAACCTTAATGGCAGCAGATTAAGTACAAAGTATAGAATATGCACAAACATACTCGCACACATTCAAGTACACATACACCCACAGAAAAAGCAAAGCAGTGACAAGTTGTGAAATCTAGTATTGGCTAATAAAAAACAGACCCACCACTCAGTTCTTACTTGCTGCCTCGTGGTGTTGCCTGATAGCACAGTTTGATTTTCATGACTCTTGCAGACATTGGCATGTAAAATGACTCCAAATTTTGATAGACATAAATAATGAGAGAAGTTTAGATGACAACCATGTTTCTAATGCATTTTGAAAATCATCTGTATTGAGGTTTAATTTACATATAATAAGCCTTCGTTAGTGTTAGGACAATGTGATGTTACAAGTAGTTTTCTAAAATTTGGACTGTTTTTCAAAAGTGATTCTTTAACATCCTTAAAGACTTTTGATGTCTTACTTGATTTCTTTGTGCTTATTTTAGCTATTTAAAAAAATCTCCTACCTGTTAGGAATATATAATTATTACTTCTTTGCGCTTCTGGAAATAAACTACAAAGTCTATGACACCATTAGATATTTCATTATGTGATAACATGGAAATCCATTTTTTTATATATTTGTTATAGTAAAATCACTTTTTTTCTCAATGCACAATCCTAAAGTTTAACCTGATTTGAAATAGAATAAATTTTATATTAAAATTCTTTATTAAAATGCCCAGGAGAAACCCTATCTTGGTCTCAAGTGGTCCTCAGGATCTTCCCAAAATAACAAATTAAATTACTTGTGTGGCATGTCAATATTTCTTAATATTATTGTGCTAGTGTTAGTGTTTATAGAAATCACTTTCACGAGAAGACATCCTCAAGGCTCTCAGGAATGGGTCCTTTGAGCTTCCAGTATCACCATAACAGAAACTGACCCTCAACCTGGGTGCAGTGATATTTGTATATTAAGTGATTCTATTCTATATGGAGAAATAATGTTGAATTTATGACATTTTAAGGGAAACAATAGGAAAAACATAGAAAATTTTATAACCCAAATCACATTTTATGGTACAGATCTTTTGTCCTGTATGTCTTTTAATTCAACTCTTTATGTTCAATAGAAGTGTGATTTTAAATAGAATTTTGATTTTTCTTCTGTTAATTTCTTGATTTTAAAATAAGTTAATAATAGTGGCATAAATAGTGAACAGGTTATGTCCTTATATTTACAGTTCGTTTGTTATTTCATTTTATGACATTATGTTCCCTGGATGTAGAATTAAATAAAAATAGGAATAAATTTTTAATCAGAACTTTAAAGTTTTTTTCATTTGCTGAAGTCAATCTATAATTGTATCTTCTAGAGTTACCTCAGCATTGTACAGTTCTTCAAAGTTCTTACAAATTTTGTCTGTCTGTCCTGAATCCAAGTGAAAGCATCTTCAGACTTATTCTTTATAATTTAATTTTACATCCGTAGTGAGGAGACCATAAGAACTTGGTTCAGAAGTTCCCGGGAGATATGAGAACATACTCTTGTGCTTTGTTTCTCACGTATGTGTCTGTTGTTGTTTTTAATGTAAGAATTAACGCTGTCTTATAATGCAAAGAATGAGCTATCTTTAATAAGGCTTTCTAAAATTATTCTGAGACTATGACTAAAGTTTTATGGACAAAATGCTATGATGTTAAAATATAAAAATATTTGTGGGCAGGGTTGGGAAGTGAGTCTACTCTTGTTTATATTTGAAATTTTCTAGAATACAAAGATAAAGTCTGTCCCTCTTTTACACATTGTCTGTCCACCTTCTTTCTCTTTGCACTAAGATGGATAAAATCTTTATCATCTGGTGTCTTCCTCTGCTGCCATAATTCATCAACATAGATAAATTCTTTGTTTCCTTTTCTTTGTAAAAACCTGCTCAAAATTCTCATATTTTTGGAGCATACATAATGTGTTCCCTCATATTATGTATAATTTAATAATTATTAATAAAGCATTACTAGTTGAGTTATTTTTGTGCTTTGAAATTAGCACAAGCATATAATAACTTGTAACATATTGTTGATTAGGCTTTGTATCTCTATTTTCAAATCATTTGATTCCTGCTAAGTTTTAAAATTTCTTTTGATATGTCTTACATTCAGTTGTTTAGAAAGAATAATTCATACCTGTCCCAAATGAAAACTTGGTTTTAATTTTTCCAACTTAGAACATACTTACAGAAACATTGCAAGACTAGTAAAAAGATTTCTGCATATTCAGATTTCGCAGATAAAATTAAAGTTTTAGGGTATTTGTTTTATTATTCACATTTTCTCACTCTACATAGACATTGACACACTATACTTGCCCTGCTTATTTCAGAATAAGTCACACAATCACCATCCCCTTATTCCTACATCCTCCATACACAGATTTTGAAAGCAAGGATAATCTTTTACATAACCACATTATAATTATCAAAAGAAGAGATCTTACAATGAGTTTTGTTAGTTGGGTTTTTAAAAATTCTATATTATTGTTGTCTGTTACTAATTCTCTAATTGTGACAAATTTTAGAGCATCACAAATTACCCAACCTACTATTCTTTTTTTTTTCTTCCTGTTAGTGCAGAGTCCAGTAACCAATAAGTGTGCTGATGATAGTAATTGTAATTTATATTTGACCATTGCTGGATTACAGAATTTTAATACACTTAGGAAAGTGTTTGCTGATTGTATTGTGACTATCACTATTTTATTACAGGTCACCTAAACATTGGCTCATAGAATTTTCAGACATAATTTTTGGTTTTATCATGTTAAAATTCAACATTTTTTCATTAAAATACACATATTTTGCCTTTTCAAATTGAGATTGATTTGTGTGAACAAAATATATTGTTTCCAATTTTGCCATATGCTGAGTTTTGAAGCAAATCCTAGATAATGTTTTATCCCTTTTGATTTCATCCAATTAGAATTTAAGTGTATTTTCTTAAACATTTATTTAAAACATTTAAAAAACTATGACCAATTCTCAGCACTGCAGTTAGCTAATTAGTGTTAATTTTTCCACTACTTTTTGTTTTATTTACTGAGACATTCGATTTCCTTATTGAGGTGACCAACATGAGTAGCAAATGAAGTTTTCACTTTCCAGGTCTCCTTTCAGTTTGGAAATTTTAATTTATTCATACTTTGATTTCATGGACCTCCTTTTCTAAGTGTTTTTAAAACAAAAAAAAAAAAGCATTCATATGGGTAATGTAGAAAAGGAACCCAGAACCCACCCATTACAGATGTGTAAATTCTGTCTACCTCCAATATGCCTGATAACATACCTGAAAAAATCATATACTACTTAGGTTAGCTCAGCATGCACTTGTCCTATGTTCTAGATATTTTGCATAAAGATATAAAATAACAAAAAAAATTTCTGTGGCAGAGATTTCCAAGGATTGTGTTGGACCCAATATTTAAATATCCAAATTGAGATAGAAGCCTCAACTTAAACCTTCAGGGGACGAAACGTGTGTTTACCATCTTTAACATCTGCCCTCTTATTTTTACAAATACATATCCCTTTGCAGTGTCAAGGACCATCTGTCTCACTCCAAGACATACATGAGGTCAGTGAAACTACAAATGGCAAAAGACAGATGTATTTACACCTTCTTGTTCAGTACCTCGAAGCAGCTCTTGGAGGAAAGGCGGCCTGTGCTGGCAACAGCTGCTGCTGACCTCTGATGATGTACGTGGATGAAGGCAAAGGAAGTGCTAGAAATTATTTGGCTTCAACAATCACCCATTCAAACAGAATCCATTTTCTGTCAGTCTAAGACTGGAGGATTGGAAAGTCCATCATGTTTATATCATATAAAATCAAGAATGGCTCTCTTCACCTATTTAAAGTAACATTATACTAAGGGATTTTTTCAGGTCTCGGAAGTTAAGTTTTTTGGGGTTCTTTTTTGTTGTTGATGGACCTTTGTTTTATTCATTTATTTATATGTGGTGCTGAGGATCGAACCCAGTGCCTCACACATGCGAGGCAAGTGCTCTACCACTGAGCCACAATCCCAGCCCTGGAAGTTAAGTTTTTTATTATCAATATTTCGAAGATGTTTGGTTGAACTTATGAATCAAATTAGAATTATATTTTAATAATGCTTTCTAAGTAATTTACAAAACAAAAATTTTTATCAGTGTACATGATTGTATCTGCTTTGAATATAAAATTATTTAGGAATACACATTATTTTGTGGCAAAAGCAGAAAACAGTACATGTCAGAAAGAGATCAAACTAGTTTCATGGGAATTAAAAAATATAAAAATTAAGAATTAAAGTTACATCTTTGCTCTAAACTAGTAGAAAGTGGACATGACATAATTTATTCTTTTTTAATATTTTTTATTTTTTAGTTGTAGGTGGACAGAATATCTTTATTTTATTTTTATGTGGTGCTGAGGATCAAACCCAGTGCCTCACGTGTGCTAGGCGAGCACGCTACCACTGCGCCATAATCCCAGCCCCCATAATTTATTCTTTTATAGTTTACTCTTCCTTAAATGAAAGTAGCTTCCTACTTCCTTCTCCTCTTTCCATCTTTATATTTATTAATTTCTCTGTAAGTAATTTGAGGTAGTCATTAGGAACCTTGGGCTTCATCCTGTAGAAAAGAGAAAGGTGGTAGAAAAATTGGGAGTCTGAAGCTTTCATTTTTCATGTTTGTTTAGCCACTTACTATCTGTGTGTCTTAGGTCAGTTTCCTCATCTAAAAAAATTATTTATTTATATAGATTATAATCTTTTGGCCTTCCCTTGTATGCGTTTTTATCCATTCTTAGATTCAGTAGACTAATTTGAGAGCCTCCCCCACTGTCGAGCTGTCCTGAGCTAGTGCTGAACACAAGCCCCCAAACAGAAGTGTTTGCTTATGTTCAGAAATGGAAGCAATTAATAGCGTTTCTTTAAATATCTCCAGTTGGTATTTGTAAAATAATGGTCACCAGAGCTTGCTACCTGAGTTGGTGACATTGGCATACCTTGAAGAAGGTCTATTCCTTGGCTTATTTATTTAGTCAGTTTGACCTGATCCCTAAATCTTATAGGCTAAGGTCTGAGAATTAGGTAGGAAAGATTTGAAGAAAGACCTGTCAGATACAATTGCCATGGCAAATTCCCACTTCCCATCTCTATCCTGTGTAACTATTAATTCTTGATAACTAAGTTCTGAATGTTTTGTTCTAGATACAAAATAACAGTATAGTTTTATTAGAATGTATATGCTTATGTCTACATGTGTGATATATTTACCATACTTTAAGTTTTTATTTTTTTGTGTGTCAAATAAGTAGAGTACTTAAACCACACCATAGTTTATTGCATCTTACTGTAAATCTGGGGACTTATCTTTTAATGAAGTCTACTATATACTGTATTAAAAGTCAGGAAGCATAACATTCTATGGAAGTTTGACATTGTGCTATGCTAGTCTCTTCTGTCACATATGGAAGAATTTGAACATTATCTATGTTTTTTTAATGAAAATCTTTTATATATTGAGTTTGTAATTTAAATTGGCATGTCGGATATGTCTCAAATTAGACAGTTGTCTGTTTCAGGTTCAGTTTGCTGTACAGAGCAGTAGATTGGAGAGCCCCAGTACCATAGATCTCTTTGCTATGGAGCAATTAAAATTAAATTAATGAAAATTTTAAAATTAAAACATGAAAATGACACAGAGGTAGCTTATATGTAGATGGGAAGTGTAAGTTTACTTCTGTTGCTGCTTAAGAGAAGGCACACACAATATGAAGGCACTAGAGGTCCTAGAATTTATTTTTAGAGTAATATGACTTTGTTTCAGTGTTTTCCATGTAACACTGTGTGACTTTTCTCAGTTCAATACATTTATTAATATGGGCTCATTCTGGTGGGTGCTTTGTGTTAGAACCTGCTGATAGAACATGATCAGTTGAAAATAGGATTAATATAGTATGTTTATATAATTCGTCTCTTAGACTCCAGATACTTCTTTAACTCTGAAGATATTAAAGAGAATCATTATTAATAACCTTTTAGTGCGAGAGTCAGGTTATAGAGGATTTGAGCATGTTCATTTCAAATCTGGTTATACTTTTTCCTTACATTAAAAACTTGACATTTGCCTTTTTTTCTCTCCTGTTAGTAGAACCAAAGACTTGTAGTGTTATGTGGCATTCAACAAAATGATTGAGAGTTTAATGACTTAAATAACATGAATCGTATGTTATAAAACATAATTCTTTCCTATCTCCTAAGAGACTCCAGAAGAATTCCTTGGAGAACTAGTGGCCAGGTCACTTCACAGTGGTCTATAAATAATTCTGTAATAAATGTTGCTGGATTTTTAATCTCTTGACTAGTTTTTCATAAGGTTTTTCAGTTGGAATTCAGTTCAAAATGGTCATAATTATCACATAGTGAACAAGTTTTATATGGCAGGATGTTTAGGCCTGCTACAGCTTGATTGGAAAGCACAAATTCTTCAAATCCAAATATGGTAATTTGAGTTGCCTATTGTAATACACACAGTCTTTAATTCAACACACACTCCCACTCTCATACTTGGTTTTCTCCCTGCCCTCATTTCACTCCAGCCCAGAACTACAGCTGTGGGCTTCTGGAGGGAGAGGAAAGTCATAGGTGAAAACAGCTGGATCAGGGATTTGTACTTTGTGACTTCATATTTTCATTCTTTTGCTACTGAGGAAAGATTAAGCAGGCTTATTTAAAAAGAACAGCTGACACTTCCCTTACAAAGTCAGTAATTACGTCAGTTACTATATTACTTTGGAGTTTGTAGGTCTTCTTTCTCATGTATGTGGCAGAGATCCAGTTGTGGGGCTAAGCAAGAAGCGGGTGAATACAGACTGAGTACATGCTGAGTCCATGTATTAAACCAGGTTTTCACCTTGTCACCCCCATCCTTGTCCTTTTTTGTTAAGCTGTATTAACCAGTGGATTCCTATTTGATTGGAGTCAGATAAGTTTTAAACAAGTGGGTTAGTTTAGTTACATTGTGGGTAGTGAGTAGGGTCTTTTAAGTTGACAATGTCATTATTCACTAAGGCCTGTTTGCTACAGTGTCTGGAGACTTATGGTACACTTTGGCATTATGGGGTAAGGAATCTCCGTATTGGTAGTGTGTTGTTACTGACAGGAAAGGAATATGGAGATTTTCTTTTCAAATTTATGTATTATTTGTTGGGATAACATATTTCCATTTTATGTATCAGGGAACTTAATCATAGGAGAAGATATTTACTGGCTCTGTAGGTGGAGAACCTCAGGTTGTCTTGAAATGTAGAAGCATTAAGGGTTTGTTTCAGTTTTGCTTGGTGGTTTTTTGGTGTCCATGGAGAAAACTTTTAAGTCATAAGTGACTGAGTAAAAACTTTCAAATTCCTTACAATCTATCAGTTGTATTCTGAAGTTTGAGATGAGATGAGAGACTGTTCATTGTAGGCACAGTATACATTGAAAAGCAGGTTAGGCCTGGTTCTTCTAGACACCAGTCTTCAAGGATTTCTACCAGAATCATCTGGACTATTTGGTTATTTTGGTGTCCTGCCTAACAAAGTAAAATTAAAGAATTTGTATACTGTGTATCAGGCCAACTTCTTCATTTTGGAGTTTTTTCTGAGAATATAGAAATGCCTTTGCTTTCTGATCATTTCATCACATGCTGTTGAAAGACTGGACACTTCAAGTGGTCTCAGTATTTTAAATCTGTGTTTTTCAAAGTACAGGGTGAACTCTAGCACTATTTTATTTTTGATGTGATTAGTCTTGAAATCAGATAAAGAGAGTGTGACTAACTTTTTTTTTTTTACTGAAATAGAACAATAAATGCAATTTTGCTA
Source organism: Xerus rutilus (assembly GCA_028644305.1). Taxonomy (NCBI): domain Eukaryota; kingdom Metazoa; phylum Chordata; class Mammalia; order Rodentia; family Sciuridae; genus Xerus; species Xerus rutilus. The sequence continues at coordinate 32,263,153 of CM053402.1, read as the reverse complement.
CTGGTTTTGCAGATCAACAGCATTGGTATTACCTCGTGGCTTTTTGGAAATACAGAATCTGAGACTCTAGCCAATGCTACTGTGTTAGAATACACATTTATTTGCATTGTAACAAAACCCAGCATTAATGTTTACAGAATGTTGAAATGGAGAATATAATGTTTATTACAAATAAAAAACACATTCACTGAATTGTTACTTCAAATCTTTTTGTATGTTCATCTACATCCCAAAATGTTTTTCTACAGGTCTCAGTCAAAAAAGTTTTTTAAATGCACTATTTTAAATGTGAGTGAAGGTGTCATGTCCCTGGTTGTGTTCTCACATTAACTGTGGGAGAGCTATCTTTGCTTTGCCTTGCTATCATCTTATAAGTTTTTAAAAATGATTTCTCATTGTTCTTTCTATCTTGCTTTCTTTTAGTCTTCTCTCACATGTTTCTGTTCCTCCTTTGTATCTCCTTCAAGCCTCTGATTGTATCACTGTTGTAAAAACATATTGTTCAAGTTTTAGTTTGTAGTCAAATATACTCAATTTAATGGGAAATTAATGCTAATTAGCAGGATTTTTAAAAGATGTTCTACACTCCAAATTTGAAGAAGGAAGTACCCAAGTTTTACCAATATGCCTCCTTGTTCCATTTGTTATGTCTTCTAAATGTCAGATGCTATAGTAAAATTTTGTTTTGGATATAATTAAATCATTGAGTCTTATTTACGTGCAAATATACATAGCATGTCTCATATACTAGGAACAGAATTTTACGTAGAATACATGTACCACTGAAGTCTGACGTTGCATCCCTAGTTTTATTTAAAACATGCAGTTGTAGCTTTAGTTTACTATATTCCAATCTAGACCAGAACAGAACAAGTAGAGGAGGCTAACCCTTTGCATCACTATTAAGAGAGACGCTAAATTTCCTGAAATGTGAACAAAATTAGAGAAAAATCATACTATGTGTACTTAGTGTTTGTTCCTTTGGCCAAAAATATGCAGTCCAACTTACAACAAAAACAGCTTGAAAAGTAAGTTTTTTCTTTGTATGGCTCTGAGACTACAAACAATCTCATATCAAAAATTTTTTTCAGTCATCTTTGGCTAATTTTAAACATTTTGTGTTACACAGCTACACATGGATTGCTTGTCTCCATCTGATTATTCCATTTAATTTGGACCTTGTTTTTAAGGACCTTAGTAGTGAATATTATTTTAAGCTAGAAATGGTATAGATAGGTGTGCTCCAGAAAAGGGGGAGAAATAGAAATATTTAAAATTCCTAACTCTGAAAATTAAGGGCCTTGTTACTATACTTCATTCTGTTTCTTGGATTATAACAGTCTGTATTACAGCAGAATTGCAAATGATTGCTAATTTTTTAGTTAATTTTATCCATACTCTATAACAGTATGATATACATGTATTTGTTAATGTTAATTGAGTTTTCCTCTAATTTTTTTGTGCATTTCCCCCCTTTTCCATGAAGGCCTTATCTCTTTGGAGCGGGGTGTTTTTCCATAAAAGCTCCATGGTGAGTTGCAGTTCAGTCCCGCATGCCTAATTCATTTGCTGTACTCTCAAAAAGTAAATCTGTTTTGTAGTTTGTTTTCAGTTGCATGGCCTGTTCACAGATAGATGCACCAAATTATTGAATAATTTGTAGATAAAACTTGGATGTTGATATTTAAGCTTTAAAAAAGCAATTTTCTTGGTTTTACTTCATTCCTTGGAAAGTTCAAAAAAATCAGATGTGTTTTTAAAAAATGGAAGAATTCTTTCATGGTGTTACAAGGCATGGCTAACACCCAAGTTTAGAGCTTTGAATGGTGTAGTGATGGAAGTTCCCCACATATCCTGCTTAATGTGAGAGGATGTGAGTTATTTTGAAATATAAATAAATATACTCAAGGTACACTAAAAATGCTCTATAAAGTTTTACTGCATTGTATTTGGTCCTAAAAGGACAGAATTGAATTATTTTGGGTAGTTTAGGTATTTAAGGAGTTATGTGATGAGGAAATATATATTCATATAAAAACTCCTAAGTGATTTTTTTTATTTTGAATTATTAGCACATATTCATCATAGCTTAATTGTTTAGTAAATTCTCTTATAACAGTAGATAGAATATAGCTTTGTCAGTCTTGGGCATAATGATCATAGCAGTGAAATAGAGTATGTTTCATATTTTAATTTAAAGATGTGAATTTGAATGCATTAAGAATCTGATATAAAATGTTTTAGTGGTTCAGAGTCAGGGCTCCAGAATCAGATTGCTTATGTCTTAAATCAAAACCCACACATTTACTAGCTATATGATTTCTGATAATTTTCTAAAACCTGTTTTTTGTTTTTCTTATCTATTGAATGAAATCAGTAGTTTAACCACCTCTCTTCTTGGTTTATTGTCAGAATTAAATGAACTGATTTGTATGTATATATAAAATCAGTAATATATATACATATAAATATATACATACATATATATATAATATCATTATGTACATAACAGAATATAATAACAATATACTAGCAGTGCCTGGCATACAGTAACTACTCATTAAACATAAAGTTGCTACTACTATTACAACTGTATCTTTCCCCAGCATCCAGTTTAAGGGGTAAATTCCATGTTTGTAGAGGTACCTCTTTAAATTAGATCATGTTATTTTTTGCTTTTAAAAGCATGCTAGCCAAAAGGAAGTTTGGGGACATGTAAGGCATATCAGTTTTACTAAATTAGAATACTTACAAGAGTTCCATACAAATATGTTCTCATGGTTGCTTCTGAGATTCCTTCATTATGTCCTGTTATACTAGAAACAACATTTCGCTTTCTCTCATGGACAAAAGAAGCTAAGTCATTCTTTAAAGTTGATTATTAGTTGACACAGACTATTTTCAGTGTTCATATGCCACGAGAACATCTGAAATTTTCTTTATCATGTAAGAATAGATGACATAAAACAACTCACTATGAAATGTGCCTTCTTGAAATGCAGCACCAAAATTAAACAGAATTCAAAAATTATTCCTAACAAATTCAGGGTACACATGGGTATAAATCCTCTGAGAATTTATCTTAATTCTTTTGGTTAACCAGATTTTGTCTATATTTTATGAGCTTATAAGTGAGCAGTGTGACTTTTAAATGTCACATTCAACATATGACAAAATTTCTTTGTATACCAAACTTAGAATTAAATTCTATTTTAACATAAATTCCTCATTCTAAGTACAAAGAAAAGAGGTTTTGTATGGTAATAAAGATTGAAGTTTTCACATAGAACCAGAGATGGAGTAACAAATGTTGTATGTTAAATAAGAAAAGTCCATTCCCCCAACAGCTTATGTGAGCCTCATATTTAAGCAAAAGCACTTGTCAACCAGAAATGATTTGAGGTTGAAACAAGATTAAAAGAGCCAGATTAAAGAAAGGGATATATGAAATATAGTAGACTTTTAAATCATTGCCTGTCTTTTAGAAGACTGCTTTGTGGTTTGTTTGATGCCATCGTTAGCTCACAAGAAACTCGTTTTTAGTCACTTATACTAGACTAAAAGGTCCTCCTTTAAAATACGTTACTTCACCAGGTGTGCATGTTTTTTCCATTAAGCTCTTAATGAAACCTCAAATTAAGACAGCAAAATGAATATCAATTTGACAACTTCTTCCATGTTGTTTGTAAGAGCGCCTTTGTTTTAATAGTTTTTGCTATTTTTCCATGATATTTAATATTCAACTTGACAATGTTTTTATTTGCTCTTCTGAAATAAAACATCATGCTAAATATTTATAGTACTTCCAGTTGTAGGGCAATATTTACATTTTGGATGCAGATGAAATTTTTACAATTTCTCTTAAAATGTAAACTTCTTACAATTTTTTAAAAAATCATTTTCAACTTGTGACATTTGTACTTGGTTAAGATTTTTCTTTGGCATGTCACAATTTCTACTGATTCTTTATTCTTCACTAGTGGGATTTAATTATTTAATTCATGCAGTTTCAGATGAGTCTGTTTTAAAATAGTGCCTTTTTCTTTGATGAAAAAAATAAGCTTATTGCAAAGCAGACTGTGGGCCTTCCTCGACCTTAAGTCAGTTTAGACTTCCCAGGATTTTGCATTCTTTAAGTTAGTTAAGAATACTTGATCTTGAATGACCGTATAAAATAATGTGAAAGATTTACACTGTGGCATACTTATTTAAATGTAGGAATTTAAAATAAATAAATAATTCCAGTATAAATTTTTTTCCTTTTAAAAAATATTTTCCAGTGTAAATTTTTAAGACTGAATTTTGATTTCAATATTACAAATAAGTAACAAGAATTAAGCTTTTAAGTGTGTAGTACAGATTTGAAGCTACTGTAATTATTTAATTGCTTTGGACATAAATACACACATACATAAAGGACATGCTGTAAATAGTCCACATGGAACGATTCCTCACTCATAAATTGTTTTGTATTAGCTAGGGTTAATTTTAAAGAAAATTAAAATTTACTGTATCAAATTATATTCAAAGTTTTAGTTAGCATTTTCTAATAGTACTAGATTGTAGTATAAATAATTCATATAAATAAATCTTGTTTTCTTGAGAATATTTAAGAATTTCATAATTTTATTTTTTAAGGTAAGATTTATATGGAGAGTAAACTTCTTACCTGCTAAATTTATGTTAATATGTGAGATCTATAAGAATAAATTTGTTATTAAATAGAACAATTTTAGGTAGATGATTAACATTTTTAGTTATTTAAAACAAAATACTTCCATTTCCTCTCTTAGGGGTCTTATTCCCAAAAAACAATTGAGACTGAGAAATATTTCTAAATTTCTTTTAAGAGTTTAATCATAGGGATGAATGTGAAGAAAATTATTTCTTTAGCAGAAGGCTATTATACTACTTATGATTATTAAATTGGTATTGTGTTTTCCATTTAAACTCAGATATTGATGATTCATTTATATTATTGAAAAAGAAAGAAATAGTGCTTCTGTCTCATGTTAGGCCCTTTCATGCTGTGTCCTTCTGAAGAGGGCACCGTCTTCATTGCTGCTTTTCATGATGTCCACAGTAGACCACGGACTTCCTAGCCTATGGTATAGAATAAACTTACCCACATGGAGATCATGGCTCTATGTTTTTGAAGCAGATACTATTGGAGGTTTTTTTTTTTCTTCTTCTCTTTTTTCTCCTCTTGTTTGCAGTTGAATGTGGAGAAAAAACAGGCAAGAGAAATTCAATATGTTAATCTGACTGGAGAACATAATACAGTAGAAGTCAATGGGAGAAAGGATGCAGAACTTCAATAGACTTTCTAAATACTGTTGAAATCCCAGGGATGCTAATATCCCTACACTTCCTCTGTTGTCAGTGAAGATGATTTGCAGTCTATGGTTCAGTGGTTAAGTCTTTTCTTGGAAGAAATGACAGAGTTAAACTCCTGATTTTTCATTTAGTATCTTGTTTATTTTGGTTTGCTTATATATTTTTTATTCTTTTAATTTTATTCATTTGTATTAGGCTTAGTAAATGAAATGTTCTATGACCATTATTTTTTTCTGATAAGGTGAATGTGGGATTCATTATTTTTTCTTTTATGTTTTGCTTCAAAATTTAAATCAAATTTTTTAAAAAATTGAATGTGGGTTACTTGTAAATCATGAAAAAAAATAGAAGAGCAGGAGTAATCTGTAGAAAGGAGTTCATTAGGACTATCAGTTATGTTTTTTTCTTAGTACAATCATTTGAAAAAGACTGGGTTGGGCTTGGCGGCTCATGCCTGTAATCCCAGTGATTTGGGAGGCTGAGGCAGGAGGATCACAAGTTCAAGCCCAGCCTCAACAACTTAGTGAGGCCCTAAGCAACTTAGTGAGACCCTGTCTCAAAATAAAAATTAAAAGGACTGGGGATATGGTTCAGTAGTAAAGTATCTCTGGGTTCAATCCCCAGTACTCCCACCCCAACCCCTCAAAAAAAAGGAAGAGAGGAAAAAAGAAAAAAGAAATGGATGAGTCTATATAATCCAGTTAAATTTCTGGGCACCAATATAAATTTAAATATTATTTTATATCATATTGTCGATTTAATAAATAAATAAATAAATAAATAAAGGTGAAATAATAAAGGGCCTTCAGACACTCAGAGTAAGTCTTTTTGAACTTGTAAATATTCTTTGACGGGATTTGTTAAGACCCATTCAGGAGGACGAAGAGTGATGTTGAGAGCAAGCAAGAAAAAATGTTTAATAAATATTAGAGTACTTTCTTATAAGGATCGATCTATAAAGCTATAAATTAACATGATTTACAAGGCTAGTACCTTCCCCTTCCATTCACATATGTATCACTTTTTAGTGTTTTATCTTAATGTCAACAAAGTTTACTTTGTGATAGAAATATTTTGAGTCATTGTATAAATGCTTGTATATAGTGTATAGCTGACACATATTAGTAGAAGAGCCTCTCTGCCTCTACCAAGCATTCCTGAACACAGCCTTTGAAGTGTAGGACAAAGGACAAATTGAGCAAAAGTCAGAATTTCTAACTTTGGATATGTCACACAGAAAATATTTTATTAATGGCATTCTTTTCATTAGATTGTTTCTCCTTTTTATTCCTCTTTTATTCCAAACCCACATGCACATATTTTTATGATTCTGTTTTGCTTAAATATCAAAATTATTCCAGATGTAGATGGATGATAGGAAAAAACTCGATATGAATGTGTTTGCTCAGTACTCTCCATCCTCAGTATAAAGCACTATGTCATTTTATAGGTAGCACATTTTTTTTGTTTTGTTTTGTTTTGTTTTGGGGATTGGGAGATGCTAGGAGTTGAACCCAGGGGCACTTTGCCACTGAGCTACGACGTTAGTCCTAAGTTGCTGAGACTGACCTCAAACTTGCAATCCTCCTGACTCAGCTGCTTGAGTTTCTGGGGTTACTGTTGTGTACCACACCTAGCTGATAGCAGATTATTTTGAGGGATGTAAACTCTTGATTCCTGATTAAACTCAAATGTTTACCTATGAGATTGATGAAGGCCCTATCGGAAAAAAAGAAGAAATTATGAAATCTAGGAGTAAAAATGACAATCTTTTCATAAACTAAGCACACTTTTACCATAAAATATTCCCTATAGGAGATAATGTTCTTATGTAAAATGACACTGTATTGTATTGATGCTTTTTACTTCTGTGTAACCAGACTGAAACATGTGTTATTTATAGAAGTATAAGAGATTTTAGCTTTGGATATAGACATCAGACTGTCAGCTAATAAACACATGGAATATATGTTTTTGTCCAAAGACTAAATTTATGTCCTATCATTTTTCTACTCTCTATAATTGTATTATAAAATGGCCATCTAGCCCAGTAACAACGATTTTTAGTCCGTTATATGGATACTTTAGTGGAACCATGTTTTCTCTTACAAAGTGTCATACTTATCACCTCATGATTTAGAAACAACAAAAATCACATCCAGTAATTTGCAAAAATCTTTAAATATGTCCCTGTAAGTTCATTTGCACGTTATAGTATCATTATTCCCTGATGGTGATTCTTGTTAAAAAAACAAAACAAAACAAAAACACCTGGTCGTACAATTGTAAACATCTTTCAAAAGATTCTAAGCAGGGTGTGGTGGTGCACGCCTGTAATTCTAGCACTTTGGGAGGCTGAGACAGGAGAATTGTGAGTTCAAAGCCAGCCTCAGCAACAGCGAGGCGCTGAGCAACTCAGTGAGACCCTGTCTCTACATAAAACACAAAATAGGGCTGGGGATGTAGCTCAGTGGTAGAGTACCCCTGAGTTCAATCCCCAGTACCAAAAAATACAAGATTCTAGAATGGTTTCTTCTCCCCTCTTCCCTAACCCTCCCAACCTCTCCAGCCTCTAAGGCTAAAAATGACCAGTGCTACTTCACATATGCCAGTTGCAGGAACTTTTCAGTTCAGTGATATAAAGAAAAACTTTGAAGGAAAGCATGCATTCTAATGTAGTGCAGAAAAGAGCATCATAACCAGAAAGAATTCTGATTCCATTCACCCAGATACCAGGGAAGGCAATGCTTGTTCAGGTTTAGGGTATAGGGGCATCTTCTTTTCTGGAAGTAGGTTATTGCAATTGTGACATATGCAACTATGAAGAAGGCAAACTGTATAACCAGAATCATTTCCTCACAGAAATATCTTTTAAACTGTTGTTATCTTCCCCCCACCCACTGAAAGTCTTAACTGTGACTGGTGTTGATTATTTTTGCATGGGTGCGATTCCTTTGGAGAGTGGTGTGAAATGTATAGTCAGTGTTAATGATGGAAAGAAGAGTCTTTTTCACATATAGCAATGTGAAAGGATTTGGTTCAAAGGGGGAGAGCAGTGGGACCAATCATAATAGCATCTGATACAGAGGTTTTGTTTTCCTTAGAGGGAAGATGTCATACAGAAGGCCCAGGAACTAAGATATCTGAGAGATTATTTCAAGTGTCATAGGAACTGGGAAACTGAGATTGCCAAAGCAAAGTCTGACTTTGACAATTAGGTGAGGGCTGCGGGCCAAGTAGAATACAAATGTATTTGAGTCCTATGATATGGAGAAGCACCTGCCTGGGAATTTTATATACTTTATCTAATACAGTGTCTGAAACTTGAACATAGATCAGAATCTTTTGGAGGGTTTAAAAATATAGTTTGTCGGGTTCTGCCCCCAAGCTTCCAGTTTAGCTGGGTGCAATGTGGCACATGCCTGTAATCCCAACAATTGGGGATTGCAAGTTCAAAGTAAGTCTTGGCTACTGAGCAAGACCTGTGTTGAAAAATATAACAGGGATGGGAATGTAGCTCAGTGGTGAGTACCCCCACATTCAATCCTAAGTACCACCAAAAAATGAAAAAATAAAGTTTTTGGTTTAGTGAGTCTGACATGGGGCCTGATCAGTATTAGTCTGCAAGTCTCAGAACTTCCCAGTGGTATTACTAACTAGAGACCAGATTTAAAAATAAATATAATACTTAAGATAACTGTGCATGGTAAGCACATTTATATTTGACATATTGGTAGTCTTAGCTCTGAGAGGTTAAATAAATTAGCCAGAGGTACCCAACTAATAAATGGCAGCACTAGGATTCAAAATTTGGGTTTCTTCTGACTCTTGAAACTAATCTCATTTCATCCTACTATACTTTAGTAAAAGGATGAAGTAAAGTGAACAAAGGAAGGGAGAAACATTATGGTTTTATATTGGGGACTGACCTGCAGGGCTGGAACGTCAGAACTCAAGTATTCTTCGTGTCCCATCAGAGTTGTGATGTTCACCAGTAGCCAATAAGATTATTTTCTGGTCTATGAATTGGAGAAAATAATTATCTGAGGTGGTTGGTAGAATTCCTAATGAACTTTGGGGGAAGATCTTGATAAATCAAAAGAAAAATATAGCATTCGATAGAAGATGAAAGATGAATATTACAATTTGAGGGTATGAATCCTTATTTGTGAAGAATAAGGAGGAGAGCAAGTTCTTTATAATGGAAATCCTTTGAAGTAGCAGCGGTTACTAAATATGTCCTCAGACATAGGAAAAACAGAACAGATTTGTGTTTCAAATGCTACAAATATTGAACTCTGCTTTAATGCCTCCCGCTCCCCAATAATAGACACATTATTTTCACAAATCCATGAAGAGAAAGAAACAACAGATAGGAAGAATACAACTGCCATAGATCACTAGATCTTCTCCTACATAGCATACATAGGATCTGACTAAACATAGCATTGTGGCTGAGAGCACTTTCAAGGTTTCATCCTGTATTGTTTCATTTTCATAATGCTGTTGCCATTCACCTATATTGTTAACCCCGTGTTTTACATAGCAAAATGAAATGATAATCCATTATTATTGTGAGATATTTACACTGGTATTTTTGCTCTCCTTTAAAATCTTTAGGGAAATGTTATTGATTTGAAAAGTCACTTGTCTTGGATTTTGCCAGCACATACTTCAAAATGAAATTTTTTGTTGTTTTTGTTATGGAGACTGGGTCTCACTGTTTTGTCCAGGCTGGCGTGGAATTCCTGGGCTCAACTTATCTTTCTGTCTCAGCCTGCCCAGTAGTTCAGACTACAAGTGCACTCCACTGCACCTTGATAAGAATTTTGTTTTAAGTGGTCTTATCAATGGCTCTCTTGACAAGACTTTGTAACTTTGAACTAGTTTTCATTTTATTCCCCTAGTCTCAAATCATCAGTTATTAAGGCAAAATGCATGTCCCTGTTATAGCATTCAGACACATAGGGGTGGAACTGAAAAGAAATGTTTCATTATCTGCAGTGACGAAGTCATTTCATCATGGTAATTTTTTAAATGTCATTTTATTTTTTAAGCAAAGTTAAACCACCTCCACAAATTTCACCCAGCAAATCGATGGGCGGAGAATTTTGCGTGGCTGCTGTCTTTGGGACATCCAGGTCATGGTTTGCAAATAATGCAGGTCTTAAAAGAGAAAAAGGTATGTATTTTTACTGAAGCTCAAATTTGCCATGTAAAATTTTTGCTTCTTAAGGAAAATTGGTAGTAGTTCCCCTAGAATAATCTTGTACCAAGTGGTCTTAGCTTTTACCAAAAGGAAAATTTGTTCAACTTTTTTTATTTAGTATGTCTTTCCTCAGCTTCTCAAACCTAGTCAAGAATAAAATCTACCCTCTCACGTAGAACATGGAATGAAATTCCCACCGTGTGATTTTTATCTTGTCTTGTTGATGACAGTGTATAGGTGATCGCAGTGCTGTGAATTCCATATTCATATTATAACTTTTACATTTTTACAAGCTAATTTCACATCATTGTCTCTAAAGTGTGCAAGAAACCTTGCTGTCCATATTTTGGAGATGAGGAATTTGAAATCAGCAAGTTTAAATAGCTTAGCTAAAGACTATAGGTTAGTAGGTGATAAAGTCAGAGTTCAAAATCACCTTTTCTAATGCTAAATCTTGACTTTAGGAAAAAAAAATAAAACCAGCAACAACTCTATTGTGTATTTTAACGGACAAAAAGACAGCCTGTCACTGAGAAAAATGAGGGTCAACTTTTGTGGTTACCATTGGTCCTTTGAATTGATATAGTTATTATGTTTTTAATCCCTGATTTCATTTCTAGGATCGATACCTAAAATATTTGTGTAATTAATGTTTTAGTATGTGATTGCTTATTGTGTCTGTATAAAGAGAATTCCTACATTCATAGACTAAGTATGAATGTTAAGGTATGGTTTTCCCCTTATTATTTTAGTATTATTAAATTAGGTCACTAACTGGGTTGCTACTGAGGCACTTCTGGTGAGTTCCACAGACTGTATTGTTCTTGGCAAAATGACTCTCCTTTACGCTTAATCCTGGCAGTCAGACATCAGCCCTTTCCCTTGTTATCTCCTTTCAGTGACCCTTTCCTCAGTAATAGGATCTCAGGCACAGCAGGTTCTTTACCTAAGTGAGAGAGGATACTGTGAAGTATGCAAGCCTTCCATTTCCTTATCCCCTCTTTATTTTTTTGTTACCTCCTTAGGTTTAACGATGCTATCGAAAGGACTTTTTGTTACTAGTTAAAAACTTCAGTGAAGCTCGATTTCAAATGCTTCTCCCTTCTGTTCTAATTACCCTTTTAACTTGCTGCTCCTTTATGTCCCACTGGCTGGTCATTAGCCGTTTTCTCAAATCAGCTGTAATTGATTCGTCTGACACAGAGATAAGATGACCCACCTAGCATTCATGAGTGATTTTATATGCTCCTTGGTTTACTGTAAAACCTGAGAGTGAGCATTAAACCTGTTTTGGCAGTGAGTACATGTGTATTCCTTATAAAGTCATTCGATTAGATCCATATTCAGCACCTGACTTCTCAATGCATGACTGACCTTCACTTGGGAGCCAGTGATCCTGTTGAGAGAAAGTGCGATTTTAAGTAGGAGGATATATGTGTGTGCATGTGCACACATTTTTTTTTTTAATTTTTTTTCTTTAGTTGTAGATGGACACAGTGTCTTTATTTTATTGCTTTGTATGTGGTGCTGAGGATCGAACCCAGGGCCTCACACGTGCGAGGCAAGCGCTCTACCGCTGAGCTACAATCCCAGCCCCGTGTGCACACATTTTTAATGTACCTAATTTTTCTCTAGCAGTTCCAGATTCACAGCAAAATTGAGAAAAAGAGAATTCTCTTACATTCTGCTCCACGTGCGCGTGGCTTCCTCCACTCTCAGCATCCCCCATCATCAGATTGGTACATTGGTTTCAACTGATGAACCTCCATTGGCAATTAATGTAATTTTCATTTGTTTTGATCTAGAAATTTAAGTTTTAACTTTTCCGAGAAAAGGTAGATGAGATGTTAGGCTGATTTAGGCATACAGGTAGCTTTTCATGCAGTTCAGTTGTGGTATCCTAAGTGTAACTAAATCTTAGCATGTAGATTATTCCTCTTCAGTCAATACTTCCTTGCCTCACCTGACACTCATTTTTCTTAATGTAGGACAAATTACATGATAGACAAATATAAAAACTATATAACTATGTGTTTAAGTATATTGGAATTTTTAACATAGTTGTATTATTCTTGAGATAAATTGTTTAATATCTGGAAATTATGTGATTGCACAGAACTTTTCCCATTCATTAGCATCTACTCTTTTATTTTTATTTTTTGGTACCAGGGATTAAACCCAAGGGCACTTAACCAATCACTGAACCATATCCCCAGCCCTTTTTAATTTTTTGTTTTGAGGCAGGGTCTTTTTTTAGTTGCTTACGGCCTCACTATGTTGCTGAAGCTGGCTTTGAACTTGGGATCCTCCTGCCTCAGCCTCCCAAGTCACTGGGATTGCAGGCCTGTGCCACCCTGGCATCTGCTTATGTGTCAGCCTTTAGACAAGGAGCAGGCACCATACAACAACATTCCTATCTTTTCATTCTCTCAGCAGCCTCAGGAGCAGACCAGTAAGATCAATAACTTCTAAAAATTTTGCTGTGCCATTTTTGTGCCACCATCACACATTCAGTTTCTGTTTGTCTGTTTGTAGATCAGTCCAAACAAGTCGTAGTTGAATCTCTCTACATTATCAGTTGCTATGGGACCTTGGTGGAGCACATGATGGAGCCTCGACCCCTCAGCACTGCCCCCAAGATCAGTGATGACACACCACTGGAAATGATGACGTCACCTCGAGCCAGCTGGACTCTGGTTAGGTAGTAACTCCTGTCTTTCCCTTTTTGAAAAACAGGTTTATTGAGGCATGAAAGATTGAAAATGTACCATTCAATAATGTTTGACATACATATAAAGCTATGGAATTATCATCAGGATCATCATGATATATTTATCACTCCCAGAAGGTTGTTTGTGCCTATTTATGATCTCTCTTTTCGCCCATCTTTGTCATTAGAATTTTATACAAATGGAATCATGTAATATGCATTTTTCTTTTTAAAATCGGTACATTATAATTATGCATAAGAGTGAGATTCATTGTGCTATATTTGTACATGCACATAATTGGATCAATCTCATTCCCCTTAACCTTTTCCCTTCCCTCCTCCCTCCCCTGGATCCACTTGCTGTACTCTACTGATCCCTCTTCTATTATTATTATTGTTGTTGTTGTTGTTATATTAATTATAATAGGCATTCTCTTGTCTGCTTTCTTCCACCTATCAATATTATAGTTCATGATTTTTTTCCTTTGACATAATTTACATACAATAAAATCCGACCATTGAAAATTACTTTTCACAGAGTTGTGCAATCATCCCTATATTCAGGTGTAATCTCCACAAAAAGAAACCCTGTACCAGTCATTCCACAGTTTCCCCTAACCCTGCATTTCTGGTTTAACCACCAATTTACTTTGTTTCTGTGGATTTGCCGACACTGGTCTTTAAATAATAATGGAACCATACAATAGAATACCTTCTGTGTCTGGCTTCTTTCACTTAGCATATTTTCAAGGTCCATCCATATACTGCCATGTGTCAGAACTTCATTCTTTTTATAGCCAAGTTATATTCCATTATGTGGATATACCACATTTTGTTCACTCATTCATGATGAGTTGGTGAACATTTCTACTTTTGAGCTTTCTTTAATAATTGTGCTGTGAATATCATATACAAATTTTTGTGTGGACATATGTTTTTTTTAAATACTTGTCTTAGTTGTAGATGGACACAAATATCTTTTTTTATTTTTATGTGGTGCTGAGGATCGAACCCAGTGCCTCATGCATGCAAGGCAAGTGCTCTACCACTGAGCCATAACCCCAGCCCGACACATGTTTTAATTGTCTTAGGTACACACCTGGAGAACAACTTCTTGTGAACTCTTTGCATCTTTGTGTTACCTTTACTTACATTTCCCCTACTTGCAGTCTCTTGGTCACTAAAAATAGTGAATAGCATTGAGGTAGATATTAAGGGGAAAAAAAAGTAATATAAATAGATTTGAAGGTTTCCTTTAAAGTGATTCCTCAAGATGCAATGGTTAAGCACTGTAGAATGTTTATTAAGAATCAGAGTCCATCTCAAAAGTGCATAACAATGAGAATCTTTTTAAGATGGCACAAAGAGGGAGAAATGAAACCTGGAATAAAAGCTGCTCAATATAGTGCATTGTCTAGGAGGGAAGAGATTGCTCCTGACATATATGGAAGGAAACAGACAAAAATTGATATGAAAATGACCCTTCTCCTTTTGACATTTTAAAATATTCTTATATTGATTTTTGGCGGCTCCAGCATTCTTTCCTACTACTTTACTGTGCTGGATTGATTTGATCAATATCTGATTTATCAAGCTTATTTAGAATTGGGCAGATCTGATTAAAATTACTGCAGCATCATTGTTGAAATAGTGGCCTATTTTGGATCTCAGATCCTAATTAGATCTATATATAATAAGTCATCCATTTACACGGCTGTGTTGTTTTTTGTTTTTTTTTTTACCATTTTATGTGACTCATTTTATTTTAAAATATACACATATTCTGAGAATAAAGAGGAGAGAGGTCCTACACTGGTCAAAAATTACATAAAATTAGAACCCTTTATTCATGGCATTTGAATTCTACACTCACTCCCTACTCCATGTTCTGAATGTCATGTCTCTGCTATTGGAGAGCCTTCTTCTGTTAGGCAGTGTTGGCTGCATGTCTCTGTATGACACATTGACATCTTTTTATTTTTTTTTAATCAGAGGGACTGGTGTTTCAGGTTTTAGCACATTTGTTTTAATGATTACAACTTCATTTTAATGATCACAAAGATAGTGCGAGTTTCTGTCAGTGTCTATAAGTGATGACAGTCATGGTGATTTACATTCCATTTATTAAGCTTAAATATTAATATTCTTCACTGTTTCTTTAGAACGCCTCAGTGGAATGAATTGCAACCACCATTTAATGCAAACCACCCTCTGCTCCTCGCTGCAGATGCAGTACAGTATTATCAGTTCCTACTTGCTGGCTGTAAGTAGTTCTGGTTGTTTTTTTTTTCCCCCTTACATTTGATCTTTTCATAGTTTGTCTTAAAATACTGACTTTTAAAACATACATACACATTACCCCTGGCCCATAGGCCTTAATACTTAAATAATCAGACTGAAGCGAGTATGATGTTTAACAGCAATTGTAATCCATAAACCTTAGCACACATGAAGTATGTCTCTGGCTGTTGTATCCCTGTCCACTAAATATAGTTGATAGGTGATGTCTGGTGGGCTCCAAAATTAAAAAAATAAATAAATAAAAACCTACAACATAAGGATACTAGTATGAAATAAACATTTCATAACTTGGAATCCACTTCTAAAAAGACAAAAATTAAGAACTTTTCACCATAAGAGCTATGTCAGCAAGCTTTTCTTTCTGTAGAATTTTGACTTGTAATAATGAAGTAATGATTTCAATTCCATTAGGTTATTTTGTTTTGGTTTTGCAGTGCTGAGGACTGGACCCAGGGCCTTGTGTGTGCTTGTCAAGCACTCTGCCAATGAGCTAGTTTTTTGTTTGCTTTCATGTCTAAGTCCTGATGTTTGTAGAGACTGAACAAGGTTCATCAAGCTAGGCACATCCTTTTTTTGAAAATATGAAAGGCATGAAAAGACAATTTAATACTTATTATCCAGTTATTGTTTCTAGAGTTTAAAGTTCTTTACAATTGTAATTCAATTTTGTAGAATGGACTGAATCCTAATTTAACTTGATGGCTCTAAGTACTGCATGTTTTTAAGAAACTCCCTAAAAATTGACATTGACATGTTTTTAATTGAGTTTTGTTATGTCCAACTTATTATCTTGCCTAGTGTATTATAAAGTATGAATTTAAATAGTTTTAGAACTATTTTATTTCATTTTTATAATGTGTCACATATTATGCTGGAATCAGAAAAACTTTTTATACACTTTGTTCTACAGTTATGAAACTCCACCACTGTAATAAATAGTTGGCAGCCTTTCTCACATAAACTCAGTGCTTCTCCTAACAAGTACTCATCAAGTGCATACTATATGTCAGGCACTTGTGATTTAAGGGTGAATCGCATGTTGCTTCTGTCCTCAGTCAACTCACTATGTAATTCCTGAGACAAACATTTAGTAAATAAGTAAAATGCAGTGGTACGTGTGTGCATCAGTGGAAGGTCACACGTTCAACTGTGAGAACAGTACGTAACCTGCCAAAGGTTTCACAGGGGTAAAATATGTTTTTCAGATTTGTTCAAGAAGCAGCATAAGTAGAAGTTGTTAGTTTCTAGGTTTTTTATGCATATGTTTAAGTATCCTATGAACTGGAAAAAACATGACCTATATATGATATAAAGAAGAATCATGAGCACATTTTCCACTACCTCAAAAGGAGCAAATATAAGCATAGTTGATTCTTTCAGAGTTAATACTGCTTTTCGTTTTGTTATTTGGATACCTGTTAGATCTGTTTAGTAGACAAACTATAACAAGTCTGAAATATTTAAGAGTACATTTTTAAAAAAGCAACTGTATTTCTTAATTTTTTTTGTTTCGATAAGTAAGCTGGTTGGTATTTGATTTTTAGCTGCCATAGACACCTTTGTCCAATTTAACAAAAGTCCCCAAGTGCATAGTTTAAAAAACTACCACTCTGGGCAGTGGCCAGCCATCAATTTTCAAGTATAGGAGTGATGCCTTCAGAATTAGATTTTATTTATTTATGCTAATTTTTCTTGATGGTCATTGGGATTGAACCCATGGCCTTGTGCTTGTGATTCACTCCTGAGCTACACTCAGGACCCCTGCCTTCTATTTCCAAAAGCTTACCCTTCTGGCAGCATTGCAGCAGAAGGTTCAAAGGTAGAGTGGAGGCTAGGTGATCCTGGCCTAAGATGAGAGTTCTAATTAAGGTTTTATTAGGGAAGATAGACAGACCTGAGGGCTGTTGAAGAGTTGGAATGGAATGCATTAGAGACAATTTGAAAGAAAGTAGTCACCAATGATTCTATGGTTTCTAATTAAAATATGGAATATAATATATATATTAGTCCTTTGTATTCCAGATGGATTAGCAGTAGGATGAAAAGGCCTGAGTTTCATTTCTAACCACATCACAATAACTTGGTAGATGTAAAATATCAGGTATAATACTTGGTCTTATAGAGGTGTTAATATTGATCAGTGAAATGATGGTAAAGTCCTTTTAAAAACTGTGTAATTTTACATATACATATGTATATTTAAGCATCATGGCATGCCTTTGTTTATCTCAGAAGTACTTATTTTCAAGTCATAGGCTTCTAGGACTTTAATAAAATTTACAAAACCTCTTTAGAATTTTTTATTAATAATGTACTAACTTTTATAATTTTGATCATGTAATATCTATTATAAAATGTTATAATCAATATATTTTATTTTGTGTAATATTAATGTATACTTCATCTAATATGTAAAATAATATCTAACAAATGGATGATTCTGCAATAATTACTCTTTTGCCTCTTTATATTGAGATGAGAGGTACAGAATTAGCATGGATTTTAAAGACAGGTTTTTTTTAATATAAGATATTTGAGCATCCTGGATATGCCAGTATATTACATGCCTGAAGCTATTATGTATGCAGAACTGTGGACATTTGGGTCAGAGGAATAAAAATACAGTTGGTAGAAGCAATACTGGTGCCACTTAAAAGGCACTTAAAAGTGCCTTTACCTGCTCATCTGGAAGTTAGAGCCTCATTCTATTTTTTTTATATGTATGTTTTGGTTGTCAATGGACCTTTATTTTATTTAGTTATATGTGGTGCTGAGAATTGAACCCAGTGCCTCACACATGCTAGGCAAGCACTCTACCACTGAGCCACGACCTCAGCCCCAAGAACTTCATTCTTTAAAAGATTGTCTTACCCTTCAGTTTTCTCTCCAAGTCCTCTCATTGAAGCCATTTTAAAAAGTACCTCTTAAAACACAAGTGTAACATACCTAGTGCCAGGGCTTTTGTTGGTGTTTTATGTATCCATGTTGAAAACTTCTGGTGGGCTTGGGATGCAACTCAGTAGCAGAGTACTTGACTAGCATGGGCAAGACCCAAGGTTCAATCCCCATCCACACAAAAATAAATAAAAACACATCACCTGTTATTTCCCAACTTGATGACCTTGATAAACTATTTTCAAATAAAACTCTGTAGAGAATTCTAGAACTCTAATATAAACTTCACAAATGTTACAAACATTTTCTTTTGCTGTATTTAGATCTGTGGATTAAGTGAAGCAGACTTGTACAAACTCCGGAAATTATAATTATAGTAGACAAAGAATGATGTCAGTGGAAATAGGAAAGAGACTGTCTTCTCAGGGAGAAGAGAGCAAAAGAGAGGATGTTTAGCAAGGAATCCCTACTCCCCTTCCAACCCTGTAATCATAATAAATACACTACCAGTTGATAAACAATTCTGGATATGTGGCAAACAGGTAGTGAGTGGGGAAGGAAAGGGAAACCGCCCCAAACACTAAAGACTTCATGCCTACCTATAAGGTAAAGTGAATATAAGACTCCAAATGCTGTGCTTTTAACTATAGTAGCACTTATTCCCTATTTTAATTAAATAGAATTATCAAGATTGAGAAATAATAATGTGTCTTGAGGAATTTTGTTGTATCACAAATGAGATTGTATTAGAAATGGTCTGTGCAGAGGTCACAATAGAGAGGACTTCTTTATTGTTCTGTTAAACCATATATTGCCATTTTTTAAAGAAAAGTGTAATATCAGCAATTTTGTATGGCTCAATGCGGTAGATTAGTTAATTTATGTACATAAACTAAATGCACAGATGGTAATCTACACTTGCTATTTATCTCAGTGAAGTTTATAGACAAGAAACTAAAATCCAAAATATGTTTTTCCTTGGACATAAAAATTTTGGGAACAGTTTATGAAAAGATTACAGCTAAGGAGATCAGTGATTATATTAACACTATATTTTCCATTCAAAATAAAAATTACATATTGTACTTACCTTTTCTAACAAAGGCCTTTTTTTTTAAAGCATAAGGAAAAATTACTTTATTTAATGCTTAGGGAACTCTGTACAGATCCTTAACTCCAAATTTATATGTAAGAGCCAGTAGTGTGTGTCAGTGAAGGAAAATACATCTAAATTTCAATTATTACTGTTTTTTGAATATTTATTTCAATAACAGAACCTTAAATTTGAAGCTTCACCTTTGACACTGAGATCCCATAAAGGACAGATTTCAAAGGAGCTGACAGACCATGCTCCGAATTTTTAAAGAGATGGTTAAAAAGTGGTTATAGGACTCTTGAAATCCCTCATCCTCAGGCTGAGGGTCTCTGAAGAACATGACCAAAAGCTCCACAGAGAAGGAAATCATGTAACAAAAGCCTTTTATTGCAGTTTGTTCCTTTGACAAAAATAAAGCTGTACTTTAGAACACACCAGTAAATATCCATCAGTTTTGAATATGATCTCAAAGTAGACAATAACTTTAGCTGGCTTTCAACCTTCCAATTATAAATTAAAAGCAGAGCTTACTGAGTTGATTTAGGAAACCTTTATTTAGAGGAAAAATAGTATTTTTCCTTTTCTTTCAGGTAACTTACCCACAGCAGTATTTATTTATTTATTTTTGTTGGTACCAGGGATTGAACCCAGAGGCACTCAACCATTGAGCCACATCCTTAGCCCTTTCTTATATTTTATTTAGATACAGGGTCTCATTGAGTTGCTTAGGCCTCACTAAGTTGCTGAGACTGGCTTTGAACTTGAGATCCTCCTGCCTCAGCCTTCTAAGCACTGGGATTGCAGGTGTGCGCCACCACGCCCAACTCCACAGCAGTATTTTTAAATTGCTGACATTAACTGGCTTTGTGGGAGCTTGAGTGTTGGATGCTGGAACTCTTTTAAAATAATCCATGAGCATGTGATCCCAGGTGAATCTGTGGTTCACAGAAGAAATCACAAGGGAGATTAGGAATTATTTTAAACTCAGTAAGATTGAAACTAGAACATATCCCTATCTCAGACTATTATGTGTTTAGAAAAGTGCATTTGGTGATTAATACATGCAACAAGTTTGATGACTCTCGAGGAAATTTTGCCAAACAAAAAAAGCCAATCTCAGAAGTTTGCATAGTTCTATCTATCGTTCTCAAATGACAAAATTGTAGAGATAGACAACAGATTGATGGTGACCAGTGCTTAAGTACAGGGTGGCAGAGGGGGTGGAATGTGGTGATAGAAGATTAGTGCAAAGTAGATCTCGGTGGTAAGGGATCAGTTTTGTTTTGTTTTGTTTTGTTTTGTTTTGGATTAAACTCAGGGGTGCTTAATTGCTGAGCCATATCCCCAGCACTTTCAATTTATTATTTTGCAGCAGAGTGTTGTTAAGTTGCTTTGGGCCTCATTAAGTTGCTGAAGTTGGCCTGGAACTTGTGATCCTCCTGCCTTAGCTTCCCAAGTGGCTGGAATTACAGGTGTGTGCCACCAAGACCAGCCCAGTTTTGTACCTTGATTGTGGTGGTGGTTACACAAATGTATACATGTGATAAAACACAATATACTCCCATATGAATAAATTGAATATCCTTGTAAAACTATGTATATAAAATTGCTTATTTCTGAATAAGATGTCTGAATTGTATCAATGACAGTTTCCTGGTTTTGCAACTGCAAAATGTACCCAGAATATCACTATAGCATTTACATCTTCTTGTCATTTTATAATAATTTCAAAATAAAAACTGTAAAGAAAAACATAAAAAATTGTGGGATGGCACTAAATCAGTACTCACAGGAAATTGATAGGGCTGAATGCCTATGCTATAACAGAGAGTGTCTAGAACCAGTGGCTTCAGCTTCCATAGAGATAAGCTGGAAAAAGTACAGCCAATTAAAACAAAAGAAGGAAAATGGGAAATAATAAAGATCAGAACACATGAAAAACAATAGAGAAAAATCAGTGAAACCATGGTGTGATTTTCTTCTGCTTGAGGCTTATGGGATTATTAGATCTGGGTATTGGTAGTTTTTACCAAATGTGACAATGTTCATCCAGTTATATCATCAAATATTTTTCTGTCATTTCCTTTCACTCCTTTTGAATTGAATTTTGTGTATGTTGAACATGTGATGCTTTCCTGGATCACGGAATCATTGTTTAATTTCTTTCAGTCTAATTCTCTGTTTGATCTTATAGATTTTATTTCTATGGTCTTACATATATTAATTATTCTGTTCTTTGTCTTCTGTTAACTTCTTTCATCTTATTTCTATTTTAGATATCATATTTTTCACCTCTGGAGTTTCCATTTGGGTCATTTTTAAAACTTTCCTTTCCCTTCTCATCATGTACATGTTTGACACCATGGAATATTATGGAACCCTACATAGCATGGCATGTTAAAAGGCTACAGATGAGTAAAGGCAAATATTTTAGAAGGAGTGGTATAAAGAATTCATGGGATAACACTTTGAGAATTAGAGAAGAGTATAAGTTAATCATTCTTAAGCATCTAACTGGAACCTGACTTTGATGTAGTAGTGTTACTTCTGACAGTATCATTCTTTTTATCATACTAAAGAGAATTAAGTCTTTTGAATAGCTGGGCTGCCTATTGATTTGTCTGATTTTTAAAAATGTTATTACTTTATTAATTCCTTGAACACCTCTGGAGTTTTTTGTTGTTGTTTTGTTTTGTGTTTTAGTTGTAGATGGACACAATACTTATTTTTATGTGGTGCTAAGGATCAAACCCAGTGCCTCACACGAGCTAGGCAAATGCTCTACTACTGAGCCACAACCTCAGCTCTGGAGTTTTTATTTTGGTCTTTACATACAATAAAGTGGGTAGAATTTAAAGCTAGTTTTGAGTTTTTTCTTACATGAAGAAGTACTAAAATCAGAAGTCAGCAGTGATTAAAATTATGTTCTAGGGATTTTGATTCCCAACTAAGTTTTGTGCTGCTGGATTACCACAACAGCCATGAGAGGAGTTTATATTTTTCATTCTAACATTAAATCACAGGTTGGGTTTAAATTTTAGTTAGTTTAGAAAGTTTTACCATTGTATTATTGTTGCACTGGTGTTTTTTGCCCAGCAAAGATATGTTTGTGCACATTGCTGATATCAACTCATAGTCCCCCTGCCTACAAAAAGGAAAATGATATACAAATTTTAAAAAAAAAAGTATTGCTCTTCTCTAAGATGAACATTGTACAGTGCTATGGAGAAGCAATTAAAGATGCAGCAATTTTCTTCTGAGCTGCTCTCTCTCAACCGTCACATTAGATTTAAGCTAACATCCTGAACGGCATTGCTATTGTGGTATGTGCCCAGTGTGATGGAGGCACTCAACAATATTTCCTTGCATTGTCCATAATAAATATTTGCCCAAGAGTGGATAGAGGTGGAAGGAGAAGAAAGAAATGTTTTTCTCTTGTAAAGGAAACTTGTAATGCAGGACTTATTTAAAGAGTATTTATAGTCCATTGTTGACCATAGGGTGTGTCCTGCTGTTCTATCTTATGTTTGACTATCTGAGCTAGCTAAGAAGCCACTTAGATTGAAATTCCATTTATTTATACTTAAACTTATCAATTCCCATATGCCTTTCCATTAGAGAGATTATTTTAGTGAAACTAATGTTTCATTAAATGTTTCAAAACATTTAGTAAGTTTCATTTACACTTCATAAGAAATAGAAAGTCAAAACTTTTGGACCTGATTTTAGCCACATATATGTTATATAACTTAGGGAACCATTATGAAATTGAAGTTTATTATTCTATGAAACAATGTGAAATAATTAAAAGTATGATGTACAATCAGCATGCTTTATAAGTGATGAATTTAAAAGTTTGGATTAAATAATGTTTTGTATTTATGTTTATGTCTTTAGATACTAGAGCTTCAGACCAATGGATAATTCATTGAATTTTTTGTCATTGCTGATCTTAAGCTGTCTCCAGAAAAGGGGCAGGGGGAGATGGTTCAGTCTCCAAAGTCCTATCACTACCTAGTGATCTGTATCTTATTCCAGAGTAAATCTTGTTGTTTGTATCTGCCAGTTGGAAAAAAAAAATTCGTACATGTAAGCTACATTCCTATCATAATTGTTCTTAAAATTGAAGTGAAACAAAAGTATCTACAAAGAGCTTCTTTTTAAACATATTTATTTTATAAAATTATAGGTAATATTACTAGCTTGATGTTCCTTTAGATTGTTTCATGACCTGCTGTATTCAGAACAGTTGAGAGTAGACATTTTTTTTCCCATTGATGCTGGTAATATATATTGCATTGAATTGGCAGATCTGACTGGGGAAGGACATTGATTCTGATAGATTAAAGAAAAATAATCTATTGGTCAAAATACTATAAGACATCAGTACCTCTGCTTCTGATGTCATTTACTGTGTTCCTCCTAAGAGTAAGATTTTTTTGTACAGATACTGCTATTGCTGAATATGCATTTTGACAGTTGGGTTGTGGGGATGAAGGCGTAGGGTGCAAGGATATCTATTGGCCACTTTCTCCAAAAGTAAGGAGCTGAAATAGAATGGTCAGTCTCTGCTTACCTGCAGTAATGGAATGGTCTGATATTGGCAGGAGCTTGTGGTTTGATGTGCCATCACTCCCATCAGTAAGGTTAATTGCTAATAAATGACTAAATGGGAATTCAGGGGGACTGCTGCTGCTGTCTGCTATGTTCGTGGTAACAGGAGTTCTGGCGCCATTTCAGGGTCATTATTTGTATCTGTCTGTCAGGGTTAGAATACAGACATTTCTCTCAGTTTCAGCCTTCTCTATAGAATTTCTGTCAATTGTTTGACTCCATTAAGTGTGCAGAGGAAATAAAAGCCTGAATGACCAGTCCACCAGGGGCTATGGATAGACCCTTTCTTTGTCCACAATCAGAGCACTGCATTAGGTCTCATTATCCATTTATAATAAGTGACCTCTGCCCCTTCGGTCATTGGAAAATATTTAGCGTGCTTTTCTGACACATAGGGCGCCTTTCTCACCAGACATGAAACAGTGGTATGCCTGGTGGTCTGCAGGACCAGTAAATATTTTTGCAGGTTTTTAAGTAAATACACAACCTTGTGCCAAATCACTCTGGCAAATTGTTTTTTCCTTCTCTTACATGGTTCATCAATGGGCCAATGGGAGCCTTATATCTGGAAAATGAATATAATGTTCTCTTTCTATTCTTTGTTTCTTATTCTTTTTATTAAAAAAAAAGTTTTGCGATGCTATTCCATTTTGTTTTCTAGAAATGGTTTGTCTCCAACTCTGATTTTGCATTTCCTGATGGCAAACTGTAGAAGGTCTTGAGTATAGTGAATAGAGAGCCATTGCCTTTGGATAATGTTTGCCAGATATACTGAGTATGACTGTTGAGGTTATTTGTGATATGTTAAAACCCTGCCCTCTGGCCCTCTGTTTTGCCCCAACTGCTAGTGACCAAGTTCCCCTCTGAGGACTTTGGAAATTGGCTTGACCCTTTCTTTGTTAAGTAGAGTCCAGATTTGTTT
Organism: Xerus rutilus; assembly: GCA_028644305.1. Taxonomy (NCBI): domain Eukaryota; kingdom Metazoa; phylum Chordata; class Mammalia; order Rodentia; family Sciuridae; genus Xerus; species Xerus rutilus. The sequence continues at coordinate 32,238,069 of CM053402.1, read as the reverse complement.
TGTGGTATTAATTTGGACCACTTGCCAAAAAGCTCTGCATATCTAGTTGTTCTGTCTCCAGTTCCTGGTATGTAGACAGACTTGGGAATCAATGGAGATGAAATACTGATTAGTGGTTGAAAAATATAGAGAGAGTGAGAAAACTGAGCCGGGCTCGGTGGCCCACACCTGTAATCCCAGCACTGAAGGAGGCTGAGACAGGAGAATCATGATTTCAAAGCCAGCCTCAACAATAGCGAGGTGCTAAGCAACTCAGTGAGACCCTGTCTCTACATAAAACACAAAATAGGGCTGGGGATGTGGCTCAGTGGTTGAGTACCCCTGAGTTCAGTCCACAATACCAAAAAAAAACACCAAAAAACAAAAACAAAAACAAAAAGGTGAGAAAACTGTTATATCCAGAGTTTTACATGGTATGAGCTGAAGGACAGCCTTCTAAGAGTTGGAGTCTTGACTTCCAGTTACTCTGTGGCCTTAGTACAATCTCTATGTCAGTTGTTTATATTAAGTATGTTGGGATAGGAAAAATAAAGGGTAGAAAACCAGTTCTCTAACAAGTTATATGAAGAAAGTTTAAGAGTATGAGTTCAATTTTTAATTCGTATTTTATTTAAAGCATTTAAAATTCTTTGAAGTATACATTTTCTTTTATAAAGTATTTTTAAGTTACTTATACATGCTTTATGTTAATAAAGTCTAGTTTCTTCCTTAGATGTCTATTTATTTTGTATTTATTTTCACATGTGCTGGCATGCTTATTTTATTAAAAATATATGAGTTGGGAATTTGAACAAACACAGATCATTACAATAAATTAGCAGCTACCTTGTCCATTAGATGCAGTTGTTTTATTACATCAGAGTAGTTTTTCTACTCTGGTGTACAACTGTGTGCTCTCAGATATAGGGACACAGGTTTTATCTCCACAAGAATGACCATTGTAGTCAAAGTGCAGATTTTTATCTCCAAACCAGTTATGGAAAACCCAATAGTTGTTAGTACTCTCTCCATGACAAGAATTAATATATTAACTGGATTATAGCACCGTTTGACAAATTGCTTACTAAATACATCAAAATTGATTGGGCATTCTGTATTTGAATTGACAAATGGCTGCATTAAGAGAAGGAGGGAAATCCATTAATTATAGCTGCTCTCAACTATAGGAAATGTAATCATATAAATATGGATTTTACTAAAACAACAATCTCTTCTTCAGAGTAGTGTTGCTTATATGTGTATCTGCACCTCTTTACCATTAATAGAACAGTTACTCTTAGCTACTGTCCTTTATAGAATTTTAAAAAAAAATTCTGCTATGTAAAAGCCATATTTCTAGTTCTTCTAACTACATGATAGTTCTTTTAAATATCCCAGAACATACCAGGGAAATCCTGCAGGTCAACTTTTCTGTTCAGTTTTCATAAGTACCTCTACCTGTCCATCTTGTGCTCAGGTATTCCCACTGTTTCTTAGATACCCTTACAAATCTGTTTCTCAGATACTCTTGCATGACTGTATACATGGCAGGACCTTTACCTGGGAAATGGGGAATCTGGACATGAATGCTTCTGCCTTCCTTAACACTGTTACTTTGAATCAGTCATTACTTTCTATGCCTCAGTTTCCTCATCTTTATAATTAAGGGATTACAAATTCTTTTCAACTTTCAGATTTTCAGTGATCTGTACACTAGAAGCTCTTAACTTGACTTTAAACTTGTGAAAATTAAGAACCAAGGCCTGTTAAAAGAAGGAAACAAGCAGCTTCGACAATAACAACAAAAATTTTTTAACACTCTGGGTGCTCTACCACTGAGCCAAATCCCCAGCTCTTATTACTTTTTTTTTTTTTTAATTTTTTTTTTAATATTTTTTTTTAGTTGTAGATGGACACAATATCTTTATTTTATTGCTTTGTACGTGGTGCTGAGGATCGAACCCAGGGCCTCACGCATGCGAGGCAAGCGCTCTACCGCTGAGCTACAATCCCAGCCCTCTTATTACTTTTTGAGACTGGGTCTCACTAAGTTGCTGAGTCTGGCCTTGAACTTGCAGACCTGCTGCCTCAGCCTCCCAAATTGCTGGGATTACAGGTGTGCATCACTATAGTTGGCTAGACTCCAAAATCTAAAGATTATCTTTGTTACTACACTTCTTTCATATTTTTATGTAGAGACAAGATTTTTTTTATATTTTACTAATAATTTCTGTTTATAAAATAATGGAAATAAAGGATACTCATCTATTCTGAATAGAAAAAGTATGCTCGATAAACATTTTAAAATAATCCTTTTGTACTAATCTTTTTTTTTTTTTTTTTTTTTTTTTTGGTACTGGGGGTTGAACTCAGGGGTACTCCACCACTGAGCCCCATCCCCAGCCCTATTTTGTATTTTACTTAGAGACAGGGTCTCACTGAGTTGCTTAGCACCTCGCCATTGCTGAGGCTGGCTTTGAACTCGTGATTCTCCTGTCTCAGCCTCCCAAAGTGCTGGGATTACAGGCATGTGCCACCATGCCCAGCTTGTACTAATCTTTATTTCTAGGAATACCTGGTGGAAATTCTTTCTTTTAAATTAAAGTGTAGAGCCTGGAAAGTATGTAGGAAAGTTCAGTAGGAAAGTATGTTCTTAGCTGAGATTTTATAGGGAATTTTGGAGCCTACTAGTATTTTCTGCTGCCTTTTTTGCTCTTTTCCAGGCACTAGTGACCCATCAGTGGTTATGTTATATTTACCTTTAAGTATGAAACCAACTAAACTGATTCATTTTAACTGCTTAGGGATATCATGAAGAGTGTAACATAGTGAGCCAATGTATTTTGCTTGTTACTTGTGAAATTTCCTTAAATGGCTGTATCCTCCTTATATTGTGACTTCTGGTCAAATGTTTTCTCCGTTTTTTGATCACACTGTATAATATGTCTGGTCTGGATACATAGGTGTGTGTTAAAATGAGAGAAAACTTTATATGCAACAGGTAATGAAGTGATAAATTGTGTCAATTTTACTTAGTTTTAAGAAAATAAGGTCTTTGGAGTTTGGGGTCCTGAATTTAAATTTAATTTTACTTACTTGGTAATGTGGGTGACTCTGGACAAATAACCTTCCTGGGCTTTTGTTTCCTTTCAAACGAGAATAACATCCACTTTACAGGATTGTCATTAGATTAAATGAGATTATTCATCCAAAAACTTTATGCAATAGGTTGGATGGAAAATATACTCCCTGAAGACCCTGAAGATAGCCATTGATTATAAGTGGTGGTTATAGGACAAGTATCCTCATTCCCCTTTGAAGTCTTTCTTGCCTTGAAATTCCAAGTTCTATGCATGTTCAAAACTGTGGAAAGAAATTTTACTTTTCAATTCTTATTTATCCATACAAGTTCAGATTTCCTCTTAGACCTTTTTCTTTGAGCGTCTAATTTATTAGTAATTTATTAATAGTGAGATTTTTTTTCCTTGATGGTCAGTGTATCCTCAAAGGCTAACCCTCTAGAAATTTTCTTGTCTTATTCTTTTTTTGTTTTTTGTTTTTTATCTTTTTGGGGTTTTTTGATAGTTGCCTAAAGACTGTGTTCCCCCCCCAAAGATAAATCTTAACATTAAAACTTCCGAAATGGGGCTGGGGTTGTAGCTCAATGGTAGAGCACTTGCCTTGCACTTGCAAGGCACTGGGTTTGATCCCCAGTACCACACAAAAATAAATAAATAAAATAAAGGTATTGTGTCCATCTATAACTAAAAAATATTTTTAAAAAACTTCTGAAATGGCAGGTTATTTGATTTTATGAGATTATTATTGCAATCACTATTTTCAGTGAGTGAGGTGGATGATAAGAACTTTTATTTTTAACTCCATATTCTTTGAAGTTTACAATTAATACATATTCATCTTATATTGATAGTTCATTTTCCAAAAAAATATTTTTTTAGAAAGGAATGAAGGAAGAAGGAAATAAATGAATGAGAGATGAATCATGAAAATGATAAGATGGGTTAGAGGTAGGACTCCCTCAATTTGTTACAGAGAATAGAAATGAAATGTCCTATAGCAAAGAAAGTATAAATATCAACATAGATGGCCCATATTAATGTTCTGGGGGAAAACATTGTTTTAGAAAAATATTAATATGATTTATTTCAGTGATGGCTCACTGAATAGTCCTGAATATTTCACATTTCTCATATCCCAGCCAAGAAGAGGTGACTCTGTATCAGTCTGCAGAAGAAGAAATGTATGTTCAGTTTTTTCCAGACATTCACAAAAACAGTTTTTATTTTATTTTCCATAATAAATTTTTGTCATGGAAATGTTTAAACATACACAAAGTACAGTGAATAATGTAACGTCTACCTGTCACCTAGCTTCTGCAATTAGTAAAATTCAGTTCTCATTTTTCCTATTTTCTTCACAACTCTTTTTGTTTGTGTGGGACAACAACATATTATAAACAATGTATTATATCTTTTCCTGAATAAATATTTGCAGATGTATCTATGAAGACTTTAGAAAACATAAATGCCATATACTGACATAGTACACAGATGAGGCAGTAGCGGTGATTTGGGGAAATCACACTTTCCGGTAGTTTGACATTGTGGAGCACTAGAGGAAGATCAAACCTTGGAAAATGCTCTCTTTCTTTGGAAAAGCTAGAGAGAAACTCCTACACTGGTCCTGAGTTAGTATTTGCTGTCTCATTCCTACCCAATAGTTTGGGTTCTGTGAATTTTCTAATATATTTTCAGTTAAAAAAAAAAAGGAGCACATCATGGATCCTTAATGATTGTTTATGAAGATTTTAAATTACGTTCCTATGTATAGGTTGAAAATGTTGATGTCTTCCAGGTCTAAAAGCTTTTATCTCTCCATGCCAAGAAAACTTTGCCTCTTTTGCTTAGGCAAGAGAAAATCTGCATTTAATTCTTCCTGCTGTATAATGACTTGGACTTTTCTAGTATAGTAGTAGATAATAAATAAGTGAAGCATGGAAAAAGTTGTGTTAACTCTTTGCAAAAAACTTATTTGGGCCATTTTTATATTTAGGTTCATTTTAGATTTACCTTTATGATTAAACATAGTTTAAAATCGAAAAACAGTGATTCTTTACCTTTACAATATCAATTCAAAATATGTTCTACATATCCATTACTCATCTTGGTTTCTTATAAAGAATGCTTTATTTTTAAAAGTGTTTTTTGAATTTAAAATGGAGAATTGATTATTCCTGAAAGAAACGTGTCTTACATATAGGTAATTGTTTAATTAAATAGGTTAATTGGCTGTGAGATACTGTTGCCACCATTGAAAAGCTACACCTTTGATTCTACATAGACTTTAAACTTGGGTGCTTTTGGCTTCCAGAGAGTAGTTTTTCCCCTCAGCAGAAACACTCTGTCATGTGTTTTAGCAGTCAATAAAGCTGGTCTTACATTTGATATTTCTGTATGTAAAAATAATGATATGTGGATATATATGGAGAGAGTTGCGTGAATGTGAGGTAGCACCCTCTCTTTAGGAAAAATAAAATCACTGAACCTAATAAAACAGGAGAGGGACATGCTGAAATAAGCAATAAAGTCAGCTTTTATTTATACATCAATTTCAGTCATCCCTTGATGTGCCTTTAATTTCTTTAGTTTCATTTTGTGACTATGGCTGTACTGATTTGCTAACTACATTAATTGTTGTGTTCTTATCCCACACTTTTATTAAATATAAATTGGGTATAGGTACATAAGATATGCAGTTGAAAAAGTACCAAACTATATTCAGTGGAAAATAGGTCCTCCTTGAAGGTTATTGCTATTTTTAATGTCTTGTATTCTGCACATATGTAAAGGTTAGCTCTAATAGGAATGAATTTGTGGTTAGACTTACAAATATAGGAAGATTGTGTCAACTGTGGTAAGACAAAGTTTCTTTTCCACAAGCTCCAAGGATGATACTATACAGTCAGGATAACCACCTCCCCCCCACCTAAAAAAAAGTCAAGGTGGATTTATTTTCTGGTTATCCTACTGCTATTGATTTAATATGGCTGTATTGTTGTTGTACTATTATACAAGTGGTAGTAGTACATGTTAAGTGGCATTTTTGCAGTCTTCCAGGTGAATAAACTCCAACTTGACCTTAGTTGCAAATATTTTCAAGGGATTGTCATAAACTCTTCAGTTCTTAGGAATATGTTGAGGCATATTTACAGTCCTACTGAGAAGCAGAACTAACTTGTGAGCCCTGCAGTACTACCTCCATGTACAGTTTGCTCAGATACTAAATGTCAAATTAGCAGCAGGAGTATCCAGTGAAGGCTGTCAAGTTTGTGTCTTCTGTGGCAGCACCATGATACTCTGTGTATGAGGAACTGGACGTTGGGGAGGGGAGTGTAGGATGCACCCTGAGTTGTCAGTTCTCAATGAGGATATGTCATTTTCCTACTTATGTATCGCCTGTGACTGTTCTTCTGGGAACATGGAATAAAAGGAAAGTGAAACCAGAGATGTACCATAACTGACTGTTAGAAAACTTTAATAATTAATTAGAGAACATCTATGGTACCACAGGGTCAGGGTGCAAGGAAGATCATTGATCCGTTTAATATATAACGTAGGTAAAGCTTGTTCCCTGTTCTGTATTGTAACACTTCCGTTGTGGTGCTGGAAGAAGGAATGGCTGCTGATGAGCAGAAGAGCCGGTGATACAATATGTGTATGAATTCCTTTATGTTTAAGTTATGACATCTATAAATGAGGGTGAATTTTAATAGTATCCCTCATTCTGGTCATTACTATATTTCCTCCAAAAGAATGAGAGTATAACCTCATTTGGGTATGTTGTTTTTAACCTGAGAGCCTTCTCCCTGCTCCCCCACTAGCTCTCTCTCCCTCTCTCATTAACAAAAGCCTTTAATTTTTGTCACTTTGATAGGTATGAAACAATTTGTTTACATTTGTGAATCTCTCATTGCTACCATTTACATGTATTAGTTGACTGCTATATTTCCTCACCCATGGTTTGCTAGTTCATGAGGACCTGCTTTATCTGTTTTGTTTTTGGATTATTTGGTTTTGGAGTCTCTTTAAAAAGCAAATTTTGGTTTTTGTACTGAGAAACTACGTTCCCCAGCAGAATTTCATCCTCACGTCCTAAGTGGTTTCTGATCAGAAACAGAGTTTGGTAAAGAGCCCTCTCTTACTGTATGGCTGCTATATGAATTCTGTTTTTAATAAGAACTCAAAATGTATTGAAATTTGTCCTTGAATAAGAGTTTATCACTGTTGGCCTTTGCGTGAACTTTGAGCCCAAGCTGTTTCATTCATAGCAGCATGATGTCATTTAACTCACAAATTTCTCTGTTGCTAGAAAAAATAGCGTTGTTTCCTTAAATAACCTAAAGGACTGAAAAAATGCTGTCACAACATTATTCACCTCTCAGGTCTTCACTTAAGGCTCTAGCTTGATAGGAGTTTTATGGTTTGCAGAGGAAGGGGGGAGGTTGTTGGAGAGAGTAGGGAAAAATGAAAACTCTCTGGTCCTGAATCTGAAGAATATGTTATTCTGCCTCCCACATGAAACTCAGCTGCCAGGATGACCCTGCTCACACTCCTTCAAGGAACAGTCTTTATGTACATCTTTGATTCTCCATTTATAAATCAGAGTGTGTTTGAAATTTATAATTAAATTTAAGAATGAACTTAATCTTATTTATAAATCGGTATGAATTTGCAGATTTGAAAATTAAGTTTCATTTTAAATGTACAAACACCATATGAATATATTATAGGTTTTCAACATAACCTTAGAACAAAGAGCCATATGACTGTCTCACATATAAAACTCGGTACCATTTGGGTCAGCAGTTTTATCCTACCTTGAGAAGCAGGTTTCCCTGATACCAGAAGCATTGCAGTTAATTCCAGGGAGTAGGACAGCTTCTTGACATCTGTGAGAATTTAAAGACGAGTTTACCAGCAGTGGTAACTGATCAGCTGTGCCCTCTAAAGCTTCCAGAGTCACAGCTAAGATGAGTTTACCCTGGAACCTCAAGAATTCTAGGGATGGACAGAACAGAACCAGAGTTTGTTTCATGATAGTTTCATAAATAGCACTTCTTATTTTTAGTATTTAAGCTTTGCATTAGTTTGTGTGAAGAGGATGCCTATAACCTGTATGTGGTTATTCGTGTTTTATAGATGTATTGGCAATTCTTTGTCATTGCTTTGAATCAGAGAGTATTAGATACAATTTTTTTTTATTCTCTCTTAAAGCAATGCCTATATCTCATTAACTTCATTTTTAGGAAGCCTGAATTTTTTTCCCCGAATATCTAAAATCCAAATCCAATATTCTAACACTAGATACCTGTCCTAATATTAAGTATTTTCAATTCATATATTTAATTTTATTTATTGGTGTGTTGTAATTAATCATAATAGTGGGATTCATTATGTTATATTCATACATGTGCATGATTTGATCAGTCTCATTCCCCAGTACCTTAACTCTTCCTCCTCTCCACCTTTCTCCTGATCTGCCTCTCTCCTCTACTGTTCTCCCTTCAGTTATTGTTATTGTTATTATTATCATCATGATCATGATCATCATCATCATTTTAGTTAGTGCATTATAATCATATATGTATATATAACATATACATAAAAGCAGAATTCATTATGGTATATTTATACACAAACATAGTATAATTTGTAGATTTCATTCCCCAGTATTTTATTAATGGCAAAGCTTATCTTTGAGGTATGAGATTAGTTACAGTTGTACTTCAGTTATTGAGAGCTAATTGTTTCTTTTTTTTAATTTTTTTTAAATTTAATTATTTTATTTAAATGCATTTCAAGTCATAGTACATATATAGAGCTCAATTTTTCCATTTCTCTGGTTGCAAACCAGATAGTCACACCATTTGTGTCTTCATACATGCACCAAGGGTAGTGATGACGATCTCGATCAACCATCATTACTATACCCATTCCCTTTTCCTTCCTCCCACCTCGCCCCTACCACATCCAGAGTTCCTCCATTTCTCCTATGTTCCCCATTCCCACCCCCCTTAAGTATCATCATCCACTAATCAGAGAGAACATTTGGCATTTGGTTTTTGGGGATTGGCTTACTTCACTTAGCATAATGTTCTCCAATTCCATCCATTTGCCTGCAAATGCCATAATTTTATTCTCTTTTATTG
>CM053402.1:32028594-32228761 GCA_028644305.1 Xerus rutilus | reverse complement strand
TTTTGCAATTGTGAGTTGTGCTGCTGTAATCATTGATGTGGCTGCTTTACTGTAGTGTGCTGTTTTTAAGTCTTTAGGGTATAGGCCAAGGAGTGGGATAGCTGGGTCAAATGGTGGTTCCATTCCAAATTTTTTAAGAAATCTCCATACTGCTTTCCAGATTGGTTGCACCAATTTGCAGTCCCACTAGCAATGTTTGAGTGTACCTTTTTCTCCACATCCTTGCCAGCACTTATTGTTGCTGGTATTTTGGATAGCTGCCATTCTGACTGGTGTGAGATGAAATCTGAGCGTAGTTTTGATTTGCATTTCTCTAATGGCTAGAGATGATGAACATTTCTTCATATATATATTTATTGATTGTATATCTTCTTCTGAGAGGTTTCTATTCAGCCCCTTGAGAGCTAATTGTTTCTTTGTTGGTATTTAGAAAGAATCTGATTCCATGAAATTGAGGCTATACGCTCATTGTTTTGGAGAAAAAATGGAAATGACAAGAGATTTAAATTTTTTAAGGACTAATAATGGCTCATTCTTGCAACTCTGGTTCAAACTCACATATCTTAACCTCTATTAACCAATGTTAAAGAGGTGGACATTTAAATAAACTTAAGGTTCTCCATTTAGATATCTGTTAATACAATGCTATGACTCAAATTGAGTATTATTTGCATAGCTTATTATTTTGTACCTGTAGTTTAACAGAATGTAAAGCAATACTTTAAACTTTCTCAAACTCATGAATGCCTTATTTTTTATTGGGCAATTTTTTAAAAATTCTGTGTGCATTGATGGTTATAGTACAGAAGACATCTAAAAAGCCCAAAATAATTCTCTCTAATTCTTTTGACAGATTTAATAAGTTATATTTTGAATTGACTTTCTGGAATGTTGAGAATTTTATTACATGAATTCAGATTTAGTGACATTATTAGGGGAACATTTAATTTTTCTCTTCACAATCCTATTTATGTTATTCTGTTGATTTCAAAGCATATTGGGCTTAGATTAACAGGACTAATTTACAGAGGTCATCCCTGAAGCAGATTTATTTTTGTTTTCTTTACACATAAACACATGAAAAGATACAAATATATACATAGCGATACACACATACATGCATACACCCATTTATCACTGTTAAGACAGCAAAATACACTTTTTTTTTTTTTAGCTCTTATTTACTCACTATAAGCATCATCTGCTTTCCTGAGCACACATTATAAACAGTCTGGTTCCCAGTTACCTCATGATGATCCCACATCCTGCCCTTGCTTGTTGATCTCTATTTATCAAATGCCTACTGGCAGTACTTTTGGAGTTACATTCTAAAGTAAATTGATGGTATGTCCTTTTTAGGTAGGTGGATAAGGTGTATTTTAAATTACTATGCTGAAGGCAGGGATAAAACATAGCAAGATTTATATCTCAGAATTCCATATCCCTTTCTTATACCAAGTTTATTAATTATCTATGAATAGTTGATAAAGTTTCATAAAAATACTGAGTATTTTTCTTTAGGTAGCTGCTATGTGTCTTGCTCCATTGTATTTGGGTTTTCAAGATACATAAGTATTTTTCTTTATGTAGACTTTTAAGTTCTCTTTTATATCTACTTATTAGAAATGTGGGGAAAAGTACTCTCAATCAATTATACCCCCTTCCAAAGTTGCATCTAAATTGTATAGCACTTACAGAGTATAATAGTATATGGTAAGGGATTAGGGGACATTTTTTCCTCATTGTCACTACTGAGATCCCAGTTCCCAATGAGATCACTAGTCACTGGTTCATCTAGGTCTCTGCAGTATCCATTCTTGTTTCTACTTCGAATCCTGTCAGTTCTCTGGAGTGTGTCTGAGTTACTCTTACACACATAGGAAGCATTCTCACCTAAGCCAGAGCGAGCATTGTGAGGCTGTCACTGCTGTGGCTATGCTACACACTGTGTATACACCTTGTATGTGTGGATCTCTTGGTACTTCCTTAGACCTAAGAATGAAGAGGCAGTTTTTTCATGGCTGTTGAAACGCCTGTATTGTCATTCTCTGTTCTTCCTTGAGGACCCTCTATTTCCCACTTTCTGTCTCTGACGTTCTTGCTCCAGTATTAGGGTTATCATTTTCCAATAATTGGGTGGTTGGAGAGGATGCAAGCTCTGCTCTTAACCAAATTTTCTCTTGATTATTTTTATTCTCATAGGTTTAAAGTTTTCAATTATTTCTTTTTCCTATGACCTGTTATATCATTCTTTTCTCAGAGTATAAAATGTTCTTCCTATGTGGACTGGGGAAAATATTTAAATATAAATATATGTAGGGGAAAAGGGAAGGATATTTATTTGTATTTTCCCTCTGAACTTACATTTTTATATTACCATTTTCTGATGGCATTCTTAATTAGAAAACTACTGAATGAAAGGCATGGAAACCCTTCTTACATTCTATTTAGGAGTTTAGGATTCAGATTTATGGTACCATTTCTTAGATGTATATTTGGAATATTTATGGCTTCCTTTGGAAAGCAGATGAGGACAGAAAGGATCCTCCCCTTTCCCTCTTCTCCTTTTCTTCCTCCTCCTTCTCCTCCTCCATTTCACTGTGGGAAATTCCAAACATACACAAAACTAGATAACAATAGTATAATAAACCTCCTTGTAGCTATCATCCAGCTTCAATACCAGTCAACTCACAGCTAGTCTTTTCAGTCTATAATTCTATTCCCCATCTCTACCCCTGCCACTGGGCTATTTTGAAGCTAATCTCAAATGTCATACTATCCCCAGTTTGATGATGGATAAATAAGTGTTCAACCATTCTGGTGCCATTACTTAGTCCAGAATGCAAAACTCCAGCCATCTACTCGCAATACTTATTGCATGTTTATTCTGTGACAGGTACTCTAGGCTTAGTATATGTAGAACACAGCATACACTCTTAGAGAATTTCAGGTAGGTACTAATTACATACACAAGGGTACAATTTCTCCCTTTTACTTAGAGCTTTTTAACACTGTTCTGCCAGGTTCCTCCAATTATACTTTAAAAAAAAAAAAAGGCAAAAAAGCACTGAGTGTGGTGACTCACACATATAATTCCAATGACTCAGGAGGCTGAGGCAGGAGGATTGCAAGTTCAAGGCCAGACTCAGCAAGTTGGGGAGGCCTTAAGCAACTTAGCAAGACCCTGTCTCAAAAAATAAAAAAGGACTAGGGATGTGGCTCAGTGGTAAAGCTTCTCTGGGTTAAATCCTTATTGCCCTGCCCCCAATAAAAGCCCTTTACCCCCCACTGGCCTCTCTCCCTGTCCCTCATTTTCCATTCACAATCTAACTCACCCCTCTCAACCACAATGGCATGCCAATTCTTACTAAAAATATTCCCATTATATTTCATCCTCAAAAATCTTTGTACTTGATCTTGCAATTGTAATGGTTTGCCCTCAGACATCTGTATAACTTACTCTCTCCTTTAAAGATTTTTCTCTGCTCATCTGCTTTCCAAAGCACATTGTAACACTTGGTATTTGTCATTGTTTAACTTTTTGACTAGTTACTCAAATTTTGGGGATTTGAGGAATCCTCTTTTTCTATCTTTATTAATAATGTAATATCAAATTTATTATAAAATTGATGATTGTGAACAACTCAGCCTTTTGAAAACATGAATTGACTTATATTTTTTGTAGTATAAACCATAATTATTTCTCCAAGAATGCTTAAATAACAATTGATAATCATTATGACATTCTCTGCCTTATGATACCATTTTCCATCACAAGAATGATGGTGTATTCCTTCATGGTCATTTATGTTTTGTGCTAAACCCCACCTTGCCTCTCATTTATAGAACTATGATTTTGAAGAAGTAGCAGCTAGCTAGCAGTTTTAACTACCACAGATCTTCATCTCAACACTGTATACCTCTGTTGAGTAGCTGACTGAGCTCAGTCCCATTTCTCTTGTAAGGAGCTGAGATAACCTTTTGGTGAGCATGTGTCTTTTAACATCTTGCCCTAGGTTATGCTGCACATTCTTGATTTGTATCTGTTTCACTGAGATTTAGTTCTAAATACCTTCTTCTGTCAAGATTTCATTAAGAGGGGCTGGGGTTATGGCGCAGTGGTAGCGTGCTCGCCTAGCACGCCTGAGGCACTGGGTTCGATCCTCAGCACCACATAAAAATAAAATAAAGATATTCTGTCAACATACAACTAAAAAAATAAATATTAAAAAAAAAGATTTCATTAAGACTGACACTCTCCTTTACTGCTCATGGAAGTGTATAACTCTTTCTGAGAATATGTAGGAAGAAATTTTTAAAATATTCACATCCTCTGATAACATTTTCAGGAATCTAGCCTAAGAAAATTTCGGCTGTACATGTATATACTACATCACCTCGTGGTGCAGATGATGAGGTTGTTTTCTGTTTTCATCCTTTTAATTTTGTCCATGTTTCTTTAATGCTCTTCTACTTTTCTTCTTACTGTCGCTGCTCTGCCTTTTAATTTTGTTCCATTTTCCCATTACTTCATTGCTTGATTTCTCAGAGTATTAAAATGATACATGGGGGCAGCAGGTATATTGGAAATCTCTGCACTTTCAGCTGTTTGGACGTGAACCTAAAACAGTTCTAAACAAAATGAAGTCCATTTAGAGATGGATGAGTAGAATAAGATGAGGCTAAGATTCGATGCATTATAGTAACTCAATAAATGTTTTCTGTTTCCACTATGCAAATGTTCTCTTTGTATGAGAAAGTAGACTGTAGTTTGACTGTCTTACCAACTAAAAATCAGGGAAATACTGAAATATCCAAGCAAATGAAATATTGGATAAATAAAAAAAATTTCAGCAACTGAATGTGCTTTTAATTAAATTTATATTTTTATGCCCACCATTTAGTTGATACTATTGAGTAGGCTTTTTTAAAGAAAAAAATCTATTTTTGTTGTACTGGGTATTGAACTGGGAGTACTTTAGCACTGAGCTACATTCCCAGCCCTTTTTTAAAAATATTATTATTATTTTTAAATTTTGAGACAGAACTACTATGTTGCTTATGGCCTTGCTAAGCTATTGAGACTGGCCTCAAACTTGTGATCCTTTTACCTCAGCCTCTCAAGTTGCTGGGATTATAGGCATGCACCACCATGCCTGCCTCTTCTAAAGATTGTTAATGTAATCTGCCATTGACTAGATTTGTTACTATTCCTCAGTGCATTTCCTCAGTTAATATTAAGTTAGTTGTTTGTTTATTTTATAGTGATAAGATATCATCACTAAGTTTCTCAAGTTCTGTTTTTCGTTTTTGTTTTTGTTATGTTTTTTAAATCTGGAATCTTGTTATGTTGCCCAGGCTCGTCTCAACCTTGTGGGCTTTAGCTATCCTCCTGCCTTAATCTCCCAAGTAGTTAGGACTGCAGGCACATGCCAGCACACCTGGCTAGCCCTACAAATAGATTTTAAAGCATGCTCTTGAAGATTTTTCTTATTCTTAAGAACTTCAGTCTTACTTATTCATTCATTGTGTGAATTGCCTCTGTGCCTCAAATGTCATCTTTATTTTATACATGACCACAGTATTTGAAATGGCTGTATTCATACCCATTTCTCCATTGCATAAATTTAAAGTGATTGAAATCTGTGTTCTTTCTCCCATAGTGGTTCCCCCTGGAAGTCCTGGGCCCATTACTCGGCATGGGTCCTATGACAGTTTAGCCTCTGACCATAGTGGACAGGAAGATGAAGAATGGCTTTCACAGGTAAAAATTATGACATATTTGGAATATTAAAATAAAACAGAAATTCATTGCCTGTTTTTATCCTTTTTCTTAGAGAAAAATTATAGAATTAGTAATTATTTGTTGAATCATTAAGAATTAATCATTGTCTTTGTATATTAAAAATTTCTCAAAATATTGCTGCAGGTATATACACACATACCACTCTACATTTTGCATATAAATACATTATATATTCTTTTCACATGTATATGAATCTATGTGGATATATGTGTGTGTGTGTTATATATATACATATATATATATATAGAGAGAGAGAGAGAGAGAGAATGTGTTAGCTTTAATACAGAGAGCATAAAATGTATGTATCTTTAAAACAATTCATTTAAAGTCATTGAGACCTTATACTTTAGACAGACTTTGTGGAAAACATTTTCATCAGGTTTAAAGTAAGAGTTTTGCTTGTTAAAACAATGGAGCCATTCAACAATCTTTGGGAGTTATTTTGTAGAGCCAGCATTTTCCTAAGATAGTCCATACTTTCCTTATGGAAATTCAGCATTGTACTCTGCACAAGTCCTGATGGTGCAGGACTGGGTTTCTTGTCCGAAGTTCAAGCAGTGCTCTAAACCTGTCCTATAACAGCTTCAACTGATGGTCCCACACCTTGCTGGTGAAGCTGTCTTCAACTCAGGAGCTTTGAAATAAAAGATACGTGGGCAGTTGTCAAATGATGAGATTGCAAATGATTTCACTACAAATAATGTTATGTCTGCCTCAAGTCTGACATCATTTGATGGAGTTAATGACCTGTCTCAGATTACCAATCTGGCAGCTTTGCATCAGACAGATGCCTCAGAAAAAGTGGAATCCCTTTGTTGTTTCATTTCTTTCTCAGGAAAATAGCCTGAAAAGTGAAAATGAATCTGGCAATTGAAGAATCAAAAAGTTTCTAAGTAACATCTACTTAATTTATTACACCCCAAATACTCAAGGGAATCTCCTTGAATGAAGGTTCAGATCTTGACATGAAAGCCCATCCTTTCTTGATGATACCAAGATAAATTAAACCCAAAATGCACATGCTTTTTCCAAAATCAAAATGTTGTCCAAGAATGCTGGCAAAGAAACCACTGTCCTTCACTTCAACTTTTCAATTAGGAGAAGGGGTAATGTGTGCTGTCAGTGTGAAAGTATATACAATATGTTTGTCCTGCGCACAACAGGAGCGGAATACAGGAACATCTGGCCATCGCCTCAGTGAGATTGCACAGGCATCTGTTTACCTCTCGGCTCTGTGACACTGATGGTTCTGAGCTTAAAATACACAGAATGCTTTATCTGTGGCCTAATTTACATTGCTGAATACAACTACTTGAATCAGAAACCACTGTCCTCAATCTCAGTGTTTTTCTCCCTGTGATTAGTGGGAATGTGCATATTGTTCCAAGACCATGATGCTTTTGCCCTTTCGGGCTTGAAAACACAGAACTACACTTTGTGAACCTTTTCAGTTATGTTTTGTTAAGAATTAATCACTGCAATCAGAGAAATGTGATTAAATTTAAAAGAACCAGGGCAAAGACTCAAGGCATGAGGGAAGTTGCTCCCTAAAGTATTTGCATGGACAGAGATACAGCAATGACAAGACTTTGAGATAACACAGTAGTTTTTCACCAAAGGTTTGCATATTTAGTTTCTTATTCAAGAAGATCATTTGTAAAGCCATGAAATACATGTATTTTCAGGTTTTTCACAGTGTCTCCTACTGTATACTTTTTCTTTAAAATGTATAAAATAATATCGGCAACACTTCCCTGTCCATTTAATAGATCATGAAATTTATATTTTGGTATTTGTGTGTGTGTGCATTTGTGTGTGTGTGTGTGCATAAAATGCCTGTCAGTGTTTTTGGCTGTTGAGGAAACTAATAACAGTATTTTGAAGACGAAATTTAGTTTGAGAAGATACATATGATTTCTTCATTTAAAAGTAGGGTGGTTTGTTTTTGTTTTTGTTTTTGTTTTGGATTTTGAAAGCAGCATAAATATTATAATATTGAATTGTAGAAGCTAGCTATGGTGTTAAAAAGTATTTCAGACCTTTTCATTACTCTTTCTAATACTGGTAGAGATTGAACCCAGGAATGCTTTACCGCTTAGCTCTATCCCTAGCCCTTTTTATTTTTTATTTTGAGACAGGATCTCCCGGGGGGGGGGGGTGTTACTGGAGATTGAACCTCCAGATCCTTTACCACTGAGCTAAATCCCCAGTCCTTTTTATTTTTTTATTTTGAGGTAAGTAAAGTTTCACTGAGTTGCTGATGCTGGCCTCAATCTTGAAATCCTCCTGTCTCACCCTCCCAAGTCACTGGGATTTATGGTGTGCACCACCACACTCAGCTCAAACTCTTCCCCCTCCACAGCCACCTTGGCTAGTTCAGGAACAACTTCAACTGTTTTGTGAGTTTGATCTTGAGTGAAAGAATTACTTTTAATATGTGGATTAACAGGTACAGTATCCAGTGGTGCCCACAACAAGGTAAATAGTGTAGAATAAATGAAAAAAGATAATCTCTAGGGAGCTAATATTAGTTATATAAGTCCAGAAACTAGTCCTTTCACTTTTATAATTTTTGAGTTGCATATGTGATGTGTGTATGTGTATTTATGCAAATTTATTTTTATAATGTCAGTGAAAACCAGTAGAGGAGTATAGTGAGTGTATATTTAAGTTATAACTATGATCACCTTTGATGGTTTACAGGTACATTGACCCTCTCCCACATGAAGACGGGCTTCTTCAAGAATGTGGGATACAGGGATTGTGAAAGCCTCTGAAATTCAGGTTGTGATATATTTGAATCATGATTCCAACTCTTTTTCAGGTTGAAATTGTTACACACACTGGACCCCACAGGCGGCTGTGGATGGGTCCACAGTTCCAGTTCAAAACCATTCACCCCTCAGGCCAAACCACAGTCATATCATCCAGTTCATCTGTGTTGCAGTCTCATGGTCCAAGTGACACTCCACAGCCTCTTTTGGATTTTGATACTGATGACCTTGATCTCAACAGTCTCAGGTAGGCAACGAGAATGAGGGAGTTATTTGAATGGTAGGATTGGCATAATCATTTGAAATGAGCATCCTTGGTAACATTCGTGACATGATATCATGTTGCCAACAACATGCACTGGTACCTGTCACTGTCATCTCGTAGCATCTGAATACATGTGATCATTATTTGTGTTTCAGATTGTGATTTCTCTAAATTCAGGACACTTTTAGTAGCCATCCTCATTTGTGATATTTGGCCCATATTTCTAAATATTTGAAGTCTGCTTATGTCTTCTTTTCCTGATTTTTTTTCCTTTCAGTTAGATTTTGTCTAATCCTAAATCACCCTTTTTTAGATTATAAAAAGTTCTAGGATGAAAAATTAAATATTAGTATAATTGTGTTATCCTACACTCCTTACTTGCCAGAACCATAGTTTCCATGCACAAATTATGCTTTTTTATTATTACTACTTTTTTAAGGCAATACAGGTATTTTTTGCTTTTGCAGTCTCACATTTGCCTAGCAGTTTAATTTGCTACCTCAAGATTTGCCATACTGAGATACAACAGATAATGAAGAGTTCAGTCTAATGCAGTATAATCTCCATTTCCTTGTTTTCTCTTTAACACACACACACACACACACACACACACACACACACAGCTCTAGCCTGGGACTATTGCTCTGTGGTAGAGCCCTTGCCTATCATGTCTGAAGGCCTGAGTTTGATCCCCAGCAGTACCCCGCCTCCTGCCCCCAACACAAATCTGTGCTTCTAGATTTGATTTATTTATTTATTTATTTGGTGGCTGAGGATTGAACCCAGGGCCAGGCAAGCACTCTACCAACTGAGCTATATCCCCAGCCCTCTAGATTTGATTATAAAGCAACTATATGACCTTCTTGCATATCTTTTTTAAAATGCCATTATGATAAAAAATTTCATTCTCATGGAATTTTTATCTGTGTCTTTATCAACAGCAATTAAACATTTAAAAAAATTTTTTAAGTTGTAGATGGACACAATACCTTTATTTTATTTATTTTTCTGTGGTGCTAAAGATCAAACCCAGTGCCTCACATGTGCTAGGCAAGCACTCTACCACTGAGCCACAACCCCAACCACAATTAAACATTTTTGTGACAAAAAAAAAAATTGTTGCAAAGCTGGATTAGGCCTTTCTTGTTTAATTTTTAAATTTAGTACATATTTGTTGAGTACCTGCCAGGTACTCTACGAGGTACTGGGAACTCTACCTGGAGTAGAGCCAGCTGCCTGGTTGAGTGAGGTTCTCTTTCATGGTCTCCAAAGCATCCAACACTCCCCATGTCTGAATCTCAGCTCTTCAGCTCACCCCTAATCCTGCTTTTCTCCTGACCTTTCTCATCTCTTTACACGACCCTTCAAGCACCTAGCACTCAAGCCAGGATCTAGGGGTTATTCCAGTCGTCTCCTTCTTTGTTCCCTGCTGCATATACTTCATCAAATTTTTATCACATATTCCAAAGTAGGCCGGGAATTCTCCCACTCTCTTTCCATTACTGGAACCCAGCAACCACACTTCTAGTTACTGGACTCCTTTTTACACATTGGCCTTCCACTCACTGATGTATCTTCGTAGAAACGAAAGTTCTTAAGGAAAAACTAAGTCCTTGTTTAGTGTTTGTATTTGTATGTTTAGTTGTTTGCTTTGTGTGATTTTCTTCTTCCCTAAATTTTTGCTTTTTTGGTTTCAATACATTTTATTCAACTTTATAAAAATGGCACTTTTCCTCCAAGATGTCAGTCAACAAAGACAGGATATTGTGGGTGGTAGATGAATTTACAGTGTTGCCTATCATAAAAGATGGTCTTGTTGGTTAGTCAAGCCATTCTCAGGTAGTCACATGGAATCAGCCCTTAACTTGATGATTGAATGTATAGTCATCCATGTTTACCACAGTCATTATTTAAATGTTAATAATAAAGTTTTTAAAATAGGTAACCCATTTATTCTCCTTTTAATTATGTAATTCGTTCATTCTCTTTACTGAAACATACACAAGAACCTACCACTATTTTTTTAGTGACTGTCAGCAGCTGCTCTTGAAAAGCCCCATCTTTTGTCTTGGGAAGATATCTTGAGCTCCTACATATACGGCTCTGTTTCTAGCATTCATCATTATCCTTTACCTCAGACACAATCCTTTTTCTAAGATCTTTCTATCTTACTTTTTTAAATGTACTTGCATTTCCAAAATTCTCTAAAATATTCCAGAGACTCTCCCCTTCTTATACAAAAGAGCTCCCAGTATTCATTATATCAAAATGACTTTAAAGTGTTTATGTTTGATTAGAATATTTTTATGTTTAATGGCTATTAAAACTTTATATTAACTAGGTTGATAAATCTCTTTTGATTGCCTTTGTAATTTACATTCTAAAAGTTGAGCAAATAGACTTGTTTAGACTCTTTTTTAAGACGTTAGCTCCCATTACAGCATAGTTTTAATGAGAAATTCAGATTTAACTTACATCAACATTGTGCCCACCCCAGCATTCAATTAGAAACTCAATTAAATGAAATTCTTATTGCTGTAATCCTAGAGACTCAGGAGACTGAGGCAGGAGGATCACAAGTTCAAGACTCTACCTCAAAGTAAAAATTAAAAATTTAAAGGGCTGGAGGTGTAGCTCAGAGGTAAAGTATCTCTGAGTTCAATCCCTAGTCCCAGTAAAATAAGATAAATTCTCCTCATTATTGCTTATTCACATTCTAGTCCAGTTCTTCACCTATTGTATGTCTACATTTTTCAGGCTTATGCACAATGGCAGCATGGCTGGGCATCAGTCTTTATTTCTCCTTTAAACTGTGAAGAACTTTACTAAGTTGTTTTTGTATCAATTGATCCTTAGTACCTATTACATTGTCCCTGTACTCCATTAAGATATCATTATAAATTTATTGTACAGTTATAGTCTACCTGCCTACATCTCCTCAGTGGGAAGTAGATAGATAATATGTTGACTGTCATAAAGAAATCAGATATAGCTTAACCTCACGGCAGTTCCTTATCTACAGCAAAGATCCAAAATGTAAAAAATTTAATGAAATACTTGTTGATTGACCTGAAAAACATAGTAAATGAAGCTGAGTATATAGTTTCCCTTTCTACTCATGCCTAGCTCCTCAAAGATTGATAACAATTATTTTATTTTAATTGGTATGTAATTCATATAACATAAAATTCACCAATTTTAAGTGTACAATACTATGAGTGGAGGTAGAGCTCCATAACAGAGCATGTGCCAGAGTGCACAAAGCCTTGGGTTAGATCCCGAGCACACGCCATGTACAAAGTGATGTAATGCAGCAGTGTTTACAATATTCACCATGGCGTGCATCCATCTCCACTATCTAATTCCAGAATGTTTCTATAATCATAACCAGTTTATCTTTTTTAATTATGGAGAAATGTAAACATATATAAAATAAAGAGAGTAATAGAAAAAAAGACCTGTATGCTTGTTGTCCAGCTGCAGCACATTAACTCATGGCCAATCTATACCATGTCCCCAACTCTGGATTATTCAGAAACCCCAATATAAATTTAATAAACAATAAGAAATGTATTAATCCAAATAAGAAGGTGTTTAGATTGGATGGGGCCTTTACTGTGGATGAACTGACTATATTTGACAAGCTAGCTTCTTGTTGCTCTCAAGAACAAGAAAACTTCTTTTCCAGAAACTTCGAATATACTGTCCTTTTCTTACTGGGCCATATTTGCTTAGGCTTGCACATCCCAGAACTAACTACTTGACTACTGCCAAGATATAAGGGGTTACCATGACTGCCTTAGAAAAATAAGCTGCAGTGGAATACTGGATTCTCTTCCATAGCTGTGACCAAGATCTCTACACCAGTACTTTCAACTTTAGTACTAGATGAAGTGCATTATCTCATCCTTCCTCTCATTTCTCTCTTTCCACAACAAACATACATACATTCAAACTTTATTTTCAATAACTGATTTATTTATCTGCAATTGGCATTTGAAGTTTCTGGATTGTTTCATGTTTTATTATCACTTCTTATACCCCACCAATAATGTTATGAACTCTATATTTCAGCCAAATGCTGTACATCAAGACTCCATGCATTTTTCCTACTTTGTCAAAATTGTAAGGCTCTGCCTTACAATTTATTCTAGTCCTGTGCTTCAAGGGCACTTCTTTCGCCTCTTCATCTCTGCATATCCTATTATAACTATCTCATGGTATCCACTGGGAATTGGTTCCAAAAAGCCCTGAGGATGCCACAATCTAAGGATTCTCAAGTCTCTTTTATTGTGGTATAGTATTTGCATATAACCTATACATATCGTCTCTTTAAATCATCTCTCTGTTATCAGTAAACCTAATACTATGTAAATGCTATGTAAATAATAGTTATCCAATATTGTTTAGGGAATATGACAAGAAAAAAGTCTGTATATGTTCAGTACAGATACAGTTTTGGTTTTCACTTTTTTTTTTTTTCCTAAATACTTTTGGCCCATGGTTGGTTAAATCCAAGATGCTGAAACCACGGATACCGAGGAGTAAGCATACTATATATAGACCCAATTCCTGTGGACTCGGCATATACAGTTATGTGTTACTTAATGAGAAATGATTTGCTAGCTTATTTTGTCATTACAAACATCATATTGTGTATTTACACAAACCAAGAGAGCTGTATGATTTTTAGGCAATATACTCTTACCTGACCACTGTTATATATGCAGTTGGTCATTGACCTGTACGTATTAAGTGATGCATGACTGTATTATCCTTTCTCATTCTGAACTTTTTTAAATGTTATTTTCTAATTCAATTTCTTTAGCATCAATTCATGAATGTTCACGTGCTATGCCATATATCCATGTATAGACCTTGTGTTTCATTTTTTCCCTACTTCTTCCTAAAACAGTACTGACATACAGTCAATATTCAGTATATAGCCACTTATGGATGAATTACTAGAAATACATGTAAAAGTTTCCTTGGACTCCCAAGACCTTTTAATTATACAAATTTTTTTTTTAACCTTGCTTGCTATCAGACTCAGGACCCGGATACCCCAACCCCGGATATTTCTATGGTTAATAGTATTTATTCTGATGCAGCTGAAAAGCTTCCCTTGGTGTTTATACATTCATTATTCTTAAGCTGCGTTTTGTAGTAAAGTGACATTTTGCTGTGGTCCCAATTTATTCTTGTATACTAATTAGGAATTTTATGGAAGTTACTTAGTAGTGATCCTAAGTTAGAGCCCTGCACCCACAACACAGCTTTGTTATCCTGTTTTTGTTGACAATTGTAAGGGAGTTTCTTGAAATTTTGAATTATACATTGCTGCCTTTTATGGAACTCATTACTAGCTATGATGTCATTCATGAATTTGAAGTCTTGGAACTCTTCATATGTGTCCTTTGTGAAAGCCAAAGGTTTCATTATAAAATATTTTGTTCCCTGTCCCATTCTATTCTATCACTTTAATATCATTTTTTTGGATCCCTTGCTTAAAAATCTCTTGAATAACACACAAAAAAATGAGTTAGAAAGAGTCTGAAGTGTAATGTTTAGCTATGTGCAAGAATTAGGGACTCTAGCTCCCATTTTGTCTGGATTCAGAATGAAGGATTCTCTAATGGATTGGGCTATTCCAACATTCCTGACTTAAGGTCTGTTGTAGCAGGCAATAGTCTTCATGCCAGTAACATATGTGAATTAAATTAAATTGTGTTGCAGGATCCAGCCAGTCCGCTCTGACCCAGTCAGCATGCCAGGGTCATCCCGCCCAGTCTCTGATCGAAGGGGAGTTTCCACAGTGATTGATGCCGCCTCAGGTAGAAAACCTCCTTACACATGTTTACTGGACTTTTCTATGCATTTTAAATTTATTTCCTTGCACAATGTAGAGGATGATATCCATTTGCCTTGGTTGGTTTTCTTTTTTGGCGGCGTTGTCTGTGTATTAATTCAGTTCTGTTCCTGTATTTGTTACTAAACAATGCCAGGCCATTTGAACTTTCTTAAGTTTGGTAAATAATACGTTAGAGTTGGCACTTGATTAAATGTAATGAACATAGTATTGAAGGCTACAGGGTTGATGACTGTTTTGCCTTTGATCACTGAAATGTAAAGAAGCAACCTTGACAGAGAACGTAAATACAATATATGGATTCAATTTTCTCAACCTGTTGAGTATCAGAGTGCCTGATTTGTGGATGTAGAGAAAGTCCAAATATTATAGCTTGAATAGTTTTATTATTGGAAGCACAAAGTTAAGAAATTCATTAACTTAACTCTAGCCTATCTATCACAGTTATTAATTTCCTATCCTTGGACTCAATCTATGAGAATGGATCATTAGTACCTTGCAGGAGCCCTTTGCCTTTGTAGGTGATTGTTGCTGCCTTAGTATTATAAAAATGCTTTCAGTGAAGCCTGCTAACTAGT
This sequence comes from Xerus rutilus, assembly GCA_028644305.1. Classification (NCBI taxonomy): domain Eukaryota; kingdom Metazoa; phylum Chordata; class Mammalia; order Rodentia; family Sciuridae; genus Xerus; species Xerus rutilus. The sequence continues at coordinate 32,213,469 of CM053402.1, read as the reverse complement.
TGAAATTGCTTGTAATAATACGCTTCCTTGTCTCTCCCATGAGTGGTAAAGCAACTAAAGCACAGTTTGCCTTGCACTTTAGTGCAGCTGTGGGACATCTGAAGATCGCATGCAGCAGGATTTTTGTCCAAAAAGTCTCTCACAAGTAGAATTATAAAATACTCGCTCAGCATCAGTCAAACAGTTGAGTCAGAGAGGATTTTAATCTATAGTGATTTCAAAATCCCCGAAGACTGCTGATTTGATTGAGGCTTAAACTGCGAAAGAAAATGGGAACTATCACAGAACTGATTTGTGAAGGTCATTTTTGAAAAAGCAAAGCTTCTGCCTGCACCCTCTCCCTCCTAGGTTCCAAAGCTAGTGAATTTTATTCATTTTTGTAGCTGATTTCTTAGTAAGGGAGTTGTACCTTGTGTCCTGTTGAGCTCTCCACATCCAGGGCTATAGCTTATTTTTCCAATGAGGACGTTTTCTTTAGAGTACTCATTTTTGTTTTTCTGCTTTAACTTGGCAAATATGGATGTCCCCTGGAAACGACACAGAAATGGGCAGTCGGGGCTGGGGTTATGGCGCAGTGGTAGCGTGCTCGCCTAGCACGCGTGAGGCACTGGGTTCGATCCTCAGCACCACATAAAAATAAAATATTCTGTCCACCTACAACTAAAAAATAAAAAAATAAAAAGAAATGGGCAATCTGACTTCTTGCTTCCCTGCATCAAATGGGATACTGTGATAGATAACCTGAACATGTATTTTTGATAGTCTCAATGTGAGAGTACTAACAGTCTGTGCTGATCTGGAATTATCATTTAAAATTCTGGAAATGTGATATATTTTAACCTGAAGGACTTTATTCAAGACTGAAAGAGTAGGCCTTGTTGGGCTTCTGAAATATTCTTAAAGTACCATGTTATTAATGTGTTACTGTCAAGTGACTAGCTAGCTGCCCGGAACACATGTTGCCAGAGTGCTACAATGTTTTTAAGTTGGCATATTCAGTATAGAGTGTAAATCATATAACCATTTTAACTCTGTGTAAAGTTGCCTCCCACAGCAAGGAGAAAGTTCAGTGACCTGTTGTTTTCATAGTTTTGTTTAACTCTGTTGCAAAAAGTTTATTAAATTGATTTTTGAGTAACAAATTAGGCCTTTGCTATTGGTTTACTTATATTTCTATCAGATATGCATACATCGTAGAAGTTTCTAGATATTGCCCTCTGTCTTTGAGCCTGTACCTGAAAGCATGGATCTTTTGCATAGCAAAGGGACATTTTTGGTGGCTAAGTTTTATTGTTATTTTTTCCAGGCCAATTTTCCCTCCAGAAAGCCACGATTCCTTTCTGAAAGATAACCAAAACAATGAAATATGTGCGCCACTTTCGTTAGTTTTGACTAAAAATGTTCCATAGATAAGGAATTGGACTTTTATGAGTAATTCTGTCTTCAGTTACTTTTCAAATGGTTTGAATCCTTTTGAACGAGGAGTATATATTGTCCAACACATTTTTTGAGTAAACAATGTTTTATTGTGGAACCTCCATCTGCTTTATCTAATAGGATCACTGTTGTTAATAGAATTACTTTTCTGCTGATGTTTAACAAAATGAGGGTAAATAATGTGAATTCTTTATGGGAAATTTTTATTTTGGTTTCTTCTGTTAAAAAGAGCCTAGATGGGGCTGGAGTTGTAGCTCAGTGGTAGAGCACTTGCCTAGCACATGTGAGGCACTGGTTTCCATCCTCAGCACTACATAAAAATAAATAAATAAAATAAAGATAGGTATTGTGTCCATCTACAACTAAAAATTATTTTAAAAAAAAAAGCCTAGATGGGTGAGGTGTTGCATGCCTGCAAATCCCAGCTGCTTAGGAGACTGAGGCAAGTGGATCATGAGTTCAAGACTAGCCTGAGCAATTTAGCAAGACCCTGTCTTAATATAAAATAAAACAGATGAGGTTGCAACTGTATGGTAGAGTGCTTGCCTAGTATATGTGAGGCCTTGGGTTCTATCCCTAGCACTGCAAACATATCACACACACACACACACACACACACACACACACACACACGAAGCAAATAAATAATAAAGAGTCTAATATATTTTATAATTGCATCTGAAACAGGAAGTGCTTGCCTCATTATGGACCCATGCTTTGGAGTCTACTGCATTTGAGGAATATGCTTATCTTGGCGTTTACCTGCCTGTGTGGGGTCTCCTTCCTTGGGCTTTATTATTTTTTGTTACTTTCCAGAATGTTATATGATGTCATGTATTGTCTTTTTAATTGTTCTATGCCTTATTTTATGGCAGTCCTTCTATTTCAGTGGCAGCTCTTTTTCTAACCTGGTAATTTATAATTGTTTCATGTAATTACTTTTCAGAGATACTGAAACAAAATTGAATGTGATATACCTAAATCTTTGGATAGTTACAACAATTTTCAAAGTGATAATATTTTATTTAAACCTTGGGTCTACAGTTTGTATTTAGATACCTATGTGTTAATCTGGCTATGTTACTCTGTTAAAACCAAAAGAGAAGAGCAGGGCATTGAACCACTTTTGTTAAGTATCTTTTTCTCTCTTCATTTTTTTTTCAAATTTTGTCTTTACAGTTTCCTGATTATGTAATAACCTCCTTCACATAGAAACATATTCCCTAACATACACATTTTTATAATTCAACTTCAGCAAATTAATCACAGGGTAAATTCTATGCCTTTAGATAATTGTAGACTACCTTTTTAGTATCTCTATAGAGATATGTGTGTTTTAGTTCCTCAGAAACGCCATAAGTGCTTGATGACATCTGTTTCATCTTATCTTTGCTGATACAAAAAATACCATGCTGCTAAAATTTGCAGGTTAGATAATTGTGAAATGTTCTCTTGGTAAATGAGAAGACCTTTCTGGAAATGGATACTTCATAGGATCCTAACCTCAGGCAGAGGCTGCCCAGATCCAACTAATTAAAGAGAGGCTTCAAATCATAGACAGTATTTTTAGATAAAACACTGGATTGATTTCTTAATATTTCCCCTTTATATTCTTTTTTCTTTGGATATTTTAAGAATCTCTTCTTTTGTTTGAATCTATTGTATATATTCTTATTTTAAGGTTTAGGACTTTGTGGGGTATTGGATTTTGTTTTTTTGCAGTACTGGAGATGGAACCCAGGGGTGCTCTACTACTGAGCTACATTCCCAGCCCTTTTTATTTTTTATTTTGAGACATGGTTTCCCTAAATTGGTGAGGCTGACCTTAAATATGAGATCCTCCTGCCTCAGTCTCCGGGATTACACTATCACACTATCACCACCACACCTAGCGTAAGGTATAGCACTTTAAAGAGAAAGCAGAAAATAGCAGCCAATGCCTTGTTTAAACTTTGTTTCCCAGATTGGTGACAGCTGTTTTTCTTGCAAGACTTGTGGGCTGTACCTTCCAGATAACTTAATAGCACCTTCCTTGGTTTAGGGCCATCAAATCAAATAGCCTATAATGATCTGGTTCACCCTGAGTTTGTTTGTCCTCATTTGTAGTTTTACTAGGGAGATTGAGGTTTACCAACAGAGAATTCAAAACAAATCAAATTAAAGGAGTAATTTATGTCTGGCTTACAGGAAGAGGAAACATCCTTGTCACATTCTAATATAAACAAAAAATTTTATGAAGCAAAGTTATAAGAAGTGTAAGAGGACAATTTATATACATTTCTGAGGAAGATGATGGGAGAAGAAAGAAGGACAGTTGCAACAGATAAATAGAATCAATTCTTACCCTTAAGAGCAGGCTTGGATAATAATGACACAATCACAGACTTGGTTATTTGTTGTTGTTGTTGTTGTTGTTAAAGTAAGGAAAATATTTGTTGTTCAATAAAATAATATAAGTAATTTCTAATTAAATTTAGTTAATTTAGGGAAGAATTTTTGAACAAACATCTAATTTTTCCCAATATTAATTTTTTTTAACTGAAAAAAATTACAAGCTTACAATTCCACACTGGTTTCATTTGATTCGTTATATAATGATTATTGGTGCCTACTTTCTATATTTTGCACTTGGTACTGCAGATCTTTAAAAAATTTGGGTTGGGTTGTAAACCAGTGGTAGAGCATGCACTTAGCATTTGTGAGACCCTGGCTTTGATCCCCAGCACTAACCCCCTCCCCCCACACAAAATACGTCTTAGAGAAATGTGAATGCACAAGTGACGAGGAAATTGTTTGACCAATTTTAATTTTGTGCTGCAGTCAGGGCTGTGCTGAAGGGACATTCTTACAGAGGCATGCTTTTATCTTATGGGGAGATTTTTGTGTTGTACTGGGAAGAAGATTCCTAAGGATTATATATATATATCTGTATCTACAGTTGCCATATCAATCTGAGGCAGGCAGACTTAGCCATTATATTTCTTTTTATTTTTCCTTTCTTTATGTTTTTATTAGTGCATTATAGTTATATGTAATATTGGGTTCATTTTGACATAATCATATGAGCATGGAATATAATTTGCTCCACTTCAGTCCTCAGTATTTTACCATTCTTTTTTTTTAATTGTACATGGACATAATACCTTTATTTTACTTTTATGTGGTGCTGAGGATTGAACCCAGTGCCCTACACATGCAAGGCAAGTGCTCCACCACTGAGCTACAACTCCAGCCTAGTACTTCACCTTTCTTAAAGCCGTCAGAGACACAGAGATGCTGGCTGTAAGAGCCAAAGAGATTTTTAAGAGATGTCATTCAGTCAACCATGGTGAGGCATGTAGCTCTGTCTTCTTAAAACTAGAACTGAGGGACAGAACCATGTTTATAATCATGGTCTTGAACTTTGGGCCCACCTAGAAATCCTATTTCCTAGCTCACCATTCTTTTCTGTATCTGTAACAGGAAGTTAAGGTTTCCTATGCAAAGTTCTGTTTCACCTTTATTGGAAGAGGTGACTTCAGATTATTTCCTAAAACAACTTCCAGATACAAAGGATACATAGTTCTTTGGAAATATTAATATAGTTCTTTGAATAGATGATATGGATTTCAATTAATAGAGTTCCAGATAGCCTTTGTGATTATAAAGTGACGAAAACTCCAGGCTTGTACTTTGGGTATTCAAAGCCTGTGTGGGATCAGTAAGAGGATTAAGGATAAGGGTGAAATTAAAAGAAGGCTCAGGGCTGACCTGTGAACAATCCCTGGGAGAGGAAAAATATTCAAACTCAGGTATTAAGATTGGCTTTTTCCTTAGAAATAACAAAATGTATGCATATTAGTTCTCAACCTTTTGAACAGTTTACTATCACTTTAAAATCAAAAGTAAGTTTCAGAGATTAAGAACTTTGGGGAAAAACCTGATCTCCCCATAAGAAAAGTATTCAGCCACATCTTTCTTCTTCTGATTTAAATATTTCTCTCATTACTTCTTCTAATATTTATAAAGCATCAGCAAATTAAAGTCAAGTTAACAACAAAGAACAGTTTAGCTCAGCATAATTTTAAAAAGCTATTTCTCCAATTGAAGATGAAGAAAGATAAACAAATAAAATAAGCTGTTGGAAGAGTATCTTCCTATGATACGTGGCTTCTTTGAATAAACCTTTGTGCCCAGTAAAATCTTGCATATGCTTTCTCTATTGCAAGCACCAGGTCCTTGGCATGACTTGCAACCTTTTCTTAATAATTTCAAGGAGTGGATAGAATTCCTCTAACAGCATTCTAGGACACCACATATTTACATGTGACTTTTTGATGAAGAGACTTTTCTCTTTTGTACCTTTATTACTACATACCTAATATAAAGCTGAACTGTTTATGTAGTCACTTGCCTGAGGATATGGTGGCATGGGGACAGCGTTGGGGGCAGTATTAGAAATTGTTTAAGTCTGAACCGGGAATTCTATTTGTCTTCATGACATGACTGTCAAATTGTTAGTGCAACACTATTTTAAATTGTGTCCAAGAGCCTGAGAGGCTTATGCTTATAGGTGCTATCTATAAACTTAAAAACAAACCAAGAGCCCCTCTGCTTGAATAGTAGTAGCCCAGTAAGCAATTAAAGAGCAGCCCAGGACCTCACTCGGATAACTAGTCAGAACCAGACCTCCTGATAATCCCCTGGACATTGTTGAGAACTGTCACAGAAAAGCTAAAGTAAATAATCAAAGTGAAAAATATTTGTTTCAGAGAAAATTCTTGTTCTGGAAGCTTGACGTAGTGAAAAGAATAAGGACAACCAACATGAATCTTGGGTTCCAGTCTTAGCTCTGCCTGTAACTAAATACCTATTTGACCAATTGCTTCAAAACTTCAGTAAAATTCTTCGGGCACAGTGGCATGAGCCTGTCGGCCCAGCGTCTTAGGAGGCTGAGGCAGGAGGATTGTTTAAGGCCAGGAGTGCAAGGCCAGCGTGGCGACATAACAAGACCCTATATCAAGGCAGACAAACCAAACCCTAATATGTTGTACCATAAAATGAGGAAATTGAATGAGGTCATTTCCAGAGTCCCTTTCAGCCTGGAAAATTGATAAATCTGTACTTTGGAACACCTTTAAGTACATTTTTTAAATAGGGTATAATTTATGTACAGCAAAAGTGCACATATGTTAGTCATACAGCTCAATGAATTTTTATACCCATGTAACCACCACTTGGACAGAAATATAGAATATTTCCATCAAACCAGAAAGTTCCCCTCCCCCTCTTCAGTTAAGGAAGTTAGTTTCCAGTTAGTTTCCAGTTAGAGGTAATTTAATATCATAAATTATTATATTTATGATAATTTCTATCATCACAAATTGGCTTGGCCTGTATTGTGCTTCATATAATTGGAATAATGTTGTTTTTTTTGCTTAACTTAATGATTTTGAGATTCCCAAATGTGACATTTGTCAGTATGATTTTTAACATTACAGTTTAGTATTCCATTATGCATATATACTAGATTTTACATATCCATTTCCAGCTTTGGAGTATTAAGAAAAAAGTTTCTATAAATATTCCTGTACAAGTATTTTTTTTTAAACCTAGGTACATGTTTCCTTTGGGCATATATCTAGGACTGGATTTGCTCAGTCACAAGTTTAACTATTATTTATTACTAACTGCCAAAAGTGTTCCAAAATGACTACAACCATTTTGCATTTTTGCTAGCATTCCAGTTGCTCCACTTTCTCATCAACATTTGATATTTTTGGTCTTTATTACTAGTGAATGAGAGGTGTAGTTTTAATTTGCTTTTCTCTGATGACTAAAGATGCTAAACAGCTTTAATATACCTCCTGGCCTTTTAGATGTCTTTGTAATGCATGAAGTCTCTCTCTCTCTCTCTCTCTCTTTTTTTTTTTTGTACCAAGGATTGAACCAAGGGGTGGTTAACTACTGAGCCACATCCCCTTTTAAAGTATTTTGTTTTCAGGTAGGATCTTGCTAAGTTGCTGAGGATAGCTTTGAACTTATGATCCTCTTGCCTAAGCCTCCAGAGCCTCTGGGATTACAAGTGTGCACCACTAACCTGGCTTGTTTAGTCTTTCACCAGTTTTTATTGTGTCTGTTGTCTTTCTTGAATATCAGGAATTCTTTAAATAGTCTGTATGTACGTTTTAAATTAGATACACATGGTGTAAATATTTTCTACCTATTGCCTTTTCACTTTCTTAATGGTGTCTAACAAGTGAAGTCCAATTTTCCCATTGTTATTTCTTTTATGTTTTGTGTTTTACATGCGTACACATGCACTTTCCTTTCCTCCAGGCTTGAAAGATTCTTTTCTTCAGAGATTGTATAGCTTTAGCCTTCATGTTTAGGTCTGTAGTCCCTTTCACACTGATTTTTATTAGGATGATGTCAGGGATCTTCCATACAGATATTCAGTTGCCATGGTACTACTTGTTAAAAAGATATGCCTTTCCTCCAATGAATTGCATTGATGCCTTTAAACAAATAATATTTTTCTTGTATTCTCTATTCTGTTCCATTCTCATTATAAATTACCTCTCCTTATATTTAGTTTCATATAATTGGAATCATTTCATACATATACTTTTATATCTTGCTTCTTTTAAACCAGTAGCATACTATCTTTATGTCCATTAACTTTTTAGTAATATTTGAACTCTAGTAGTTTAATGCCTCCACCTTTGTTGTTCTTTATGATTTTCTTGGTATTATAGTCTCTGCATTTTCCACACACATGCACTTGTGTAAACATAGCATTTGGTTCCCAAAAACGTGGTCCACAGCACCCTGGGAGTCCCCTAGACACTTCCAAGTGGTTTATGAAGTCAGAACTATTCTTATAATGCTTTAGTAGTAATACTACTAAAATACTACTATTTTAGTAGTATTTTGCTTCTTTTATACTTTAGAAACATTTAATATGGATAGTCCAGAAGTAATGGTGGATCAAACTGGTAGTATCTTACCAAAGTAAAGCCAATGGCACTCAACTATGCTTGTAGCCACCACTACCTGACTCAGCATTTTAAAAAAAAAAAACTCAGTTTTTTTTTTAAAAAACTACATACACTTAAGAATATCTTTAAAGCAGCAAAAATCATTAATATAAATTTTGATCCTTGTGTAACTTTTTAATATCCTATATATTATATAAGAATGAATGCACTTACAGTTGTCTTGAGGAAAAACACTTGTGTGGTTGTTAGGGTTATGAACTGGACTACTGACTGTGTTCCTGGTATGCTACTCTAGCCAGAGGAACTGACAAAGCTGTACTTACTCAGACATGAGCATTTGGCAGAAAATTTATCAAAAATATACAAAGTAAGCTTGTCACTTTGAGGAAAATAAGTGATGATATCCTTACCAATGATAAAATTTAACTTTCTTTTGAGAATTAGAAATTTGGAAACCTGTATCTATCATTGTCTACTTAACAAGTTCTTAATACTTAATGATGTTTTTGGTGAGATAAATGGTGATATTAGCTAATATAATTTTTTCATGTCATATAATAAGAGACTCAACATACGAAAGATATTCAGTATTTTCCAAATGATGAAATTCATGATTAAGTGAAAGATCCATTCCCAGTGCAAGACAGGATAAAGCATTTTAATGTAAGAGTAGGAAAGGTAATAGGTACAATTTCAGATTCCACATTGCAATTAACTTTTTAAGTGTCAAATCAACAAAGAATATCCCCTAAATGTGAAAGTGCTCCTAACATAGGCTGTTCTTCTCAACTAGGTATTTGAGGCAAACTTTTCATCACATATTTCAACCAAAAAAAAACACATCACAGTAGATTGAATACATAAGCAGATATGAGAATCCAGGTACTGGCCTACTAGAGATTTCCTAAACAGTTAAAATGTTATTTTTCTATTATCTTTTGTGTGTGTGTGTGTGTGTGTGTGTGTGTGTGTGGTGCTGGGGACTGAACCCAGGGCCTTGTGCATGCAAGGCAGGCAGTCTACCAACTGAGCTATATCCCCAGCCCCTTCTATTATCTTTTGATTTGGAAATTTTGTTTTATTTAGAAAAATACTGCTTATGCTAATACATTAAGGCTTGATTATTTTTAAAAATTGTTAATACATAACTATTTTAAAATATTGACAGATATAATGCACATAAACCAAAGCTCTTTGAAGTGTTGAGTTTTTTGAGCACAAAAGGATTCTAAGTCAAAAAAGCTTTGAAAATCACCGATTCAAACTACTCATACAAACATATACGTGTATATTAGGTAATAAGTTTATTCATTTCTATAGCAATTCAGCTGACATTTGAATGTATATTTATACATTTGAATATATATTTCATCAAATATATATATCAAGTTTGGGAGAATTAGCATCTTTAAAATATTGACTATAGCCATGCATGGTGGTCCAGGCACATGGTCCCTGTCACTTGGGAGATGGAGGTGAAAGGATCACTTGAGCCCAGGTGTTTGGATCCAGCATGGGTAGCATAGTAAAACCCTGTCTCTGAGGGGGGTGAAAAATCAAATTTTCAAGTACTTAAACTTTTGTAGATATCCATTTTAGACATCTTCTGTAAATTTTATTTATTTCTATTATTTGGTGTTTTGATTTAACATATACAGTGTATTTTATTTCACTTTTCAGGGTTTTTTTCTTATCATATTGAATAAAATACTTTTGAATACTGAATTTGTACCCAGAAAACTTCTAAATTCATTAATTAGTTCTAATAGGTTCTTTTGGACTTCTTCTATGTCCTTCTGTCATCTATAAATAAAGTTGATTTTATTTCTTTCCCATCTTTACATTTTCCATTTCTTTTTCTTTCTTATTATTCCTCCCTAGACTTAAACAACAGAGTTCAATAGGCATGATGATGTTGAACATCCTTATCTAATTAACTCTAGGAGAAGGGTTACTATTTCATGTTAGTTTTAGAGGCTTTTAAAATATGTTTTTAGGAAGTTTCCTATATTGTAATGAGAAAAAAAATGGACAAAATCTGTAAAGGAACCAAATGCATATTCTTTAACTCAAAGATATGCTTTCTGAAATAATTCACTGAATGGGCTAATCAGAGACTAGACATAGGAGTTGAAAGAATCAGAGACTCAAAAATAAGTAAATATTTGTTAAAACTAAAGCAGAGAGAGAAAAATAATAATGAGGTTTATAATGGCTAAGTCAGTGAGGCCTGTGGATAAATAGCCACTGGGTAACTGTGTATCACATATGGAAGGAAAGCAAAGGGCAGAAGAATTAGAGGAAGGGCTGAGAATTTTCCAAAATTAATGGAAGTCATCAACTCCACATTCCAAGAGCTCAGTTACCCCTAGTAGAATAAATACAAATAAAACCACACAGAGAACATCACAATCTGTTGAAATATAAACATAAACACAATTTTAACAAGCCTACTATGGTTCTTTTTTTTTTTAAGGTTCATATTAAGGTGATGGTTTGGATAGTTTGGAGTTTTAATAAAACTGGAAGTTGGAAAAGTATCAGCATGACTTAATTTCCCTTGGTAGTGTGAGATCTTTGTCTTACAATAATCATAAACTGCATGAGGAATTTTTAGGATATCTGCCAATAGAAGGAAAAGCTATTTGAAACCAGTATTATTTATAAATAGCAAGGTGCCCAGTACTGTGCTAAGTGTTTTCAGATGTCTTGTTTCATTTAATCTTATTTAATTAGGATCACAGGTCCACTTCAGAAATACTCAAAGAGGAAGACGTAGGACACCTAGCTCCCAATACTTAGAATTACTTAAAGTGCATTATGGTGACACCTCAGATAAGTCCAAATCTCTTTCTACCCTGCCTGATCAAATATTCATTTCAAAACACTGTGTGCTGAAATGAGCCATGTGGGAGTTCAAGAGAATCAACTATTCAGGTGGTGAAAATGTGTGAATGCAGCTGGCAGATGAAGTTCCAGTATGATGAATTCCCAGCTTGTCCTTACTGCTTCAGGCAACAACTGACAGGCCTGACTGGTCATTGGCTTTCCATTTCTGGCATTGATAGGACTGAAAATTCTTAGTGTCACAGATACTTAAAAGCTATCCCTGTTATAGTGGATGCGAACAGCGCTGGAGGGTCCTCCTTCCATAGAGATGTAATCAATATGGTCTGGAGTTCTTGACCTGAACCTATAATTATTTGGACATTATAAAGATAGCTTGTTGTTACAAAAAAAATGCCTATATTCAGAACACTGGGGCTAAGTCACGCATGGAGAAGAGAAAAATAGAAGCTTTGTCCCTCTTTCTATTCTTCACCTTATTTAAGAGGCTTTTACAATAATCACAGAGCAGGGTGGTATTATAGGATTAGAACATTGTATCTTTAGGGTTGTGGGTGCTGAAATTTAAATGTTACCTCTGAAGTGATTCTGGTATCTTGCAAAAATTGTAACTTTAATGTTCTGTTCCTTGTGACTGTGATTTCTCCAGCATCAAAGTAGAATTTTTTTCCTTGATCCAAATACCTGGATTTGAAGTGAGGCTTTAAATAATAACATAAGAAGTTGAGTTCTTCTTGCAGCCAGTGGTATGCTGGAAAAATGCATTGGACAAGCAGATTTTGTGGCATCCATGATTCACAGGCAGGCATGAGTATGAGGAAATAACATTGGTAGTAGTTTTTAGGTCTTTATATGTATCAATGTGTCAGTTTATTGTGATTCTGATTACTTTGCCTCAAGGAAATGAAGTGGAGACATAAAATGCCCTGATAGTAGGTATGGATCCTGTTGCTCTGTCATTCTTTGGCTTTAAGATACCTTTGGTTGGGCCAGGTGCAATGGCATATGCCTATAATCCCAGCAGTTCAGGAGGCTGAGGCAGGAGGATTGCAAGTTCAAGGCCAGCCTTAGCTAGGCCCTAAGCAACTCAGCAAGACTCTTCTCAAAATAAGTAATAAAAATTGGCTAACAAACAAACAAACAAAAGGACTCGAGATATAGCTCAGTGGTAAAGTGCCCCTGGGTTTAATCCCCAGTACCACTAAAAAAAAAAAAAAAAAAAAAACCTTAGAATCATTGTTGGAATAGCCTATGTGTAGGAAGTCTTGGAAAAGTAAGGACACTAATCCCTTGTAATATGGGGCTCTTTGAGAACGAGTATCATCCTTGTGTCTCCCTATGCCTGGTTCTGCATGCCACAGAGCAGATAATCAGTAGCAGTTGCATTATTGATTCCTGATAAAACAAAAGTTTTTATATGATAAAGTGATCGAAAGTTGATATTACTAAGCTATACTTCCATATATCACATAAATCTGGGAAACACTTTCTCAGTCTGTTGTCCTTTATTAAATTTTCCTTATGTTATGGTTGCTATTTGGGTCTATGGTAAACTTATGTGATCAATTGAAATATTTTGCAAAGTGTTTCAAATGATCTTTTATGTATTCTTTTAAAGCTACATATTTTTAAGCAGAATGTTTTTCAACTTTGATAGAACTTACTGTAACAGGCAATAAAAATAAAGGAATAATAGCCCTCAAGTCAATTGCACTTTGATCTATTAGGCTTAGCATGTAAATTTTTGTTTTATGGTTATTTTATATGAGGAGGGCATATTGGGGATTTAACCTAGGAGAGCTTTACCATTGAGCTACATCCCCAGTCCTATTAACTAATTTATTTATCCATTTTTTTGAGATAGGATCTTGCCAAGTTGTTGAAACTGGCCTTGAACTTGCAATCCTCCTGCCTCAGCTTCCAAAGTAAATGGGTTACAGACATAACCCACCACACCCAGCTGTTTTAGGTTACTTTGTAAGGCATTAAGTATAACAAGTTTCACCTTCCTGGGGTCCCTGGTCAAGACTGGCAAACATCTAATAAAAGTAATGGTATGGGGGCTGGGGTGGTGGCTCAGTGGTAGAGGTGCTTGCCTAGCATGCGTGAGGCACTGGGTTCAATTCTCAGCACCACATATAAATAAATAAAAAATAAAGGTCATCAACAACTAAAAAAATATTAAAAAAAAAAAAAAAGTAATGGTATGCAGCCAGGCGCGGTGGTGCACGCCTGTAATCCCAGCACTTTGGGAGGCTGAGATAGGAGAATCATAAGTTCAAAGCCAGCCTCAGCAAAGGCAAGGCACTAAGCAACTCAGCGAAACCCTGTCTCTACATAAAACACAAAATGGGGCTGGGGATGTGGCTCAGTGGTCGAGTGCCCCTGAGTTCAATCTCCAGTACCAAAAAAAAAAAAAAAGGTAATAGTATGCTTTTGTATTATGGTCATATGAGGCTATCTTTCAGACATGCCATTTTGTGAATATTATAGGTTATCCTTTAAGCTAGTTCCACTTAGCCTGAAAGTTTTTTTTTTAAAATATTGCCAAAAATAGTAAGTTGTGACAATTTGTTATACTTTTGTTTCAGACAGCTGCAGGAGACATAGCAGAATTGGTTTCCATTATGTAAAAATTATATCTTGAGTCTTAAGCCTGTTTTTGTTTGGAAGGCACATGTTATTTTGTAAATGCTCAGTGTAAAGATTATAGAAGCCAGGTGTGTGGTGATGTTCACTTGTAGTCCCAGCTGCTCTGGAGGATGAGGCAGGAGAATTCTTGAAGCCCAGGAGTTCAAGGCCAGCCTGGCAACCTCTCTCTTCCCTCTCTTTCTCTCTCTCTCTCCTTCCCTCCTTTCCTCCCTCCCTGCCTCTGTCTCTTCTCATACACACACACACAGCTGTAGACAACACCATAAGTTGAACTTGAAACTTCAGATGAACTCCCCAATAAATAATCCCTTTGTTAGATGAGTTTTCAGTTGGAGAATGTTTGCCTGATAAGGAAGAAAACTCTTCTACTCATTTGTTTTCCTGTGTCAGAAACTCATAGCTATGATGTGAAAACCTTTAATTAGAGTTCTTATAAACACGAGAGGAACTCAATTCCTGAAGCAGGGGGTCTAAACCAGGCACTAGGGTGCCTTAACTTTTTCATTTACTTTGAAACTTGTTCTTAATCATTATGTCACTCCACTCCCTTGATTAAATTACTTACTTTCTCCTCTGTTCTAAAAATTTTATTGTTATGTTTCTTATTTCATATTAAAGTTACATAGAATTTTCCATTCTAGACTGTGAGCTCATCTTGGTATTCCCCACACCTCCCTAAATGGTTGGAAACATAATAGACATTCAGTAAACATTAATGAATTCAACATTTCAACATGGAACATTGAAAGCAAAGTTTTGAATTTGGAAACAGTAGTTATTTCCTACAGTTGGAAAGGATAGGACACAGAAGTGAGAAAAGCATGTTTTCTTCTTTTATCTTTAAAAAAATTTTTTTAGTTGTAGATGGACACAATACCTTTATTTTGTTTTATTTGTTTTTATGTTGTGCCAAGGAGAACCCAGTGCCTCACACATGCGAGGCAAGCATTGTACCACTGAGCCATAACCCAGCCTGGAAACCACGTTTTCATTGTGGTCTTTTAGAACACGTGCATGCATTATCTATTCAGAACAACTGAACGAACTTTTCAAAAAAATTTGTTTGATGAATGAAGAAGCTGAGGTAATGAATTTTAAATAACTTGCATATTTTCACAAAGCTCATAAGTGGTAGAACAAAGTGTGCCTCTTTGAAATCTTTACTCTTTCCAGGACCTTGACCAGTATCTCAGCTTTGTAGCCTAACTAAGTTTTGTTCCTATAATTATCAGGGTGTGTATGTTATCTAGAAATTATGTGTTTATATCACCTGCCCCCGGCTTTTTTAAGGGACAAGGTATTGCTGTGTTGTCCAGGCTGGCCTCCCAATTCCTGAGCTCAAGTGATCTTCCTGCCTTGGCTTTTCAGTATATATTTAATATCATATACTATATGCATCACACAAGTCACATAATACATTACTTACACTTCTTGAAAGGCATCTTTATCTTAAAATGCCATTGGCAAAACCTATTTGGTAAGGTTTTGGTCATTGAAAACTCTTTACTCATGGCTCATCCAGATTTCCCTGCAGGTCACAAAGAGACTCTTATCCTTTAAGTAGTAAACAGTTATGTTCAGCCAGGAAAGCCACTACCAATCAGGTAATGGTTTCTGCAGCTGAAAAAGGCTTTCCACTAAAGAATGATGATAGCCCAAGGTCACATTTCTTTTCCATGTGTATGTATGTGTAGGAAAATGCAAACTAAAAGAATACTAGCATTTGAAACTTGTCATTAATTCTGTGTGGCAGAGGAGGAGGGAGACAAAGTGATTCTATTGCTCTTAGAAATATTAATTGCTTTTTCAAAATATGTGTTAAAGTTTAGAATAAGCCAAAAATGCACTGATTCTAAATGGAGCTGACACCTTGATCTTCAATCATGGAATAACATATGAGTGAGGATTCCCAAAGGACCACCATACACTACAATATTTATTGCTATAAAGATCTACAAGCTCTTAGCCACTTTGAAACTTGTAAGAGCTGTTCAAATCCCATCCTCTTGACTTGCATTTTCACATTTTAAAATTATTCTTGTTTTGCTTTGTTCTGTATTCAGAAATACCTTTCTATCTTAATTTAGAATAAGTAATGTTTGACTTTTCAATAAATCTAAGGAAGAATTTATGAATTATATGAAAGTATACCTGAAAGTTAAATGTATTCATTTTCACTTCCTGCCCATTAATGTTGGAGACAACAAGTCCTATAACTGTACAATTTTATACTTCCATTTTTTGCACATGTAAAAGGCTCTGGTTGATATGGTCAAAATACAAGCAAGTAGAAAAACTTCATGATGATGATACATTTACTAGCTCCTGCTAATGTTGGTGGAGTTTTCATTGTAGTTTGCTTTAATGGATATGGTTCCAAGAATTTAAAGAAAGGAAATTAATAAATAACTTCCTGAATACAGTACCATTTGCATTTAGAATAATTGTTTTATGCAAATTAGTACATATGTCTGGATGAGATGCATTATTTTGAGGTTGTTATAAAATTAATATCAATTATATAATTTTCCACATGTGCTTCCTTACTTATAAAGAAGTAAGTTTGGACTTATTTGGACTTGTTTATTCTTAGAAACTTATAGATTAAAAGTAAATAAAGTGGATATTTAACATCTTATTTAAATCTTGAATTATATGTAGCTCATAGTTTCTGTGCTGGATATTAAATTATCCATAATGAACTAATAGTGGTTTTAAGTGACATTAGATTGCCTGAAATTTTTAGTGACATTAAGTGATATTAGTGCTCAGCACTTCACACGTGTCATCTCCTTCATTCTTTATAAAAGAACCAAACAAGCCAGGTGCGGTGGCATAAGCCTGTAATCCCAACACTTAGGGAGGCTGAGACAGGAGAATCACGAGTTCAAAGCCAGCCTCAGCAATAGCGAGACGTTAAGCAACTCAGTGAGACCCTATCTCTACATAAAACACAAAATAGGGCTGGGCATGTGGCTCAGTGGTTGAGTGCCCCTGAATTCAATCTCCAGTACCAAAAAAAAAAAAAAAAAAAGAGCCAAACAGAAATCCTCAAAATGAAAGAAACAATAAACCAAATTAAAAACTCAATAGAAAGCATCACCAACAGATTAAATCACTTGGAAGACAGAACCTTAGTCAATGAAGACAAAATATTTAACCTTGAAAATAGAGTTGACCACACAGTGAAGACAGTAAGAAACCATGAACAGAACATCCAAGAATTATGGGATTACATTAAAAGACTAAATTTAAGAATGACTGGGATAGAGGAAGGCACAGAATTTCAAACCAAAGGAATGAGCAATCTATTCAATGAAATAATATCAGAAAAATTTCCAAACATGAAGAATTAATTAGATAATCAAATATAAGAGGTTTACAGGACACCAAATGTACAAAATCACAACAGATCTACACCAAGGCACATCATAATGAAAATGCTTAGTATTCAGAATAAGGAGAGAATCTTAAAAGCCACAAGAGAAAGGAATCAGATTAGATATAAGGGGAAACCAATTAGGATCTCTGCAGACTTCTCAACCCAAACCCTTAAAACTAGAAGAGCTTGAAACAACATATACCACACTCTGAAAGACAATGAATGCCAACCAAGAATCTTATATCAAGCAAAATTAAGTTTTAGGTTTGATGATGAAATAAAAACCTTCCATGATAAACAAAAATTAAAAGAATTCACAGCAAGAAAGCCTGCACTACAGAACATTCTTGGCAAAATATTCCATGAGGAAGAAATGAAAACCAACAATGAAAACCTGCAAAGGGAGGAACTACACTAAAGGAAAGGCCAATCAAAGGAGAAACCAAGTCAAGTTAAAAACTAATAATAAACCAAAATGTCTAGGAATACAAACCATGTCTCAATAATAACACTGAATGTCAATGGCCTAAACTCAGCAATTAAAAGACATAGACTGGGGGATTGTATTAAAAAAAAGATCCAGCAATATGCTGCCTCCAAGAGACTCATCTCATAGAAAGAGACACTCACAGATTGAAGGTGAAAGGATGGAAAAAAATCTATCACTCACATGGACTGTGTAAACAAGCAGGGGTTTCCATCCTCAGATAAAGTTGACTTCAAACCAAAGTTAGTGAAAAGGGATAAAGAAGGTTGTTTCATGCTGCTTAAGGGAATCATACATCAAGAAGACATAACAATCTTAAATATCTATGCCCCAAACAGTGGAGCACCCATGTATGTCAAACAAACCCTTCTCAACTTCAAGAATCAAATAGACCACAACACAATAGTACTGGGTAACTTTAACATACCTCTCTCACCACTGGATAGATCTTCCAAACAAAAACTAAACAAAGAATCCATAAAATCCGATGAGATAAAGGAATTGTTGTAAATTCCATTTTTCAGATAAAGCTATGGTTCAGCGTATTTAAGTACAGTATACTACTTCCTACTTCCTCCTACTTTGGCAGTGTCATTTGAATCTCTTTGTAATGAACATGTTTTATATAGCTTTCTATTAAAAAATTTTTTTTTCTGGTAGTAGAGATTGATCGCAGGGGCACTTTACCATTGAGATTTTGTTTTTATTACTAGGGATTGAACCCAGGGTCACTTAACCACTGAGCCACATCCCCAGCTTTTTTTTTTTTTTTTCTTTTTAATGTTTTTATTTTGAGACAGGCTCTTGCTAAGTCCTTAGGGCCTAAGTTGCTGAGGCTGGCTTTGAACTTGTGATCCTCCTTCCTCATCCTCCCTAGTCAATGGGATTACAAGTGTATGCCACCACACTCAGTTACCACTGAGCTCTTTTTTAATTTTTATTTTGAGACAGGGTTTCATTCAATTTCCAGGGCTGGCCTCAAATTTGTGATCCTCCTGCCTCAGCCTCCCTCATAATGGGATTTCAAGTGTGTGCCCCTGCACCCTTCTTAAAATGTTTTAATAAATGCCTTTTTAGAATTGACTGATATGTAGTGTAAGTGCATAATTTTTATGGTCAAATGTTGATTTGATTCCTATTTTTATAGCTGATTAGGTGAAGGGCTCTGAATTTCTTTGTCCCTAATCAGAATATAAGCTCCTGTCTTCTATGTTGTGAAAATCAATAGATATAATATGTATGAAGCTTCTGATCACAGTTCAGGCATATAAAAACTCACTAAATGTTAGTCTCTCCTCCTTAACCATCTTTCCATAATAATATAATTGCTTTTACTATGTCCCAAAGTTTTATTTTACTCATTATGTATATTTTATGTGTTATGTTTGTTCCTTGTGACCATCCTGCAAGTTAGGCTGTAGTATTGTCCCCTTTTAGAGTTGAGAAAACAGAGCTTCTCTAGAGCTTGGTATGGATCACAGGCAATTTATTCCAGAGCCTGTGTTATTAACTGCTGTATGATTTGATGATTCTGATATCACAAGTGAGAATCTTAAGTCCCCAAATTATCCTTCTCCCTCATTTCCTACATCCAGTTCTTCCATTATTTGATGATGCCAGCATAATAGTATTTGTCCTGATCTGCAGTTGACTCCTGCAAAATGTTTGTTATTCTAGATGTTTAAACATCTTTGTCATTCAAAAATTTTTTGATCCTAAATTTGATCAATTTGCAGTACTCTGGGGTGCCTAGAAATCCTTTAAGGGAAAAGCATTCATTGATGTATGTTAGTGAGAAATATGTTGACTTTTTTTTCACTCCAGGAACGTATGTTGACCTGAAATTATGGGGTATTTTGTCTGGACTAAGGAACAGAAATTAACTCAACCTGCTTCACTTTAAAAGAGCCTTTTAAAAAACTTTTGCTCAAATGGATTATTTGTGTTTTATTTAGTCATATTTATTTTTAAATGTGAATACATTTTTCTCAGCCTACATCAAGTAAACAAATGAAGCCATTTGATGACCAGAGCAGCACATCACTGTCCTGATCATGTCAAACAGGTTGTTTACATTTGGTTTTGACTCTCTTCATCTGACTTGGTTGTTTGTGTCTGTCTCAGTGTGTCTTCTGTTTCTCGATCCTCCCTGGGTCTATCTTCCTGTTTGGATAGTGCTGTTTCACCTCTGTAAGGGAAAGACTTATCATAAGGATGCTGAATGTATCAGTGTTTTTATACGAAGCAATATATGCACAGAGAGTATCACTGGCTATAAAAGTTGGTTCTTGGCATGAAGTCAGCAGATAGTTTTTAGCCTCAGTGAGACTTCTCATTAGGATCCTGGAAGTATTGAGGTATCCCTGCCCTCTGTTCTTGCTTCGTAAAGTATGACATTAGTGGTTTTAGCTCTTGTTGACCCTTTTCTAAACCAAAGCTTTATAGGCTTTTAGAGCACAATGTGGATTTTTCTTATGATACATTGGAATGAAAGAAAAAGCTTCTCTAAAGTTTTACAAATGGTTTCATTTACCAAAATGACTATTTCACTTGGAAAGTTGTGTCTTTTTTTGTAGAAATTCCAGGAGTTGGGTGGGCTTGATGTCCTCTCTCCTACTCTACCTCCCCACCCACACATTCATGTCAGCAAAGATGCTGAGAGTTTTATTGTAGGTGCCTAGAAGGCAAGACATTAAGCGAAGGATAATTGACACGATTTTCTACTTTTATTTAAAAGAAATATTTTTTTAAAAAGCCCAGGTCTCTAGAACTTTTTCATCTTATATAACTAGATAAAGAAACCTCTTCAATTGGAATGAAAGTTAGGAAGTACCATAGGATTGTGTTAGAGTATTTATTTCATTTTAGAACATAGAAAAAATGCTTTAGAACATGACTAATTACGAGGCAGCCTTGGAGATATAGAGATTTATGTCTTTCCGATCTGCCCTAATCTCATCTTTCATCATTTATTGTACCGACTGGCAGTCTCATTTAGGATCCATATTAGCACCCTGGACTCCAAATTACATATCATTAAAGATTTTCTGCATTGTCCCTATCTACTCTGCTTAATTAAAGGACTCATTATAATAAGCATCTGTATTTTCCTAAGGACTTTATTATAAGCAAACTCTTATTCTCAACATTTTAATGAAAAATATTTATTCTCTCCTTAAAAAAACAATACTTCAAACTTTAATCTATGGTTTGCTTACCAGAGTGGCTCTGTCTAGCCCTGGAGCAGAACATTCTCAAAGTAAACCCCTGAGATCTGAGCTTCTGATGGTTCTACGGATAACAGCTGTACAAAGCATAAGAATTTCCTGGTCAAAGCAAGTAGTGTCCTTTGCTAGGGTATCAGCTTGTGTCATAAATCTAGGAATAGCTCAAAACCAAGAAAGCTGTGAAGCTTTTTATCATCACAAACTGTGGAATACATATTTCAGGTAACCTCCATGGATTTGCTCCCTGCTCTTCGGTCAGCATGGATTTTATTATAGCCATATCTGTACCTCCATCTCCTTCATCCCTCCCTTTTTATGGGAATAAAAAGTAAATTGGGTGCTATTTAAATATTCTCCACTTAGGTTTATAGAGAACTGCCCAGCCGCAGGGCACAGCACTTTGGACAAGTGCCCTGTGCCAGCCCACTTTTCCTCTCAGGTGGTTTACCCCAAAACTTGAACTTTGCTTTCCTTAGACCTTTAATTCTTTTAAACCAAGTGATCACAGAACTCAGGAGGAGCCTAGTTTCATTTGTGAGGTTTTCAATAAAATTTAAGTGGAGTGTGGCTAGAAAGCCAAACCCATGAAAAGCTGTGACTCTGCTGACACTAGAGGAAAAACCTGCAGAATTCATGAACCTCTTGGTTAGGGGGGAGGCGGGTGGAAGAGCTTGAGTGTTGGTATATTTTGGGAAAGAAAATGAGCTAGTCTGGTTTGATCGAGTTCATTTGTCACATATTGAGGTTTCATTTTTACAAATTGATCTGATTGTGTATGTATGTAAACTGTATTTGTGTGTGTGTAGATATATATATCTATATGAAAATATATATATTCACTATAGAAGTTTTGGAAAATGCAGAAAAACATAAAGAATAAAATGTAATCGCCAGTTTCATTCCACAGAGACAGTGTGACATTTTGGGATATGACTTCTCTTTATAAAATATTTTCTTAAATTGACACCAGTAATATTTTGGAACTTGCTTCATTTATCAGCATATTTCCTTCAATTCATTAGTGATTTCTGAAAACATAGTGAAATGGTGGCTGAATCATTTATTTGTCTAGTGTTCTATCATTATACTGTTAGGTTGTATCTAGTTTTTAATTTTCAACCATACGAATCTTTGTGGTCATCTTCAATTTTTTTGTTTAGAATTCATTCCTAAAAGAGGAAATTCTGGGACTAGAATATGTATTTTTTAAAATTTGTCAGTGGACCTTTATTTTATTTGTATGCAGTGCTGAGAATGGAACCCAGTCTCACACATGCTAGGCAAGCGCTCTACCACTAAGCTACAACCCCAGCCCCAGAATATATATATTGTAAATCATTCTATACTTAAATATCGCCAGAGTGTTCTTGGTCACACAGTACCAATTTATGCTCTTTTCAGCTCAGTATGATATTCCCCATTTCCTTCCTTTATTCTTTTTTTTTTTTTCCCCATGTAGTATCCTTCCTTTATTCTTGCTCCCATGATTCTGGGATTTTTTATTTTTATTTTTTTTCCTTTAAGGATTTCTAGTTGGTAAACTAGAAAGAGCAATTATCTGTTATATTCTGGTGGGAATGTCAAATGGCATAGCCACAGTACAAAACATCTTGGTGATTCTTCAAAGCTAAACAGTTCTTATATGATCCAACTATTTGACTCTTAAGTAAATAACTAAAATAATTGAAATCAGTGACTTGTGTGACAGTGTTCATTGCAGTGTTATTCACAATAGCTGCAATGTGGAAACAGCCCAAATGTCTGTCAACAGATATTGGATAAACAGAACATGGAATAATAAAAAATAATTAAGACATAAAAAGGAAAGAAGTTCTAGTATTTATGTAATGTAGATGAACTTAGAAATTTTATGCTGAATTAAATAAGTCAGAAGCCAAAGGACAAGTATTGTGTGATTGCACTTATATATAATATACACAATGTGCAAATTTGAGGGGACAGAAAATAGATTGGAGATTGCTCGGGGTTGGGGAAAATGGGAATTGAGAATTACTGCTTAATACATTATAGAATTCCTGAGGTGATTTAAAAGTTTTGGGAATAAAGATGATAATTGCCCAATATTATGAATATATTCAAGTTTAGTGAATCATAGTCTTTTAAAATTGCAAATTCTTTTGTGTGTACGTTACCACAAACAGCAACAACAGAGGAACAGGAATGCACAAGCTTTATTTGGGGAAGAAAAGTAGTTTCCTTTTATAGTTTTTTAAAATTTCTATTGATGTTTGTTACGGCTTAGATATGAGGTGTCCCGCCAAATTTGCGTTAACACAGGCATGTTCAGAGGTAGAATGATGGGCTTGTGAGAGCTGCAACCTAGTCAGTCCATACTAGTTTGAATGGATTGACTGTGTGAGAACTGTACACGGCGAGGCGGGGGGTGGCTGGAGGTGTGTCACTGGGGAGCTGCTCTGGAAAGGTGCATCTGCCCGGTGGCTCCTTTCCTGTGCTTTCTCTTGCTTCTGTGAGGGGGCCAGTTTCCCTAAGCCATGCCCTTTCAGTGTGATGTGCTGCGTCACCTTGGTCCTGAAGCAATGGAATGGGTCAGTTGTCTATGGACTGAGACCTTGGATACTGTGAGCCAAAATAGTTTTCCCCCTCTAAGTTACTCTTGTCAGATATTTTAGTCACAAAAGCTGAGTAAAGAGGCTGGGGCTATGGTGCAGTGGTAGCGTGCTCGCCTGGCACACGTGAGGCACTGGGTTCGATCCTCAGCACCACATAAAAATAAAATAAAGTTATTCTGTCCACCTACCACTAAAAAATAAGTATAAAAAAAAGCTGAGAAAACAACATTGAACATTGAAAAAGTATTAATTCACCATTGACCATTATTGTGGAATTTTTATATTGTAATTGATTTATGATCTCCTGTCAGGAATATTAATCTTTCATATTTATATTGTACATTGAAAATGTACTGGTTTTGCAGATAAGCCATTGTTGTTTTAGAAACAGCTTGGTAAAAATATAGAGAAAACATCTGTATAAAAATGTACCAAGGGGCTGAGATTGTGGCTCAGCAGTGGAGCACTTGCCTTGCATGCATGAGGCACTGGGTTCAGTCATCAGCACCACATAAAATAAATAAAGGTATTGTGTTCATCTACAACTAAAAAATATATATACATGTATATTTTAAAAAATGTACCAAAAGAGAATATGTAAAAAGTAAAGAAGCAGAAAATTCAAAGTCATCTTTAGATAAACCTTTGGTGTATTTGTGTGTCTCTGTTTTCATTCTAAATACATGCCAGTTTTTAATTACTACATTGTTTACAATGGTATATGTGTGTTCCACAAGTTATGTAATCAGTCCTCTATTTTAATGAGTCAGCCCTGTATAAGGTTCAGTACAGAAGACAGCATTAGGGTAGAAGTACTTCACCAACCCTTGGTTGAGTCCTTGGGGACTTTGCAAGGTTCCTTCAACACCAGGCTCAAGCTCTCTCAGTGACACCCACTGCTTCCTATATGGTTATTTATACTTACAAACTGATGTTTCTACTGCTCTTGATGAGGAAATCATTTTGTTTCTTATGTTGAGCCAACCCTGACTAATGTTTCCAGTGTATAGAATATACCTATCTAGCAGAGTTTTTGTCCCACTTCCATATTTTACAGAAGCAAAAGAAAATTGACATTGGTGCAGTGGTATGCACCTGTAGTCCCAGTGACTTGGGACCCTGAGGTGGGAGGATCCCAAGTTGGAGGCCAGCCTCAGCAACTCAGCGAGACCCTGTCTCAAAATGAAAAAATAAAAAGGCCTGGTGATGTGGCTCAGTGGTAAAGTGACCCTGGGTTTAGTGCCCCATACCCCATCCCCACAAAAGAAAAGAAAGAAAAATTGACATTGGGCTAAAGTGTACTTTCTCATTTATCTTAGCACATGTATAGCTTCATATAACTGCCATCACAATCAAAATATAAACTTACACATCACTATAGATATCTTTCTTGTGTCACACCTGTAGCCACACTTAGTTCCTTCTCACTATCTTTAATATAGGGCAGCCTCTGTTCTCCATCTCTATAATTTTGTTATTTTGAGAATGTTAAGTGAATGAAATCAGACCATACTGTATGTGACCTTCTGATATTGCCTCCTTTTTTTTTCTTTCTTTTGCGGTCAGTCTAAGTTGTTAGATGTATGAGTGGTTTCTTTTTGGTTGAGGATGTGACTCTGTGGTAGAATGTATGCTTAGCATATGTGAGGGCCGGGTTCAATCCCCAGCACCCACCCCCCAAAAAGTTTCCTTTTTATTGCTGAGTAGTATTCTGTGATATGAATGTACCACTGTTTACATAACTGCTCATCTATTGTAAGATGTTATGATTATTTCCATGTTATAGCTATTTCAAGTAAAGCTGCTCTGAATAATAACATAAAGGTTTTCCTGTGGATATGAGTTTTCATATCCACGTGGTCACATTGTAAGTGTATGTTTAATTTTTCAAGAAGCTGCAAAACTTCTTTTAATAATGGCTATATCATTGTATATTCCCACCTAAATATATGAGGTATTCAACTTTTGGAGAGGCTTGTTGAAATCTCCAACAATAATTGTGGACCTGAATATCTCTTTGTTTCAGTTGTGTCTGGTTTTGCTTCATATATTTCGTAGATTCATTGTTTGGTGCATACATATTTAGGATTGTTATGTTTTCTTTTTATACTTTCTCATAATTATATAATGTTCCTTTTCAGTAATTTTCTTTGCTTTCAAATTTATTTTATAATATAACTACATAGGTTTTCTTTGGGGATGTTTGAATAATATGTCTTTTCTTAACATTTTACTTTCACTCTGTCTATATCATTATGTTTCAATTGAGTTTCCTTTACACAACCTATATGAGTCATTTTTAACACATTCTGCCAGTATTTGTTTTTTAATTAGTGTTTGTAGGTCATTTAAGTTGAATGTGATAAATTACATATTAGGACAGAAGTCTACCATTTTATTTACTTTTTTGTTATCTAGTTATTTGCTATAGTTTTTTGTTTTTTTCCTGTTTTTGTATGGGTTGTTAAACATTTTATAGAATTTCATTGTGACTGACTGACTCTATTTTTTTTACGGTGCTCAGGATGGAACCCTCGCACATGGTGGACAAGTGCTCTACCACTGAGCTGCATCCCTGACCCATAGAATGTTTTTCTGTACAGTATTTTTTGTTATATTTTTATTGTGTCTTATTTTATTGTATTTCTTTATATAGTTTTATTAATGATTAAGCTATGTGTGTTATATTATGTACATTTATGTGTCTTAACACAGTTTAGCATTATTCTACCAGTTTGAGTGAAGCCTTTTCTCCCTTTGTGTCCTGTTAGCATCCCTATTTATGATATAATAATCTTAAAAATTACATATATTTAGAACCACATTAAGATAGTGTTACAGTTTTTGCCTTAATCCTCATACATACTTAGAAACCAAGAGGAGAAGAACGTCTAGGCTATTTACCCATATTTTTGCTTACTTTGTTTTTTCCTCCTTCCTAACATCCCAAGCTTATGTGTTTTTTGTTTGTTTGTGTGTTTGTTTGTTTGGGGTTTTTTAGTTAGGAGATTTTCCTTTACTTGTTCTTTTAGAGCACGTGTAGTGGCAGTACATTCTCCTAGTTTCTCTTCATCTGAGAATGTCTTAATTTTCCCTTCATCCCTGAAGGGTAGTTAGTCTGGGTATAGGATTTATGGTTGACAGCTCTTTTCTTTTAGTATTAAAAAAAAAAACAAAAAACCCCAACTCGGTTGTATTAAAATATCAAACTATACTCCATAAGTATGTATAATTATTACATGTCAATTAAAAATAAAACATTAAAAATATATTGCATCACTTCCCTTTGTTCTGTTTCCTGGTGAGAAATCTGTCATTCAAAGTGCCTCCCCCCATAAAGTGTCATTTTTCACTCACTGCCTTCAAGATTTTTTCTTTTGTCTTTGGTTTTCAGGACGTTTAATTCTGATATGTCTTTTAGTTGATATCTTTGTGAGTATTTTCTTTAGGGTCCATTCAGCTTCTTTAATATGCTGATTTGTCTCCACTGTAAAATTTGGGTTATTTTCAATCATTATTTTTCTAGAGCTTTTTCAACATATATTTTCCTATCTCCTTCTATGCCTAAAAACACAAATATGTTAGATCTCTCAGTATAATTCAATAGATCCCTTACACTGTGTTAGTTTTTTCATTCTATTGGCTAATTTCTGTTTTCTCTGTACTAATTCTTTAGATTTTCTCTCTGCTACTGAAATCATCCACTTTGCTTGCTTTTATTTTTATTTATTTATTTTAATTTTTATTTTTATCTGTTTGAGCCCAGTCTTGTTATATTGCCCAGACTGGCTTTGAATTCTTGGCTTCTAACAGTCCTCCTACCTCTGCCTCCCAAGTGCTGGGGCTACCTACCACATAAGATTCTCTTACATTTTTATTTTAGTTATTATATTTTTCAGTTCTAAAAGTCCCATTTAATTTTCTTTATATTCTCTTCTTTGCTAAGACTGTTTCTGGCTGAGGCTTTTCATGTTTTAAAATAGACTTTCCAATACATTCTTTTGTGCAGTTTTAAGTTCACAACAAAATTAAGCAGAAAGTGCAGAAATTTCCAATATCCCCCCACCCCCACACATGCATAGATTTCCACATTATCAACATCCCCATCGGAGTAATACATTTGTTAAAACTGATGAACTTTAACACATCATTATCACCCAAAGTTCATAGCTAATTTATTTTTTCATTTTCCTTGCATGTGTTTCTATCATGTCCTTAATTGCTCATCGAAACCTTTTTTACCATGGCTACTTTTAAATAGTTATCAGATAATGTTGACATCTCTGGCATCTTGGTATTTGTATCTATGGAATGTCTCTTTTTCATGAAGTTTGATATCCTCCTTGGATCTAAATATGTTGAGTCATTTTCAGTTGAAACCTGCCCATTTGCCTGTGTTTGGATCTGTTTCAGCCCTTCAGTCGTAGCTATCTTCCTGACACCTCCATGGGAGGGGAAGTGGATTGTTCTGATTCATTTCTGCCTGGTAGCGGTAGAAGTCCAGATTCCTTACCTTGCTACTATTTCCACCCAAAATCAGATTACTCCTGGGCACAGATGTGAATTTTGGTTCCCCACTGAGCAGGTAGCAGAAGTGACATCATTACCACTAGATGAGGTGGTTAGAGTTCAAAGAGGGCTCTCCCCGGGCCTCTTCCAGCTAGCACTTGGGTCTGGAGAAGGGATGCCTCTTTTCTCTCAAGTATGAGTGGAAGTACAGGCTCCCTGTTTGTTCTGCACTGACACTGCATGAGTGTGATGTTACCAGGCAGGGATGAAACTCCTGGCTGTCTACTTAACCTTTTCTAACACCACTACACTGGGGATGTTGGGTACCTCTTGAGGTGGGGAAATCTAGACTCCCACTCAGCCTTTCCTGATGTGGGTGGTGGGGATTCCAGAGTTTGTCCTGTGATAAGTGGTTACTATCTAAAAGTTCCTGTCCTTTACTAGGCTGCCTTCCTCTTCCTGGGGCTGGAGAGTGTGAGCTTTTGTTGAGACCAGCAAATCCACAGGCAGACTTGAGGTATAGAGGGGCTGGGGCTGGGGCTCAGCAGTAGAGCGCTTGCCTAGCATGTGTGAGGCACTGGGTTTGATCCTTAGCACAACATAAAAATCAATAAATAAAATAAAGGTATTGTGCCCATCTACAACTAAATATATATATATATATTTTAAAAAACCTTAAGGTGTAGAAATGTTCAGCCATTATAGGGACTAACTTCTCAGCATTCCAGTGCTGCTATTTGCAATGTATACTATTTGGTGTTTTTTCTAACCTGTTTTTTTTTTGTTGTTGTTGTTTGTTTGTTTCTTATTCCATGTTAACAGTACAAAAAATTCATTATGATTTTTAAGTTATCTTCCAAAATGTTGACAGTCCCTGTGTTTGTCAATTACTTTAATTTTCTACATACTCTTCAATGATGCTTGGTTGGGAGTCTCTAGACACTGCACTTCATACTAAGTAAGGCTGACGGTTAAGTGACGTGGAAGCCATTATCTCACCTTTTGTTCTTGCAGGCTGTGGCCTTTTCCTATTTCATAATAAATAACATTAGCATTGAGGAACTTTTTAACACCTATGGAGACAGGGTTTTTCTGATCTCCTCGAAGCAAGGCTTTTAAAAATGAATGACTAAATCCTATAAATATAACCTACAAATAGTCATGGATTAAGTTTAGATATAAATTTAGAATTACAAATCCCAAGCAAAACACTAACAGACCAAAATTCACATTATATTAAAATAATTATCTACCATGACCAAATATGATTTATCCCATATTATCAAATTTGTCCTTTTATATATATTAGTAGTTCTTGGTCTAATAACAAAACATAATAATCTCAATGTTGAAAGGGCATTTGATAAAATTTAACATTTATTCATCAGAGTTATTCTGAGATAACTAGGAATAGAAAGATATATTCTTTTTTTATTAATACTTTTTTAGTTGTCAATGGACCTTTATTTTACTTATTCATATGTGATGCTGAGGATCAAACCCAGTGAGTGATTCACATGTGCTATACAAGTGATCTACCACTGAGCTACAGCCCCAGCCCAGAAAGACATATTCTTAATATAATAAAGAATAGCTATCTTAAACCAAAAATCAGCATTGTATTTAATTGGAAATACTCTTAGCATTCCTTCTAAAATATGGGAAAGGCAATCATACTATGACCATTATTATATAATTACTTTGAATGTTCTAGACAATGCAATAATATATAAAACATAGATATATACTACAGAATCATCATGTACACACAATATTATTTTTCAACCCAGAAAATCCAAAAGCATCAACTTTTAGCTGATCATGTGTTAGGTAAATATGCAGAACATCCATACTATACCTATAAACCACTAAAAACTGATTATGTGGACCAATGTTTAGAATATTTCACTCATAATAGCAGAAGAAAATGTGAATGACTTAGGAATGACCCTAAGAGAAAGATAAGAGCCTATGTAAATAAAATGAAACCTCCACCATTATAGAAATATATTTACATAAATTAACATGTTATGATCTGAATAAAGAGACTGAATATTTTTTATTTTTATTTTATTTTTAATTTTAATTTTTATTTTTTGGTACCATGGATTGAACCAAGGGGCTCTTAAACATTGAGCCACATCTCCAGTTCTTTTTATTTTTTATTTTGACAGGGCCTCACTAAGTTGCTGAGGCTGGTCTCAAACTTGCAATACTCCTGCCTCAACCCCCACAGCCACTGGAATTACAGGCGTGCACCACTGTGCCTGGCTGAATATTTTTAAAATAGCGGGTATTTCAAAATTAATTTACAATTTTAGTGCAGTGTCAGTTAAAATATTAGTATATTTAGAATCTTAATAAAGTTATTCTTCAGCAGATCTGAAAAGTATAAATGGACAAGATTTGCTAACATGATAATGAATAGGAAGTTTACTTCACAAAATTTTATTATGAAAAATTTCACAGAAAGAAATTTAAATATTGTGCAATGGAAATCTAAACAATAGATTCAAGTTGCTAACATTTCTGTTCTTCTCTACACAGAATAGAAGTTTAAGAATGAATGAACCATGAGGTCTATTTTAAATTTATATTAGCTGCAGAACAATTTCATTCTTTCCTATAAAACATAACTCTTCAAAAAGAATTATCTGTCCTTGCTGTCATAAATAGTTTTTGTTTGCATGCACATACAACTTGTAGACATAAAACGTGAAGTAAATTCTCATGCTAATAATATGTTTCTCTATTTTTGTAGTTTTGCTATGTGGAATCGGTGTTGTATTATTTGATATGTAGACATTCATAACCATTTGGACTTTATTACAGAATAAAATTAACATTTTAAGTTTTCTACATGTCCTTTTTCTCCCCCCCTTATCTAATGCTTTTTGTCCATCTAAGTTTGTGAGCACTGATTTGCATTATAATAAACTTTGAAGGGCTCAAAACTATACAGTTTTGTGAAAAAAATGACATAGTCATGGATGTATGCAACTTGATATAGTATTCAGAAATATATATAGTATTCATATGAACAAACTTACACATATTCATGGATGACAGGCAAAAAGAAAATAGAGCAAATGTATTATAAGATTATAGGTAGTTTTAATTTTTTTTAAAAAGTTCTCCCAGTGTTTTCTATAGTGGGCCTGAGTTAACTTTGATAAGTATAAGAATACTTTTTGTTGTTACTGTTCTATTGTGGATTGAATCCAGGAGTGCTTTACCACTGAGCTACATCCCCAGCCAACCCTTTTTATTTTTTATTTTGAGACGGGTCTACATAAATTGCTGAGGCTGGCATCAAACTTACCATCCTCCTATCTCAGCTTCCCAAGTAACTGGGATTACAGTCTTGCCCCACCATTCCTGGCTTATAAATACTTTTACAAAAAACGTTTTAGGGCTGGGGCTGTAGCTCAGTGGTAGAGCACTTGCCTAGCATGTGTGAGACACTGAGTTCGATCCTCAGCACCACATATAAATAATTATTGAATAAAATAAAGATCCATCAACAACTAAAAAAATTTTTTTTAAAAAAGTTTTAAAAGAAAGTATACAAATGTAGTTTGATTTCCTTAATATTTTCAGCTTATTCTTTGACAGCCAAAATAATGAAGTAGGGACAGTATTGAACAAGCTGCCTCCTGCAATTTTAATCACAACTGAAATCACATAAAAGAATCTTCCAGTGATGCATTTGAATAATGGAAACATTTGGTTACTAGAATTGATTACATGAGTAAGGAAAAATTTACCAGAGTCTCTGATATGACCTGAGTATTAGAAGGAGAATATTGAAGGTCTCCTGAAAGTCTGTCTAACATTGCTCCAGGCTCCTCTTGGTTTTTAGGCCAGATAACAACCCCTTTGGTTGAATTTCTTCTTTAGACACTAGCTTAAATGAAGGTATACTTAACTTGGAAATGTCATTTAGCTTTTGGCTGAAATAGCTGCTGCAGAGGAGCTTCTTCAGATGTGAAGCCATGAGGGAGTTCTCTGAGTACATGGATTTTCACACATCTGCTAATGCAAAAGACCCAGTGTGAGCATTAGTACTCAGGAATGTGATGTGGATTCGAGATGATCTCCACAGGATTTTGGCAGGTCAGGACAAACATTATCTTGCTCCCAGATGCTTTTGCAGAGTCTTAAAGGAGAAATCATACACATTTCCTTAAACTGACATGCTCAATTTTCCCACATATACCAAAGAACTCAGCAAAAATCAATTTAAGAATATGTAATGATGGTTATTTGAGATGGTCTTTACTACCCCTGGCACATCTATGAAGACTCTAATGGTGTGACTTTATTTGGTTTGCAATCAGAGAAATGGAAAAACAGAGATCTGGTTATGTGCTATGACTTGAAATGCATTTAAATAAAATAAAATAAAATAAAAAGAGTATGTATATGTGACATTCATATATTTAGCATCTGTTGCCAATACAACAGTGTAAGCTGATGGCTATTGGAATTCACATACAGTTTGCATTTACTTTGATTTATGCTTAATGACTTATCTCAGAAAACCTGGCCAAACAGATAAAGACTGAAAGATCCCATATTTTGGGTAAGTCCTTTTTATTTCTCTCTACTCTGCATTTCCTTAGGTGCAGTGTGCATGGGACCCAGTTTCCCTGTCTCCTCTGCTTCCCAGTCGATAGCATTATTCCTCCAAATGGACATACTTCTCAACTCTTTTGTAGAATCTGATACGCAGCTGACATATTCAATATAAAAAACAACCTGGGAGCCTTGCGAAGCTGAAAACTTTTGCTTTCAAAAATAATAATGATGACATACACATATGAAGACTGGATCTGTTTTTTATCACCCTTGACCAATCCCAGTCCCCTTCATATGAGGTTTGACATACAGTAAGCACTCATTAAATGTAGACTAACCTTTTTCCTACGTCTTGTTTTCCTCTAGTTCCTAGTCCCTCTAGACAAAAATATGTAATCTGCTCAGTAGTTTGGCTCCTTTTCTCTATAAGCACATTATTAGAAGTTGAAAAAAATGAATAATTCCTGTGTCAGCAACTTAGTGACCCGCGTGTCAAGGATAGCATTTTGGTTGATTCTCATTGGCATAGAGGCTAACAGGTTTCGTCTTACTTCATTTTTCTATCACACCCAGGCCCTCCTGTAGATTATAATTTCCAGATTATATTTTCCTGATAATAATTTCCAGAAGGGATAATTTCTCATTGCTGTTTATTTTCCTGTTTTGGCAGTGGGTTTTGTTGCTGCAGTGTCACATGTGACCAAATCAGTCCTCTAGTTCTTTTATGTGCATAGAACATAGATTTCAGTCTACCTGGTGTTATTTAAAACTTGTATCTAGGGTGTAATTCTTTCCTGTTTCCCCCTTGCCCCGCCCTCCACATCTGGAGAGAGGTCATGTATCTTTGACTTCATTTCTTCTATTTTGTTTTGTGTTTGTGTATTTAACACCAGTGGTTTCCTAGTGGATTATTTCCCTAGCAAAAATAATTTCTAAGGGCAATAAGTCCTAGGATTCTGCTGCATAGAATGAAACATAAGGTGATCTTATTATCAGTGATATATTAATAAATGATTGATCCTGGGTTCTTTGTCAAGGTCATGTAACTTTATTTGGTCTGTCTATAGTAGCAGGGATTATAGAATAAAATACTTCCTTTTTATTTATTTTATTAGCTACATGCTATTGTAGAGCAGTTATTTTTAACATCTCAGAGTTCCATAGAAGTAGCCATCTTTTTGTATCATCAGACTTCATAGCTTAATGGTATTTTGGTTTCCCCTGTTATTTTTTAGCAGAAGGAATATGGAAAAGATTTTTGATTTTGCTTTTCTTCTTCTAGTTTTCCTTGGTGAGTTATTCCATTAGTCACATTAAAATATACATTTCTAAAATATGGGAGATTTTTCAGTCCTTTGAAAAAATAATTTTAGTCCATTTTCCATATATTACTCAACATTACAGATCTGCCTGCCAAATGATCCCAGGTGTGGAATTGCAGCAGGTAATTTCCTGAACAGTATGGTACAGATGATTTTCTGTGTTAGAAGATGCTATCGGTTCACCTGGCCTCTTGGTGACAGAGAAATCCTTTGTTTATTCATTTAGTAGGCAGATTAACCCTAATGAATATTGGCTTCCTGGAAATAGATACAGGTGACAATGGCAGAGTGAGGAGTGGGAAGAAGTAAGACAAATTCCCTTTTCTTTCTTCACTTATAAATAATGGTGGCTTTCATAGGAGAGTGTTTTAAATCAGAAAGGAATGCAAAATATTTGAGCTAAAAAGCTAGATCAGCCTTTAATTTTTGGTTTGAATGTCCATGTATGTAGATGTATATTCTTTTCAGAAGAACTAAAGATTTTCTTATTTTGCAACAAATTGAAAGTTTTATGTTTCCATTACTTTCTTTTTTTCACATTGTAGCCCAGGCTGGCCTTAAATCCATTACATTTAAATGAAAATATTTAATTAAATACTTCATGCTGGTTTGGGTAGAGCTATTCAGTTGAACGGGAAAATGCATTCCTAATACTTAAAATCAGTTAAAATTTTTGTAAGAAGTATAACATTCAGCAACCTCTCTTAGCACATGAAAAGAAAAGTACATTATTCTGTGTGAATTCCTTCAGATTGTTCATACTGTATCATATTTGCTTTCTCAGGACCAAGGGTGAAGCTAGTCTAGGCATCTGAAAATTATTCATACAATTATGCAATGAATTATAAAATGTATTAAGATGTTTTTAGTTTGTTTTGTTATTGCTCTTAGCGATATTGGCAAAGTAATTTTTAACAGTGCAGTTTTATGGATATTAGATGAAATTCTCAATATGTGAAAGTGAAATTTTGCAAATGCAACTCAAAGTTCTGCTTACTGAAGGACAGAGTACTTAACAGAATTTTTTCCATGAATGGTTTTGGAGATACATTATCCCCAAGACAGGAATGTATAGACACAGATGTGAAAATCTCTTAACGCTCAACCAAACTTTTCCAGATCTTACAGCTATGATTTATTTTGTACTCTCCAAAGACTCCCAGAATGTCTTCTTTTACATAACTATATCCATTGGAGGAAAAGTTAACATTCTTTTCTTCCACATGCTGAATGCTGAAGATATGCTTTTCATGATGCCTTTTGTAGTTGACTATAAAAACTCTAGAATTTCAAGGAAGAAGTGAAAAAACAGAGTTTACCTTTCCATGAAGATTTAAAATTTACGACTTCTCCTAGGTATGGGGTCGAGATTCTGCTTGAATCATGTTATGGGGAATTCTGTATAATGTGAGGTATATATGAATTGGAGGCAGTAATAAATTCTGAATGAATCTTTTGGTTTTTACTTAAGATTACTTTATCCTTAAAACTAATGTTTCTATAACCTCTGACCGAATACAGAAGATCCAGAATACTTACAAGGGTGAGAATTTTTCCTTGCCTATTGCAAGCAGATTAATTCATTCCAATTATGTGGTGCACTGTGAGGGAGGGGGCTACATCGGAAGTGTATTTGCAAAAGCTTAATTTACATGTCACCTTTGCCAAAATATGAGGCAATCCTTTGCTGGCTGAGTTGTTGGTAATATTTATTTTCTAAGATATTTCAGGGAGAAAAAATAAGTAACTTATGTGTCATGTTATCTTCACACAAACCACTGCCTATGTTTAAGGGAATTTTCTTTCCTTTTAGTGAAAAACTGAAGGACAACAGTCATTATACGATTTTGTATTTTAAGTATTTTCATAATCCAACATAAATTGGCCCACCCAAGGATTATGTCTGTCTTGTAAAGATGTGTTTATATAGTCATTGGGTGAAAGATTGCAGAAGTTGAACCACTAGTTTTGAAAGTTGAGCCAGACCAGGAAAAATCAGGATACAATTTGGCACTTATGGAGACGAAATGATTTCCTTTTTAGCTGCTGATTTCTACTGGGAAATGTATCCTTGGACTGAAAATTGCATCCGGAAAAATGTTTATGTAGTGTTTTTCAAGTGACTGATTATTCTTCTAACCTTTAACATGAACTGTGTCTAATTTTGGTCTCTCTTAACTCTTTCATGACTAGATCTTTTTCTTTGTGGGAAACATTACAAACAAACAAATCACTACTTTGGAGACAGAAACATGTTACTTACATGGTGACAGGAATGTAAAATGTGTTTAAATTGTGGGGGGAGTATTTTTCCAAGCAAATAGTAAAATGCCAGAGTTATCTCCCCTTTATTATAGATACCTAATAACTGTATTATGACCCACCTTTAGAGGCTGATTCAGTCCCTTTGCACAGCTCTATCCTCCACTCTTTTTTTTTAAATATTTTTTTAGTTGTAGATGGACACAATATCTTTATTTTATTTATTTATATGTGGTGCTGAGGATCGAACCCAGTGACACACGCATGCGAGGCAAGCGCTCTACCACTGAGCTACAGCCCCAGCCCCTATCCTCCACTCTTATTCCTCTGCCACCTCCCCATGTAAAAATAGGAGCTTCTTATTGCTTTTGCAGGTAATATATGACACATATGATCTTTAAGAAGATCAATACATGCTGTGTTTTCTTTCTTTTAAATAGTGTCTTTTCTGTGTAAATGATTCCTAAATATCCCAGATTGTAGGGGTCTGTCTTCCATGTTATCTCTACTCGGGGACCTATGTTGGTGAAGCCTTTACCATTGAACTATTGTAGGTGACCATGGCAGGGTGAAGGGACATTGGAAATTTCTCAGCTGTCATTTTTATTCATAGCTCATGGACTAGAACTGTATTGTCCAATACAGTAGCCACTAGGTATAGTTTCTCATTGAAACTTATAATTTAGTTCTTCAGTCGACTAGCTACATTATCATATTTTAGGTATCACAAGATATAGAACATTTCCATCATCATAGAAAGTTCTACTGCAGGGCTGGGGCTGTAGCTCAGTGGTAGAGCACTTGCCTAGCATGTGTGAGGCACTGGGTTCGATCCTCAGCACCACATATAAATAATAAACAAATAAAGATCCATCAACAACTAAAAAAAAATTTAAAAAAAAAAAAGTTCTACTGCAGACTATTAGACTGGAACTTTAAGGGAATTGGAACATACTCGTATGTAGCCAGAGATGTGGAGGAAGCAAGTATTAACCAAACTGCAAAATAAGTTCATCATCCCTAATCTTAAAATATGGAATCTGCCAACATGATTCTCAAAACACTTTGAATTTTTGAGCATTTTGAATTTTTGGAGTAGGGATGCTCAGTCAATAAAGTCTGTGTCACTACTCCAAAATTTTAAGTATTTCTGATTCCAAGTATTTTAGATAAGGGATAGTCAAGCTGTAATGTCTAATATTGTTGGTCAACTAATGCTTGCATATTACTCCTCAGATGCTTTTCTTCTCTTTTCTGTTCCTTTCTTTTTCTGATTATGCCCAGGGGACTTTAAAGTGAGAAAGCTGATATAACAAAATAAAACATACATATACACACATGCATACACACTGCTTCTAGCTGCCTGAAAAAGATAAGGAGCACACCCTTGAAAATAACATTCTGCCAAGCAGGGAAGCCGTTTTGTTAGATATCTCTTTGAAGGAAGAATCTGTACTGCATTTGTGTGGCTTCACAGAAGATATTCAACAAAGAAACACCACAATTCCCATTGAGCTCAGAAAATGTGATTAAGGAATTTGAATGTAATTACCCAAAGTTTGGCTTTTCTTTTAAAGAACTCATTCCCTTTAGAGATTCCTTGATACTGTAAATCTGACAACTAGATCTGGTTTTCTTTTGGAAGCCTTCCACCAGTAATAGTGTGAGTCAGGGATGAGTACATAAAGAAGAAGCCCATGCTGCAGGGACAGCCTGAGCAGTATTGTTTTGACTTCACTCAGATTTCATCTGTGGCTTAGAGTCACAGGGGCTACTTACTGGAATGTGGAAAGTTCCATTCAGGTTCCTATCTTTATTTGATTGGTTGTACAAGCTTATTTAAGTAACATGGGTGAGGAGCGCACCAATAAATATACACTCAATCAAATTCAACTGCAGTTATTGCTGAACATAGTAATAATAAAAATAGATTTGGAGACTTTTCTGCATTTTCAAAGACAGAATTTGAGGTATGATGAACTGACCTTCCGTTCTTCTCTTTCTTAACTCATTTGATGGCTGTAGAAAATCCCCAGCACTTGTAAAAATTGTGTGCCAGGAGGAGAGAAGCAAGTGACCCAGCAGTTTGTGACAAAAACTGGTTGGCCCTCTCTTGTATTGTTTCTGCACTGTCTTGTCAAACATCTGGAAACCAGCATGTTTGCAATCGACTCACAACATGATTTTGCATTTACATCATTGTGCTAACTGGTATATTTTTTTTTTTTCAGGAAAAAAAATCGGCAACTTTTGGTCTGTCACAAGGTCAAGTGATGATTAGTGATTCAGTCTCTCCTAAACACATGGTTAGCACAGAAAAGTTAAATCAGTTCCCCCAAATTTGGTAACCATTAGAGTACTTCCTATGTCACTTCCGGATGTCAGGCCTAAGGTGGAGAGGGGGACAGGGCTATATTGAGTTCTCTCCAGTTTTCTACCAAAGGGATTTAATTTGGCAGCTGATCTAGCCAAGGAAGCACTCACGCAAGTGCAGAGCTAGACAGGAAACACTTTTGAAAGCGCTGTTTTGATAGAGGATCATGAGATCAGGCAAATAGCTGTGAACTTTATATGTTGCCTAGGCCATGTAGCACACGGCTAGTGACCTGAGGGTATAGAGTAAGAAAGGAAATT
The DNA here is from genome assembly GCA_028644305.1 of Xerus rutilus. Lineage (NCBI taxonomy): Eukaryota > Metazoa > Chordata > Mammalia > Rodentia > Sciuridae > Xerus > Xerus rutilus. Next base: position 32,174,558 of record CM053402.1, on the reverse strand, counting down.
AAAGGAGGGAGCAGGGCCAGAAAACTTTTCTCAAAGGGAGAGTGCTAAAAATTAAGGATTTCTTTGAAGTAGAAGGACATAATTCATGAATTCCTTTGTTGTTTGTTTGTTTTTCTGTGAAACATTCCACCATGATTACTCACCTTTACATTTTTTAACCTGGTTGTTAGCGTTGACTACCAGAACTAACCTCATCAGTTTCAACCAACGTTTTATGGCTCTCAGAAGACTGTCCTTCCAACGAAAACATTGCAAATGCTGTACTTTGGGAAGATGGACGTTTTATAATGATCAGTTTTGACAACTTGCTCTGCTTGCCATGTGTCCCCAGCCCTGCCGGTGGGTGGGTATTTGTCAGGAATGAGAATATGTCTGGGACGGGCTGCTTTATAGCAGCCAGATTGGATTTTCAACTTCTAGGGCTTTCAACATCCTGAAAGCACTCTGGAAACACAGGAGAGATGCCGTGCTGCTCTTGGATGTGATGTTGGAGAAGAGGAGGCCTTGAGTGTCCTGGAGTGGCCTGCATAGGGAGGCCTCAATTTTAGAGCCTTCGTTTTCACCTTTTATTTAGCCGTAGACTTCTTTATGTGTTTTTCCCCCTGTAATTTAGAAACTACAAATTTTTTTGTATTTCTTCTGTTGAGCCTTTCTCAACAGTCTACAGAAGCTGGACTTAATCATTTCTCATAGCAGATCATTAAGTTATATATAGCTTAGTTGCAAAATTTAAAGAAAAAATAAAATCATTTTCTGCACTTTACAGGCTGCAATACTGCTGTAGATGAGCCAGGCTTCTTGCTTTGTTGGGTTTTGTTAGTGAAGGCGGTGTATTCCACAGCATCACCACCACACTGCCACTGTGACTCAGACAGCTGGCAGTTTCAGGAGAGCATATGGATGGTGCTCCAATGGCATCTGTCCAGTTGTTGTATTCATATATTTGGGAGACAGATGAAAGACCCACATTCACCTTTACCGAGTTCATGTGACTAATCTTTAATTTACTGTAAACACTTTTTTTAATGTGGAGCTCATTCAAATGCTTATTAATACTTAATAATAATTGCACAAGTATGTCTCTTAATTGTAAATCCCAGAGCTCCTTAAAAACCAGCTTACAAAATACCTTCCCAATTAATCACGAGAAACTATCTGTACAATTTCCTTATCATCAGCTCTTACATCCAAAAGAACAATCAATGCAACCCACAGACCCCATTAATCAGAATAACCACAGAGCTGATCCTAATCATCTCTGGCCTGGAGCACTACACAACTGTCCACAATGGTCCCACAGCCTTCAGTAACAACCCTGTTACTTTATTCAATTCATCTTGCATGTGGTAATAAAAACTTCTTCTTATGATACAGCTTTTGTTATGTTACTTCTGTCCTCAAGAACTTTTGATTGTATCTCATTTTACAACATGAGGCTCAGATGTTTTGAAGGAGATTTTAGACATGCCCTCTGGTGAGCACTCTCCATCACTAAAACTGACCTTCTTTGTAGTTGGTTTGGGTTCCTAGCAGTTCTGATCCCAGCTTCCAGTGTCCACATCAAAAAATGATTCTCCTGAGGTCTTCTGAGGGGTTTTCATTCCAGTCATGACAGACAAGGGTTCTTGTTGAGAAGCGGGGGGCTAATTATCTAAATTCAGAAAGTGTTTCTCATTTTTAAAAATTTTTTTTTAGTTTTCAATAGACTTTTATTTTACTTATTTATATGCAATGCTGAGAATCGAATCCAGTGCCTCACACATGCTAGACAAGCAATCTAGCCACAACCCCAGCCCAAGTGTTTCTCATTTTGATGGATATTAGTTCCTTATTCATATTTTATAGTTATCAGTAATGATATTGGAGTGAAGAGAATACTAGAATTTCGTGACCACTTGTGACACTGCCTTAGAATGGGGCTTCATAGTGTAGGAGGACAAGGTCCATGCTGGCCGTCCATGTGGTGAGATGGCATTATAATGCCATTGGTGTTCATATACACAGAGGATTAAAACACCAATGAGGTTAGAAGAGCTTTTGGCTCCTAGGCAGGGTGAGATGTCTTTATTGCCATAGAGCATTATATATTTGGTTAAATGTTCCCTTTGATTTCTTTCTGGAGTCCATGCCATCTATGCTTTCATTGGCAGACTGATATAAAAAAGGGTTTTTAATTTTGCATTAAAAAAGTTAGGATCAATTTTGGAAGCCATGAACTCAACTCTTAGCTTGCTTATTTGACAATGATCTGGTTTCATAACTCTGGGACAATTTCATATCAGAGCTTGTATCCAAGTGTCCTGGGAGTATTGGCCATAATCTGGATCTATCTTTCTATGAAAAATTTATTTTCTTCATTTTACATGAATCTTGTTAGCTCTTATAGCCCATTAGTATTTTCAGAAGAACTATTTATAATAATTTTTTAAATACTTGGAATTTATGATGGATTTTAGCAACTTGGTACTATGTGAGAAATATGTAAACCCTATTTTATAGATAAAGAAACTGAGACTCAGACTGTTCCATGTTTTAGCCTAGGTAAACCAGTTAGTTGTGGACATAAGACTAGTAGCCACATTTGCCAACTCATATTCTGTTCTTCTCTTCATTTTGTTACCTCTCTATAATTGGTATTATTTCATTTTGTGATCCATGCCTAAGAGCTTCAGTAGTATAAGATATGTAAAATCCTAAATTCTAGAGTAAACTATTTCCTGTAGTTATTCCTAAAATATTTTGCAATGGAAAAGATACTATGTGTTTATAGTTGTATTAGTCTAATTCCATTTAAGTTAAAGTAATGGTCATGCTGTGAACATTAGAGAGTTCTTACTCAGAATGTTTTATTTTTTAATGACATCACTGAAAGGTGAGGAGGTGAGGAGAGTTGTTGACTTTGATGGATTTTTGAATTTGTTTATTTATTTGAGTACTGGGGGTTGAATCCAGGTGTACTTTACCACTGGGATACACCTCCAGCTCCCCCCTGCCTTTTTGGCACCAGGGATTGAATCCAGGAGTGCTTAACCACTGAGCCATATCGCCAGCTCTTTTTGTATTTTATTGTATTTAGAGACAAGGTCTCACCGAGTAATCCCAGCCCTTTTTAATTTTTATATTGAGACAGGGTCTCGCTAAATTTCTTAAAGCCTAAATTGCTGGTCTTGAACTTGTAGTCCTCCTTCCTCAGCCTCCCAAGGCTTCTGGGATTACAGGTGTGTGCCACCAAGTCGGGCTGATTGTTTTATTTATTTGACTTTATCTTCTATTCTTCTGCCCTGGGCTTACTAAGTTTCAGTCAAGTTTGAAAATTATTAAACTGAGGGTACAAATTATAATTTATTAAACAAATTGATAATCATTTTATACTATTAAAACAAAATTATATTCCAAACTCTTAAAATTAAGAATGAACAATTTGTGATTGAGATTTGAGAAAAACAATTCCTAAATACCGGAGTCCTTTTCCACCTTTGCTAACTTATTTCTGCTAGAAGCCTTTCCTCATTGAGGCCTGTGGGCCTCTGAGCCTTTTCGGCTATAGTGGTCTGCACTTCTCTGTTTTTCTTTCCCTGAGAGTGCTGATTAGTGACTTGCGGTGTGGATTCTGATTTATCGCAGACCAGAGCTGCCCCTAAGGGGCTGAGCAGAAACACTCATGAAGGAGCCCTGATTAAAAAGAGTGGTAATGAAGACAAATGTTTTAGAGGGAGTTGAGAGAAAACCAGTCCTTGGCATTCCCCGTCGCTCCTCTGAGCTTTTGAAAAGGAGGTAGTGGTAGCCAAAGGAAATATTTCTTCTTTGTTGTTTATTTCTCATGGCACTGGAAACATTTTTCTTTTCCTCCTGGGTGTTCTAATTCTCACTTGTTAACTGCTTTTCATGCAGGGCTGCAATTAACCCCTGGCAGATACCTCACCATGTTCCTCTTATAGCTGCTCCATCCCCAAGAAGTTTTTAATACTTTGACCTATAACTATTTTTAAATTCGTCAGAGTTGACACTTTTGCCTAATTTCTCAGATCATTAAATCACACTTCTGGTTTTTTCTAGTGATTTTTACTAAATTTGACATTGGGTCCCTATAATCACCTTCCCTTTTTCTTTCTTTCTTTTCCCCCCTCATATTGGGGATTGAACCCAGGGGTGCTCTAGAAGTGAGCTACATCCCAGCTCTTTTTTACGTTAATTTATTTTAAGACAGGGTGTCACTAAGTTACTCACTCTGGCCTAAAACTTGAGATCCTCCTGCCTCACCTTCCAAATAGCTGCCATTACAGGTGTGTACAATTGTGCATGGCTCCTTCTTGTTTTCACAATGCAGAATGCCAATAGAAAAAAAAAATCCTGTCCACCGGTGACTTTAATAGCAAGTAGGTTGCAGTTTCACATCTAATGCTTCGTTCATGACCAAAGACACCATTCTAGAGTTACTTGAGTACTGAGTATAAGTGGGAACTTTGCAGATAAATATCATTGTTTGACTTTGGTCTGTGGGAATCTACCAACTATTGTCTGTGGGCATGTGGGCCACTATTTACTGCACTCATCAACCTTAGCAAAAATTCTATTTTTCTTTTAGAAGATTCTCCAACATTGGAATAAATGCCAGGGCTATAGATTAGTTGTGAAAGGCTTACACAGTGGAAGTACCTTAAGTGGTCAGAATACACATTCAAGATACTTGGAAAAAGATAAAGTGCCTTGGAAACTATTTAATATTCTGGTAAGCAGAAGCACACCACTCTGGATATACCTGCATCCTTTGTTAATGCTGAGGAAGAAAGGATAAATAGAAGATAGAAGCCATCCCTCTGCCTGGCTTCCACCATGAATAAGAAGCTTCTTACCAGATATACATGGATCAACAGAAAAATATCAAAGAATCCAAGCAAAGTTCATAAAATTCCACCCCCCTGATTTATGACCTGACCTACTGAAAGATTTGAATTTCAGAAGCAAGTAGTTTCTGATCCCAACAAGTGAATTCCTCTTTGTGGAGAAAGTCTTGGAAAACTTTGTCAAATATCCAAAGTTATCTGGGTGTGGTAGCACATGCCTGTAATCCTGGCTACTCAGGAGGCTGAAGCAGGAGGATCACAAATTCAAGGGCATCCTAGGCAGTTTAGGAACACCATGTCTCAAAATAAAAGACAAAAAGAACTGGGAAATACAACTCAGTAAAGCATCCCTGGGCTTAATCTTCAATTCCCTCACCCCCACCAAATCCAAGACAAAAGTTCGAATTAAATCTAATCCAGTTTAATGAGCAAACTGAAAAAAAAATACAGAATAATTACTGTGAACAACACATTTAAAATTAACCCTATACCTTTTGGGTATTTTACCTCTGTCTCATGCAAAAGAAAACAAAAACAAACAAAAAACAGAATAACAACAACAACAACTAATTAATTATTGTTAGATATAAGAGAGTATTAAAGTTACCCCATTCTGAGGAACAGTGGAGATTAAACAACATTCGTTGAGAGGCTGAGTTAGACTTTTCACACTCTTGTCATTTCTGTTGAGGTTGGATCTCTCAAAGATTAAACTCTACACTAAGCACAAAGGCAGGGTCAGTTAGGGTCTGAGTCTAGGCTAAATGATGTCAAGTACGAGGTCTGTAGAAAAAGCCAAAAATTGCTACAGCTCATCTGCCAAAAGATAAAGATTTAGACTGCTGGACATATCGCCAAGTTTCTAGGATTACTCGATGAGCATGCTCCAGGGTAGTAGAATTCCATGCACATTGGAGCCCATTAACATTGCTTCTCTGTTAACAGGAGAAGAAAGACTTAGTAATTTTTTAGGCTGAATCAAATTCTCCCTCAAGTACTTCCCAGTCTACAATACTAGCATACTGTTCTTTATTTTTCCTGGCATCAAATAGGCATATTAAAATTTCATGGATATCTGAATCCTTTTTTGAGAATCTGGGAACACATCAGAAAAGCCAGATAGAAAAGAGAGAAAAGGAAGTAAGTTATTTCCTTCGCTTCTTGAAGCAGATGAACTGGAAGGGTGCTCTCTGTGGCATTCATTGACCTGTAACAGCCTGGATTCTGCTGAAATTACTGCCTTTAGTTCTTTACTATGTAATTCTTTAACAAAGTATTTTTATAAGAATACTTATGATTTCCACATATGTATTCACAAGATCCATGGAGTAGGGCTGGCAGGATGGAAGCATTGGAAGGCCACAACCTAACTTGAAAATGAGGGACATAATAGAAAAGGAGTCACATACAGAGAAGAAGAGATAGAATGGAAAATAAACAAAATAGTCTGCTTCGCTCAAACCAGTATGGTTAGTTAAAAATCATGTTCAAAAGTAACATAGGGTCAGTATACACATGTCTTCCAAAAAGGAGTGAAAAAATGTAACTTCAAGATAGGAATGTTAGGTCCATAACAACAGGGTCAAACACCCTGGTGCTACTTGTAATCCCAGAAAATTGGGAAACTGAGGCAGGAGGATCACAAGTTTGAGGCCATCCCATGCAACTTAGTGAGATCTTGTCTTAGTAAAAACAAATAAGTAGGGCTAGGATTGTGGCTCAGTGGTAGAGCACTTGCTTTGTGCGTGTGAGGCACCAAGTTCAATTCTCAGCACTGCATATAAATAAATGAATAAAATAAAGGTCCATCAACAACTAAAAAAAATACTTAAAAAAATAAGTAAATAAAAGGTCTGGGATGTAGGTCAGTGGTAAAGAATCCCTCGTTCAGTCCCCAGTATCACAAATAACAGGGAATATGATTTTTTAAAAATATGTCATGCATCTGTGTTCTTGCTTTAGGAACATTATCTTATTTAATCTCCTTTTATGAATAATGAAATCAAGGCTTTGAGAAATTATGTGCCTGAATTAATGAAGTTGGTAGGCTGATAGAGCTTGAACTCACAACTATACATGTCTCATGCCAAGGCTCTTGCTTTTTAAAAAGCTATGTTTTAAAATTTTAGTTGACATAGTAATTATACATATTTGTGGAACACTATATAATGTTATAGTACATGTATACAATGTGTAATAATCTTATCAGGGTAATAATTGTCATGTATCACTTTAGAGATTTATTGTTTCTTTTGTCAGGACCAATTAAAATTGTGCCAACTAGCTATTTTGAAATATCTAATAAATTGTTGTCAAATTGTTCTATAGTTATCCTAACATTAGAAATTGTTCCTCTCCAGCTATACTCCTATAACCCGTTCACTATCCTCTCTTCCCAACTTCTTTCCCATACTAAGCTGTTTTACCTCCCTCCCTCTGTGACTTTGATCTATTAATCCATTTAAAAAATGTTATCAGTCTGGATGATTTGGAGCTCCTTTGGATTCTAGAATTATACAGAAGTATTATAAAGTTGGCAGGACTGTGTCATGGTGGGACATTTAGAAACAAACTGAAATAGTGATTGCAATGACATTTCAAGTTAATAATAGCTAATATTAATTGAGCATATACTGTATAATTATGTAATTAAATTTATAAACAGCTCATTTAATCCACATTTTGACAGCATTGTATTGTCCCTAGGAAATGCTACATAAATATCCCCAAGATCACAGAATCTATTCTTAAAGAACCACATCAAAGGGCTGGAGATCTGGCTCAGTGGTAGATTGCTTATCTCTCTCATGCAAGGCCTTGGGTTCAGTTCCCACTACTGGGGGAAAAAAAAAAAAAGCCACATCAAAGATCCAAAGATAAATTTTTAGATTTCATATAACTTTAGTCATCCGAATCTAACATCATACATTGTCCTTACAAGTAATAAAAATTTAGAGTTATGATGAAGCAAGTTGTCTGTCTGTTACTGGGAATTGAACCCGGGGAAGCTCAACCACTGGGCCACATCCCCAGTCATTTTCTTTTCTCCTTCCTTCCCTCCTTCCCTCCCTTCCTTCCCTCTTTTCTTCCTTTCTCTCTCTCTCTCTCTCTCTCTCTCTCTCTCTCTCTCTCTTTCTCTCTTTCTCTCCCTCCCTCTGTTTTTTGTTTTGTTTTTTTTTTGTTTTTTGAAACAGGGCTTCACTAAGTTGCTGAGGCTGGCCTCAAATTTGTGATCCTCCTTCCCCAGTCTCCCGAGCTGCTGGGATTACAGGCATGTGCCACCACGCCTGGCACAAGTTAAAGAAATGTTTCCCCAGATTAGTGCTCTGCTTTTTCTCTTAGCTTCTTTAATAAAGCCTGTAAAAGCAATATATTTTCTTCACAATTGGAGATCAATGTTATCAGACTCCTCTCTTGAAAATGGCTTCAATTTAAATGTATGAGTAGCTTAAAGGCTCCAGAATTTGACTTGCAATCAAATCAGGCCTGAGAGAGTGGGCCCACCTAGTCTACTGGGTATCACGTGCTAGGTCTCATCCCTCTCGTAATGACACTGTGAAGTAGTAAGTATCATCTTCATTATAACAGATGATTATAAATGGTTTCTTAACAACTGGTACTTTTTGTTGCTTAGCCCCAGTTCTTCTGATTCAAGGACATACTGTCAGTTCTGGGGAGCTAGTTTAAGGCTGACTTTGCCACACTAATCAGATTACATCAGTGTCAAGTGCCTACTAATTAACACGAAATTTATATCTGCATTAGGTAAATGTCATTTCACCACAGTGGCCTGAAATAAGCTTTTTATTCCTTTGAGTTAGCATCCCATCTCGTTGTAAGTATTACAGACAAGCGAATGACAAAAGTTAAGCCCATGTGCATTTGTTCTTTCGCAGGAAATAGCTCGAAGACAGTCAGTACTTGCAGAGATCTGAAGGAAAACGTTCTGCTTCATTTTTTATCAGTCAGCTAACTTGTCACCTTGAGGTCCTATACACCATAGCAGGCTTTGTCAGATGGCTGCCACCACCTGTTTCTGTACAGTACACAGCTATGAACAGTTTTCACATTTTTAAATAGTGGGAGAAATTAAAAGACCAGTATTTTATAAAAACTGAAAATTCTGTGAAGTTCAGATGTTAATGCTCATCAATAAATTTGTAATGGAATATATATAGTCATTCATTTATGTATTATCTATGGCTGCTGTCTCACTGTGTGGTTGTAAAGGAGACTGTATGACTAAATGACCTAAAGATTCTTATTATCTGGCTCTTTACAGAAAGCACTGACCCTAAGGTTGAATCCAAACTTGTACCTCTTCTCTCTCCCTCCCTCCCTCCCACTGCCTCTCCCTCTCCCTCTCCTGCTCCCCTTTCTGTCTTAGGCTGAGTGCTAACCATTCTGAGCTTCTGGCATTTCTTAGACTCCCAATATGCTTCATATGTGTCTGGGGTTTTTCCCATGTGATACCCTCTACATGAAATCTTTCCTTTCCATCCTCAGTGCCCCTGGAAAATTCCTACTCGATTTCTCATATTTTGACTGAAGCATTCCATCTCCTTCTCCCTAGCCCTAGCCAGCATCTGAGGCACAGCTTCATTTCTAACTTTTTACTCCCTCCCCAGGCAGTAAGCTTTTTCAATGCGGATGCTGTCTTGCATTCAACTTTGTATTTCTAGAACAAGGTTTCTCAGTCTGAGCACTATTGATATTTTGGACTGGATCATTCTTTGTTGTGAAGCTGTCTTGTGCATTGTAGAATGTTTGGTGGCATCCCTTGGACTCTGCTCATTAGAAACTAGTAGCAGACCCCCCTGCCCCAAACATTGCCAGATGTCCCCAAGTGGGCATAATTGTTCCCATTTGAGAACCAGTGCCCTAGAAACCATCAGTAGCTAGCCATGGTGGATGCTGAGTAATTGTTGAATTGAAAATTAAGAACCTTAATTCACGTTGAATCATACGGTTCAAATGTATGAATTACATCTTAATAAAACTTTATTTTTATTTATTTATTATTTTATCTATCTATTTTGCAGTACAGAGGATTGAATCTAGGTGTGCTCTACCATTGAGCTATATCCCCAGCCCTTTATTTTTTTACCCACATTTTTATTGGTGCATCCTAATGGTACATAATGATGGGGTTTGTTGTTATATATTCATATATGCACATAATATAACAACGTAGCTTGGCCAGTATCACTCCCCAGTGCCATTCTGAGATCACCAGTCTTGTAAATCATACCTGTTTTAGTGCTGTTTCTCCAGAGTGCTATCTGAAAGATAATGCCAGCTCTTCCTCTTCTCTTCCCCTCTATTGATCTCCCTTTGATTTTCATGAGATCTGCCCTAACCTTTCTTTTCCTTTTTCCTCTTTTTTCTGCATATGAGAGAAAACATGACTCTTGACTTCTGAGTTTGGCTTATTTTATTGAATATGATGGTCTCTAGTTTCATTCGTTTTCCTGCAAATGACATAATTTCACTTTTCTTTATGGCTGAATACAACTCCATTGTGTATATATATCACATTTTCTTTATCTGTTCATCCATTGGTGACCAGCTAGGCTGGTACTATAGTTTGGCTATTGTGAATTGTGCTGCTATAAACTTGGTTTTTTATTTTGCTTTGTTTTGTTTTTTTGAGACAGGGTCTTGCTAAGGCTAGCCTCAAATTTGTGATCCTCCTACCTCAGCCCTCCAAGTTGATGGGATTATAGGAAAGTGCTACCACATCTGGGACTAAAACTTTTTTTAGAAGAATTTGTTTACTAAGAGCTAATATTAGTGTCAGTATTATGATGAATTTTGTTTGTTTTCCACAGTGGTTGCTAGTATAACTGTGTTATATGATACAATAGTTGATGCCAAATATTGATTATCTTATTTAATATTAACATCAAGCCTGGGAAATTGACCTCTCGCTTCTTACTTTTTGGAAAATGCAGCCAATTCTGTAAATTGCTCAAAAGACATATAACTAGCAAGTGTACATGAAGGGACACAGCATTCAGCTCCTGTCTAGTTTCAAAACCTGTGTTTAAGCCAGGCATGGTGGCACAAGCCTGTAATCCCAGCACTTAGGGAGGCTGAGACAGGAGAATCGCAAGTTCAAAGCCAGCCTCAGCAATAGCGAGGCGCTAAGCAACTCAGTGAGACCCTGTCTCTACATAAAACACAAAATAGCGGTGGGGATGTGGCTCAGTGGTCGAGTGCCCCTGAGTTCAATCCCCAGTACCAAAAAAAAAAAAAAAATCCTGTGTTTATTCCACTTGACCATGTTGCTTCCACAAGCCAGATGTTTGCCCATAATAAACTTCTTTGTTATGTACAAGTGCTTGTATACCAAAGATAGTATTATGTATAGCAAATAAGAGCAACTTCTAAATAATGGGAATATTATTTTTGTTCAAAATGATAATTACTGAATTGCCTATCAGCAGAACAGTGCACATATTCTGTGGAAGATTGTGTTAGTCAGATTTCTATCACTAGAGCTAAATATTTGAGATGATTAACTTACGCAGAGAAAAGGTTTATTTTGGCTAACAATCTTGGAGGGTCCAGTCCATGGTCAGCTGACCCCTTTGTTTTAGGCCTGTGATGAGAAGGCATATCATAGCAGGGCATGTGGCAGAGCACAACTGCTCACCTCATCAGCTGGAGAGTGAAAGAGGAAGAGGTCAGGGTTCAAGGTTCAAGGTTATGCCCCTAAGCCCTAAGGACCTGTCACAAGGCTCCACTGATACGGTTCTACCACCTCCTGATAGCACCAACCTGGGGATCAAGACGTTTATACACGGGCCTTCAGGGGACATTCAAGAGCCAAACAATAGCAACAATTTTTTTTATGATAGTTCTTGTTTTCTTTGCGTTCTCTAATAGACCACTTTACCCCCATCTAAAGAGATCCTGGGGTGGTGGGGAATGCACAATCTGTTCTGAATTTTCATGAAGACCTAATTTTCAACTAATAAAATCAACAGAATATTTGTAAGGGGCATTATCAAGTCTGTCTTTCAGATAGCATGTTGGAAAATTAGCCCTAAAACAGATCTGGCGTGCGAGACTGGTGATCTTGGAATGGCACTGTGCAGTAGAACCTTCTGAAATGATGGACATGTGCTGTGTCTACAGCATTCAGTGACATAGCCACCCTGAGCACTGGAAGTACGGCTGTTGTTACAGTGGAGCTGGATGTGTTTTATTTTAATTAATTTAAATTTAAATAGTCCTAGGTGACTAATCGCTATCATACTGTACAGCACAGATAAAACCCAGAAAGCATTTCAGGAGCCAGAGACCCCAGTTTCAGATTGAATAAATTCTCAGTGTTGGATACATATGGAAAGGGTGGAGCTATCCTTTTATATCATACAGATTTAAAAATTGTATTTAAAAATTGTATAACTCATAACTCATACCTTGGTTATGAGTTATATGTGGACAGAATGACTCTGTTGGTGGCAAAGTCACATTCTAGAAGTTCTTCAACATTTCCGAGCATCTTTATTAAGCAATTTTGTATTGTATGTTGACTTGGATGTTATCACAGAACAAATGATCCATTTAGGAGGCATTGTTGAGGAATAAATGGATAATGTGTTTGATTTGAATGCTTCAGGTATTTAAGAAATGCTGTTAGAGTAAGAGATTTCGCTTTATTGAAGTCCTATATTTTATTTATAGTAAAAATTAGCCACAATTCTTTTTTTGACTCTTAATTCATATGACAGCTGAAATAAGGCATTCAGCAGGATAGTAAGTTTTTCTTCTTTGGGTATTTTTTCTGAGTAGGGTATTTCCAGAGGATTCCATATCTTGGAAAAAAATATTTATGGAGATTTTAATTTGGAGATAAAAAGTAAAATTATAATAAGTTGATGTACTTTCATTAGCAATACATTCTGAAAAAGAAAATACAATTAAATGTAATCTTAATTAACTACAGTCTTTGAAAAGTTGTATTGAAACCCACTTTGTTTTGTTTAAATACATTCATGAAATCTGTTGGATCTAGGAGGCGAAAGTAACTCAATTATAATGGAGATAAGAGATGAACTTTTGATTGTTGGATTTCCATGAATAATTGTTACATTTTTATTTGTATTTACTTCCCCCTATACTTGCCTTGTACTAATTGCCTGCTTTAAGTTCTGAATTATGGGTATGTTCATTTGATTTTGTTATGTTTGTGTTTGCTATTGTTGTTGTTTGGTACCAGGGGTTGAGCCCAGGGGTGTTTTACCACGGAGCTACATCCCCAGCGATTTTTGTTTTTTCTTTTGAGACAGAGTCTCACTGAGTTGCTGAAGGCATAGCCAGGTTGCCCAGGCTGGACTTGAATTTGCAATCCTCCTGCCTGTGTCTCCCAAGACACTGGTGTTGCAGGCATACATCATGTTCTTATGCTTAAACATTACACGTTTTCCCCTTAGAGTAATAAATAATCTAATCTAAAAATATAAAGGTCTTTAAAAAAAAAAAACGTGTAAGCTGGGAGTGGCGGCACACACCTGTAATCCCAGAAGCCTTGGGAGGCTGAGGATCGCAAGTTCAAACCAGCCTCAGCAACTTAGTGAGGTCCTTAGCAACTTAGTAAGAACCTGTCTCAAAATAAAATATAAAAAGGGCTGGGAATGTGGCTCAGTAGTTAAACACTCCTGGGTTCAATCCCCGGTACCAAAAAGTAAAAAAAAACCAACACCCAAGCGTAAAGATATTTTTTCCCTTCCCATTCCTAATTTGTCCCTTTTGTAAGGTGGTGTGAGGAGGCTAAAGATGTCTGTGATTTGATGAAAAGAGGTTCATGAATACTGTTTGAGCTTTGTGCTTTTGATGTTTCCTCTTACACACGTGTCTTCCTCAGTTTCTCATCTCTTGACAGAGAGGACTGGCTGCACCCTTTGTATTCTGGGCACATATTATATATGCTCAGTACAAACTTTGTCTATAACAGAAATCATCTCCACTACAGTTTGTAAAGCTAATTTTAAAAAATTTCCTCAGAGGTTTCCTTGTGTGGAATACCTGTTTTAAAGGTGTAAATAGCTATCATGGATGGTTTCCTAGATTGTATTATACAACATAGTTCGGTGTAATTGAACCATGTTTCTTGCTTAAGAGGCTACTAAAGTATGAAGAAGGCATGCCCTCTGGCCCCCAGAAGCTTGGAATTCAGTTGATAACAATAAAACCCTAGAGACCATAAAACAAGGCAGATGGAATTCTCTCTGGGCACAAAGGAGTAGAAGGTTAGTTTTAACAGATGAACAGCTTCCTGGAAAAAAAAAAAGCCATTTGAACTAGAATGTGAAGAATAGGTGGAATGTTGACAGGTGAAGATTGAGGAAGAGAACTCCTGTTGGCAAGAAACAAAGGCACCAAGACATGCACATACTGGACTGATTTGGAGAAAACAGCAGTCTGCTTTGAATATATGGCAAAGGATATATGAGGGGAAGTTGTGGAAGATCCAACTGTCAAGGGAGGTTAGGACCAGTATGTGAAAGGAAAGTGCTGGAGGAAAAGTGGGAACAGGGGACCAGAGTGGAAGGTAGTGAGGTGGGGAAGATTGTTCTAGCAGCAGGATTGAGTAGATGTGGGAAAGATTAAGGAAAAGTAATCCATTAAGAGGTTAACCATGTCCCAGATAAACTCCACAACTGAGTCACAATTTGTGAAGCCACATACAAATTTCTATGCCCTCTCCCCCCCGCTTTTTGTTCCTGAAGAATTAGTTTTTTTTGTTTTGTTTTGTTTTTTTAATTTTTTTTAGTTGTAGATGGACACAGTGTCTTTATTTTACTGCTTCGTACATGGTGCTGAGGATCAAACCCAGGGCCTCACGCATGCGAGGCAAGCGCTCTACCGCTGAGCCACAGTCCCAGCCCCAAGAATTAGTTTTTTGATCTTTGATCTTTGGCCATCTCTGTTAGCATAGCCTTTCTACAACTTTGGAATGCAAAATAAAATTAAGAAAAGAATACTCTCATTGCAAAGTCAGTGAAAAGCTAGCTTGTGGTTTTTAATTAATCAGTCATATTGGACAATTCTTACATAAAATCTTATGTCAGTTCTTTTCCTTAAGAAAAATCTCTGACATTGGGGTTTGATAGTACATGAATTAAGAGACGTTTTCTTCTAATCTGTAAGTGTCCTGACAGATGTTATATAAGCAAAAAGAATGCTTCTGGTAAGAGGTCCATTGCTGGAACTGGAACTACTTTTGGTTATCTGTACTGTTGCTTTGCCTTGGTTCACCTGGCTAGATTGATAGGGCTAGTTCATTTAGAGAAAGGAGTGAGCATTCATCCTCTATTACCTTGAGTACTTACACCAACCAGTTTATATGCAGTACATTCTTCAGGCAAGGTCCCTTTATGTGTGTGTTGGGGGGGGGCAGGATGGGGTTGCTTCATGTTTTATACAGTTATGTAGAGGTTGAGTCACCCATATTTTAGATTATGAGTTCATTGAGCAATAACAGAGATACTCAACTTCTTGAAAGAAGTTAGTTGAAGGTAAGATCTAATAAAGTATTTTTACCCCCATTTTACTCTCTCATTTCCTCCTTTTCCCCATATACCTTCTCCTTATTGATTTTTATTATTCTCTTGGTCAATTTTTTAAAAATGAGCTACATTTGTTATTAACGTGCTTGACTATATACTTTATATATGTTATCTTATTTAATCTTCCTGAGTATTCTGTGAGGTAGTAGCGATTAGTTTTGAGGAGACAAGGTCTCAGAAAGGTTAAGCAGTTTGACCAAGGACACAAAGTTAGTAACTGGCAGGGCCCAAGTTAAACTCAGACTTATATGCTGGACTGTAGTATGCTGCCTTCTGTGGTATTAAATATGTGACCCAATTTTGGTAACAGTGGAACACTTGTCAGAAGTGGGTATTTTCAGAAAAGAATCAGAGAATTTTAAGCTTGGAAGGATATATGATCATCAGCCTTTATATGAAATACAAACCCTGCATATCTGATGAGGGCTCTATTTGTATAGTTCCCTAGGAATACCAGCTATTACTGGTGATGATGCTCTGAGTTGATTTGGGGATGCAGGTGAAGGCAGGAAAAGGCAAGCACTGTTGAATAAGTGCTTGGAAGGAAGAGCTCTGATTTTTCATGTACTGTATCTAGCAAAAATGGGGTTGATGACATCTAGGATTTGCTCTAAAATATAGAGGGAGGGAAATAGAGGGTGTGGGTGGAGCAAGATTGCCTTGTTTGGTGTGTGTGATAGGTGTGTGCGTTTTTCTATTTTTCTGTTTTGGCGTACAAAATTCTCCATGATGACATTTAAAAATTTATTTGTAACCATTGTTTTTATGATTTGCAATATTTAAATCATATATACATTTCTCATAAGTTCTCTTATTTTTATTAAAAGAAGCATTTTCTTTTGGCATTCGTTCTCTTTTATAATTCTCATTTCTCTTTCTGATTTTTTTTTTTTTTTTTTTTTTTGAGAGAAGACAGCCAGGTGCAGTGGCTCACATCTATAATCCCAGCTACTCAGGAGGCTGAGGCAGGAGGATCACAAGTTCAGGGCCAACCTGGGCAACTTAATGAGACCCTGTCTCAAACTAAAAATAAAAATAGAAAGAGTTGAGGATGTAGCTCAGTGGTAGAGTGCCCCTGGGGTTCAGTTCCCAGTACCACCCCCCCCAAAAAAAAGGAAAAAAATATTTGGTAAAGTTCACTGTCAGCTGCCAATAAAACTGCAGTATTGGGGTAATTTATACAATTTTGCTTATGAGTAAGTTCTCTGGCTTTATTTTTGAACCCAAAGACTTTCTTGCATTGTTCTTTTTAGTAAAAAACATTGCTAGGATATACTTAGTAATTGGAGTCAGCTGCACTTAAGACCCTTCGGCCAGACTGTTATTTTAGCCTTCACTAGTAGGGTCTTTAACACCAGTTTGACCTTACTTTGAAACATTCTCAAAATACCATACTTTAATATTAATTTATATACTTTCATATTAAGGCAGGTCATGGTCCCTGGGTGGGAGTGGGGGTCATAATGGAATACTCTCCACAAATTCAGAATAAAGCTAGATCTTCTGATTTCTGTTGGGTTTTTTGTTTTGTTGGTTAGGGGTTTTTTTGTTTTGTTTGGTTTGGTTTGGTTTGGTACTGGGGATTGAACTCAGGAGCACTCGACCACTGAGGCACATCCCCAGCCCTATATTGTGTTTTTATTTAGAGACAGAGTCTCACTGAGTTGCTTAGCACCTCGCCATTGCTGAGGCTGCTGGAACTTTGGATTCTCCTGTCTCAGCTTCCCAAAGTGCTGGGATTACAGCCATGCACCACGGCACTCGGCTTGATTTTGTTTTTTAAAGAAAGATATGGGACCCGGGTGCGGTGGCTCAAGCCTGTAATCCCAGCATTTAGGGAGGCTGAGACAGGAGAATCACGAGTTCAAAGCCACCCTCAGCAACGGCGAGGTGCTAAGCAACTCAGTGAGTCCCTGTCTCTACATAAAACACAAAAATAGGGCTGGAGATGTGGCTCGGTGGTTGAGTACCCCTCAGTTCAATCCCCAGTACCAAAAAAAAAAAAAAAAAAGAAAGATATGGGGAAAGATTTTGGATGAAGTTTTCCTTTTTGCAAATGCAATCTAAAATATACATCTCAAAAAGATAAGGTTCCTACCAATTAGAGGCATGATTCACTTTAGCCTGTGGTCCCGCTTCTGCTTGAAGAAAGAAACTGAGTCCTCCATGCATAGCACTTAGTATACTCAAAGAAATATTTTTCTGATTGCTCAATCATAAATTCCTATAATTTTGTGACAAGTGTATTTTAGGCAAGTAATGCTCAAATTTTGTAAACTTTTTTCTGAAAATAAGTTGTGAGTTTTTGCTCATATCACAAGAGGATAGTTTCCTGACTCTTTTTTTTTTTTGCTTTTTGCCATTGTCACTATTATTTTTGTCACTGGTCAACTTCTGGCTAATGGAATATAAGAGATAGAGTAAATTTAGGAGTAGTGATGTTCCTTTTTAGGTAGATTGCGAGGTTAGGGTATCCTCAGGGTTTGCTTCTCTCTCTGAAGACAATCACAAATCCATATAAGGTTAGGGCCTCCCTCCCATCTGTTCCAAGTCTAATACTTGTATGTCCAGATACTGTGACAGATCCAGTGCCTGTGAAGACCTCGAACATTGCAAACCATAACTCATACTTGTTTTCTTGTGCTATATGTAGGAACTGAGCACATGTTTTATAACGAAATGTCCCCCCAGGCATTCTGCATCTTTTGGTATTGCAAAACTCTCAGATGCCCAGAAAGCAGTCCTTGTTGGGTTTAAAATGTTGGCTGCTTCATCTCTGTTACCTTTCTGAAATGATTGGCTTAATATTTTTCATAAAACAATAAACTCTGTGAATGTTTGAAATTTCATAATTTCAATAGCTAAAAAAAGTCCAGTTAACAACCTGATATTTCTCTGCGTGTTCTTGAGCTTGTCGTTAAGATTGTAGTAATTAACCCTTTATTTTCTTGACTTCTTAAGTCAGCCATTGGAATTGTTTTTACCAGTTGCTGAAGAAGCCAAAGGTTAAAGATATTTTCTTAGTAAGTTGATTTACAGCAAAGAATTACTTCATACATATTAGCTGAAATAATGACACCAATGCGATGCCCAGCCCAAGATGACCGCATTTTGAGTAGGCCCTCGGTGACAACTCGCTCTAAACCTGTTTGGCCCATCACCGTAAGGTTTAAAACATAAAAACATAAAAGTGTTTATAAAACCTTTTTCTGTTTCCTTATCAGAAATATTCATTTAGAACATAACAACTGTTAGAGCAAGATAACAACTCCAGGCCAGCTGTCAAATGTTTACCATTATCAAAACTCTCCCTGGAGGGAGAGGCAACTTTGGCTCGCCTCACCGGCAGTAATTTAATTTTTCCTTCATTCTGACTCGGAAATGGCAGCATTTTTCAAAGCTTCCTCCCACTGATGGCTGAAATTTTCCTTGTGAAATGATTTCCACCAGTCTTGCATCTTCCTTGTTTCTGCCGTCTTCACCTTTGCTGATGGTTCTGCAACTCGTCACCAGCTATGCAAACTGACAGTTCACATCCTGGGGCAGCAGCGGGGTCTGGCCTGCAGAAAGGAGCAGCCTGACCAAATTTACGCTCACAAGATCTCTTAATTCACAAAAGCATTTGCTCTAGTTCCTGTTCTCTGCTGCAGGGGCTACGGAGAGGGGGGTGCTGGGGGAGGACCATGGGGAGAATGTTGGGAGGAGAAGAGAGGCTCTCTTCACACTCTACTGAGTACACAGACTTCGGAGATGAAAAACAGACGGAGAGAGAGGCATTTCCAACCATCTTGCTGATCCGTGCGGGAGTTCATTGAACTGTACAGCATAGCACCAGGCCCTTGTGTCATTTAATGTTACTTTAAAAAATTGTGCTTAAATGTTCAGCTCAGATATCCCTCCCCCTTAAACTGCAACTGACCAAGAATATAAAAATTAATAGGAAATCTAAGTCTAAATCATGCAGTGAGAATGACCAGAAATTGTTTTCCTCTGGCAAGTTCTGTTGATTATGAAAGAGCTCTTAACAAAAATGCACAGAGGAAGTTTTAGGTTTAATTTGAACTTTGTGTACATAGCATATTTCATTTATTTTCTTTCATCACAAATTTCATCTGAGGCCACTTGTTTGTAGAAACCACCAAGATATGAATGGTTCCCAGATACCTCTGGCTGCCTCCAAGATCCTCCTGAAATTTGAGATGATCTTGTATCATCTTCTTTTACTTTTTCTTTCCTTTTTTGGGGGGGAGCGGGGGCATTGCTGAGGATTGAACCCAGAGGCCCTCTACCACTGAGCTACAGCCCCCCTTTTTATTTTTATTTTGAGACAGGGTCTTGCTAAGTTTGAGGCTGGCCTGAAACTTGGAATCCTCCTGCCTCGGCTTCCTGAGTAGCTAGGGTTATAGCCGTGCACCACTGTACCCAGTCACCTTTTATCTTCTTTCTGGCAGAGCCGTGTTTTTGTCCTTTTCCGTGAAGCCCTTCCCCTGCTGTTTGCAGATGCATTCTCCCATGGTCCACCTCCAATAGCTGTTACAGTACTAACACAAGGTCACTTATTTGTGTGTAATTTTGGGCCACTCTGAAAATTGTTTTGGAATTTTTGTTGTTTTAAATGATTGACTACTTCTCAGGTGTGTAAAACCACCTAATCAAATTTGTGAATTGTTTCATGGCTTTGAAAATAGAACCAAAATTAGGGTAAACATGAAAGAATCCTGAGCTATTGCAGAAGATTTGAATTGCTGTTCCACTCTCTGTGTTCTTCAGGTTTTTTTTTCCTTGCAGCCCTCGCAAACAATAGAAGGATGGTGTTGGGAGTGGTAGCACAACCAGATCAATAAGTAGGATCCCACAGATTCAGAATGTATGCTTATGCTCAGGGTAGGTTGTTCTTTGAACTATATATAAGTAAAGTCAGTTATGCAAATTGAAATTTTAAATAATATTTCAGAGAAGTTTTTCTTTTTCTTTTTTAGCACTAAGGGTTGAACCCAGTGGTGCTTTATCACTGAGCTACATCCTCAGCTCTCTTTATTTTTTATTTTGAGGCAGGGTCTCAATAAGTTGCTGAGCCTGGCCTCAAACTTGGAATTCTCCTGCTTGGGCTTCCCAGATTGCTGGGATTAACAGGAATGTGTCATCAGGCTGGGCAGGAACTTTCACTTATTATAGAAAATGAAGACTCTTCAAACCTGCACATATAGTTAGTTTGCATTCTAATGACAGGCATCTTGTATACTGAAGTAGATCTAATGGATTTCTATATCTCAACAAATATTAGTCTTTAGTCTCCTCACTGCTTCATTATTTCAGCCTGGCCATTTTCCTAATTGCCTGAATAGGGGCATTTTTATATTCTCAACCCACTTAAGGAGTTTATAAATTTCTTTAGGAATATAAATGCCAATTACAAGATATGATATGTGCTAAATTCCACAAAAAGTATTCCAAAAATTAAGTGCAATAAGAATTTTAGATAGAGACATCCAGAAGGTTTTTTGTTTTATTTTGTTTCTTTGTGGGGCTTTTTGGTGTGTTTTGTGTATGTGTGTGTGTGTGTGTATGTGTGGTACTGAAGATTGAACTTGTTTTTGTTTTTTGTTTTTTTTTTTTGGTACCAGGGATTGAACTAGGGGCACTTGACCACTGAGCCACATCCCCAGCCCTATTTTGTGTTTTATGTAGAGACAGGGTCTCACTGAGTTGCTTAGCGCCTCGCTGTTGCTGAGGCTGACTTTGAACTTGCGATTCTCCTGTCTCAGCCTCCCAAAGTGATGGGATTACAGGTGTGAGCCACCGCGTCCAGCAAGATTGAACTCTTGAACCTAGGGTTTCTTTACCACTGAGCTTAACTTGCAGACCCTCCCACAAACCCCACTGCTTTTTAAAATTTGAGACAAGGTCTTGCTAAGTGGCTGAGGCTGGCCTTGAACTCAGCCTCCCATGTCACTGGTATTACAGGTGTGCACCACTGCACCCAGCCCCAGAAGGTTAAAATGTGTGTATGTGTATGTGTGCCTCACATAGAGGTTTTTCCAGAACTTGATATATTCTCTGCCTGACAAAAAGTTTAGCTGATACATCTATAAAACTTCCCTCAACTTTGGAGGGAGCTGATTTTATTTGGTGTTGTAGTTCTTCTTGTAATACTTTTTATTGAGTACTTACTATTTACCAAACATTATGTGCCAGACACTATTCCAAATACCGTGTTAAACCATTCCGTGGATGGTTCAAAAACTCTGATGCTGTGTTGGTCAGGCTTAAGTGGTGGGGGCTTTAGCAAATTACCCATTTAATGTTGTTGCTGCTGCTTCATTCCACATTGCCACTGCAAAAATGTGGGCTCAGCATTGCCAGACCATCCATTTAGTCAAGGGAGACAGGAAATTCACATTTTTATAGATATTTCCTGATTTTTAAAACAGTTCAGGCTAGCTAAAATAGTTTAGCTAAAATAGGTACATGGTACTGTACCATAGAATGTCATCGTCCAGAGAAGTTACTTATAACTTTTGTGGAATTCATTATAACATGGTGATACTAGTAAATACTTTTCCATAATATATACTGAACTCCATTTTATCCTTACAATATCCCTATAAGATAGATATAATTGTACTTACCCACTCTCAACACAGCGAATCCGAATACAAAAGTGCAAATCTAATCCCTGTCTCACTCCGAAATATATTGTAACTGTACTTCCTTCTCTCTTCTACTAGAAGGGGTGGTGCTATTAGCAGAAATGTGTTGTTTGGTTAAAGCCAGGCCATTTACAAAATGACCGTATCACATGGTACTGTACCATAGAATGTCATCGTCCAGAGAAGTTACTTATAACTTTTGTGGAATTCATTATAACATGGAGATACTAGTAAATACCATGCAAAAGTAAACTGTCCCATTACCTTGCTACACATTTATTATTTCAACCCCATAGTACTTCTAGGGAAGCTGCACAGATACTCTTAAGTCGTTTGTAGAGTTCTTCAAGTTTCACAAAGAGTGGCAAGGTATTAGTGGCAATTTTACAAGGCCTGACCTTGCCAGAGACAGAGTAGAAATCAGTAGTTCTCAGGGTCTACTAAATATTTAGTCACTTTCATTAAAATTCTAAATGAACTTTGTGGCCTGAAGGAGTTAACACACCTCCACAAACCTGCCTTCAGCTGGTAAGATCAGGCCCATTATTATTATTATACACAGCTGTAAAAAGCTGGCTACGTAGCATAAATTGCAGTGAAATACTTAGGCCACAAGATTACTCGAGAAGAATTGCATTGCTTGCTCAGTCATATATTTTGATCTTTATTGCTAGTAGTTTATTCTCATGAGAATTGGGGATTAGCCTTGCTTTTAATGTAAAAAGTGTATCTGTGAGGGTAGAAATATAAAATGAAAATAGATTTTTAATGGCAACTTTGGTTCTTAGCATCAATTTTACATGCATTTTTCATTCTGAACTTTTAAACAGTTTTGAGAAACACATGAGAGATTTGTGAACAAGGGCAGGAGAGGGTCAAATGTATCAAATCTTTGGATTCCAGCAAATGTAGGATTTGTGGAAGAGTGGCGAAGCACACATGTGTTGGGAATGTAAATTAAGATAAAACCCCACTTTGGAGAGACTTTGAGAAGTGAGTCCACCCTGTTATGGCAAATGTCTGAGGCGTTTTTCTTCTTAATAAATTAAGCAAATATTAAAATAAACATTAATTTTATCAGTCTGCATTTTTTCTCTGTGGATGAAAGTGTTTCAGAAAAAATCATAAAAGAATCTATGGTAGCTCACTAGAGGTTAAACTCAACAGTTGTTTTCTTTGAAGTCTCTGGCCATGAGGTTAATTGCCAAAACTGCTTGTGGAAAAGGTGGTAACAATTTAACAAGACTGTACAACTGCAGGGACTTAGATGAATATCAGGTGTTTGCAGATGTTTTTCCTAACAGGAAAGGGGGTGGGGAGGAGAGCCGGAACAGAATGAGAAACAGGGGAAGAGAAGGGTCTGAATAAAGTCCCAACTAAACAGCCAATAATTCTTTGTTTGCTTAGCCAATCATCCTGTAATTGGCCAGGAGGTTAATAGGAGTCTATTGATTGGTCAGGAGGATTGCTTACTGTGGCTATTTTTACAGTATGCTCCCAGACAGAAGGCTGCAATTACTGGAGCTCTCATTCCCACTCTTTAGGGCCATTGCTGCTCTGATTTATGAAACCTGATCAGGTTACTGTTGGCAGTTTATGTTTTAAGTGTTGCCTTCTGGGTCTTTGCTGCTTATGGGTCAGTGTGCTATTTCTCATCATTTATTGTGGTCATTTGAATAGGTAAGCTTATTTATGACTCACTGAAGTAGGAATGCATTAAAAATAATAACCACCACCCACGTGGACTGAAAAGTGGGAACAATCACACAAGATGTTTGACAGAGCCCCACCTGTCCTAGAAATAGAAATTTTGCCACCACTGTGATCCTACAAAAGATTAAGAAATAAAATAATGTAGTCTGTCCCATATCCGTCTTCAAGGGATATGTTTCTCAACCCTTGGCAGTAATTCCCACTAATCGATTACACTTGGACTTGCTTTCCTATAACTTCTAATAGTTGGATTTTCGTTGCTGAAGTGTTTATAGAGTTAAGGAAACTGAGGCCAAGTTTAAAATGTCTACAGCCAACCAGACTGCTTCTGTAGCCTGTGCTAGGGCTCTTCCGTCTTAACCCATCCTGACCTGGTCTTGACCTCAGCATTACTAATAAGGTTCTTACCTCATCATTTCATTTCTCACTTGCTAAACGTGACTATAAATCCTTCCGTTACCCAAGATTTTGGTTTTTCTACCCTTATTCAAGCCTTCTTTTGTAGTTCAGAGTTCCCTGGGAGCCAGTGGAAGGGGAGTAAATCTCGAATGCTGATTAGGCCTTTGAGCCACAGGTTTCTGTGTAGAGACATCTAGACACCTGGATCTCACCTGCATTTCCAGCTGGTTATTTAAAATAACAACTACTACTGTTACTGCTTCCCCTCCTACCTCCTCCTGCTCTGTTTCTCCTACTTTTTTTTTTTTTAATTTTTTTTTAGTTGTAGATGGATGCAATATCTTTATTTATTTTTATGTGGTGTTGCAGTGACTCACGCATGCTAAGCAAGCGCTCTACCACTGAGCTACAGCCCCAGCCCTCTCCTACTTTTTTTCTTTCACTACTACTTAGAAAAAAAAAAAAAGCATGTTAAGAACCTGGGCAAATCCTTTCATTGCTTGGAAAACTCTCCATTATGTAATGTCCAGCTCTGTACTGACTACTGTTAGGCAGGCTCTCGTGCAAGCTCAGTGGACACAGAACTCACAGGATAGACCACAGACTCCCGCAGGCTCACAGTACTCCTGTAAGGTTGGGAAATGTTCCTAAAATGCCCATACTTTTAAAAGAAGTGTGGCAAGCCCCAGCTGCACAAAGTGAGACAATATAAGGACAAGGACCCTGTGCTCCGAGGAAACATGGTGTTATAACAGGAAGCAGACTAGAGTGTGGAGACTAAGCCAATTTTCCAGAAGAGGCTAAAACTCTAAAATCATGAAGATGATAGTGCTGGGGATTGAATGCATTGAGCCAACTGCACATCCTCAAGAATGGTGACCTGGAAGTGAATCAAGCATTGGAATGGCGAGAAGAGGAGAACGGGAGGCTGATGCAGGCCTATAATCCCAGTTGCTTGCGAAGTGAGGCAGGAGGATCCCAAATTCAAGTCCAGCCTGGGCAAAATAAAAATAAAAAGGGCTGAGGATGGAGCTCAGTGGGAAAGCACTCCTAAGTTCAGTTCCCAGTAACCAAAAAAAGAGAGAAGGCAGACAACCCAGTAATGAGCTGTATCTTTTTAATGAATACAGTAAACCCTTGAGGTTATATTTTGGAAAGAAAAAAGTAAAACCACAGCCTCCCCAATATTGCAGATTCCTTGTTTTTGTCCCTCTGCATCTCTTGGTAAAAGATATTATTACTGCAGCTGGGGAAAAGGACCTGTGACCTCCCAGAGAGATTTTTTTTTCCTAATAAGGGACCCACTTATTATTGAACTATTATATTTTGTACTGTCTGAGCTTCATGGGAGATAATACCTTTCCTAGTTTGTTTAAAAAACACTTTCTATCTTATTATGTTAACTTACCATTTTTCCTGCCCTCCTGGGTATACTAGAGCTCAGAAGAACAGTGTTCATTTTCTCCTGCCTGTTGTCATGGAACTCTCTTCCTATGGCTTCTGCAAATGAGGCAAGTGGACTTTTTCTGCCCATCCCTATGTCACTTTAGAAGTCTGTTCTGATTATAATATCGCCTTTTGTAAGAGCCTTTTCAACTATTCCAACTAACCTGTTGTTACCATAATGTGATGATGTGGAACAGCATTAGTCTGCCTTAGTCTTTCCATGTGGCAATTATGGGTCAAGAAAAGTAAAATGTTACTAGCTAAGTCTCCTGTAAGGGACCCAGTTCCACCACACTTTGAGAATATCATTCCTGCATTTCTTCCTGATTCATACCTAGGCAAGATTACTCTTTCTGTTTTCTTAGAACTTTAATTGTTTTTACTATGACTACTAAAGGCAAAGAGAGAATGTGCTTTAAGATGCTATCCACATGATCTCTCCAACCCCACCAACCACCAATATCATGTAACCTGTCCCATTGACCTAGAGAAGGTGGCTTGTTACCTTTGAAGAGACTAGCTTCTGGTTTACTATAATCAAAAACTCTGAGCCCAAAGGTCCCTGAAATGCATTTTTTTTACCATTGTATGTCTTCAGAATCTTTACACTGCAGAACTCAACAGTATTTATAATAAAATTTTTTGGTAATTTAGTAATATGTGAACTTTTATTTTCTCATTTGTGGGTAGAATCTGCTACTGTTTTCCAAAGGAATTCACAACCAGCACGACCAATAATAACAGCAAAGTTGGACAGTCCATGTTCTGAAACTAGCCAGTTGAAATGTCTCATTGTTTTAGTCTCCTTTCACTGTTGATAAGACAACAATCCATTCATTTAGAGACGGGAAGCAAGGGTTGAGTAAGTTAACATGATGTTCATCTCCCTAGTGCCACTCTGTTCTCTTCAAGGACCTCTCCTTCAGATGTTTGTCATACTGCCTGCCTTCAGTTTTTGTCTTCGTTTGTTTCGTTTTGAACCAACATGCCCTTAGCTGGGAGAAGGGAAGGAGGAAGCAAAGAAGAAAAGAGAGGAGGAAGGTAGAGAGGAAAGGAGGGAGAGAAGAAAAAGAAATCACGTAATAGAGCAACAATTGTGATCTGAGAATTTGAACAAATGCACTATTTGAAGGTGTTATTGTTTTTAAAACTTTAGGTGCTGACCCAGCCATGACACATTCACCTTTTTAGGAGAACATGATGAGATTTTTTGCAAATTTCTGTAATTCGGTTTTCATAGTTCTAGAACAAAACTGACACAACAGGCTTTGACATTCTTTTTTTAAAATAATGTTATTGTATTTTTTATACCTTTATTTTATTTGCTTATATGTATGTGGTGCTGAGGATGAAACCCAGTGCCTCACGCATGCTAGGCAAGCACTCTACCACTGAGCTACAGCCCCAGCCCCAGGCTTTGACATTCTTGAGAACATGTCTTAAGTTAATCACGAGAATGTGTTGAATCTAAAATAAATAAAATACGTGTTTAATCTAAAAATAAATAAAATTTTACTATTGGAAGGCACTGGCACTAAATGTCCTTTTTTTTTTTTTTTTTTTGTACTGAGGATTGAACTCAAGAGTACTCAAACACTGAGCCACATCCCCAGCCCTATTTTGTGTTTTATGTAGAGACAGGGTCTCACTGAGTTGCTTAGTGCCTCGCTATTGCTGAGGCTGGCTTTGAACTCAGGATTCTCCTGTCTCAGCCTCCCTAAGTGCTGGGATTACAGGCGTGAGCCACCGCGCCCGGCTTGTACTATTATTTTTAAAAAGCAAAGTCGAAGTATCCTTTTGATTCAATGAACTGAAGTTTTTTTGTTATTGTTTGTTTATTTGTATGTTTTGGTTTGGCTTTGACTTGCAAAAGACAAATCAATTCAGAAATGTGTTCCTCTCTTCACTTTTTCAAATGATCAATAAACAGTACAGAGAGTTTTTAAGAAGACACTTCAGGTACTGTGGAAGGTGCATGAGTCACTCATACAAGATGACCTCAATCAGCCCATTTCACTGTACGCTTGAAAAAAAAAATGTAGAAAGCTTACATGTGGTAGACAGACAAGTAGGTAGGTAGATAAAATATTTTTCTATGCCAGACCATGTATAAAAGAAACTTTAGCAGGGCTGGGATTGTGGCTCAGTGGTAGAACACTTGCCTAGCACATGTAAGGCACTGGGTTTGATTCTCCCCACCACATATAAATGAATAAAATAAAGGCCCATCAACAACTAAAAATATATATTACAAAAATTTTTTTAAAAAGAAACTTTAGCTAAGGGTAAAAAAATAATAAATGTATAGTTCGATAGGAATTTTGGTGAAACTTATCAGAGACAGATAGTAAAGTGATATATTTATAGCAAAACTTGAATTGGAACAATAAATATGTCCTGAGGCTTTGGTGCCATCATGAAGTATTGGTGCTTTATTCTTTCTGATTTATTGCTTTATCAACAAAAGGGAACATTTGTGTTGATAAATGGATAATTCACACTCAAATCTTGTTTTTTCCTTATTTAATCAAGCTTAAATTACAGGTTAGAGTGATGCAGGGGCAGCTACGGAGAAAGGGTAATAGTTAGTCTGAATTCAACTTAAATTTGCCACCCAAGGCTGAATTTTTACGTCTGTCAAGGAGCAAACCTCTCTGGTATTTGTCAATAAGCAAGAGAAAAATATTGGCTCTCAGATAACAGGCATTTGGTGAACTGGCGACAGTCATGCAAGCGAGAATGTTCAAATGACTTCAGCTCTTTCTAGCTTCATTATGTCAGGCTGGCAGATCACATATGGCATTATGGAAATCAGCAAATGAAAACCATATTGATCTGCATTGAGAACAAATGTAAAAAAGGTGGTCTCCGGGAGGGGCAGAGAGGAGGAATGCTTTCCTGGTCAACCCGATAGGCCCTTGTTAAGGCCTTTTAATCATTTATTAACGTAACCCTCCTTCTTCCCTCTCCACTCAGATTACCTCAGCCACAGAGCATCCTGCTCCATTTATCTTTTAATGTTTCCTTTATTTAATTTATTTTTAAGCTCTAAGTTATACTCTTATTTCAGAATTGAGTTTTACTTTTCATGGGATTGTTTTAAGTGACTTAAATGACTTTTCCCAACAAGCTCACCAGGCATTCAAAGGAAGAAAAGCATTTGCTGAGATTCACCTATCAGCAAATAATTTACTTGGTATGCACCAAAACCAAAAGCAGAGAGACAGAGACAGTCCGCCAGACACATTAAAAAAAAAAAAAAAAAGTAAAATCCAAAGTTGTTTCTAAGCCAGATTCTCTGATTAAGTTTGGATCAATGTATTAATTTTAAAGTCTTCTTTTCAAGGTTTGGAATTTAGCCTGGTAAAATTACTTCTGGTCTCAACCTGGAATCTCAGTCACCTTGCCTTTCTCTTGTCATTCTGTGGTTTAGGAGTAAGGTGGCATTTCTTTTGTCTTGTTTCTTCCAGCAATATTTGATCTGTCTAAATAAGGTAGAGAAATGAGTGTGTGGCTTGGGAAAATTGTTTTCCTCGACTTCCCCAGCTGGAATGGCCCCTTCCTCTCCGTAGTTGGCTGCCTTTCCTAAATCACATTCCCACCTGGATTTGAACTGGTTTCTTCGCTCTCCCACTGTTTTCTTGACTCTGGCCCCTGCCTCCCCTTTATTTTTCTGTCCAGGGTCGTCATTTTGTAAGAAATTTCAGAGGTCTTTTTCTGTGGAACGTGGGTCCTTTTGTAGTTGATCAGTAACCTGTAGATGTGAGTGCTTGGTGTACTAACTGGCATCTAACAAAAACTGCTTATATCTTGTGCTGGGGCATAAATAACTTCTAAAAAAAGACTCACATTCACAAAAGATTTGGACTATGGACATAAGTTAATGCCCTGAAACTGGTACATGTCAATTCAACAAGAGACTCCTGTACAAATTATTTAGCTAATTGACAAAATTGAATATTTGCAGTTTTTTTCCTTTTGAAACCCTTAAAAAGAAATTCCACAGCATTTAAATGACTGAGACATCAGTCCTTTATAAATTTACCATTGAATTCTGAAATAGGTAGTCATACAAAAGAAAAAGAAATGTGCCCCCCTCAGGGTGCTCTGGAGGAGCACATCGGTGGAGCTTTCTCTTGGAGCTTTCTCTTCGCTGTGGACTCCTTGTCACAGACCGTTTGGAAATGATTCTTTTGAACTTTGTTTTTCTGTTACTTTGCTCTCCCAGTGTATCATGAGGAGTATCTCTGATTGATTTGGCTACCAAAAGATGCACAATGTGTAGCTCTAATTTATCTAAATAGAATTCAGAAATTTTATTTCATTTTGGTTCTCCCTGGAGGCCCCAGAGATATATTCAGTAATATATTTGAAAAAAATCCATGTATGAAGCCTATTTTCTCATTTCTCCTCCTTGCATACTCATTGATTTCTAAGTGCTTTCCCTCTTAGACTCACATTACTATCCCACTTTTTTTTTCCTGGGCTCTACATCAAGCAGTGTATGAATTACAGCAGGAGTGCTCTCTGCGGAGGACTTACTCCCCTTGTTTGTTGCAGAACAGCAGAACATTAAACAGTGAGTGGACCATGCAGAAATGCTCTCCCTCTCTGCCTCTTTTTCTGCCTCCCTCCCTCCCTCTTTTTTCACTCTTCCTTCTCCTCTTCCTCTCTCTCTGTCTCTCCACCCCCATTCCCAATGGGAGTGTTGTTTATAGAGCATTATAATTTATAACTGAAGAGAGTGGATTTAATTTCAGTGGAGAGGCTCGCCAGCAGGGCGCCAGCCTGCAATCATATGAATCAGCAAGCTGCAAACTCTATTGAATGGAAAGTATTATCGCTGGCCACAAACGGACACTGTTTCTCCTAAACAACTCCCTTGGTGCAGGAAGACCTTGTCTTCATTCATCTATTTTACATATCTACTTCTGTTTTAATTTTGCCATTTCCTAAAAGTGTTTTCTCTTTAGATTCCAACTTTTCTCTAACTACCTTATTTCCTGACCCAACATTGGAAACTGCTATTGTATATTTCTGACTGATTTGATATCTCTTCTATTCCTATTCCTTACCATGCATGACTTTAGTTTTCCATTTGCTTCTTTCCTGCATACAACTTTTTTTTTTCCTTTTTAATGAGGGCTGTTAAACATGCAAATTAGACTACAGTGTACTATTAGTATTAATATCATAAAATCCTAGTCAGTTTCAATCACCTAAAGTTTTATTTAATCTTGCACATTTTGTTTAGACTCCAATTTTTAAAAAATTTTATTTAAAGATTTATATTCTTGTCTTGCAAAGATATGGGCAGTCACTGCTTACTCTTTACATGACCCATCAAATATCTTGTAATGTCAATATTTGTACCTTTATGCCACATTTTTCTCAAGTGTTTCAGTCATATTTTACAGTGATAGAATATATGCATGACTTTTTGTGGCTGCTATTTGTTTGTTGCTTTATCCCAACATCAACTACTTTAATGTAGTTAAACTAAATCTCTGAGTCATTTTTAAAAAATCAAAGTAGACCTAACATGGCCGGTACTTTTAAAAAGTATTTTCCCGAATTCATAATTGTTGGGAATTCTGGTAGTGAATCTTTGAGATTAGACAGATTGCATTAATATTGTATCAAATATCAGGCTATCTTCATCCAGACTTTTAAATAATTTCAACACTCATGTCTTAACAATAAAATTCAAGTCGCACAAAGAGCGGGTTAACTGATACTGATATTTGTTTAAAGAGGGAGAGTAATGGTACATGACGCAGCGAGGCAGCTCTCCAATAAAGAAATTCTGTTTAGTTATCAGAGGGAAAAGTTAGCCTTGTCTGACTATATTTGTTTAAAATGAGGGTCTTATACATTTTTAAAATACTAACAGAAATACAAAAGCTAGCAAATAGCAAAAATGTCAAAAGCACAGAAATTTGATATGAAGTTTATGTTTTTGTCAGAAATGTATTTTCTTGTGTGTGTGTAAAGGGATATTATACGTCAGCTTACATATTTTCTTGACACAATTTAACATCAACAAATAAAAATTTATGTAACTATAAGTTTTTTCATTTCAAACACAAACTTATGAATTCTGTCTATTCATAAATTTTCTCCCTTTAAAGTCTAAGAATAGAATTACAGTCTTCAGTCTTCACTGTCTCAGCTAGGAATTTTTTTCTTTCTTTTTCTTTTCTTTCCCCTCTGATTACTCAATAAGAATTACACATAGGAACAGAAAATCAATATGTTTACCTCTCCTAACTTGCAAAATTAAAGGTTGCTCTGGGTTTGATATCAGAGAGTGTACTGAGTATCAGCTTTGAGATGGTCTGTTTAGTTAGGTTTAAATTCCTTGGGCAGGTGGATGTTACCTCTAACAAAAACTTTGTATCAACAAAAGTAAAATTTCCATTTATTTTTCCTAAGAAATAATATGTGAAAGGAAGAATCAAATTGTGAGGCAATTTCAAGTAAATATGTTTCTAAACCTTTTATTCTATTTAAAACTAGTTGGTAAGCCTGACCCATTATGTGTGCATTTTTATTGTCAAGATCACAGCAACTACAGGCAGCTTTGGAATATATATACATAAATCTTGTACATTTTTAACATCCTTGAGGAGGTGAGAGCTGTATTGGAGCACAAAGTTAGATTAGGTTGGAACACCCTCAGAGGAGGGCAGAGGCCCCTGGTTTCATTGTTTCTTTTCAGAAGCCTAGAGGAGGTCCTTTGTCTTTTCACTTGAGTCATGTATTCTTTGTTTTATTTTTGTCTAGAAGATGTTCCTCTCTACCTGAAATGTAATGTGATGTTGAAGACAGATCTGGTTTACTTGACTTCACTTTGAATCATTCCTATCTTTAAAAAAACTGCCATAAAAACTCTCAAAACTCAATCCTAGAATAGATAAACTCTGTTTACCTATGTGTTCTATTAGATCAGCTTTTATAAATTAGTGCCCATGAGTTAAATTAATTTTCTGCAGTTGAAGTAGAAGAAAATATGTGGTAGTTATCCTTCATGTAAATAGAAATATATATTGAAAATAGATACCTCTATTTAGGACTAAATAGAGGTATCTATTTTCATTCAAAAAGCTTCATGTGCTCCTGGATTCAAAGATTTTAAATTAAATGCAGGGAAATACCATTCATTAAAAAGTTGCTTTTTATCATGTAAAGATGTTTTTTGTTTGTTTGTTTTGTTTTGTTTTGTTTTGTACTCTTGCATGTTATAGTGACCTGACTTTTTACCATATTATCTGATTCCTTGAGCAGAAAAATTTTAGAAAAATATTATGAGTAGATTTTTAAAGTTTTTCAATGACCTTGGAAAAAAAATCCCTGCACTAGTCACAAACTGAATATGTCCTCCTTAAGCAATTGCTGTAGGTTCCTTGATGGTTACCATACAGATATTCTAAGCATTGCTTTAAGAAAACTTGTTTGGGCATCATGGCACACAAGTTTGTTTCCCTCTCTGTCGCCGTGCTCCTGCACAGCGTGCTTGGCAGACTTAGCAAAGCTTAAAAGTCAGCTGCATGTGAGTGATCCAGCTCTGCTTTGACTGAGAGCAATTGATTACACCATTTGTTTTTTTTTTTTTTTTCTAAATATGACAGAAATTTTATTTTCCATTCACTAGGGCCTTTTCTTTCCTTCTTTCTTTTTTTTTAATTGTCAAGGGCTCAGGGCTTACCAGTGTTTGTGTGTCTTGCCTCCTAAATATTAAAAAGGTCATGGCCTTATTACTGGCTATAGTAGATAATGCTGTGATCACTCCAGTTAAAACTGTGACCTTGAATGGGGTTTCTGGTGGCAAAGACTTTACTGGTGGCTACTTTCCTCGCTTTTTGGAGCTTTGATGTGTTCCTCCTGCAGCTGATATCAGTAGAGGGCGAGGGGGTGTCAGGGAGAGGCAGCTGGCTGGCAGCGACAGATTAAAATATTTCTGACCGACAAAAGTAACCAAATGCCCATATTTCTTCATTTAACATAATTAATACCTTGTATTTCCATTGACTTTGATAAAGTGCCCTTCCTCTTCCAACCCCATCCCCCCTTTCCTCTGTCAGCTTTGGGAAGACTGCAAGAGAGCTATAGTTAAAATACTCTGCAGATGATGAAGGATAGCAAGTCTTTAAAAAAGTTAACATCAAAAGTCTCAATTAGGTTGCTGCCTAGCAGGAAGCTCATAACCACATTAAAATGGAAAAGTTATTTCATTTTTAGTATACTGTATTTCAGCATAAAGGGTTGTGATCTGAGAGCAATGTAAAACATTTTGGTTTGGCTGGCAAGTAAATCCACATTTTGTTATGAATGTATAATTGCAGAAAATATATGAAAAGTGTTAAACATTTCTTATCAAATATCGGTCAAAGGGAATTATAGTTGCATTTGGAGGTTAGAAAAGACCTGGGATGGATTTTGATTGTGTTACAAGCTCTACTGGTTGTATTTAATTTAAAGCAGTTGTCCTTATTTCATTACCACAGAGCATAGTGTTTTTAAATTTATTCTTTAAAAGACAGAAACAGTGGTACAAAATGCACCTATGGGTGTAAGCAGTATTTGATTGATCATGTGATTATATCAGTGTCTTTTTTTTTCTTTCATTTTTGCCTCAGTGTACATATTTCTGGATGAAAAGGTAGACAGTGGCCTTATTTTAAACAATATCATAACAGTTGAGGAAGCCACCTGGAAAGGTGCTGGCCACAGAGGGCAAGGGTGCTTGCTGGTGAGGATCATCGGCCACCCTCCCTTTCCAGCACACACAGCAGCCCCCACAAATTCAGTTTAATGGTGCCTGAGTTGCTGTTTGGTTGGTTGAACTCATTCTTCTCAGCAGATATTTAACTAGTAGCTTGTGCAGGCAGACTATCAGCACTGCCTTCTCCAGTCTTACAAAACCAACAGCAGTGAACTGCTATGATGGGTAGAATTCAGTTTTATCACTCTCTCAGAGGTTAGTGCCATAATCACACTTACTCCTTCTACCAAGAAATCCTAAATTTATATTCAATAGCCAGCTTACTATAAAGCTGATTTACATCTATAAACTCTAGATTTAGTTGATAGAATATATGAAATTTGATCTGTATATGAATGGTTTTACTAACCTAGATGAAATATACATATCCTGGTCCTTTACTGGTACCCCCACCCTTAGGTAAGAATTAAACTATTTTATTGGAAAATATCCCAGGCAAGTTAAACAGGCAGTGATTGAAATGCATTTAAAGACATAGATCTTACCAGAAGGAGTATGTATGGTTCTTGTGGGATGGGGAGACCCCATCAAGATTCTAGTTCTGTGGGAGGTGGGTAGGTAGAGAACCATTTCTCTGGAGATGGAAAGCTCACCAGTGGAATTACAGAAATGTTCCTGCCAGCCAAATTTCCTTGTTTTCTCAAAAAATGAATGTGTTCAGATGCTTTTACCTCCACAGAAGGAATTTCTCACATTGTAGATACAGAGGAAGGAAAAATACACCATACTTTATTTGGAAATATCCTGACAGAGTTTCTCATTACCTTTTTCCATGCCTCATTCTCTTACGCAGCAGCAAAACCAGGATGATCCCAGCAATAACCCTTATTATGGTTCACTGAGTTTTTTGGACTCTGCATTTATTTTAGCAGACTTCTCTGATAGCATTTTGCAGTTTTCAGCTTTTTGTTGTTGGAAACACAAATAATAAGTAAACCAGCTCAGGGCTGTATTTCTCTTTCTAAAACCGATTCCATGTCATTGTGCCCTTCTTGGAGAGGAGCAACACCTCTTGCCAAGACTGGAACCTGAGCAGCCACTCATAATGGAATACGGAAAAGAAAAGGGCATTGTTGACACTGTTGATGTTTCTGCCTTTTGTTATTATTTGGGACATTCAAGAGAACCAACAAGGTGTTGGAATTTTTTTCCTGAAAAATTACATACGTATTTGCATATCTTTTTTGAGTTTTATACCTAATTCTATACATTTAGTCATACTTTGGGGAAGATTAAGGTGATATTCTATTCACATTCATTCAACCAGTTTTTGTTGAGCACCTATTCTGTGACATGTTGGTAGGATTTACCAGAGTAGATGTTGTTGTTCCCATTATATATGACTGAGTTGCTATAGCACATGTGATAAATAGTATTTGATAAAACCCTTTCTTTAAAATTTAGCAGATCAATTCCTCTTGACTTTCAGGGATAGTTTCTGTTAACACTTGAATGAATACAGTATTTTAGGCTTGAAGTCATCACTGCTGTATCTTTCCAGTGCAGAGCTGCCCCAGAGTCTTTATTTAGTTTAGACTAAAGGTTTCACTGTAGAATCCTTTCTGGACTATAGGTTAAGAAGTGGTACTACTCCATTTATCCAAGAGTCAAACAAAGCAACTCAAATAAGTTGAAGATTTCACAGAACTCACTATATTGTTGGGCAGTGCAATCAGTTATAAAGGTATGACAATTGGGGGGATTAGGGGAAATACCAATACTGGGAAATTGATGAAACCCTTAAGAAAGGGCATATGGATTCTGACACAGTAGCAAAATGTTAAACTGTTTTCTAACATTAAAGAAATTTTAAATTATATTCAGTATAGTTTTTGTATTAAGCAAGTTCATTATTTTCTGGGCCCTTATTAGTTAGTTTTCACATATGATAGAGACGATACCTCTAAATGTTCCGTTAACCCAACATGTTATTTCCTGGTTTGACTACTTTCCTGGTCCATTATGGGGAAGCTAAACCAAACATTCCCACCATGGGCATTCCCTTTGAGAAGAGATAATCCCTAGTTTGTTCTCCATGGCAATATCTGTCAAAGAAGCAGAGTACTGATCAGGCCTTCCTGGGAGAATGCATGCAATAACAAGTTTGTACTCTTAAATTCATTTCCCCCCACCTCGGTACTGGGGATTGAACCCAGAGGTGCTCTACCATTGAGCTACATCCCTCGTTCTCCCCCCTTTTTGAGGCAGGGCCTCAGTGAGTTGCTGAGGCTGGCCTTGAATTTGCTATCTTCCTGCCTCAGCCTCCCAAGTTGCTGAGATTACAGGGGTGCACCACTGCACACAGCTCTCTTTCCTTCTTACGCCCTTTCCTTACCCAGTAGTTTTTTCATTGGTCTATTATGTTTCAAAGTAATCCCCATTAGGACCAAGCATACTTAACTACTTTTCTCCTAAACAGAAATGAGTCTTGGAATCCAAAGGCATTGGAACAAATTCACCTAAGCAGCCAGAGACCATCTGTAAGATGATGGAGTACCACCAGTATGTAACTTGATCACACGTACTTTCAGTAATGTCGTGCCCTCTGAGGGCATTTACATGGTATTTAAGGAATTATTCTTCTAACATGTTACAATTTATAGAGAACTCTTCACTTGCAATACCGCAAGTAATACTTGGAAGAACTTGAAAAGGCAGGAAACATTTTTTATTTTATAGATGAGTAAACTGAGGCTCAGAGATGTTAAGTAATTTCAGCATCTTGACTGATAGAGCTGAGTGTCAAACTGAGGTTTTGCAAATCCTACCCTATTTTTCCACCACATGACACTGCATAATTCTTGGGCTGGTAGTGATCATAGCTAAAGGACACAATTACTCCTTCATCTTCTTGATGAATGAAAACAAGCAGGCCTCATGATTATTTTTTCCCCATTGTGGCTAGTTTAGTTTTTGCAAAACAAAACACCTTTCCTGAGAGCTCCTTTTGGCAGATTATCAACAGCAAGAGCTGTTGAATTCCTTCATGTCATATTTTAGTCCTATCAAATAGCTTATGTAACCAGTATCTCTGTCACAGTCGTCCCTCCCTACTGCTAGTTAAGAGGAAGCTAGATTTGAGGTCCACTAAGGTTAGCTTAAAGCCCTCTGGGCATTTTCTTACGAATTCATTCATCTTGCAAATTAGGTAAATGTTTATTGGCTGATTATTGTGTTCTTAGCAGTGTGGGTGATGAGAAAACTGTGTTCCTTTCTGCAGTCACGGAGCATTGGTGGGGAAAGGTGAGGTATACGAGTGTTCGACTTACTTAAAAGATGAAGAGATGCCGCAAGGCACTATGTGATTAATTACAAAATTAATGGTCCAATATTAAATGCTTTGCATTCAAGGACAGAAAAATCATACACTTAGAATTGTAACACGGAGTCCTTATCTAGTCCTGCATCCTTAAGAAAAGGTAAAATGCAGGACAGCTAGTGTGCATGCTTAAAGTTACATACCTGGACCTCAAGGTATACTTCACTCAATGCCACAGAGGAGCCTGACATGAAATTATGCTGGGGAAGCCCAGGGGAGGGAGAAACCATGCTGATGAGGACAAGGGCTGCCTGTAAGGGCACATTTAAAGGGGCAGTATTTGGAAGGGCACTCTATGCAAAAGGAAGTGCTGTGATTGTGTAATGTTTGTGGATGTTTTCATGACTAGTTCTCATTTTCCTTTACTCCTAGTCTCTTTGTTCCCACAGCCTGTTCCTCGCCATCATCACCTCGCTGCTGACCCTGCTCTTTGTCATTGGCTGTAGCTATGGGTTTACTTTCCGTCCTCTTCAGTGTCATGTGGCGCTGCCTGCCTCCTTACAGTAGAAATAATTTTATTTCTCCATTGACTTTTATCACTCTTTGGAAATAAATGAATTTTAAGCACACTGACAGAACTCAAATTGGTTTATTTCCCTTGCCAGCTCAGGCAGGCCTGGCTTTTCTTTTTCCCTCTCTCATTCTGTTTCTCTTTTCTTTAACTCAGGGCTTTTCCCCCCTACCCTTCCACTGTTTGGCCTCTGTAATGCCCCTACTCTGGAAGAACTTTCTGATGATTCTTTGACACCGACTCTGCACCCATTTACACCCATCATGTGACCCCATCTTGTTCCTTGAGACTTTTCTCTTCCTCCTTTCTCCTACATTTGTATTTGTCATTTAATTACCATACTGTGAAATGGGTTGATATCATTTTGTGTTTAAAAAAATGCAATCAGGGGCTGGGGTTATGGCGCAGTGGTAGCGTGCTCGCCTAGCACGCGTGAGGCACTGGGTTCGATCCTCAGCACCACATAAAAATAAAATAAAGATATTCTGTCCACCTACAACTAAAAAATAAATATTTTTTTAAAAATGCAATCAAATGAAACATCATTTCTTTCTAGCAGCAACTTTGAACATGTAGAGCGTAGCTCTTAATTTTCTCACTTTTTCAAATATTTATCCCTAGTTTTCCTTCCTGCCAAAGTCTAGAATTCCAGAGTGTTTTTTTCTTCAGTAATTTAATTAGGCCACAAGTTTGAGGCTTAATGGTAGATCAAAAAATGTATGATATGCTTGAGAGATCAAGACAGCAAATTGATTACTCTTGTAGCAAAGGTTGGCAAATGTGGGAGAGGGAGCAGGTACCGCCCTGTGCTGCAGGACCTGAGCCAGTGATCAAGGTCAGTCTCAGTTCATTAACTTCTGAGGGCTTATAGTCATTGTAAATGTAACTGCTCAAATCTTATATTACAATTACAGTATAGTATGGTTATGGAATGACTTATGTTCCCTTCAGTCATGCCCAAGAGTAATGTAGGATGCTAAAAGTGCAAGAGTAGCATAAACTGATTTCTGGCCATTTAGCCTCGTTTTCTAATGCCTACGTGGAAAAATCTCACCTCTTAAGGTATTAGTGTGGATAAATACACTCCTCCATGCTTAGATAACACAGGAGTCTATTCCTAAACTAACCTAGAATGAAGAGCTATATTGCCATTGTGTTTTCAACTAATACATCATTTGAAACTGGAATATGTTTCATAGTAATTATTGAGACCACACCATCAAGAAATGTGTTTTCGCAACAACTCTAATACCTATTTTGTTCCTGTGCTCAAAAATCACTGTGAATACTTTGACCATAAATTACTATTAAGCCTACTTTTATATGATTTTTAAAGGATTTCACTTGGGCTTGGGATATAGCTCAGTGGTAGAGTTCTTACCTAGCATTCACAAGGCCCTGGGTTCAATTCCCAGTACCACAAAAAGAAATAAGTAAAAATAATTTTAAAAATAAAGTATTTCTCTTGAGACAATATGACAGATCATTTTAAGCTTAACAGTTTTAAAAATCTGAGATGAAAATAACATCTCTGTGTTCATTCCTTTATACAGAGAGATAAAATAACTTCGTTTGGGATTTTGAAGGTGGATAACCTAACTGTCCAATGTGTTTGGACTTCGTTGCTTATGAATTCCTCAGTGTACTTTACACACTTCCCATGCCAGTCTTTATAAACAAACACAAAAGCTGAAAAATCAATGTACTTTAAAATTTGTTAAACGTGTTATAGACCATTTGAGTTGCTGGTGCTGGTGATAAGACTTTTGAGTTTGTTTTTCTTTTAAGCCAAGAATATGGGTATTGGACCATTTTTAATTTTGCTTCTTCTCTTTTCCATTAGTTGATTTTTCTAAAAATGAAATAGTTAACATTCATTTTCTAAGGATTAATTGAGTGCTCCATGAATAGGATTTTACAAAGTCTTCAGTATATGCAGGTACCAGATTTCCCTTCCACCTGAAACAAATAAGCTGGACCATTATATGACATAATGATTTTCAACGTATTGGATATCACGCAATTAAAGATAGTGATCCCGGGAAGTTAGGGAAAAAGTGAAGTGAACTCTACAATTGTCCCCACTCATAGCCAGTACATAGGGAGGGGAAATCTGAGTGGAGTAAAGAAGTGTCCCTGAACAGACAAAAATGAAGCTGGGGCCCCCAGGGGACAAGAGTTCATAGGTCAGAGTGTGAAAGAGCAAAGAGCTGAGGGGGTGGATAGAGAAAGAGAACAAACACAAACGTTCATCTGCACAAAGAGGATCCTACAAGCCTTCAGAGCACTGATCAGAACATAGGA
This sequence comes from Xerus rutilus, assembly GCA_028644305.1. Lineage (NCBI taxonomy): Eukaryota > Metazoa > Chordata > Mammalia > Rodentia > Sciuridae > Xerus > Xerus rutilus. The sequence continues at coordinate 32,134,007 of CM053402.1, read as the reverse complement.
GATTACCCAAGGCCCAGGAAAGCACCACTTGGAAAGATTGGAGGAAATATTTATTGGAACTCACACAGGCTGGGCATAACTTCTGCCAGAATGGAAAAATCTTATAATTTATAGGCAAATAGGTAGAAAGTTCTTTGTGTCAACAGAGGGGCAAAATTTCTCCTAAACTGCTCCAGTTCTTCCTAACATTATTTCAAAGACAGACCCAAACCACATAATCATTAAATTGCTTTTAACTGATGATGAAGAGAAAAATGTTGTAAGATTGTAACACTACAAATGAAGTATCATAAAGGAAGATTTAAGTGATCTAAATGCCCAAGTAAAAGACAGAAATGTCAAATTGGATAAAAATGGTAAAATCCAGCTATAGGCTTTCTACAAGAAATGCATTTAAATAAAAAGATAAAAATAGGATAGAAGTAAAAGGATGAGAATAATGATATACTATGCTAACATTCATTTTTAAAATGCAGAAATGGATTATATCAAAACTGATTCTACCGTCATATATAACTGCAAAGAACCAATACAAAATAAAATAAAATAAGTGCAGGAATGGCTATATTTAAAGAACAGCGTAGACTTGGGAACCAGGGATATTATCACATAATAATGGAACATCTCATAATGATAAAGGGGTCAGTTTGTGAACACAACATTTCAATTCTAATTGTTTTATGTCTCTGATTACATTGCTTCAAAAATAAGAAACTGAAGCCAGGTGCAATGGCGGACGCCTGTAATCCCAGCACTTTGGGAGGCTGAGACAGGAGAATCGCGAGTTCAAAGCCAGCCTCAGCAACAGCGAGGTGCTAAGTAACTCAGTGAGACCCTGTCTCTACATAAAACACAAAATAGGGCTGGGGGTGTGGCTCAGTGGTCGAGTGCCCCTGAGTTCAATCCTTAGTACCAAAAAAAAGAAAAGAAAAAAAAAGAAACTGATAGAACTGCACATAAAATTAGTTAAATGTACAATTATACTTGAAGATTTCACCTCTTTCTCAATAACTGATGGAAGAATAGAGGAAGTATCAGTAAGCAGAAAGAATATTTGAATATCTCTAATAACCAACCTAATCTAATTAACTTTTATTTTAACAACAAACTTCACTACCAACAGCTGAACCACCTTCTTTTCAAGAGCATGCAAGCTATTTTCTTTCTTTTTTTTCTTTTTTATTTGTTTTTAGTTGCTGATGAACATTTATTTATTTATATGTGGTGCTGAGAATCAAACCCAGTGTGTCATCCATGCTAGGCAAACGCTGTACCACTGAGCTATAACTCCAGCCCTATACAAACTATGTTCTACAACAATTCATCTGCAAAAGTTAAAGAATTTAAATAAATAACACAGTGTTCTCTGATCACAATGAAATTAAAATAGAAATAACTAACTATTAGGTATTTGAAAAATTCACCAAGTGCTTGATACTTAATATTCATAAATAACTCGTGGATTGTTAAAGAAGTAAAAGAGGGCCAGGGATGGTGGCACACCTGTAATCCCAGTGGCTGGAGAGGCTGATGCAGGAGGATCACAAGTTCCAGGTCAGCCTGAGCAACTTAGCAAGGCACTAAGCAACTTAATGAGACCCTACCTCTGCCTCAAAACAAAAAAAAGTCCGGTGATGTAGCTCAGTGGTAAGGTGCCTCTGGGTTAAATTCTCCAGAACTTTAAAAAAAAAAGAAGTAAAAGGAAATTAGAAACTTTTTTTTATCTTAATGCAAGTTAAGACAAAGTCTGTCAAAATTTATGGGATGCAGTAAAGCAGTACTTAGAGGAAAATTTATAGCACTAAATAGCTCTGGTAGAAAAGAAACATCTCAAATCAGTGATCTCAAATCATATCTTTAAAAAAAAAAACAAAATAAGGATCTGGGGCTGTAATTCAATGGTAGAGAGCATGATAAGGATGCATGAGATTCTGAGTTCAAACTCTAGCACTTCATTTAAAGAAAAAAGAATAATGATCAAATTAGAAATTATTTAAATAAAAACAGAAACTAGAGATAACCAATGAAATCTTTGCTTCTTAGTTTCAATACCAATAATATGGTCCATTTAAAAAAGATAAATTTGAGCTGAAGATAGCTATCAATTGTAGAGTGTTTGTTTAGCATACACAAAGCCTTGGGTTCAATCCCTAACACTAGGGGGAAAAAAAAAAAAAAAGACAAATTGGACTTCATCAAAATCCAGAACACCAGGCTGGGGTTGTGGCTTAGTGGTAGAGCGCTTGCCTAGCATGCGTGAGGCACTGAGTTCGATTCTCAGCACTGCATATAAATAAATAAAATAAATAAAGATCCATCAACAACCAAAAAAAAAAATTTTTTTTAAAAACCCAGAACATCAATTCTAAGGATTTATCATTCTAATGGAATGTTACACACTCAGAAAAAATGTTTTGCTTCTTTTAAATTGTAAAATAGAAATTGTACTTTTGATGAACATTTTTGTGTGTGATAAGAATATTTGAAATTTATTAACAATAAATTGAAATATTTTGAACTATATAGTACTTTATTAACTACCATCACCACGCTGTACAGTAGATCTCAAGAAATTTATTCCCCCATCCAATTGAAACTTTGTACCCTCTGATCAACATCTCTTCTTCTCCCTCAAATGCTGCTAACCACAAATCTTCTCTCTGCTTCTGTGAACTTGAAGTCCACTTGCTTAATTAGGAAGGAAGCAAGCCTCTATGGTTGTAAAATGTGCTTGAAGTTCAAGGAGTACCTTTCTAGGAGATGTTCATTGGGAGAGAAGGTTTGATCAACCCAGTTTAGATCCTCAATGCAAGGTCCCTTGATGGTTTGGGGAATAGCTCACAGGTTTATAGAACAGCTGTGCTGCAGCCTAAGCTCTCATTGTGTCTTGTCAAAATCTTGGATTTATATGTGTTTTGAAAGCCAGTGGGTGAGGCCAATAACTCACCTACACAGTCTGATAAGGCATGATTTAACATTCTCTTCTGGAGAAGCATTATATTCCATCTTCTTATATAGCAAAATTTTATGTCACTCAGGTAGAAAATCACATAAGTATTTGGAATCATTTCAAAACAGTTGGATTATGTGGAAGTTCTATTTTTATTTTTTGGAGGTACTTCAATACTGTTTTCCATAATGATCATACTAATATACATTCCTACCAATAGTGTACCAGGCTTCACTAGGAGAAGATATTAGTGCAAGCCACACAGTGGGGGAAAGTATTTTCAATCACATATCTGATAAAAGACTTATGTCCAGGTATATGAATGTATAAAAACTCAAAACTCAATAAGAAAACAACTCTCTCAACCTGCATGACAACAGTAAAAATTAGGAAGGTTTAAAATGTGAGGAAAAACAAGTAAGGTTGTTAGTTTAAGGAAGAAAATATATCAGAAAAATGGTTTACCCAGAGTTTATAAAAATAGTTTTATCCCTATTTTTGTTTTGCTTTTACGCAGTGACACAATTTCTAGTTTCATTTCCTCTTAACAGATGTTAAAAACAAAAACCCAATTCTTGCTAGGCATGGTGGCGCTCTCCTGTAATCCCAGAGGCCTGGGAGGCTGAGGCAGGAGGATATCAAGTTCAAAGCCAGCCTCAGCAACGGCAAGGCACTAAGTGCAAGTCAGTGAGACTCTGTCTCTAAATAAAAATAAAAATAGGGATGGGGATGTGGCTCAGTGGTCAAGTGCCCCTGAGTTCAGTCCCCAGTACTAAAAACAAACCCAATCCTTATAAATCCAAAGCCCCTTCCCCTTATTGTCAGTGACTAATTATTTTTCTAATAGTTTGAAAGTTGTGTAATAAATTTAATGACACTTTCACTTTTTTATTGTAAATATGGGCAAATGATTTGAATAGATTTCACTAAAAAAGGCAGATGTAAATAAGCACACACAAAAATTTATAATACCATTAATCCTTTAGGAATTGCAAATTAAAACCACAGTAATATGCCACTACAGACTTATCAAGTTCTCTAAAATAAAAAATGATATCAATTTTTATCCGTATCAAGGACATAAGCAATTAGAATCCTCATACATTATTGTTGGAAATATTAAGTCATACAAACATTTTGGAAAACAGTTTGACAGTTTCTTCTATGCATTGAACCATGGGCCTTCTGCGTGTTAATCATGTGCTCCTTCTCTGAGTTACGCTTCCAGCCCTGACAATTTCTTAAAACTTTAACCATGCACTCAGCCATTATACTTGCAAGTATTTAACCAAGAGAAGTGAAAGCCATATTAGTAGTAGCCAAGAACTGGAAGCAATCAAATGTTCATCAGCACATATTGGGTAAACAAATTGATATTGATATTTATTCATAAAATGGAAGACTACTCAGCAATAAAAAAGAATGTGTTTTTGATAAATAATATAGGTGCATCTCAAATAATTAAGGGGTCAGACCAAATGAATACATGCTGTGTGGTTGAATTTATATACCATGCTGGAGTAATAGAAAAGAATGAGGAATTTCCTGGGCATGGAGGTGCTGCAAGAAATGGGATGGATTACAAAGGGGCCTGTCTTGCCTGTCTTGGTTGTGTTCATAATCTTGATTTTCATCATGGGTGTATACATATGTCAAGACTTACAAACTGTACACTTAAAATATATAGTTTATTATATGTAAGTCAGACTGTTAGATTTTTAAAGATTGGCGATTTATACCTTCATTCTAAATTTTGTTCAGCATTGCTATTTTTAGATCTTGGGCTTATTGTACCAACTAATGTAGTATTTCTTTTAGCTGGAAGTTAAATAGTGTCTAGCTATTGTAACTGACTTATTTCCATACCCATAACTGTTTTTTTTATAAATTTTTTTTTAGTTGTAGATGGACACAATGTATTTATTTATTTATGTGGTGAGAGGAGCAAACCCAGGGCCTCACATGTGTGAGGCAAGTGCTCCACCACTGAGCCACAGCCTCAGCGCCCCCATCACTGTTTAATGAGAGAAATAAATCCATAGAATTTTGATTCTGGAATAAACCAACAGTACACTAGGGTTAACTGGAAGAAAATATTAATAGAAGCTGCACATTGGAGAAAATATTTTTGTAATGGGTACACTACATAAAAACACGTATTATAGCTACTAAAAGGGTAATCTCTTGTCTACATTCTATCATGAAGTGAATATTAGACACTTAATATCTTTGAATATTTGGGTTGGTGTTTTGCTTTGGACTCTTCAAATGCAGACTTTAGTCTCAATTTTATTATTTTTTTAAATTTACCTTCCCACATTCATAGGTTCTACTTTGGTCTAGCTATTCATACCCAATCTGCTATTTCATTCTATGGAAGTTTTGCTTAGACGTTTTATTTTGAAATCTGTATTGCAAAGTCTTTTATCCTTTTATTGGTTTAGTACGTTAAGCCTGAGACATAAAAAAGAAGACTATCAGTGAAAATCAATTGAAATGCAGTTAGATAAAGATCTGATGTACAAGGCAGAAGGCTTAGTCGCAGCACAATATAATCAATTAGGACCCTCCAGCTGCATACAGAGTTTTACCCATCCAATCACTTTTCACACATTTCCCCCATTAGCTTGACTAGAGTTCTTCTTCTTTTTTTAATGTGAATTATGATGAATGAGATTGTTGTTATGAATGTAGAGATGGGTCATTATCCTACAGAAACCAGACTGTGCTGGCGTTTAGTGATTAGGACTATCTGCTCCTGCTATCAATAAAGTACAGATTTATCTGTCTCAAGCTACGATTGGGAAGCTGTAGTCATTGTTATCTAATTCATTATCTAATTCATTTAACAATGTTACAATACAAATTTATTACAATACAAAATTGTTTTTGTTCATCTGGGTAATTTACATAATTTTTAAGTTAGTAGTGCAATAAAGGAATATAATTTATCAAATAGAAGTGGGATATTTTTTGAGGCTTAAAATCAAATAAATATCCTTTAGAAATTAGTATCCCCAAATTTAACAACCTGAGTATAGCTCTTAAAGTTGTTAAAAAAATAGAAGTAGGGCCTGGGGTTGTAGCTCAGTGGTAGAGCTGCTTTCCTAGCACGTATGAGGCACTGGGTTCAGTCCTCAGCACCACATAAATAAATAAATGAATAAATAAATAAACAAACTAACTAACTAAAAAAAATAGAATTAGTGAATGAAGCTTGCATCCCCTACATGAAGATGCTGGAAGTTTGAACAGTGATAAGCCTGAGCTTATTACAGAAGTACTGTAGTTGTTACATTTTTTTAAAGTGCTGTGATTGTTTTTCTGGGCTTGGGAATTTCAAGAAGCAGCAAGGAGTTATTGGATTTGGTTTAATGCACCACATGACTGGGCGCCATTTCTAGGTAAATTGGGCCAGTCAGCCAAACATTAGTATGTTTTATTACAAAAAAAAAAAAAAAAAAAATCAATCCTTCCAAAACCTCTACCCAGGTAGATTAGTAAAAAAGGTCCTGCTAGAGACAGGTATTGCATTTTAATCAAACTGGTTTTTCTTTGCCCTTAAATTGTTATTTTTGTCACTCCTATTCCCAACTCTGACTGTCTCAGAAAAAGGCTTTTATTTATTTATTTTTAAAATCTGGAATATAGTGATATAGTGCCTACAAAACTCCACCCTCACAGATGTCAGTGCAGGGCTCAAAAAATTTCATTGTCTGCAGGTGTGGGTAATTTTAAGGTTACCTGGGAATGTAGGAACTGTTTGCTGACTGTGCGCACACCAAAAAAAGAGTCCTGGTAGAGATGCTGTTCTTGGAAGCTTAAAGTTAAAGCAGGGCAACCTTTGAGGTCCATTGATGAAAAATCCTCTGTGTTTTGTGCCTTGAGTTTGGGGGAGGAGCGTTCAGTGCTAGAAGAGTTAATAAACACCAAGAGCTGTGCTCATCTTGTAGCTTTAGTGAAGCTTAATCTGTAAGCTTGATTACCTCCTAACCCTCTCTCTTGTCTCTCCCTTCGAGCACTGTGGGGGTTTTATGGCAGTATTAGTGGCATTGTGCCCATCATTGGCTTTAGGGAAATCATTCTACAAGAAAGAAAAGCAGAAAGACTGGATTTGTGGGCTGTGTGTTGTCATTAACACAAGAATAACCTTAGGAGCTCCACAGGGCAGGAGGGGATGTCAGTCCTTACTAGAAAACTGCAGGTGAGGTGTCACTGTCTTTTTTTTTTTTTTCATCCCACCTTGTCCCCAGCCCAGCGGCATCATCACGTAGAAGGAGATGGTTTTGCACATTAAGCAGGATGTCAATTATATATCATAGAGAGTGCTTTGTATATTTTCTCTGAATTTTCATAAAAATATAGGCTGGCTTTTTTTTTTTTTTTTTTAAGACACATTCACAGATTTGCCATGTAATTAATTCTCAGCATTGAGATATTCTGGAGTCTGAGACCAGATTGAGTGCTCCCTGTTTTGCCAAACATCATTAAATCATTAGTGTAGGGGACTTGTTGTGAAGCACCGATTAAAAGCTCAGAGAAACCCTTGTACATTTTTATATTAATCCCGAGAGCTATCCAATATTCTCTTTTTTCTTTTTAATGAGGAGTCTGAGAAGATGATGTATTATTTCGTTTTAAAAATCTTGGAAGATAAACAAAGAAAATTATTATGGCAATGGATAAAGGATTAAACTATTCAGCCAACAAGCTGTAATAAACAAACAAATACTTAGCCAATATATATTAAACTGGGAGCCAGGAGGTGGAAATAATGTAGCTTAAATTTTGACTCCCTTCGGTTAGAGGATGTGAGAGAAACAGGGGAGTTCTCCCTTACCCCCAGGATGTTACAGATTTAATTGTCAGGTCCCCTGAAGAACAACAGGTCTGTCCTTCAAATATGAGGAAACAACTCAGGGCCTGATAGCATTGTCCCATGCTGTGTGCTGGTGCCATGGAGCAGAAAGATGCAGGCAGACCTTACGGATGGCCTGTGGTGCCGTCTGCACTGGGCTTCGTGCTTCACGTTCAGAGTCACGTCATCCTAGCCATCTAGCACTGGGAACGATGGGGAGTAAGATGACCATGTAGAGCCTGAGGATGGAATAGAAGGTCTGTGAGGACAGGATCTTACTGTCATTGCATTCCGAGGAGTTGAAATACTCCCAGGTGTATAAGAGCAATTTGATTAAAATTTTCATGTAATTAATTCACATGACTGTTGAACAAGACACTATTAGATCATTGCCCGATCCTGTGCTTTTGTGGGAAGGCCTGAAAGTCTCTGATCCTTTGTTGTGGTCATCTATAGGATTTTTTTTTTTTTTTTTTTTTTTTTTTTGATACTGGGGATTGAACTCAGGGGCACTGAACCACTGAGCCACATCCCCAGCCCTATTTTGTGTTTTTTTTTTTGTGTAGAGAGAGGGTCTCACTGAGTTGCTTAGCGCCTTGCCGTTGCTGAGGCTGGCTTTGAACTCGCGATTCTCCTGTCTCAGCCTCCCTAAGTGCTGGGATTACAGGCTTGCACCACCACTCCCGGCTACCTATAGGATTTTAAGCAGATCAGAGCAAAGTACACAGTTGCCATGAGATAATTCTGATAGGCATTCAGAGAACTAAGAAGCTGCTCATTGCTACCAGTAATACGATCCTCGAACCGTTGCTTAATTATGTATGGATCAATATACACAGAAACAATCTTTTGCATACTTAAGCAGCCAAAGAGCTTGAATATTCCTATCATTTCCTTTTGTTGGTCTGAAGTAATTTCTTCTGTCTTTTGAAACAAAAATCTGCAAATGGGTGTTTCTTTCTGAGTTGCCAAATGACTATAAACAGGGCAGTTTCAGGATGAATTTAGTAAAGACAGTCGAATTGCTGACCTTCAATACTAATTGCTTAAGTTATGTTATTTGCTGAGTGAAAGGGTACCCACTGTGGTTGTAGACTATACATCTACCATCTTAAGAAGATACCTTGAGAGAAGAAAGAAACATAAATGTAAAAAGCATCAGGCATAGTTAAGAATGTGTAGGAGGTAAAAAAGAAGGATAGCGGGAGGTGTGAAGAAGAGGGAAGGGAAGAACTTGGTGCTCAATTAATTGGCTCATTCCATTTTAGTTTTTTCCCCCATGAATTCAGTGTTAATGAATTCACAATATCCAGAAAAGGGAAATTTGCCATTTTGTACAAGAGGCTGGTTGAGAAAACACTAGGGTAATATGTGTAGTACTTGAAGCTACGGAAAAGATAGAAAAGCCACTAAATTGAGATTCAAAAATGGCAACCAATTAAAAAAAAAGAAGAAGAAGAAGAGTAGACAGCATTGTAGGGAGGCTAAAAGCCCAAGAAATTTAGTCATGTTACCCAAGGTCAGGAAATGGTAGACCCTTCCCAACTAGTGCTGTCTTGAATGGTTCAAAATGTGGTGTGAAAAATGTTAAATTTGCAAGCAAGGGGTTCTGCAAATGCGAAAGAATTTTTAAAATATCAGCTAAGAGTTATACAGGAAAAGGTTATTTTGAAGAGCAGCTTTTCAACACTGTTGAGACTGGCTTGTGATCAATGCTGAGGAGACAATGGCAAATGAACCTGTATAATGTAAATGACATTTTAGTTGACAAAAATGTCATGACCCAAGTTTTGGAGGAACCTAACTCACTTTTCTCACAGAAAATTTCCATATTCACTAATTCACTTTTCATGGTGACTGTATTTAATCAGGAAATTGTATACAAAAATATGGAAAGAACTCTAATAACTCAATAATGAGAAGACAGTTCAATTAAAAAGTGGACATTTGAAACTTTGGTCAAAGGGGAGGGAAGAGAGGGGATGGGACGTGGGGGCAGGAAAGATGGTGGAATGCGATGGACAACAATGCCCTAGGTTCATGTGTGACTGCATAGATGGTGTAACTCTATATTGTATACAACCAGAGAAGTGAAAAGTTGTGCTCCATCCGTGTACAGTGAATTAAAATGCATTCTCCTGTCATGTAAACCTAATTAGAATAAATAAAAAAGTTTTCAAAAGTAGACTTTTGAAAAAAAGACATACAATGAAAGAATATAAAATGTATAATTTTGGTCATGTGACATTGTAGAAAAAGCAAAACCATGGAGATGCAGTGCAGATTAGTGATTGCCAAAGAACAAGAGTTAGGAGAAGGGGATTAATTTCACAGAGGCATAAAGGGAGTTTTTGGAGTGATGGATATTCTAGGGTTGTTGTTTTTTTTTTTGTTTTGTTTTTTGGTACTGGGGATTGAACTCAGGGGCACTCGACCACTGAGCCACACCCCCAGTCCTATTTTGTGTTTTATGTAGAGACAGGATCTCACTGAGCTGCTTAGCACCTCGCGATATTGTTACCTTAAGCCCAGTGCCTCAGGAGGCTGAGGCAGGAAGATCACAAGTTCCAGGTTAGCCTCAGCAGCTTAGCAAGGGGGGAGGAGGTTTAAATGAAGGTAAATTAAGGCCACTATAAATAAGGATAAATTAAACACAGTGACATGAACTACAAGGTCCTACATAAAACTAGTGCCTAATTTTTTAACTTAAAAATAATAAAAGTATTTTATTTGAATCAATGGGCCTTTGGCTCAGCAAAATCTAGTATTGGGGTTGAGCTATCTCCATACAAGGCAATAATAATTAAAATTATTCTTTCTTTGAATTGCTAATGGGCTAATGGTTTAAATATTTCTTATCCATATTCTACTATGTGCTTCTCTTCCATGACCATGCTGTGACCTTTCAAAACAAAAGTTAGAGATCGGAAGTAACTGACTGACAATTACAGTGGTTGATACACTCCAGTTTAAATAGAAGTGTCCTCGGTTAAAATATGGTTCATTCATCGGTCAAACTGTCCTTATTTCCTTTAATTGAATTAAGATGGACAAATGAGAGATGTGTGCAAGACAGAAAAAAAATCCTTTCACAAATCACTGTTATCCTCCCTCTGAGTGTAAAACGAATCAATTAAAAGCATGTCAAAGCATCTTTTACTCTTGAGCAACTTCAGCACAGAAAACATTTTGTAAAAGCAGAAATTTGAGTGAAAAATTGGTCACCTCTTATAGTTAAATATAATTTAATATTATCTCTGAGAATTGTGGATTAGTTTACTTTGCATGTGCTTGTTTGGCTGCAGATGATAACTTTGTGCTAAGAAAGCCTTCATTTTTCATCTTGACTTCAATTTCAAAAAACAAAATGATAAGAAAATGCACAATTCACAATTGTATATGAGCAATTTGCTTTTATCTGATGGTGTACTAAATAGTATTCCTTGGGGAGAGGTGTAAGGGTAGGGTAGAAGGTAAAATATGTGTTTTATTTTTCTATTTAATAGCCTGTTTCTTTGAGAAATAGTATCCTTTTTTGAGTGCATTAAATTACTTATTGTACTGTAGCTTACTTATAAATTCATGCACATTCTATAAAATGGAATGTCAAGTGTGTTTTATTAAAATTAGTTACTTGTCCCTATAGTTTCCCTCTGTTTCCCTAGTAGACACATACAGGTTTACACTGCTTCACTCAGAGCCTACTTTGTGTTTGTGATTCATCCCCTTCCTTACTGGAATATTTTTTCTGCTGTCTAAATCTGGTCATAGATATGCTCACAAGTTGTTTTGTTTGCTCATTTGAATATTTTTCCAGAAATGTTTTATCAGTATACATTTGGGTGGGTGGGGAAATGAAGCAAGTCTTATTTACTTAAACTTTCAAAAATATTGAAATGGTTTCGATTTCTACATGTTGAGTTTTAGAGAGTCGACTGGCCAACACAAACCAACTCTAAGTTGTTTTTAATGTTATCAGGAACATCAAGATAGACCCTTTGCTGAGAGATCTTAAAAACTCACTCAGAATACGCTGAATGTCAGCCTTTAGAGTTTCCTATCTCTGGACTTTATATCTGTGACATGTGTTCTCCGCTAGCTTTCTGGAATGTCTGTGAAACTCTTATCATTTGTCTTTTAGTATAGACCAAGCCAATAGAAGAGAGCCTGGATGTGAATCACAGATCACCAACACAGTTACCCTTCTTGTTTTCTCCTTGGTTTTGTAATCTATACTTTGAAATTTTTCCTTTTTAAGTACATGGCACTAAAAAGAATAATTTTTCCTTCTTCCCTCCATAATAAATTAATAGAATTTTAAAACACAGGACAGGAAGCTATAATTATTGGCAAACATGTTTACGGTTATTTATTGATGATTTTGCTCATTGGCAGTATAAAGTGTGTGTCACTTGTCATTAGCAGTAACGCGGTAACAATTTCAGCACGTTACGTTCTCTTTTTATTTACTCTGGTGGCAACATGTTTCTGAACAGGGCCACTGGCTGTGGGTCAAGAGGTCAGACTTTGAGGTTAAGAGTAGATGGGGTCATTTGCTATTAACCTAAGATTAGTAGCTAAGATTTGTGTTTTTTGTTGTTTTTTTTTTTTAGCGGATTTCATCCTATTTCTGTAAAATGCCCAATTTTAGAAGAATTTCTCCTTTCTGATTTGCATTCTATTTATTTATCATTAAGGTTTTTCTTTCCTGTCCAGATCTTTTCCCAGCCCCTCTCCTAGTCCAGGAAGCACCCTTAACTTTTTCTAAGATTTAAAAAAATTCCTCTTTAACCTCTCCCTCCCAGTGTACGGATGCAGCTAATATTTTCTGTACTTTCGAATTTTGGCAGACTTACCTCCCACACACAATGACATACCAAATAACCAGTGCATAGCAGAGTTTTAGGTCTGTGTTGATGTACCCTCCTGAGATAGTCTATCTCTGTATATTCTTTTTTTAAAACAATTTTTTTATTAGTTGTTGATGGATCTTTATTTTATTTATTTATATGTGGTGTTGAGAATCGAACCCAGTGCCTCACACACACTAGCTAGGCAAGCAGTCTACTACTGAGCCACAACCCCAGCCCTATATCTGTATATTCTTGCTATTAAACAGTCTCCAAGTCTTAAGTAGCAAGTTTTCTTCTTGTCATTTTCAACTTAGGATCTATTAGTGAGTGCCCTGATAGCTGAAACTGCTCCTCTCTCTGTACTCTGCAGCTAAAATGTCACCTCTTAGGATGTAGTTTCATCAGCCATGTCTTAAAACTGTCTAAATAGAAAGGGACTTCTTGTAACAAGTGTTCTCTGTCTAATTTCCCAACAAGAGAATTCCCACACAGTATCAAGTTTAAATTCTGGTATAAGCCATGAGCCCAAGAACTAAGTGGATTTTAGGTCCTTTATACCAAAGTTCTTTCTGTAAAATCTTGGCTCATTTGATTACTAGAAGGAGATTTAATGTTCATAATTTTGGTTTGGTTTGGTATTGTATTGTTTGTTTGTGGTGCTGGAGATTGAACCCTAAGGTGCTCTGCCATTGAACTGCATCCCCAGACCTTTTCAAATTTTATTTTAAGACAGAGTTTCACTAAATTTCAGAGGCCAATCTCAAGTTTGTAATCCTCCTGCCTCAGCTTCCCAAGTCGCTGGAATTACAGGTGAACACCACCACACCTGATGACTTTATGTATTTTTAAAAATTGTTATTGGTGATTGTTGCTCTCTACAGCCTTAGCAGTAGGTCTAACAGATGAACACATGGGCAGTGAGTACCGTGTGAGCACAAGGTTCAACAAGCAAGAGGTGGTCCTTAATGCAGGCTTGTCAGAGTGCAGTGTTGAGTTTAATTGGTTAAAAGGAGAGGAAAGTAAAGTGTGTGTGTGTGTGTGTGTGTGTGTGTGTGTGTTTGGGGGGAGGGGTTATTGTGTTGATATTAAACTTAGGCAAGCACTCTATCCCCAACATATACCTCCAATCTCCATAAAATATTTAAATATGTTAAACCTATGATAAGCTATTGATCAAAAATCACCCAAATTTTAAATTATATTATCCTATAAAGAATAACACATTTCAAAGGGTATAGTCTCTGTTGCTAAGTTTTGTTGTTGTTGGAGTTGAGGAAGGTAGAGAATATTTACAGAAAGCTTTGTAGAGAAGTAACACTCAGCATGCGGTCAGTAGCAATCCAGGTAGAAAAGAGAAACATAAGTGAGAGAAGAAAGAAAAGGCACAGAATATTCACAGGACTCCAGATATTGACTTTGCCACAATTTCAAGTCCTAACCAGGAGTCCTAAGAGATGAATCCAAAGCAGTGTATGCTTTAGCTAAGGAGGTTGGACTTCATCCTTGAAGGAACAGGGAAAGTTTTAAACAGAAGAGTAGTGACATAATCAGGCTTGCATTTTAAATGCAATTTGGTAGCTGTAGAGAGGGCAGATTTGAAGAAAGGTCAACTGCAGTCAGGGAGACCATGTAAAGGGCAGGGCTTAATGGAATTGAAAGGAAAAGTGAAAAGAAGTAAAAAGTTGAGAAATGTCTGAGTGAAAATTGTTAGATATAATGATTGGGTATCAGACATCAGGAAATGGGGAGATTTAATATGAACCACAGGTCTCTGTTTGCTAATTGAATAGAAGAGAGAATATAAGAGAAGCAGTTTACTGGGGAGTTTAGTTTTAGTCATGTTGACTTTGATGTACCAATAAGGCAACCAAGGGCAGGTCAGCTTTGCCCTATCCTAAAAATTTGGGAGTTAGCAACATGTAACTATAGAAGATGAGAGGGAAAGTATGTGGTGAGAAACAGTGAGTCAAGGGCAACACACTGAACATCAGCAAAATGTTACAGACCAGCAGAGGGTGATTTGTTCAGAAGGAACCATCAAAGATGCAAAAACAGAACCCAAAAAGTACAGTGCCACTGGAAGTCAGAGAAGTTGGTTTCAGTCAGCAGTATCATTAAGTATATGTCAGGTGTGGTAGCACACACCTGTACCCCAGCTACTTGAGGACTGAAGCAGGAGGATCACTTGAGTCCAGGAGTTCAAGACCAGCCTGGGCTACATAGTGAGACCTCATCTCTTAAAATTAAAAACACATACATTCATATATGTATACATATATTAACTATTTAAGTAAAATATGTTCATATACTATTTTTTTAGTTTTAAGAGATGGAATCTTGCTGTGTGTATGTGTATATATGTATATATGTGTATATGTGTGTATATATACATATGTATATATACACATATATATGATCCTGAAAGATGAGGCCAGAAGTAGACATTGGATTTAATAACCAGCAAGTCTCATAGAGCCTTAGCAAGTTCAGTTTGCATATAGAAGTGAAGTGGAAAGTTACATTACCATAAATTATGAAGTCAGTATATATGGCTAGAGGTGAGAAGATAGACACATAATATGTCTCTTCTTTGTCATTTTCAAGAGAGGGTCTTTTTTTTTCATTCTAAAAACTTGAGCATGTTTGTTGTTCAAAGGGGAGAATGCAGAAATGAAAGATGGATTATAAATGGAAGAGACTGGACAGAATAATATCCTGAGCAACCAGGGGAGATTGGGTTGGAGACCTTAAAAAGAGGGAGAGCTAGAATTTATGTAAAAGGAATTAATAGGTAAAAGTGGATGGGGACACATGTTGTTTTGCAAACAATCAATAGAGGTGTTAAGTTGATTGGCCTCAAGCTCATATTATCTCCCTTCTCTTTCTGTCCATGCATTTAGGAGAATTATGTCCCTATCCCTGCTTCATTTTACTGTTTACAAAGATTCGTCTATTGGCCTGCAGCAGTAACATTTTATTACCGTAACTATAAATGTGTGATGTGTATGTATGTGAGAGAGAGAGATTAATAACATACTTCCAGGAGTATCATCTTAGTATAGTTGTTTAGTTTTCTTGTGTATACATTTGTATATTTTTAAGTGACTATGTAGTATTCTACTATTTATTTAGCCTGACTCCTGACTCTTATTAATGATTATTTTATATGTTTCTTTGCTTTTGTTAGCATTGCTGTTATTGGGTTTTGTTTTGTTTTGTTTTGTTTTTTTACTTATATAAATAACTTATTCCTTTTGCATTTTGGCACATTTATATTATTATTCCTTCAGAGTAAATTCCTCCTAGTAGAATTGCTGGACCAATGGGTATGTGTTTTATTAGGGCTTTTGATATCTATTGCTAAAATTACTTTTAAAAAGTGTTGTCAGGTTTACACTCCTGTATACAATGTAATAAAATATTTTTCCTGTATTTTTTTTTCCTGTGTGGTACTGGGGATTGAACTCAAGGGCACTTGACCACTGAGCCACATCCCCAGCCCTATTTTGTGTTTTATGTAGAGACAGGGTCTCACTGAGTTGCTTAGTGCCTCGCCGTTGCTGAGGCTGGCTTTGAACTTGCGATCCTCCTGTCTCAGCCTCCCAAAGTGCTGGGATTACAAGCGTGCGCCACCACGCCTGGCTCCTATATTCTCTTAACATGACTGTAATAGTTCTTTTGTTTGTTCATTGGTCTTTCTTTAGTGTGAAGTGCTTTTCATAAAGTCTTTTGATCACTTGACAGAATATATTTTCATTTATTACTTGAGTAAGATTGTAAGAAATTAATCATAATTAAATATATAAAAATCATTTGAGTATCAGAAATATTATGCATGGCTCCTCTATATAAGTATTTGTGAGGTGGCAATAATAAGGCCCTCTTGTCTTAGTAAAAAATCAAAAGATGAGTGACTTAGAGGGTATTTAGAAGTTTGTGGAGGGGAACACTTTCAGTAAAGATGACATATGAGTTCATACCATGAGGTAACCTTCTTGCCAAATACATAGCAATGATAAACTATTGGAAAAATAAGAGGAGGAAAGAAAGAAAATTTAGAAGCAAAATAAAAGCTCAAAAAGAGAATAAATATCTCCATGGACCAAAACAGACGGAAATATAAGGGGCTGAGAGGAAGTGACTATTTATTTGACTTAGGGTCTGAAATACAGCTCAAGTCCTTGAGAGTTCACCTTTTACAGGATTTGAGGAACTAAGCATGCCCCATTTACAGGTACACAGGATGTCTTCAAAATGATACTAAAGAGCCAGGCATGGTGGTGCACCTTTGTAATCCCAGTGATTTAGGAGGCTGAGGCAGGAGGATTGCAATTTCAAAGCCAGCCTCAGCAACTTAGCAAGGCCCTAGCAACTCATCAGAATCCTGTCTCTAAATAATATGGGGTTGAGTGCCTCTGGGTTCAATCCCCAGTACCAAATAACAATAATAATAGAAAGCTGCTGCTGACTGCTGCCAACAGCTGTGTCCTATATCAGACTGCACCTGTAGAGGTGGAAAGAGAAAGACAGCCTGAGGAGCTGAGCTAAGGTGTGCCCTCTTTTCCCGGTTTGGACTTTTCCCAGTATTAATAAAGGATTGGCCCCCTAACTCCCTAACATAAGACCAGATTCTGGACTGGATTCCCAGGGCTTCCTTCTCCATTAACTGCCAGACAGAGAATAGTGTGCTTGTAGAGAATGCCAAGTGTTCAGTGTAACTCTCACTTAAGAGGAGCTGTGAATCAACTGCCACCATCCATAAAATAAAGTAATACATTACTACCAAGAAAAGCAGACTGCAAAACAAGTAGGATCTGAAACTATTCAGATGAAAGGAAAATAATAAAACAAACTGAAAAAAAACCTTTATATTTAAGATCTTCAAAAGGACAAAGGAATGACTTCATAAAACAAGAAATTATAAAGCAAAACTAGCAGGAATGAAACAAGACAAGAATGTATTTGGTCAGTAGTTCACTAAGAAAAAAGTACAGATGTATAAAAATGTGAAATAGTAGTTGAAAAAAACATGGAGTTTAAAAATGTCAATATATATCTTCTAAGGAATCCAAAATAATAAAACTGAGGGAAATGATATTCGAATTTAATTATGAATTTTCCAAAATTGAAGAGATCAGCCCTCAGATTAAAAGTGCATCTTGAGTGTTGAGCATAATAAATAAGATTTTACCTATATACTTCGTAGTACAATTGAAGCCATTCTTTTTTTTTTCTTTAAGATAGCAGAAAGAAATACATATTACCTACATAGGTACAAAACTTTGGTTGGTGATAGACTTCTCATGGTGACAATGATGTCAAAAGGTAATGGGATAATATACCAAAATGAGGAGCAAAAATAAATTTATAGTTCTATACCCAGCTAAAATTATCATTTAGTACTTTTACACAGTGGCAAGAGTTATTGCTGTTTTAGTCTTATTGAAAAAGAATATTTTTTTTCTTTTTCTTTTTTCTTAAATGAAGTCTATATTACTCAGGCTGGTCTCCAATTCTTAGACTCAAGTGATCTTCCTTCTTCAGTTTCTTGAGTAGCTGGGACTATATCCATGCTCACTGCACCCAGCTGAAAGTCTTTTAAAGAGATAATTCACAGCTGGGTGTGATGGTACATGCCTGTAATCCCAGCAGTTTGGGAGGCTGAGGCAGGAAAATCTCTAGTTCAAAGCCAGCCTCAGCAATTTAGAGAGCTCCTAAGCAACTCAGAGAGACCTCATCTCTAAATAAAATACAAAAAAAGGCTGAGGATGTGACTCAGAAGTTAAAGACCTCTGGGTTTAATTCCTGGTATCCAATAGATAAATAAATAAATAAAAGATGTGTTTCATGCCGGGCGTGGTGGAGCAGCCCTGTAATCCCAGCACTTTGGGAGGCTGAGACTGGAGAATCACGAGTTCAAAGCCAGCCTCAGCAACGGCAAGGTGCTAAGCAACTCAGTGAGACCCTGTCTCTACTAAAACACAAAATAGGGCTGGGGATGTGGCTCAGTGGTCAAGTGCCCCTGAGTTCAATCTCCAGTACCAAAAAAAAAAAAAAGATGTACTTCACACAAGAATATTAATGTAAATGGAAAGACTGATATGCAAGATGCATAATTATGTTGGTAATTAACTTTAAAGGCATAATGATATAGATTAGCTAAACCTTTCATAATATAATTTACTAAATCTCAGACAATAATAACAGAGAAGATAAGGGGATGTTCAGTTGTAATTAAAACATATTCATGACAAATACTTAAATACTGAGTAACCTAGATTAATTTATAGTTAAAAGTCTAATATGGAAATTCAACAGTAAGCCATTAATAGAATTACAAACTCTAGCTTCCAAACATACAGAGAAAAAGTTATTAGAGAAAACTTTCGGTGTAATAAAACAGAAGAAAGGTTATACAAAATAAGATGATAGAAATAATACCCAGTATATCAATAATCAAGGAATTATAGTACTAAAGTTTTTACATTCTGTTTTACAAGAAAAGTGATCTACAGATTATGCCATTAACTTCTACAATAGTAAGAAATTTTCAGTCAGATTTTGCTGCAAGCAATGAATGGCTTCATTTTCTTTTCCTCATTATGACAAACACATTGAGTCAGAGAAAGAAAATATTGCCTTGTAAATTTGCAGACTTAATCAGAATTGATAGATACTTCAAAGATCTCATCAGTTAATTCTCCAAGGAGGTAAAATTTTCATTTCAAGTGAAGCTAACTGAAATTCTGAGCTGCCTTTAAAGCGAGTAAATATGTGATTGTTAATTTCATAGCCTAAAATTTGGATTGTTTTTCAAAGACTGAAAATGTCTGTCAGGAAATATCACAATCCATCCTCCAGCTCCCCTGTTTATCAAGTATTCTATATTGACCTCTAAGATGGGGCTCACATTTGTGTGTGTATGTGTGTGTGTGTGAGGGGTTGGATACTGGGGATTGAACCTAGGGCCTCGAGCATTCTAGGCAAGTTCTCTACCGATGGGCTACATCCCAGCCCTTTTTAAATTTTATTGTGGGACTGGGTTTTACTAAGTTGCCCAGAGTCACTCTGAACTTTGTGACCCTCCGGCCTCAGCCTCCTGAGTAGCTGGGATTACAGACATTACACCATTGCTCCAGACTGGGGTTCATGCTACAATGTGTAATGTATGGCAGTCTCCACCTGCCATAGCCAGTTAGCCTGTAGGCTTGCAGGCAGAGATGGAGATAACCTAATCCAAGTTGCCTTTTTGACTCTCAGAATCTGTTGCAATAACTAAATGGCCCTCCAAGTTTTCAAATATTATAAATCTCTAGGTTAGGTTGATAAATCACTTTAAGCATTAACAATCAATTTAGTCTTAATTAAGTTTCTTCATTATTCACATATGCCATTTGTACTTGTAACCAAAAAGACTTGGTAGAATATATAAAACTTGTAAAAATATGCTGTGTGTTCTCTTATTTTCTTTTAAGGACAAATAAAATACAGGTTGTCCAGGGTAAATAATCCTTAATGAAATACTTATTATACTTTTCCCTCTCATCAATGTGGGTCCCTCCTCCCAGCTGTACACTCTTTCAGACTCTTTCCTAATTCATTGTGACTACAGTTATCCACAAATTAAATATAGATTTATTCTGATTGGTAATGAACATAGGAATGAGCTAATGTTTATCCTTAGGAATGATTATAGGCTTATTTTTATTCTTTTGTTCTGTTAAGGTTTAAAGATCTAAAATTTTTTTTTAGGGATACCGACATCAGAAACATATATACATAGTTTTTAAACTGCTCAGGAGGCTGAGACAGGAGGATTGCAGAGTTCAAAGCCAGCCTCAGCAACTTAGCGAGGCCCTAAGCAACTCAGCAAAACCCTGTCTCTAAATAAAATATTAAAAAAGGCTAAGTGCCCCTGGGTTCAATCCCCAGTACAAAAAAGAAAAAGAAAAAATCCCTGAAAATGCAACTTCCCTTTACCTCTCTTCTCGCTGTAGAAACAACAGTTGCCTCTGCCACTCTATCTAGAGAACTCTTCAGGTTTATACACGTGCAAGTCTTATTTGTTGCTCTGACTCAAGCTGAAATCAGTGTAGTCTGAACTACTGAAGAGAAGCTATTCCATAACATAGTAAATCTCAGAATTTATTTTTTCAACTGATACTTCCAGCTCTGGATTCTGTGACATTTGCCCAAAGGGAAACACCGGTCCCATGGATTGCACTGTGCACCCATTGTCTGCACTGTCACAGGAATAGCGCGCAAAGCTGTTTGCATAGCGTGCTAACTCCATCAGGGTCAGTTCCAGTCTGTGGCCGCTAAAAATGAAAACCATGCCCCAACCGGGACAAGAGCAGGGTCAACAGCTGGCAAAGGATATGGCAATCATTTATATAAATATGCTTTCTCAAGCCCACAAAAACAAAAAACCCCAACCCAACAGCTGGGAAGGGTTGGAAGTAGCCCCAAGGCTGGTTAGTCCCCTTCCAGATGGGGAGGTTAGACTGGGGCTAGCCAGACTGCTCCACATAGACTTCCGATTCGCATTAGAAATGAAAAGAGGAGAGGAAAGGGAAAAGGAAGAAAGGCTACAAGCATGACTGCTCTGTTTTTCACCTAACTTAATCAAATAAGTGAAGACTTTCCGAGACGGAAGGCTTGCATTTATCGGTATTCACGCTCCGTTTTTTCTGTTTATCATAGTGTCTAATACACTTCTTAACTGCTTAAACAGAAAGCATATATGCTCTAAAGTATAGTTTATATATAATGTCATGGTTATTTGTAGACAGATTGAAGAACCAATCTCAGATTTATGTCCTGTTTACATCTTCCAAACACTTATGTCGAACATTCAATGCTGGAGAAGATAATAATTGTGGTGTTGGCTCCCTCCCAGAATTTTATCCAAAGGATAGAGTTCGTTTTTGTAATTTGATTTACTTTATAATACATCGTTATTGTACATCTAATATATCCAACAGAATAACAATGCCATTTTTCTGGGTTCATCTTAAGGTTGCATACCATGAGGCAAAGCATTATTTTTGTAACCTGTTGATGCTTCTAGAGGCAAAGGTGGAGAGTCTGTGACTTTCAAACTTCCAGAGTAACATAGTGAAATAAAAAACACCACAGTGATGACGAAAACTTTGTTCTCATTATCCAGAAATGGCCAGCTTCTTCCTAATAAATGAGAGCTCTGCTGAAGCCAAATTGAATGGTGAGCACTTTCCTCCTCTCCAGCCTTATATTTGTGTAAGGGAAAGCTTACATAATGAATTCACTTATAGGTGTAGGATGAGCTCATGATATCAGAATTCATAAAGAGACATAAATTAGGGTCTGATGCCAAAATTGAGATGTTGTCTTAGAGAATTACTGATCTGACATGGAAGTTAAATAATGTATTTCCATTCTTGTAATGATCTGCCTGAAACAAACATTTACCTTTATTCACAGAATGTCAAAGCTAGATGCAACTGCAGTGATCATCTCAGATACCTGCTGTCATCTTAGTGCCAGAGTAGTGGTAATCAGAAAGGTAGAATGTGTAGCTGGAGGATGACATGGACCCCAAATCAGGTATTCCTGTGTGTAGAGAGCCCCGTGCCAAGGACAGAAGAGCACCAAACTGAACTGTACAAAGAGCTCAGGAGTCTCAATAGTCAAATCTGTTGCTGAGGGCTGGGGCTGTAGCTTAGTGGTAGAGCACTTGCCTCGCAAGTGTGAGGCACTGGGTTCGATCCTCAGCACCACGTAAGAACACATCAATAAATCTATTAAAAAAAAAAAAGTTTAAAAAAAAATCTGTTACTGATCTGGGATACACTCAGATTTACTATGCAATTGTATTTACTTCCCACTTTGTGCTGTGGCTCTGTGGAATCAAAGCAAGTGTTTCTTAAGTATCAACATTTTACTAGAAATTCTGATCATTTCTAAATTATGTTTTGATCAGATATTTTCATGAATATGTAATAAGAGGAGTGTGTGAGGTGTTATCTCTGAGAGTCTATCTCCTTTCTATGTGTAGTCCTAGATTTTAACCTTTTGCAGGAGGCAAGAAAACCAGTTTTGTATCCACTGAGTCTGGCAAATATGAGTACCCAGCGGATGCTTGCTGAAGTCTAATTAAAGTGAAGGAAATGCTGACTTTGAAGTCATTTACTCATTTAAATGTTTTCTTCAATGATAGCTATAACTATATGATGGTTATTGTATACCAAAAACTTTTGGGGGTGAGAATGCTTTTATTACCTCAGTTTACACAGTAGGTAAATAATTTTTCAGGAGAATAAGAACGGGCAGAGGTATTTCTGTTTAGATGTCACTTTTGTTCCTGCTGTCTTCTGTTACCTGGCACTATTTTAGTTTCTATGCATTTACTTTTAGTTAATATATTTCGTTTTAATACATTGTTCTATTTGTCTCAGACACTTTCTTAGCCTTTATCTACAAACTTTAAGTGTAAAAATAAGACAGAGGCTTAAATGTGTGCTCAGAATTTAAGAAGTAGTGATTCAATTTCCTGATTCTCAGAGTCCAAATATTTCCTTAGATTGATGCACATTGGATACTTAGGCCTGGAGTTGTGGCTCAGTGATAGAGCACTTGTGTGGTAGGCACAAGACCCTGAATTTAATCCCCTACACGGTGTTGGGGGGCGGGGTAAGAATCCTGATTGATGCAGATTGGCTTAACATGATTGGAAGTTTGAAAGGTGCATATTTCTAAAGCTTTTAACATAATGATACTGAGAAATCACTGATACTTCCCTGAAGCCTAATGCCTTTAGAATATATTTGCAAGCTCCAAACTTATGTCTCTTAACCTTTCCTGGTCCATAATCCATTTCTGGTCTTGCTGGGATATACCAGGAAGCTATTTATTCCTTACATTTTCTATCCCTCTTTGTATCTACCTGTATCATACACAACCACAAAGTGCCTATATTTGTGTCTATTCCATTGTATACAATGTATATGCTGCCAGCTTGCCTTACTCTGTCCCCTGAACACTGTCACAGCTCCAACTGCTTCCCTGTCAGACACTGGAAAAACAGAGGTAGCAACCCAGCATGTGGTTTTACGTAATGACAATTTAACATCATGGAGACTGCAACTTCTCTCCCTTGGTTTAAAGGCAAATAGTAGCTATCTCAACCAAATTTAAGATGTGCTGGGCACCATCTTTTAAGTGTGTGTCATTCATTGTGATTATCTAATCACATTTTTTCCAATTTATGGCCTGATTGAACCTTGTGAAAGGTTTAGAACAAGATAATAACTATGATGAACAAATCAAAAGAAATACCTTCCGTGTAGACAAATGTTAATTTTAAACAGTGAACTGGAAGGGTAATGAATTATTAATACTATAGTTTCTTTCTCAAACAACAGTGACAGCTTGATTTTGATAGGATCCCTATGATCTTTGTAAGTGTATTCATGCCAATAATGTTGTCCTTAGCATTAGATCATATCTCTGTCTCCTTTCAAAAGCCCGGCAAAGTTAGTTTGCTTAAAACTACCTGAAAACATCTTTCCAGATATCCACCTTACTTTAGGACCCTGAGGTCATAACCTTTTAACCTTACAGGTTATAGGTCTCTTGCTTTTTGATCTTTCTTGGTTCCTTGGTTTTTGCCTACTTCCTCCTCAACATTCAAGCCTTGTTAAATGAGGAAATTGGAAACACCAATTTAGGATGAGATAAGTTAACTTCTCTTCAAGAATAATGCAAAAAGATGATTTTAAATGGAAACATGCTTGGTAAAAATTGAGCAAAACTAACTTCAGCATCCTGTCTAAGCCAGTTTGTAGTTAAGCCCCATCGTTTCTTATCAAACAAAGCAAACAAACAAAAACTTAGTATTTTTGTATTGTTGACTTAATGATAACATTTTTATTTAGGTCTCAGGTAGTTTGGGATGTTAGAAGGAGTCAGAGTGGTCTAAATGCTTGAGAAGTAGATTAATAAAATTAGTTGGTTAGCCCATTGTTCTTGCCATACTGGCCAAAATATTATGCTGTTTAATAGTAGTACAACTAAGATCCACGTGTCACCTACTCTTGACAAAGCATCATCACATGTGTCATTTTACAGCCATAGCAACTTAAAGGCAGTGAGATTGTTGTCCTCATTTCATGGCAGAGGAGCCTGAGTTTCAGAAAAAGTCCTGACTCACCCAAGGCTGTATAATACATAGCAGAGCTGGTATGGAGTATTAGCCTCTGGTCCTTCTCCTCTCTCAGCCATTCTTGTTGGAGAAGCTTTACTTACAACTGGAGCAGATTTCTTTTGATTGTCAACCAGGGTGGTAGTAAGATGGTCTCAATTGTTTAGCTAGCTGGCTTGTTTGTTATATTAATGTCTTATTACTATTATCCTCTGTCTGTTTCAGCCATTATTTGTATTTTGTTTCTTTGCCACACTCATAGAGCGAGGTACAGTTCACTGTCTGAGTTTAATAACCATACGGAAATGCCAAATACAATGGGGAAATGCACTTTTTTGATAGAATACCTTTCTCCTCCTTTCTTGCCTCAGCCCAAGAATTTCCATCAGAAATTAAAAACAAAATAAAAATACTTCTTATAGTAAACCCAAATTAGGAACAGAGTCATTTTTAGCAGGACAGGTGTTTATCTTTAATTCTTACTCAGCAAGTACTATTTACCCATCTACCAGACAGAGCAAAAGAGGACATATGGTTAAAAAATGATAGGTCATTATTCAGTTGTCTTTTAGTTCCATTGAAATTATGAGTTCTTGCTTTTAGAAAACATTAAGATGATGTTTAAATAAATATATTTAAGCCCAAATCCAAAAATCAGAGGACAGCAGTGTTTCTTCTCAAATGCAGACTACCTGACATTTACAAGTACCCATGAGTAGCAAGGTCAGGATGAGGTATAGCAAGGTCAAGATGAGGCTTCCGAATGCTAATCATACTTCCATCCCATATCAATCACCCATTCTTCTGACTCACAGGAACACTGAAGTGTGTGTGTGTGTGTGTGTGTTCTGAATTTGTTTTGATTTTATCTGGCTTGCCAGCTGAATAAGGGGGCAAAGAATGTAATGTGGAAACCATCCATTGCCACTGTAGAAGTGATCCAAGAGGAATTCCTGAAGCCGGGAACATGAGCTGTGAGCAACATGTTTAAATAGCTAAATAGTCAAAGTTTGAGTCACGTCCATTTATTTTGGGGGGTACACTCTCTTCTTTGAGGCATAAAGCAGTCTTTTTGACTTACACTGTAACAAATGTGGTGAGAGACTTGAAGCCCTGGAGTTGGCTTAGCTTGTGGTTACGAGTGAGAGAATGATGTCGCCTCCCTCAGGAAGTACACTCCATGTTCATCTGAAAAATCTATGGACTTTTATAATTTTTATTTTTTCATTACTGGGGATTGAACCCAGGGTCTTGCACACTGAACTACACCCCCAGCCCTTTTTATTTTTCATTTTGAGTCAGGGTCTTGCTAAGTTGCCCAGGTTGACCTTGAACTTGCCTCAGCCTCTGGACTAGCTTGGCTTACAGGCATGCACCATCATACCTGGCTCAAATCCATAGAGTTTTAAAGTCTTTATATACTCTCCAGTGAACGGGGGAGGGGAGGGAAATAGAAGCTAACAATTTTTACTACTTTTTATGTCCAAGTGCCATTGCACATACTTTGAGAAGTATCACATTTATTTCTATCAACAATATGAGTAGTTGGTGATTTTTATTCCCATTTTTCAGACATGAAAACTGATAGTATCTGAAGTGGTTTTCCAATCTAACACAAGTAATAGAGTGGGGTCAAGATTTTATCCCAGATCTGGTTTTAAAACTCATGCTTTTCTCAACTACCTTGAAGTATTACTCAAAGCATCCATTAGAGCTCTCAACAAAAAGTTTTCTTTCTTTCTTTTTTTCTTTTTATCTCTCTAATTTTTAAAAACCATTTAACTTTTTAATTGACAAGTTTACTTTCCTTCTGAGCTTCCTTGTTTTTTTCTATAGGAGCTATCTGGGCTAATTACTCCATTAGTGGTGTCATTGGGCCCAAAATCTCATTTGATCTCCAGATAGACCAAGTTAATTTTTTATAAAGAAAGACTGAGAAGTATATGGCATCACCATTACCCTGCCATTGTCACAAGAGTGTGAGAGAGATGAGCTAAGAGTGCATCTGACTCAATGCCAATCCTGGAAGTCGACTCAAAGCACATCATGTTGCCCTCGGATGGTCTGGGTAGTCAAAAAGAAAAAAGTAATGCACCATAAGCAGAAATAACAGCCTCAACAACTCCTTTACTAAACTAGTGGCTTGTCAACAGTGAAGATCACCCTGTATGTCTATCCTGTTTCGATTTCAGTGATCAAGGTACTGAACTTTCTCTAAATGGGTTTATAGTTACAGTGTCAGCATCTGACTGCAGCAGCCTCCCTCTGTTGTGAACTAGGATTAATACTCAATTGTATATGATTGCTGGAGGGGTTTGTTTACTAATGCCTGTACTTAATATTCACTTTGGGGGGGAGGTAGCTCCTAAAAGAAGAGTGTTTTGGCTCACAATTTCAAGATCCCCTTTCCTTCCTTCCTTCCTTCCTTCCGTCCGTCCGTCCGTCCGTCTTGGCCTCAGCTCTTTGTAGTCAACAGATACATATTTTTGTCTATTCTATATTCTCTATTTAATATTTAAAAATACACATTTTCACCTATCATCATTCTTCTCATTTTAAGTGAATTAATTATTCTTCATTTATGAATTTGCAGAGTAACATTCTTTATGTGGGCACACTGAGTTTGTTGCAGAAAAGAAGTATGCAATTTTTTTAAAAATTATTTTTAGAGCATAAAGGAGATTGATTCAGGGCTGGGGTTGCAGCTCAGTGGTAGAGCACTTGCCTAGCACATGTGAGGCACTGAGTTCGATCCTCAGCACCACATAAAAATAAATAAATAAAGGAGGAGGAGAAGGAGGAGCAGGAGAAGGAGGAGGAGAAGAAGGAGAAGGAAAAGGAGGAGGAGGAGGAGGAGAAGGAGGAAGAAGAGAAGGAGAAGGAGGAGAAAAAGGAGAAGGAGGAGAAGAAGGAAAAGAAAGAGGAGGAGGAAGAATAATAGTAATAATAATATTAATAATAAGGGGCTGGGATTGTAGCTCAGTGGTAGAGCACTTGCCTCGCACGCATGAGTCCCTGGGTTTGATCCTCAGCACCACATACAAAGCAATAAAATAAAGACATTGTGTCCATCTACAACTAAAAAAATATTTTAAAAAAAATAATAATAATAATGATTCAGAGAACTAAATGTTAGTCCTGACAGGAAGAACAGTCTGCCTGGAGTAGTTGAAGAAAGTCTTTCAAAGTGCACCCTCCCTTATCTCGTCCTTAGTAGTTCTTCATTACTGTTTTATTTTTGTTTTCCTGGCTTCTGGGGGACAAGAAAGGCACAACAGGGACAGTGTATGAAGAACTTAACAGTTTGTACAACACCATTTCTATAAAATCAAGAAGAGTAATTAAAAGAAGTATCATTGGATTGGTAGGGAGAATAGTGATGAAGTAGCACTTGAAAAGATATTTTGAAGTCCCTGGAGACTTCCAGCTACAAGTTTGCCCTCTGCTCATCTTTATGAACTCTTTTTTTCTCAGGTTGAGTGTGATTCTTTCTTCCCAGCTGGAACTTTTAGCCTAGTCCCTGGGACCAAGGGCCTAATCAGTATCACTCTACAGAGAATGTTTCTCAGTGTCCTGGTCTCCTCACCGTGGCACTCAGTGGGAGATAGTCAGCACTGCCTGTGGCTTAGAGCTAATTAATGGCCCACCCGTCAGAGCTCTGAAGTGACAAAGGGGAAAGGGCAAAGAATGGAACCAGGGGATGGCTCCAAACGGTGTTTGAGCTGTGAGGCCTCGCCTGGCCCCCTTCTTTCACAGCTGGGGTTTTGGCAGCAGGTCCCTTGGGTTGCTGGCATGGTGACCCGAGCTGCTGTGATTTACTGTTTTACAAACATTTCCTCATTCTGGGAGGTTTGATGTACTCTTCATCCTCCTCCGTTCACCAGAGTTACTCCTCTCTGAGCCAAACCTGCTTTTGTTTACAACTTTTCCGGAAATTTTCACAGAGAGGGGAAAAAAACCCTCCCTCCTCTTTCAGTGTTTTATTTTTAAGTCAACACTTTCCTCAAGTTTATTTGTGCTAAACCAAATTCTCCTACAAGGTATTGCTCTATATTCAAATGGGAATTGCTATGTTTCTATAAATAGAACGAAGGTCATGTGAATGAGTTCAGAAAAATCTAGATATCACATTTTACGGGACCTTTACATTTAGCTCACTATTTTTTGAAAATAATATTCCAAGTTTGGATCTGTCTTTTTTTCCCACATTCATATTAGACAGAGCATTATGTGAAAAATTGAATTTGGGAAACATTGAGTGGAATCTTTTAAAACTAAAATACCCATGTTAAAAATAACAAAATTTGTTGTTGCTTCATCACTGTAACTTTCTTAAAAACAGAATTCATAGCCCTTTCATTGAATATTTCTAGAATATAATTGCCTTTGAAAACACAGTGCCAAGGTTTGTTTTTTTTTTTTTCCTTCTTTAATTCGAATTCCCATTATTTTACTTAGTCTCTACATTAACTGAGGATGAAAAAAATGTCTTGGAACTTATTATATATTTAGGAAAATTCAAGAGTGAGGAATAGTAGCGAGGCTCAGCTGTAGAGCACTTACCTAGCATGTGTGGAGCCCTGGGTTCTATCCCTAGCATCCAAAAGAAATTAAGGAGTGATAGGATAAAAAAATTAGGAATGCCGATTCCACCAGAAATCAAAAAAATTAGGAATGCCGATCACATGTTGTCCACGCTGAGAAGAAATTAAATAACAAATACTATTAAATATTTGCTTAACATTTAAACAAATATTTGGACTACCCCTCTTTTGTTCATCTTCCCAGGCCTCTGCTAAAATTGAAGTAGAATTGCAGGGGTCTCAAAAAAGAAAGAAAGAAAGTGACTCTTTTTGGAACTTATTTGGGAAATGCAAAAAGAAGTATTGTTTTTCTCTTTTCTACCTGTTGGGGGAAAAGAGTTGGAATTGAAAGGAAAAACAAAAAAACAAAAAACAGGTATCATTTCTTTCCTCCTTTTCTGTCTTCTAGAGCCAGAACAGACAGACTATATCCTAAATTGGATACAGCCAGAGACCAGTTTCCTGATAAAATGTGTTTTAGGAAGGAAAACTTGTTTTATTTCAACAAATCCAGCTGGACTTCCTGGTGGGCCTCCCACATTGTCAACAGCAATAGCATTTATTTGTTGACCAACAGAAGACCACCAGAATGAGGTATTTCCATTTCTGCATACTTCTAATTCTACAAGAAAGATGGCTGTTGAGAGAGCTCATATGAAAGAAATGGCAACAAACACCATAGGTGATCCTATGTGAACACTCAGGAACTCTTGCAGACTTCCAGAGCTCAAGACAGTCTCCTCAGCCATAATGTCATTGACCTTGACATACTCAGAACAAATTGGTCTTTGTGATTGCTACCACATGCCGTAGTGTTCCTAACCCTGCTGATGGTCTAGAGTGCAATGGGCAGGAGAAAGGGCTACTCATCAGAGAATATGCTTCTTTTATGTTCTTTAGACCTCTGCCCAGCATGCTTTTCTCACTCTGCTTAGTGTTATAATGGCTCATTTAGAGTTTCCTTAGCCACGTAGGAGCTATGGAGCATACCTAGTTTTACCCAAGTACTGACTGGGTGAATAGTCTTTGTGTTCTTAGATTGTGAAGTGTCTCAGGAGCACAGAATAAAGCAAACATAACCAAAACCAAAACCAAAACAAAAAAACCAAAGCAGCTTTTCTGCTCAGTTAGGGAGATATTTATTGCTCCAAACCTCTTTTAGCAGTCTATATCAATCAGACCAGTAGAATTCTAGTTTTCTGTTGCTTTTGCTTCTGCTTCTGTAGGTTTTTGCATTTATCTGAAGTTTAATCAATAAAAATTTGAATAGCCCCTCTTTCTAGCACCCTGCTTGTAGGTACTTACTAAATGTTTGTTGAACGAATAAATGAGTGAATCTTTCACAGTTCAAGATACATGGGATAAGTCATAATCTTGGCCAAAGCTTAACTAAACACAATCAAATCACTGTGTTCAAAACAGGACCTTAAGGTGATTTTTAGCCTAAAATGGATACATTATCTCTGGCAAAGTTGTATTCTGTGATAAACAAACTAGAGTACACTAGACATGTAAGCAGCTGACATGCATGGGGCATCCAGGGCCATTCTCCATTCATCACATCCACAGCATCCTCTGTCTTCTGAAGCAGAGCTGTCTAGATGCCTCATTAATGAGGGAATAACTTTCTGAAAGGTTTATAAAAATTATGCCATATTTTATCTATCTTTCTATCTATCTATCTATCTATCTATCTATCTATCTATCTACACATATATGTATATGTGTACACACAAACTATATTCATGGTAGTTCCTTTGTAGCACCATAAATAAATAAAACTATAATTTTATATTAGAAAATTGTGAGGAAGGGATTCCCCAGGTGAATGTACCAAGTTTTACTTGAATTCTATACATATGGTTGTTTTTTAACTTGAGGAATTCTATATAGATCCAAAATGATTCTGTTTCTAAGTAATAGAGGTATTAGGGAAACAAGTGGCATGCAAGATACAAAGGAATTATCTTTTTATTTGAAGATCCTGTTTTGTTTAATATTTGTTCTTAGTACCTTTTTGATGTTTTCTGCACATGAACACTTGCAGGGTATCAGAGTTAGCAGTGATGTTCCTTAAACTTTTTTTTTTTTTTAACCCACGGGCCTTACATATGCTAGGCAAATGTGCTACCACTGAGCTATACCTCTAGCATGGACACAATACCTTTATTTATTTATTTTATGTGGTGCTGAGGATCAGACCCAGTGCCTCACACATGCGAGGCAAGTGCTCCACCACTGAGCCACAACACCAGCCCTACCTGACTCTTCTGTCTTCACATCAGTTAGCATTTATAGATGCAGGCATGTATTCATTCATTTAATCTTACCTATAACTTTAGGATGTAGGTACTGACATACAAGGAAACTAAGTTAAGGAGAAATTATAGACATGTACATAGTTACCAAGACAGTAAAGGCCAGGCTGCAGTGGCTTCTGAGCCTGTGCTCCCGCTCGCTTACCTTGTTCCTATAGTGGTCATGTGGAGGTACAGCCTCCCTGTGGGTGTTGTTTACAGTTCCTTTTGCTTTTACAAACAAAGCAGCAGTGAACATCCTTGTGCATATTTCCTGTGCACTGGTTAGCATCTTAAAAGCATGGATGTAACTGCTCACTTACCCCACTCCAGGCAATCCCCATATCACATCAGAACCCAGAGGAGACAAAAATCTGCCCTCTCTCGTGGCTCAGAGAAATTAACCAGACACAGAGTCCATTTTTTCAAAGTTTTCTTAAAGCCGAGAGATTTAAAACTAAGAAATAATATATTTTTGTGACTTGCTTAGTGAGAAGTGGTGGGAAGGAATAATTTTTAGTAACATGACTGAAAATATGAGTTTTGTAAAATTCTCAGTAAGATCCTCACACTTAAATAGAAGTAGACAGCAAAAAAGTACTATTACGGGCTGGGGCT
Source organism: Xerus rutilus (assembly GCA_028644305.1). NCBI lineage: Eukaryota > Metazoa > Chordata > Mammalia > Rodentia > Sciuridae > Xerus > Xerus rutilus. The sequence continues at coordinate 32,101,667 of CM053402.1, read as the reverse complement.
GTGGCTCAGTGGTAGAGCATGTGCCTGGCATGCATGAGGCACTGGGTTCGATCCTCAGCACCACATATAAATAACAATGAATAAAATAAAGATCTATCAACAACTAAAAAAAATCTTTAAAAAAAAAGTACTATTACTCTTACTTTTATAGAAGAACCTAGAGAAAATCAAAAAACAAACAAACTCAGGAAGTAAGCTGGGATTGTAGTTCAGTGGTAGAGAGCTTGCCTGGTATATGTGAGGCACTGGATTTGATCCTTAGCATCACATAAAAATAAATGAATAAAAATAAATAAATAAAACTTAGGAAGTAAGACTAATCATCTTTTCAAGTTATCTTTTATGTATACAGTAATAATAATAGAACTATTTTTAAAACCTGTTTTGAAAATTATATCCAGCCACATATACAGCACTTTAAAAAGACTGGAAAACTTAGGATTCAAAAACAGGTTCAAAGTAATGCCTCTCTCTGAATCTTAGGTAAAAATAAACTACTTTCACTTATGATTTTACTTCTTATCTATTATATCTTAATAAATGACTCATGTATTCTTTTAGAAAGTGGTCTATAAAAATTTATTCACTTTAACTTATTTTTTAAATCTCAGTTTAGGATGAGACAGTTTCATGAACTTTCCAGAAGTGAGTGACCTCTGGTTCTGCTTCCCTGTGGCTGGCATTTCAGTTACTGTGTTGCCATCTTATCATATATTTGACTTTTCACTAGATGTCATTTTCTTTAAAGCTGGACTCTTCTTCCAGGGACAAGAGAATTTTCTTATTATTCTGCTGAAGCTTGCTGCTGCCCTGATTTAGCCTCACTTTGAATCTATAGTTTCATTTTCTAACAGTACTAATGATTAACATTAAAGCACCAAATAAAAGAAATGTCATAGTAATTTCATTGAAGGACTAAGAGTTTTCCTTCTTTCTGGACATTTCTTATCCTCTGTTTAACTCAAACTTGAATCTCATTAGCCCAGCTTAATTTAAGAGTGTTCTAAAAGAAAGAAGGGAACAAAGTGCACGGACATCCTAAGTGACAACACCAGAAAGTCCCTGTTACCCATCTGTCAGGTCCGTGCTTGTGTGGGTGCTCAGGTCTCCATGTTGTTGACGTCCCCGAGAGTGCAGCGGACACGTTTTGTTCCCAAACAGAATTATAAGAAAAAAAGTCTGCTTAGCTGTCTTTTCCTGTTTAAAATATAACTGTCCCTGGAGCAGAGATGTCGCAGCTCACCCATCCTCTGCAGATTCGTGGTGTACATCTATGATATAAGTGGTGTGCCGTGGTTTTGTTGCTAAGAGAAAAGTGCTAAAAAGGAAAAAGAAAAACCTGTATCTCTTATGTAGCTCATATCCTTTGGGCATTTAATGTACAGTTTCACAAAGGACACTCCAAATAATACCTCTGGTTCAAAATTGCTTAAATGTTGAAACATATGGTCTCATGTTCCATTCGTTAGGAAACAACCAGCTGTTCTCAGCCTGCCAAATCCAAGTAAACCTCCTCCGTGTGGAAGAGTGAATCTGAAGTGGTTCTGTGAAAACATAAAAGCTGTTTTTGCTAAAGAAGAACAAGGAAAAAACAGGCCACCCTGAAACAACAACTAGTAAAGAAAAAAAATTCCTTTCTGATACCATATTTTCCCTGGCTTGCTTAGGATACTATAGAATACAAATGCTTCTAGAACTCTTGTGATTTTTAAAGAATTGTAGGCATCCTTGTTCTCTTCTGTTAGTAAAAATTGTGTGCTTGTCCCCATTATAGTAGTTATTTTTATAAAATGCAATTATCTGAATAATTAATTTATTTAGACTACTCTACTATGTCCTCCATTCACAGAGGCCAAAATGTCAAAGATCAAGTAGATTGGGAAAATAGGAAAATTCTCATTATAAAGGAAAGGGGTGGAGGGAAAGGATGAAATATTTGGAATTTCAGTGCAGTGGTTTCTATTTATCCGAAATGTCAAGGGCAGTGTAAAATGTATTTTTAAAATGTGTTTCTGTATGGTTTGTGCCCATTCTTGGCGTGGCTCTGGCTCTACAGAGCCCATTGTTCTTTGAGGAGTATGAGGGGGTGTCTTTGTCCAAAGTGACAAAAAGAAGACTTGGAAGACTGGGCTTCCTTTGTTCCTGTGCGGTGCTGTAAAATTTGGTTTGAAATTAGGACCTCAGGGAAGGACCTTCAATAGAGAGCTTTCATTTCCTGCCAGCATTTTAATCACTCTGGGGTTTAAAGTGGATGGCCGGCCAGCATAATGGCCCTATGTTTAATAGAACAGCTTGTATCTTGAAGGCCAGTTAAGGGATCTGTCATCCGCCCAATATTCATCTTTTCTGTTTCCTGTCCATTTACGAAGATCACCCACCCTTTTAGGTGGCTTCCCTAGACCATTTTGCAGGAGAGCTGCTACCACTGCTTCTTAAAGAGGTTGAACAGAAACCCAATTGAATGTGGTCCAGCCTTCAGCACATGCAGGACAGATCTGGAAAGTGCTTTAATTAGACATGAAATTCACCAGGACTGGGGAGTTGATTCCTTCAGCTGCAGAGGGAAAGTGTCAGATTTTATAAAAGTGTACAGTATGCAGATGGTTAAAAGGTATCTCTATCTCATTAGAATCACCAGCACTTACTGACCCAATACATGCTCACACTCACACTGTCACTGCGGTAAAAGTTAACGTCATTCTATCATGCAGAAGAATAATGACCTCGTGGGAGGTAAAGGAACCCAGTGGGTTTGATCCTGCAATAAGACATTTGCAGTTCTTCTGAAACAATGGTTGGTCAACTCTGAAGGCTCCTTTTGGAATCATAGAAATTTATCTTTATAGTTTACTAAATTATATCCAAAACTCCAAAAGGAGTAAATTTGGGGATCACTGCTGAAAAGTTGAAAAAGAGTCAACTTAATGAAGTAAAGTTTGTGAATTTCTTCCTCAATTCATGTCTAGTGGCCAAGAGTAGTCATGGATAACTAAAAAGAACAAATAAAAAATGTAATTTAATTTTAAAAAAGATGATATCAGTAAATACCTTCGGCTCACTAAATTCTAATCTGGCACCCATCACTGAAGTTGCTCATGACCAGATGCTGAGCACGGGCTCTGAGTGACAGTGAATAGTAGACTGCTTGGCTGAGGTAATTTCTGGGTAGCTACAAAATAGGATTGCAGAGTGTTCCCTTAACTTGGAGTGATAACAGGCATGAATGAGGGGGATGAGGGAAGGATCTGTGCAGGTAGTAACATGCTCCCTAGGCTATCTCCTAGCCAGGCACAGTGGGGGATAACCAGGAACCCGCTATTCCCAGCCGGTTTCTTTTCTGCATGGATTCTGATGAGGAAATGAAGGAATGTGTAACCTCACTTACCCCATACCTACAGAACCCCTGCAGCTGAGCCAGAACCTTAGCTTCCAGGAGCTTTCCAGTCTTCAGGAGCCAGATCCCAGCTCTGAGTGGATGAAAGAAGAGAAGGCTATTATAGAGGCCTTCTCTCCTATTTAGAAGAAATGGAATGACATTAATGTTCTCTCAAGAAAGTGCAAGAGCCAGCTCCCCTTCACTTTTCCTCCCTCTGTAATCAGCAATCATTGTCTGGCTAGCTCAAATAGTAATCCAGTTGGTCAACAAGGGGCTGTACTTCCTTGCCAATCATATTTGTGACTCAGAAGATTTTCCCAATACAGGTTTAAACATTGAGAGACTTTCATGCTTCATAGAGAGCCACTCTCCCACGGCTGCCTGTTGACCTCTTCCACCAAGTCTCTAGCTGCAGGTTTCTCTAGCTGCTCAATTTGAGTCCTTTTGTGTTGGCCTTCTTGAATGAGTAGCTGTTTGAAAGCTGATTTAAAGTGAGTGTTGCTCCATCTAAAAGCTATTGGCTGAAAAGAGCACTATGCACGACAGCAGAGGGGGCTGAAAAAGCCAGGCAGGCTCTCCTGAGGTTGGCTTTGCAGATGTGCGTTGGTCTAGTAGAATTATGCAGCATTTAACTGAGGATCTTATCTTTGCATCCAGGTCATTTTTCCATAAGAAAAAAACAATGCCTCTGACATTTCAGCCAAGGAACCATCACTGTGCTCACACCAACCTGTTCCCACACACAAAACGTTATGACTGAAATATCTACTGAACAGCTCATCTGAAGGCCCAGGGTATGTTTCCTAGGCGAAAAATGTTCAGGCAAAGATTTGAAGAGAACTGTGTCCACCAGAGCAGGGTCTTTGCATAAAGTTAATATCGTCAGAGACCTGACTATAATCCATTTCATTCACTGCTACAGTTTGCTGTGTGGGTGTTTCTACAATGTGGGAAACTCATTTCATTGAAGAGTTGAATATTTTATAAGGATGTGAAGAGTTGCAAATAATCTTTTCTGTAAGGCTGTGAGGAGAAACAAAGCAGCTAATGTTAGAAAGAACTGGTACACTATTGTTTTCTGTCATTTGTACAACTCAATAGGAATATTCTAGACTTGACAGATTTATATCCTCAACTTGTTACTCCTTAAGGATTATACATATATTTACCTGTGAAAAGATCCTTTCTATTGGAAGTGGGTCCTCTTTTGAAACTCAAATAGTTTTTAAAATAAGATGATATATTGGGCTGGGGTTGTGGCTTAGTGGTAGAGCACTTGCCTGGCACATGTGAGGCACTGAGTTCGATCTTCAGCACCATATAAAAATAAATAAAAAAATAAAACAAAGGCATTGTGTACATCTACAACTAAAAAATTTTTTTAAATAAGATGATATATTAATAAAACCTAAATTATTTGTCTCTAGGAAAAATGTGTATCTTCCAAGAGCTGCCTAAAGTCTGTTATATTAACAAAAGAAAAGGCTCAGAATAGACTTTTTATGTATTTATCTAAATATATGAATAATATTATATTGTATAAAATATATACAAGTATAAATACAGTATAAAATATATAAAATATAAATAGGTATGGAGTCTATTCAGTAGTTGTCATTTCTACTCTAAAGCCATGAGATTGTACAAGCCTTAACTATAAGCAAGACATTTATTAGACAAAGTGATGCTAGTTTCCAGTTCCATTTCTCATTATCTCTTTTAAACTATGGTAGAACATGAATCGGTTTTTGTGGACCAATATTGCTTAGGCAATAGCATTTGATTAGCTTTTTTCTATGGGCAGCCTTCAGAAAATTGATCTGTGTCTCTGTATCTTTTGAATCCTTCTTTTTGTAATCCTCTCCTGGCAGTTAAGATCTGTTTTATTATATTGAATACAAGTGCTTTTATGTTTTTTAATAGAATCCCTGTTCAATAGGTAACTTCTTTGTGGAAGGACCCATGTCATACTTTTTCTGTATTCCTCAGAACCTAGTGTACTCGCCATGAGTTAGTTTCCTTTGCTTTAAATTGTTATTCATGTGGCAAAAGTAGGAATGACAAGAAGTTATGTTTAGTTGACAGTAAATTTAAAGCAAGATAGTACCATAACCATCCTCTCAAGTTCCAAAAAGAACCTTTTCCCTCTCCTCTTGTTGTAGCAACAGCAAGGTCTTCCTGACCTTCCTCCCATCCCTAAGACAGAATCTTAGTCTGTTGCCTTCCAAAAATCACAATTGTTTTTTAAAGTAGTGAAAGAAAGTCGGAAGATGAATGTACAGATTGACAGATACACATTTTATGGCAGAATCTGGATTAGAATTCAAACATTAAGAAATTTTTAAATTGATTTAGTACGTCATGAATACCAAGTCACAGCTCCCAGCAGATGACCGACTGTAAGGGAGGCAGCCAGAAAACAATTGAATGATACATTAAAGTATGCTGTCTGCCCTTTTGTAATTGTCCCGGGGTTGTGGAGAAAGCAATGCAAAGGGAAAACTAGTGAGGAGTTGCCTGAAGTGAAGGGCAAGAAGAATGGGGGACACCAGTGATTGCTTGATTCCACAGTGAGCTAGACTCCCTCCCCACCCTCCCAGGACTCCTTGCATGGCTGCTTTCAGAGCTCATTCCAGCTGTAGGAATATCAGTGGAATTGCTTATTAGAATTAACAGGTCCACAAGTCAGTGGTCTCTCTGCAAAATCCTGAAAGATAACTAATCAAAAAGTTATGGTAGCCGGGCGCTGTGGCGCAAGTCTGTAATCCCAGCACTTAGGGAGGCTGAGACAGGACAGTTGCGAGTTCAAAGCCAGCCTCAGCAACGGCGAGATGCTAAGCAACTCAGTGAGACCCTGTCTCTACATAAAACACAAAATAGGGCTGGGATGTGGCTCAGTGGTTGAGTGTCCCTGTGTTCAATCTCTAGTACCAAAAAAAAAAAATTATAGTCTACCTAAGAACATACTGTAGAGGCAATAAGCAGGATGTAGCAATAATAAGCTTGTTATTGGTTTCATCTCAGAAAAATTTTCACTTGCATGTACTTAATGTACAGAGTACCTTCAAGAGAAAGAAAAACAGCCTGCATGATGAGTCTTATACTTACTAGATCGATAAAACATAAGGAACTAATCGGGATCTCTTTAGATAATTACAAAAGATGAGCAGAATATATAACCAGGATTAATTTTACATATTGTTTATTACTTCAGGTCTTCCTAATCTCCTTGGCTTGATCTAATGCTTTTCTGTTAAGGGAACTAGTATGCCAGGCATGGATGTCTCGGATGCTATCACCTATGTTTAATGTTTTGACTATTTTGAGAGAGAGACAAAACTCTTGAAATCTATCGGTTAAAGAAAATATTTCAGGAGTCACGCACATCATTGGGCAAAATAAAATAACTTGGTCAGTTGTTTCTCCTTGCTCTGGATGGGTAACCCGAAAATCTGAGATTTTACTTCTGTCACTGTCTGACTCTGTCTTTTGACACTTCACTTCTGTTTTGTCATTGTTGTTGTAGTTGTTTGCTTTTTGTTCTGAGATAGGTCTTGCTATGTTGCTCAGGTTGCTCTCCAACTTCTAGCTGTCTTCCTACATCAGCCTCCAAGTATCTGGAACTACAGGTACATGCTGCCATGTCCAGTTTCCTCTCTGCTTTTTAGTTTCATATTTTGTAAAGCATTTAAACTAGATTATTTCTGATCTTGCCTTCTAGATCTATAGGATTTCTATTGAGAAATACAGGCAACATTTAAATGTAAATCTCCAAGCACCTACATGCAAACACCTGCATGTGTCCACATTATAACTCCTTAGAGACCTTTGAAAATTCCCCACACCCAGGGTACACTCAGAGCAGTTGAAGTTGGCTCAAAAATATTGAGCCTTAGCTTCAATATTTTTCAAACTCCCTAGGTGCTTCCAGTGTGTGTTCAGATTTGAAAACCTTTATCTTAGTGAAATGTTTTTGCGTTCCAGAGTGTACTATATTAAGTCCATTTTTCTAAAATATTAAAATACATGTTTAGGTTGGTTCCTATAGTAATAGATCTCTGCTATTGCAGGATACTTTGTTGAATATTTTATTGACTGTATATTTTGTTCCATGCCAATTTCTCTGATAGCCATATACCTTCCTTTTAGAGACAGAGCACCATTTTGGATTAGGCAGCACAGCATGAATCTTCTGTTCCTGTTCCCTATGATTAACTGTAAGCCAACAGAGAGATTCTTTAGTATATCATGAGATGTCCATAAGTTGGGCCTGGCCTAGACACAAGAGTGGATTTAGCGTGATACTGGTATGAGTTTATTCATAACAAAAGAAACTACTATTAGGATTTATATCACCATTTGGTCAGATTTTCCTTAAGTGTACAAAGTATTGAAAGGGAAGCTTTTATCTTCAGCAGTTGTTGGCTGTACCCAAAATAGAAAGTTAAAGTGAAAAAACTCAACAGCTGAAAAAGGGGATACCCAATTAAAACATGTGTGATTATAGTCTGTATAATTGTTATCTATAAGCTGGGCAACTCCATAAGTATTTGTTTATTTTATTTGAAGTGAGATAATCTTCAAATACACTGTTCCATTAAGATATGGAATTGAAATGTTCATTTACATGAATATAAATATTTTCTTATCGATCACCTAATTTTCAAGTCATTGATCTGCAAAGTTGTTTTCCTACCATGTACAGTTTAAAGTTAACACTAGTTTTATGATAGTGAAAAATCTAAATTCCTGAAAAGAATAGATTGTTTTTCTGCCTGAATGACTTCTAGTCCTTACAATGAAAGCATTTGATAGGAATATTGTGGCCCAAAATTCACTGTGGTTTTAGTTTGGCTTGCCCCAGTAAAGTAAATTATAGGAAACCTTACTTGAAAAAGATAAACGGGAACTAAGAGCAAAAACGGGAACTAAGAGCAAAAACGCTCCCCCGACCCCCTATTATGGTTTCTTGGAGCTATCTGAGGCCAACCTGACTAACTTAATTTATCAAAATAGGAAAATTTTTAAAGGAGCTGGAGATGCAGCTCAATGGTAGAACACTTGCTGAGCATTGTGAGGCACTGGGTTTAAGCCCAGTACTACAAACGCGCGCGTGTGCACACACACACACACACCCAAAAAAAAATCAGGAATGAGCAAATAAATATAAAATATTCCCTGAACCTAGGCACACTCCAAATTCCATTTTTTTATCCCACTGGGTTTTACAGACCTGCTGTCATTAGGAAGATTCTTCTGACTTATTTGATTTGTTTGAGAAATACTTTTATTGGTCATGTAGCATCCCATATAGCTTTGTCTCTACTCCTCTTGGCCTTTTTCCCCTTCCTTCCTCAAAGTGCTTTTGGAAAAAAAAAAACAAAACCCCATAGTGCCATAAAAAAATAAACTATACAAGAAAAGTGTCAGCTTTTCTAAAATTGCCTTGATAGCTGACTTTATCACTCCTCTGGGAGGCCTTCATGCTTTTCCATGAGTACTGCTATAACTAGTCATTGATAATTTAGATGAACTAGTTACCACCAGAATCCTTGGGATTATCTGATCTTTTCCAAGTAACTCTTCATTTAATCTTGCTCTATTTACAGTCCAGTTGCAGTATCACAATCTGGATCCATCCAGAACAAGGTGAATGGGATAGTTAAAGGATCGTTAAAGTTGAGTCCTAAGAGGTCACATGGAGCACCTCATTACTTGTTCCTTGATGAGCTGGCTGCACTTTTTCAGTCTTAAACTCTCTCCCTGTTGCCCCATCAAAAGGCTGCTCTGAGCCCATTATCATAGGAATTAGTAGCCTCCAGAAGATTAGGTAATGCCCTAGCCGAAAAATTTAAGATTTGGAGGGATTGTTGGAATTACCTTAAATTCTTTTGTCCAAGTAGAAAATGCGTAAACCCCAGTCTGTCTGTCCTCTAGAGTCTGTTAAAACCTCTAGAGTTTGTTAAAAGAGCCAGAGAAAAGAACTTTTTTTCTTCTTCTCTTTTTGCAGTGCTGGAGATTAAACCCAGGGCCTTGTGCATGCTAGTGCTCTACTACTGAGCTACATCCCCAGTCAGAGAGAAAAAGACCCTGAGACCTGCATGTTCTTGGTGTCAGTATTTGGAATATTTCATGGAAATAAGTTTCTAACTGACTGATTTTGTATGTAAAGCTACAGTGAGTAATTATACCATCATTATAATTTGGTAATGACTTCCTTCCTAAGGAGAGTCTGGACCGGGTCTGCAGTCGAGACTTTTCAGGTCTGGACTATATATTATATATATATATATATATATATATATATATATATATATATAGCATATATATTATATTATATATATTATATATAATAACTTTTCAGGTCTCTGTTTACTGTGAGGGCAGGAACTTAGATGGCGTGACCATAGGTCCCAATTTGCCTGGGTACCATATTTTTTTTTTAAATTATCTTTATTTTATTTATTATTTTTTATGTGGTGCTGAGGATCGAACCCAGTGCCTCATGCATGCGAGGCAAGTGTTCTACCACTGAGCCACAATCCCAGCCCTAGGTACAATATTTTGTTGTTGTTGTGCTGGTTGATGCTCATTTTACCACCAAAAGTGTGCCAATTTGGATGGTAATCACCTGATTTATCACCTAATGTGATAACCACCAAAAGGAAGAGCTATTACTGTAAACGGATTAATACCACAACCTGTGCATAAAATGTTAAAATTACCTTGTGTATTCTGAGTTTACTTTCTTTTGTTTTTGTTTTTGGGGTGGTTTTTTTTTTGGTTTTGGTTTTTTTGAACTCAAAATTGAACCCGGGGGTGCTTTATCCCTGAGCTATGTCCCCAGTCTTTTTTTTTATTTTGAGACAAGGCCTCACTAAGTTGCTGAGGCTGGCCTTGAACTTATGGTCCTCCTGTCTCAGCCTCCTGAGTAGCTGAGATTGTAGGGGTGCACCACCATGCACAGCTGTCCTGTTATTTTCAACATAAATATAGTGAATCTAAAAATGTTGTAAGACATCTTCTTTGTTTTCTGTTTGCTGACAAGAGAAGGCTCTCTAGAATTAAAATTCTGAGCTCTGTAAGTAAAATTTTTATAAGAAATCTGAAGCAGAGCAATAAAGTGCAAAATCAAGCAGGTTCTATAGCCTTCTCAGTAAGATTTGATTCTTCTCTTGGGAAATAAAGATGAGTAGATGATGCTTGAGCAGGTTGTCTTCTGAACATGCTATTTCTGGGAAAGAACCCTATTCAGAAATACCGTGTCTCAAGTGGTACCCAGCAATGCCCTAGAAAGGAACATTCCAGTAATTCCTCTGTGTGTGTGTTACTGGGGATCAAACCCAGGGCCTTATCCATACTGGGCAAGCTCATGCACTGAACCACATCCTCATCCCTCATTAATTTCTCTCTAGGCACATTTCCTAGGGAGTTTGGGGGAGTCATACAGTGGTCAGGTTCTGCCCCTTTGGGGCAGATCTCAACATAAAGGTCTTTCTTTCCCCAGGGAGGCCATTGACTTGGTCCCTGTGTGCCCACATTACTAGTGCTGCCAGCTCAGGGAGTTTATAAAATTTTGATGTAGAAATTAGGTTGTTGCTTATCTTGTACCTTCTTGCTCATAGTATTGACAGTACCACTGAATTGCTTGAGGCAGATAGCATCTCTGCGATTGCTGTGCTATTTCAGCTTTCTGCTGCTGACAACATCAGAAGTGTTTTAACAGGGTTTTAATGGGCAGCCTCTGTAGCTCCTTGGAGGGTTGCAAATAGCTGCCGTGAGAAACCCTCTCTGCTGCTCTGGGCTGACATGCCCTCTTTTCTCATCCAGCTGCTGCTTGTTTAGATGGCCGCCTTCCTGGTGACAAGCACTTCTTATTTGGGCTGAGCAGTACTAGGACTTGAATTCCAGAGATGAGATTGTGTAATATAAAAAAGGAAAGGTCTTCTAAGGACGTTTTCTTCCCATCCTGTTGGGGGCAGGAAAAATAAGGCGGGTTATGGGGAGGGGAAGCATAGGGCAAGAAAGAGGGTCTAAGTAGAAATAAGTCTGCCATTCCCAGAACCTTTCAGAGAAAAATCCTGGTGTGTCATTAAAACTCGTTTCCTTTTCTGATGGAGTCACAGGAATCTGTTTGCAGAATGTCATGCCCAGAGTCCCTGTGTTCTAGTTTACCCATATTTTAGACTTTTATTTGATGGCTGGTAGTCATACAAAAGAGGAAAACTATCTTTCTACAGAAGACCTTTTTTTTTTTTAACTATTTTATGATACCGTGGGATTTTTTTCTGATCTTATGGAATACATTTCAAGAGTTAAAGCACAGTGAATTAATACTAGTTCATCTTCTTTGATCCCATTATCTGACCTTTAGGTTCAACAAAGTAACTGAATTTCTAATCAATAACTTAAAACTTTAAATCTTAGGATGAAAGAGAATGGATATCCACTCTTCTAGAATTCTCTTTACTAAAACTTCTAAAATGCTCTTTTTACTCTTTACATACTGAAAAATGACATGATGTTGATTCCCCCATCTGTGATACCAAAGACAGTTCTTGTACTTATGCCTAGGGACACCAGGGTATCCAAAAGGGAACTTGGTAAGAATTGAAGAAAATTAAAATGGTGGCCAAAATAATAGTGATTGGTATAAAACTTTAGTCTAATCAGGAGGGAACTGTTGAAGAAGAGATGTGTATGCATTTAGAAAGTGTAGTTCATTGTTGAATCCCAGTGTTTGGAAGGATCAGCTCCTGTAATTATTTCTTTACATCACATTCCCTTCTCAGGATCATGGAAACAGTAGTTTGCCTGGCTCTTTTTCAAGAAGATCTAAGAATACTTCCTTCTAATGTCAGAGAGAGAGATTTCCTTCCCTTCAAGCTCTACATACTTAGAATTGGTTTTTATCATTATCACTCTCCAGTGTGTTCAGGCTGCCTGAGAAACATCTCCTATCAGACACTTAAGGCTATTTCACAGCCTTCTCTTTCCAAACCAAATTGATAGCACTGGGTTATCATCTGTCCTTCAGAGATTTAAGATTCTTAACTTCTTGTCACCAGCAAAGGCAAGACTTTAGCTATTAAGAGATAAATCTGATTATCAAGGTTGGAAGAAAAAAAAGAAGCCAGTATACTTCTGGGACACATTCTGAAACAGATTCTTGGGAAAGCTGAAGCCTATTTGCCCTTCACTTTCTTAGAGCTGGGCACCATTCCTAAAGCTGGTGTTGCTGGGCTACTTTGGGGACAACTCTTACCCCAAGTATGTTCATAAAAAATGCTTCATTAGATGTGCCTGTGTAAAGCTCTGCAAAGTTCTGTATCAAGAAAACTGTAGGAGGTTATATAATATAAAGAGAAAGCCACAAGAATATAAACTACTGGAGAGTGTAATGAGGAAAAGTCTAACCCCTAGAGTTATAAAGGAAGCTAATTACATCACTAACTAGAAAGTAGATTTACCTCCCTCAGCCTCAGTTTCCTCATGATGATGAAAATTATAACTTATCATGAATTTATTGGGGAATAAGTAAGATAATGCATTATAGCACAGTGCCTGGCACGTAATTAAGTGTTTGATTAACAGGGACTGATTGATATTACTATAACTGTTAAGAATACACATGCCCGGTGCTCAGTGTGTGCGCGCGTGTGTGTGTGTGTGTGTGTGTATACAAATGACTGCTTCATGGGTTCAAAGTGCTTAATTAGGGAATTTGCTAGCAGTCATACTGACATAGATATAAATATAGAGGACATATGAGGATATAAATGGCAGAATAAAATCACTTAATCAAAATGTGAACAAATAGTGAGGAGCTGTAAAGAAATGATTAAACCAAGGACTTAGCATAAACCTTTGAATGAAAGAGCATCCCTAGGCTTATCAAACCATAAATTTCAATTTTGAGAACATAAATTCTCATTTATACTCTAAAATCAAGAAACCTAGGCTTGATTAACTGGTATGGTCTTGGGAATGGTTCTTCCTTTCTCTAGGCCTCAGTTTTCTCTGTAAAAAGGAGGAATGCTGCTAATACCTGTTTTCCTTCTTAAATAAGACTCACAGAATTTTAGACCAGAAGATACCCTGGAGACCATCTACTCCAACTCTCTAGGGTATCTTCTGTTCCAAAATTCTGTGAGTCTTACTTAAGAAGGAAAACAGGTAGTAGCATTCCTTTTCACAACTGCTCAGCTGTATTTTGCCTGAAGTACAGATGTTTTTTTGATCTCCCCTGGTAGCTTTCTCTGAAATTTCAGATTCCTGCCCCATGTCTGTAGCTTAGCAGTAAGTTAACATGGTTAATTTGTTCAGTTTTATTGCTGATTCATTTTGGTGACTCATATCACATGATGAGTAGGAATTCTAAATGTTTTCTTCAATGACCAAAGATCTTGGACAAGGCAGGCCTGGGGCCACACTATAACTCCAGGTTGATTCCCCTTACTTATTCCCCAATAAATTCATGATAAGTTATAATTTTCAATTGTTGGGTCTTTGGTCTTTGCTTTGGAGTTTCCTTTTATCTCAGTGAGCTGCCTTGATGGTTTCCTGTTGTCCTGTTTGCTCCATTCTCAAAAGGGGCTGAGAAATTGTTGGCCACATAGGAGCTGGCCCTCTAGGTTTCTCTCAGTAGTCACATACCATTACTTTCCCGGTTTAGTTGTTCCCAAGTTTACCAGCTTAATTCTACACATTTGAAGAACATTAATGCAGTATCTTTCTTTCCTTTTTACAACTGCAATTGGTAATTGTGGAATGCATTTCTTGCTAGTGTTAATTTTACTTTCAGTATGTGACGGGATGTGGGGACATTTGTAAATAAAGATTCAAAACATTTAAAAAGTTAGTAGGGACACCTCTAGTCAGTGGATATTTCACGTTTTGCTCTGGCATTTTTTTAGAGAAGTAAGACTCATTTCTCCTTTTTTTATCCTGACCACATCTGCCTTTGTATTTGGACCTGTCAGTGTTAGAAGAGCACAGATTATATGCTAAATGGTTACCTTTTTTTACTTAGTAAATTGCTTTCTGAATTCCCAGCACAGATCTAATTCCGTTTGCTTCTAAAGTTTACCTTTTACACTTGTGTTGGTTTTAGCCAGTGGCTACTGTGTCAAAGGTCATGAACTTGTACACTTCCTCCCCAAAGTTTCACAGTGTCAGTGTCTAGTTTGTCAGGATCCCTCTAGATTAATTTAGTTAATTTTGCCGTCGTTGGTTAGTTCATAACATCATAAGGTCTTTTTCTTCTCTCAAATGAATAGCAAACAAGGTACAAAGGAGGAGAAGGGAAAGGAATGGAATTCATCAGTTTTCTCAGTATCTTAATTATCTTAGTTTTAAGTTGTTCTGTAAGTGTGTCTTTATGGATGTAGTTTTACCAGCTTAAAGCATCTAATTGAAAACAGATCCTTAAATCTCTCTGGATCAAGAAGCAGTAGTAAGCCCTCAACGTCTTATCCCTGCAATCCCCAACCACGTAGGTGTCCTTGTATCTGATGCGTATGTAATCAGTTTATTTTCCAGCTTCTTTCTTCTACCTAAAAGCTTAGCTTGATCCAGTGTGGTGATGGAGGGGATATTATTCCTATTTTAAATGGGTACAACCAAAGTAGGAAGGGTGGGGCTTAATTATCAGTTCTTGTTCAAAAGATCTGTCTTTACATTTGGTATCATGGAGACAACCCACATTGTTCTCAGCTATAGAATATATGATTGTACTTTTGTAACTTAAGTTTTACTTTTTCCCCTATCTCATGCTAATTCTGGTTTGATACTGTTCTGTGTTCAGAAATAGCATGATTCCTAAAGTGCCTGCTGACCAATGTGATATCTGTCACAGACACTTTCACTTTTTTGTTCCATCTGGAGTCTTCTAAAAAGAATTAAGGAAATATTTATTCTGTGATACCTACTTTTCAGGTGACTCCATCTGGTCAAAGAAGTGGCAATACTTGAAGAATTTAAATTATGTTGTTTTTGTCTTTAAATGACATTAATACTTTATCTCTTTTGCATAGCTGAAGAAGAAAATGTTTAGATAATTTTTGTGACTTTTTTTTGGGGGGGGGTACCAGGGATTGAACCCAGGGGTGCTTAACCACTGAGCCACATCCCCAACTCTTTCTTTTTTAAAATTTTTTTGTAGTTGTAGATGGACAACCTGCATTTGTTTGTTTATTTTTTTTCCCCTGTGGTGCTGAGGATCGAAGCCAGTACCTCACATGTGCTAGGCAAGCACTCTGCCACTGAGCTACAACCCCAGCCCCCCCAACTCCTTTTAATACTTTATTTAGAGACAGAGTCTCGCTAAGTTGCTGAGTCTAGCTTTGAACTTGCAATCCTCCTGCCTCAGCCTCCTGAGCTGCTGGGATGACAGATGTGCATGACCATGCCCAGCTTTGTAACTGTTGTGACCATTGTGCAGAGATCTTTCTCAAGTAAATCTCATGCTTGCTTACTTCTTAAAGCAGAATATAGTAAAGATACTTGGATCTAGGACAGGCCCTATCCCGTAGGAGGCATGCAGTCCTTATTTGCTGAATTGTGTTGAATGGCCGTGAATGTTTAGTTTTGTACTAGGTCTTAGATCTGAAAGGTTGGGTTTTGTTTTGTTTTGTTTTAAATGTCACATTTTTTGCTCAAATGCAAAAAGCTTGAGTACTCATGTGTATTTCCTGTCATTTTGTTTATTTTTTGCCATCAAGGCTGACAACTTTATCTGTTAGAGAAAGAGACCTTCTGTTGTCCACCTCACATGTGCCAGATGCATATGGCTCTACATGAGATGTCTCACTTAATCCTAACAGCAACCTCTAAGATAGCTGTCACTGTATCAGATTTACATATGAGGGAACTGAGGCTTATAGAGATTAAATGTGTTACTATTATCTGTTCCCTGCCTGTGATATCTGATAATATACCTTTCCTTTTTAATTTGTTACTTATAGTCCTGAGGACCAGAAATACAGGTAAATAAATGACACACAAAATAAAACCTGTTCTCCTGGGTCTTCCTGATGGGATCCTTAGGAGGGAAAGGATGACAAAAATTGGGAGAGGATATCTGGGTTAGAGATGTGTGAGCTGTTTTCTCTGGGTGCTGATGCCACTTTCATAGAAGTTGCAGTTACTCCGTGGTTAAGCTCATGTTGTATTGTTAACCAGGATGAATTGATTTTGGCTAGACTATTTTCTTATCTAAAAACAAAGGGATTACCTGAATGAGTCCTGGAAGACTTTCCTAGAGGGGTTACAGACTGCTGAAGAGCTAATGAAATTTATGGGTCTTCTCCAGAAAAAAACTCACAGACATCCACGCATGCACAGTGTTGCATGTGCTTTCAGGGACCTCTCTGAAATCCATCCCTGGACATGGATTAAGATCATTCATTTGGCTTCTGTGGGTGGATATTAATCATTAATGCTGTTATAACTAAAACATGTCCCTAAGACCAGAACCATAATCAAGGATAGGAACCCTAAGAACTGGGGAAAGTTAGAAACAGAAGAGGGCTTTGGCTCTAGGGTGGGGGGATTCATGTTTCCTCTTGAATAAAGTGGGGCCAGCAAGTAGATGGTGGAGCTAATCTTGCATGCCAGGGAGACCTGTGGCGCCTTGGCTGAGAGAAGGGCAAGAAGAAGAACGAAAAGTCAGGCACTGGTTCCATTGGTTCTGTTCAGTTGTACCAGTCTCTCAGGGAGCATAGTACCTGGAACTCAGGCAAGGTCTTCATACCCTGAGGAACACTTTTTTTTAGAATTAGAAACTTTTTGTACTGTTCTCATTTTCTATGATGATTTTCTTCTGTTCTCTCCTTGATTTTATGTAAAATTGGCACTAAGGTCATATGCAGAAGGTGGGTTTTGCATATATACGAGCCTCTGGAAAAGGCACAGCAGGTGACTTAGTGGTGACAGCACTTCTGTTTTTTGGGAGTGGACTTTTGGGGCATTAAAGTCAGAGGCTCAGGCACAGATGCAGCCATAAAATCCCTCCTCACGTGGAGGCGCCCCTTTTGGATTTCCAGCCCTACAGGTTTTGCATCTTATAGACACCAGCAGTTGTATCTTCCCCATTCTTTGGCAAGTGTAACTCCTATTTGGAGGATCAGTAACCCGGCTCTTAATCAAAGCTTTGAACTGTTTCAGTGATAGGAAAATCCTTTATTATTTTGCTTTGAGATTCTTTTAATTCCAGTTATGTTGAGAAAATTACAAAGGAGACTATAGACACATTGTAATCTTTAACCAGAAAAGCTGCCTTAACAGGAAGCCATAATTTACTGTGTATTTTAAAAGGATTTGAAAGTACTACAGTCATGGGTCCAATAAGTGCAGTGTTTTCCCAAATCATTGAATGCTACACTAAAGAATGAAAGCTATCACCTTTTAAATCATGGTCCAATTTTCTGTGTCTAAATATAATAATTTTTCTTCTAGGCATCCCCAGTCCAAATTGGCAAACCGTATTCTTATGCTTCTAAAACTTCTCCATTTAACTCTAATAGAGAAATGTTTATTAGATCCCTTTTGCCCAATCCTCTGGCCTGCTACCAGCTTAAAATTTTCTTGAAAGTAGGGTTTTATCTTAAAATCAATGTTAATATTTTATTGTCTTCATATATGCATATGTATATATGCACACACTTTGTTTTGATACATAAGCTGTTTATGTCTGTCTAGTTACTTAAATGTTTTCCCTAACAATTTCAGGCAAAACATCTTTCCCTGGCCCATCACTACATGCCCCTCAGAAACACTACAATAAGAAAAAAATGATAGTGGTTGTATTCTTGTTGCTTTCTTTTATCCCCATTTCACAGGTAAGAAACATGTTTGTTAAGTCTCAGGCGTTTGCTCAACCCCTGGCAAAGCCGCTTCTAACCCATGCCTCACTTGACCTCAAGTCTATAATGCAGGAACTGGGCGTTAAGGAATCCTGCCTTCAAAATGCATTAGAAGGAGAGTTCAAAACAGTCCTCAAAGATGGTGGCTGTGTGTCATTATTTGTGTAGTGTTCTTTGTTTCCCATGCCATCTAGAAGCAACAAACTTGGGGTGGACATGTGTTTTATGTAACTGAATGTACTGACAGAAAAGTTTTCTAATTAGATAGACTTGACAAAAGCGAGTAGGGTAATCTTCCTCAAAATTGTTACCTGACAGTTGGGCAATCATTTTTCTGTTGTGTACATAGAAATATCCTCAGGTAGGAATCTTGTACTAGTTGCAGTCTGGCAGTCCCTTGGAATACAGTCTTTTCCACAGTCCATGTTCTAGTCCTGCCCTGAAAACCCCCTGACACATAAAGGAAAAACAAAAGAACAAAAAAACTCTAAATCTCTTAGTTTCATCCTGAGAATCCAGGACCAGTATTCATTTTCTTAAGATGTAAAATTATCAAAATGGTAAGAAATTCTTTGCAAGTCCTGTTGCAGTCTGAATTGGTCTCTCTCCTCCATTGCTGCTTTATTAGCATTTTGAACCTTCATGACTGTATGTATGAGAAATAATAATAATTATTATTAAAACAACTACTTTCTTTATTTTAGAGTGGTGTATATATTTAGCAGATCACTGCAGCTAGCCTTGAGCTACAATTGTAAGATACAAAATTACGTTGCCTGCATCAGTTGGGAATTTCATGGAATTTGCTTCTAGTTGACTGTATTTCCAGATGGTACCATGTGCTTAAGTGTTTGTTTTAAGCCTCCAAGAAGTCATTCCTTTGCAATGATCTGTAGCCAGACTGCTCTCCCTTGGGACTAACCTGTGTGACTAATTTGAGTAGGAGTGTGATAAACTTTGTTACTACTTAAGAAGGCTGTAAAAATACTTCTCTCCTTCCCCCCACCTCATGATACCTAACAACACTCTTTGAGGGATAATAGAAAGGAGGTGGTGAAGATTAGAGCTGATTGAGAAGGTTCTAAATGCCCAAGTTTCATTTCGGAAGCTTCACACCTTTGGGCCCCAGGGAAGAGTTGTGACCCCATGCTTTTACAGGTTTCCTAGTAAAACCTGAGCTTCCCAGAACACTGTGTGGCTAATGGCTTTTGCAGAAGTGATTTTACAACTAAAGATGGCCATCAACCAGCCTTGTCTTAGTTCATCGTCCAGATCTAAAAATGCCTGCTAATGTGACTTATTGTGCTAGTTAAATACTTCTAAGAAGTATTTCTATTTAAGTTACAGTCTTCTCGTCAAAACATGGTCAATGGAGAGCTTCCCTAGAAGGAGAACAAGCCAGCTTGACATGGAGGTGAAACATGTATGGAATTGAAAGACTAGAGAGGGATTCTTGCCTTGACCCTTGTATAACTCAGAGGGTGCTTAGACAAGTCACGGCCTTTCTGTCCCATTTTCTTTTACTTTAAAATGAAAGGATTGGGGACTGGGGTTATGGCGCAGTGGTAGCGTGCTCCCCTGGCATGCGTGAGGCACTGGGTTCGATCCTCAGCACCACATAAAAATAAAATAAAGATATTCTGTCCGCCTACAACTAAAAAATAAATGTTAAAAAAAAATGAAAGGATTGGGCTAACTCTTTGGTTTTCAAACCTGCTTTATAATCTCTCCCCACCTAATAGGAGATTCTTTTTTCTAATAAAATTTTATGCAAGACCCCAATATCTAAAACAGGTATAAGTAGAGATGCTTTGGCTAATGGAGAGTACTGGGAGAATCCCTCTCTGGCTTCAGTTCTGGCCCCTGAGGTGCTTTTCTGGCCTAGTTTATTTGAGCTTTCTTTAAGAGCTCTTCCAGCTGGGGCATTCCATAATTTTAATTAATGTGAATTGAATATTATTAGTAGCAGGTTTGGATTTTATTTTTCCACTCAGTACTCACATCAGGGAGGAAAAAAGGTCTTAAATTACAGCGTAATTTAAGGTAGTAGAAGGTGAAATTCATTGCTATTAAGGACTAGTATAGCCTAAGCATATGATTCTTGGAAGTTATGGAAATTCATAATAAAAATCTTCTTTTTCCATTCTAAAATGCATGGAGCAAGAATGCAGATAAGAAGGTAAATGATAATAAACCTTGTAACTGTTAGAGCACACTTCCTGAACATTTCTCACTGAGCATTAGTGTTCCCTTCTCTTTTTTCTTCCTTGGTCTTTCAAATCCTGGATTACTGCACCACTGCTGAGCAGCTCGGAATCCTGACCTAGGAACACTTTATTTATTTATTTATTTGGTTCCCATGTCCTCCTCCGACTGAAGCCAGATCTGACGTGCTGTGATTTCTACCTGTCGTCTCATCTAAGACCTTGCAGATTCATCACTAAACTGTGGTATAAGATTAAATTCTGAGCCTTCCAGGAAACCGCTCAGATATGTTCCTGTACTGTTGTCAGTTGCAAAATCAACAGCTCTCCCTCCCAGGGCGAGGAGTTTCCTTCTCCTCTGGTGGGCTCCCTGTGGCCATGCAGCAGCTGCTAGGAGCAGATTAACACCTACAGTTCCAGACCAGTTTAGAGCTTCAGAGTCCTGGTCTGCAGCATTTTATCAACCCACGTACCTGATCATTCCGGCCTGTCCTGAGCCACAGCCTTTCCCAGACAGCAGCTCTTCCACTAATAGTTAGAACTGTACCCCTGGCCCAGGATTTATTCCCTACAAAAATAATAATAGCAAATACTGTTTAGCATTTTCTCCCAGCCAGGCCATGTCCTAAGCACTTTAAATGTGTTAACTCATTCAGGCTCCTTGGCCAGGTGAAGACTGAAGGACAGGATGGTTTCCAGGATCCTTCTTGGCTGCTTATAACCAATGGCTTGCAGACAGGCAGGCTGGGCAGATCCCAAACAGTTGTCCTTCAGTTAAAATGCATAATTTTGAAAATGTGGAGATTTTGACCAACAAATGAGCCACTTGAGTTGTTGTTTATATATGAGGAGGGTTGTTTGGCAGGTGGAGTTATTATTCTGTTATGTTAAAATTTATTAACAAGGGCTTAATTTCATTCCAAACAGATTGTGTCAGGGCGACTGTGCACTGCAGAAGTACAGTGAAATATGAGAGTCCTGAGCCGTTAGTGATGCTGAGCCTGAGACCCCAGCTAGTCCTACCTCTTCTAAACAGCCACAGCCATGAAACTTTCTTGACCTTTTCACCTTTAAACTTTGTTTGAACTTGGAAAGAAGCCTTTTGAATTGTTAAAAAAAAAAAATAAGAGGAGGAGGAGGAGAAAGAAAGACAAGGGGGAGAAAAAGAGGCTGTGGAAGAGATATGCAGACTGGGGGGAAAGGACTGATTATATGTTAGCGTAACAGTAATACCAGGAAAATAATCCTCCTCTGTGTATGAGTTTCTGCTACCGGGAGCCACAGGGTAATCAGC
This sequence comes from Xerus rutilus, assembly GCA_028644305.1. Classification (NCBI taxonomy): domain Eukaryota; kingdom Metazoa; phylum Chordata; class Mammalia; order Rodentia; family Sciuridae; genus Xerus; species Xerus rutilus. The sequence goes on along the minus strand of CM053402.1, from coordinate 32,079,929 downwards.
TCACATGACATACCCAGAGGCTAATGCTAGCCTGTGCTGTTTGTGAACATATTCAAACAAAGGCTGATTATCCAAACAAGAATTTGGACTGGAGCAGTCGGACCAGTTAAATTATAGTTAGTAAAACTTGGCGCCTTATGAGCTTGGAATGTTCCAATTGCAGCTGGATCTTCGTTTGTCAGGCAGCCTCACTAAGCAATAAAACCAGAGATATTTATCTCTCCAGGACTCCATTTAACTCCTTGGGTGCAAAGAACAGAGTGCCAACTATCATAGCTCAGACTCCTGGCAACTTTTGCATCCTGTCCTGCCAGAGTTAATGAGCAGTGGCATTTTCCTGGTGTTCCATAGGAAAGTGGGAGGGCAAAGGCAAGTTGCTCTTTTTCTTAGATCTTACGTTGGAGAGAGAATAATGGTTATTCATTTATTCTGTTAAGTGCTGGTACGGAGAGAACCCTGTACCAGATGCTGTTCATGTACAAATAAGTAGTATAAAATAGTTAATTGTACAAAGTTTACAAAATATTATGAGTAATTTAGTGGAGTGATGGAGAAGATAGAGAAAAGCTTTTGGAGAAAGTGTCATTTGAGCTGACTTTGATGGAAGGTAGGATTGGATCTCTAAAGGTGGCTCTCAAGGTGGTTTTATACAGAGGAAACAGCACCAACAAGGGAGCCGAGGAGGGAAAATTGGGTAACAGTGTGAAGAAAACTAGTAAGAGAAAGTTCAATAAGTAGATCCAGACTATGTGGAGAGGACTTAGGATACGAGGCACGAGAGAGTGGTGCTTGGTAAGCAAGAAGCAAGAAGCCATTAAAAGCCATTTTGGGGGTCTGTGGTATAGCTCAGTGATAGAGCACGTCTTGCGTGCATAAGACCTTGGATTGTGTCTGCAGCAAAACATAACTGTCTTTAATGATAAGTTAACATATATTAAAAGCTTACCATATGTCATGAGAATTCCTCCTCAAAATAATTCTTTAAGAAAACAGAAACTCAGGATAACTAAGTATCTTTCCCAAGATCACACAGCCCATGAGTGGTAGAGTCAAGATTCAAACACAGACTGAATTTAGATCCGCTCTTCTATACTATGCTCTGTTCCTTTTAAGTTTGCTGACTTTATGATCACAAGGCAGAATGGATTAGGCACATTTTTTTATGGCTGCTTCCTAATGGATCACCACTATTTCTGAGTCAGATGCTATGGTAAGAGAATTACTTTACACGGATGATTTCTCTGTTGGAGAAAATACAGTTATAGTCATTACCACCCTGAGTTGGTTTAAACATATGGTTTACAATAAGTTCCTGGGAACAAGAGTATTTCCTTTTGACCAGTTCCCTCATAACAGGACAGTCTGCTCTCGTAGTTACTTCTGACAGTGATTTTATGGTAGTACAGAGCCTGCTGGCTGGTCTTGGGCTTTATGTGTTGCCTTTTCTGAGAAATACATTCGATACCATTAGTTCATGGCTGGCTCTCTCTTTCCCGGTTTCCACAGGGTATCTTCACCGTATTCTTATCCTCTGCTGACCTTGCCACTGTCTTGTTTTCTTTCCTGTCCTCTTTGATATACTCTGTTATTGTAAGCCAGGCTTGTGGCTTCTGGAAGGGGTGATTGGCAGGGTCAGTCAGACATAAGCACTGAAACGTGTGTCCCAGAGGTGGAAGCCAGATTTCCTCTCGGGGCCCTGAGGCCAACCTCCTGTGATGGCTTCATGGCTAGAAATAGCAAAACTCGAAATGGATATTGCAGATAGTCCAGACAAGCAAATAAGAAGTCCAAATGTTTGGAAACTTAAGGTTTTTACATTTATTAGTGGATATTTTTAGCAATAGAAGCAATACAGCATATCTTTGTGCCAGTTCCTCCTCTGCACAGCAGATGGGTTGGGGTTTCCAGTTCTTGGGTACTGATAATAGTCTGCCCATTTTTGAAATGAAAAGGTACAAATGAATAAACTAGCAGGTTACCACAGTACAGACAGTAGGAGTTACTTAGCACCAACGTCTTTATTTAACTTAAGACAAATTATCTGCATACTGAATTTGGAGAGGAGATTATAGTTTCAATAGCAGTACCATCAAAGATAGTGATCTATCCAAGAGGAAAGCGTGGCTTTGAAATGCTTGTGTTAGCTCTACAGATAGTCAGGTTTGGGTTTTGGGTTTTGTTTTATTTTATTCAGTTGGCAAAGCCTCTAACAGCTCTGAAACCTTTGGGAAAGCTGTTGAAATTCTAGAGATAAGGTTTTTAACTTATGATGCTTTTGGAAATTTGGTGGGATAATGATGAGCAAATCTCCCTTCCTGATGTTAATCATTTGCATTTTATCAGTGACTCTAAGATTAATATAAAGAGAGGGCTTCATTTACTCTGGCTGATCATGTTTCAGTGCGTTACTGTTTCAGGAGTAGCAGAGGATAACATGCAACTGTTAAGATCTAGATCATGCTAAAAGTATTAAACTTGGCTTTCAGAGATTAGCTTTTTCCTACTTAAAATTAAGAACTCAAAGATTTTAATCAAGATAATCCTAAAATGTCTTAAGGTGCAACTAATTCTGGGGGTGATACCACTTGAAATAGTAAGGACCAAAGGAGAAATTGTGAGTTAATGTTTACTCTTTTATTACTATTTTAATCAAATGGCTTTACAACTTGACCTTTTAAATGTGAATATATTTTTTAAAAAATACACTCAGATATGTGAAACCATAACTGTTCTGTTGGAGGTTCATAGTCCTAAAAGTCTTCTGCTTGAATTTTAAATATATATGTAAAAATATTTTGGTTGGGGCTTTCTGTATGGGCACTTGCATTATCCTGGTGGCAAGTGGTGTAGGTAAAAGCATCTTGTGTGTGTTTGGGGTCTGTAACCGTGCCACCTCAAGCAAGGACAGCCACAGCATGAGCTGCCGCTCACTGAACACCTGCTCCGTGAATGGCATTCCTATAGGCACGTCAGAGGTATAATTTCTTAACCTTACAATAATCCTGTCAGGTAGAATAATATTTTTATTTCATAGAATTAAAAAAAAGCTGAGCCTGTGAGAAGATAAGTAGTAGAATCAGACTTTGAACCCAGGTTCTCTGACTCAGTCTATATTCTTTTCTCTACACCATGGTGTTAAAAAACTAAATGGAGCTGACACTCATTTATGTCTTACCTGTTTTAGCTGGGCACCATGGTGCACACCTATAATCCCAGCTACTCTGGAGGCTAAAGCAGGAGGATCTGTTGAGCCCAAGAATTGGGGCCAGCCTGGGCAACATAGGGAGACCCCATGTTTCTTTTTTAAAGAGTTTTAAGCTTCAGTATATATATTCTAAGAAGTAATTAAGCCCTGAACTTAAAGGGCTCATTTCTTTTAAATTCCTTTCCAACACACTAAAGTTTATTTTAACTAAACTCCCTCTCCCATCAAAAAAGCATTCTTAAAAGATACCAAGGGTTGCTATTCTTAAAATGATTTTTGATGAAGTCAAATGTAAAAATAGTTTAGGCATTTGATTAGATTTCAATATGCCACCCGGACTTGGGAATTTTCCTTTGTTTGGGCATTAAAGGACTCCTGCCATGAGAATCTTCTGTTCTTCCCCCTCAATCCTCACTCTCCATCCCTTACCCTATGGAAGAGTTCAACCTTCAATTATCCTTCAGTTAAGCTGTCTTTGAGTGGGTGGGAGACCTTCAGTACAGTAGGCAAAGTGGATCAGTGGATTTAATATTAGAAGCTTGACTATCGAACATAATTCCAACAGTCAAGGAATTTGTTGTTACTACTGATCCATGGGCTGGAGTGCAGCTCAGTGAGTGGCAGAGCCAGCGAAGGAGCCTGTTGGATGGCCCAGTGCCTACGTCTCTCTTTGCCTCTGGGTTCTCTACTTGTATCATTCCATGATTTAAAGCATACACACACAACTTAGCCAACTGTTTATGCTAATGAAGGAAAAATGAAAAGTAAAATTAACTAATAATATAATAGCTCAAAGCCAAAACCAATTAAAAACTGTACTTATGCTTTCTCCCAACTAACAGCATTTAACACATAGAAAAAGGTTTGTTGAATAAATGCTTAACTTTTCTGAGAAACAAAAAGCTAGATGCAGTTTTTTTGTTTGTTTATTAAAAGGGAATAGTTTCCCAGTGGTAAGTATGTGTATGTATATATATATATACCTAGAACCATAAATTCTTGTTATCTAAGAGAAAGAAGCCAAGAACTTGAGGATGACAGTGTGAGAATCAGAATCTGACCCAAAGGAGAACTTTGGACACGGCCTGATTGGCCTTTGCCAAATCACTATACCTTAAGACACAGGAAGATGTGTACAGTGGTGTTTGAGAAACTTTCAGGTCTGCTTTAGACCGAATCCATATTTGGTTTATGTCTCTAGGGCTCTCACCCTGCTCTCAGATGCTTCAGACATGGCAAGACCTTTCCCTGACTCGCCTGTGATTCCCAGGCAATTTAGAAGGACATCACTGAACGCAAATTTGCCAAAAGCTATAACAGAAGCTATAGTTACAATCTCATAGATGCAAGTAGCCTGGAATCAGAAGCTAAGAGAAAATTTACATTCAGGGTCGTGTTTCTTCTACCAGGAAGTCTGCTTTTTGGTTAGATAAATTTATTGTACTTTTCTCAGGCAATGTTGAGTTGAAGAAACGATGATCACAGTTGAGCCCAGTTCTGTAAAGTTTACCTTCTGCATTATCTTTTTTTTTTTTTTACCTTCTGCATTATCTTTATGAGTTAACTTTGATTTCTTCCAAACAGATCTTTTATAAAAAACAAAAAAAGCAGAACATCCACCAATTTATTGAGATGAGATTGACATACAAAAAGTTGTACATATTTAATGTATACAACTGAATGAATTTGAAGGCAAATGTATATTCATGAAACCATCACCAAAATCTGTATCATAATCTATCCATCACATCTAAAGTTTCCTCCTGCTTTTCTTTACCATATATATATATATACATATATATATATATATATATATATATATGTATATATATATATATGTATATATTTATGAATGATAAGAACACTTACTATGCCAGGCATGGTGGCACAGGCTTGTAATCCCAGCAGCTTGGGAGGCTGAGGCAGGAGAATCGCAAGTTCCATGCCAGCTTCAGCAACTTAATGAGACACTGTCTCAAAATTAAAAAATAAAAACAGGCTGGGGATGTAACTCAGATCTTAAGCGCCCCTGAGATCAATTCCTAGTACAAAAACCAAAGAAAAAAACAACAAACCCCCCCACTTATTATAAGATATACTCTTTCTGAAAAAAAACATTAAAAATACACAATACAGCATTGTTAACTGTAGGTATATTGTACAGTAGGACTTACTCATCCTCTATAATGAAAACTTTATACGCTTTAATTAATAATTCCCCTTTCCTCCCTTCTCCCAGCCCTTGCTTTTTATATTGCAAGAAACTGAGTATTTTGGGTGTATTATGTAAGTAGTGTCATGTATAGTGTTTATCCCCTTTAACTGCCCTACTTCACTTAGTATAGTGTCTACCTGATTCGCTCTTGTTGTCATAAATAGCAGGATTCTTTTTATTTTGAGGGCTGGGTTATATTCCATTGTATCTATGTACCACATTGTCTTTATCCATTTATCTACTGATGGACGTTTACTTTGCTTTCCTGTCTTGACCTCTGTGACTGATGCTACAGTGAAAATGGGAGTGCAGATATCTCTTCAAGATCCAGATTTCCATTCCTTTGGCTGTATACCAAGAAGTCAGATTGCTGGGTCGTATGGTGGTTTTATTGTTGATTACAAAACAATTTCTGAGTTTCCTCTATATTGTTTTCTACAGTGGCTGCACTAGTTCACCTTCCCACCAATCCTGTACAAGGATTTCCTTTTCTCGCCAACATTTCTAATCGTTTTTTTTCCCTTGATGGTAGTCATCCTAACAGGTGTGAGGTGGTATCTCCTTGTGATTTTGATTTGCATTTCTCTGATGATTTGTGATAATGAGCTATTTTTTTTTTCATAATACCTGTTGGACAGTTTTATGTCTTCTTTGGAAAAATGTCTACTTGGTTCCTTTGCTCATTTTTAATGAGGTAATTTTTTCACTCTTGAATTGTAGGTAGTTCTTATGTTAACCTTTTATCATATAGTTGGTTTGCAAATATTTTCTTCCATTCAATGGGTTGCCCTTTCATTTTGTTGATTACTTTCTTTGCTAATGTAAAGCTTTTGTTTTTTTCTCTGTTTTTGCTTCTGTCACCTGTGCTTTCATGTCATATCCAAGATATCATTGCCCAGGACAATGTCAAGAAGCTTTTTCTCTATGTTTTCTTTCTGGAGTTCGTGTTTCTAGTCATATGTTAAAGACTTTAACTTTGAGTTGATTTTTGTGTGTGGTATGAGATAAGAACTCAATTTCATTCTTATTGAGAACTTCACTTCTAATCTCTTGTATTCTACCATGAGTTATTGGTGTCACATCCTTAATAAACTACTTATTGATTAAGGAATTATGTATGTTCCATGACAAATGAGCAGGAATGGGCCCAGATCCAAATTCAGAGACCCATGAATTCAAGTTTTGATTCAAAACTTGTCTAGGTCTTTTGAGTAGGTCTTGAATAGGTCAAATTGACTAGGTCTTTTCCATACTTGTATCTCAAAAAATCTAGAGACAATTTAGGAAGACTTAGATGTGAATGCTGTTTGAGCCTAGAGTAAGCACTGTTACCATGACATTCAGACTCTCATGGTTCCTTCATGAAGTTCCCATTCCTTGCCTGAAATAGCTGTCTTGGAGTAAGTCACTGCTAGAGACATCAAGAAAAAGAATAACATAAGTATTTTATATAGCTGAAGGATTTCTTAACATGCTAATTACTTAAGCTCTAAAAAAAATAGTATGTTGATTTAAAGCATTTTTAAACTTTTTTATTTTTTTACTTAAGTAACATTTATTGTAGGAAAACTAAGAAAAAATACAGAGGCAAAAAGCAGGAAATTAAAATCATTCACAATTTCATTAACTAGAGTTAACCACTGTTTTACAGCATCATCATTAAGGAGTACATACTATTCCATCATTAGATTTATTTTGGCAGTGTTAAAAGGTAGTGTTTTGTTTTGTTTTGTTTTGTTTTGTTACTGGTAAAGGGGATTGAACTCAGGGCCGCACACATGTTAGGCAAGTGCTCTACCACTGATCTACATCCTCAGTCCTTTTTAATTCAATTTAATTTAATTTGAGGATAGGATCTCACTAAGTTGTCAAGGCTGGACTCATATTTAGAATCCTCTTACCTGAGCCTCCCAAGTAACTGGGATTTATGAATGTGTACTACTGCACCATGCTAAAAAATAGTGTTCTTAAAAGACAAAGAAGTAAATTTTCAATTGATTAAAAACAATAATAATAATAAGGAAAATCTATTCATTCTAAGTAAATAACATGAGGAAAGGCATGTGTTGGTAAACAGGGTGACCAGAGGTTAATGAAAATCAGCCAGGTATGGCGCTGCACTCCTGTAATCTGTGACTCAGGAGGCTGAAGCAGGATGATCTCAAGTTCAAGGTCAGCCTCAGCAATTTAGCAAGACCTTATCTCAAAATAAAGAATTAAAATGGGTTTTACTTTGGTGTTAAATGTGCCTAAGTCTCATATGCTTCATTTACTCCACATTTTTAAAAATGAGATATATAAAATAAAATAAAATAGAGACAATGAAAAACACGAGAAGTAGCAATTTTTTAAAATTTAACTATAATTACATAATTTGTGATCCCACTATTTATCTTCTAAATGTAGTATTACATTTACATTAGTATTACATTATCTTCTAAAAGTAAACTCTAATTTTAGGTAGTATTTAATCAATATTTTAAATAATTGTTTTATTTATTTATTCTTATGTGGTGCTAAGGATCTAACCCAGTCCCTCACACATGCTAGCAAAGTGCTCTGCCACTGACTTGCAGCCCCAGCCCTTAATCAAATATTTTTGACCCATATAAAATTTCTTATTTTAAATGTAAAAAATTGTCCCCAAACAATCTAGTGTCAATCAGTTTTTCTCCTTGGTAGAATATTTCATATGTGCAAATCAGTTGTTGAAGTACTTCCCTGTGGTTTTTAAATGGCAGCCTTGCAAACAGGAGATACCAGGCTCTCATAAGAAAGCAGCTCCGTAGGCCAGGCTCAGTGGTGCATGCCTATAATCCCAGTGGCTCTGAAGGCTGAGGCAGGAGGATCATGCGTTCAACCACTGCAACTTAGAAAGACCCTATCCCTAAATAAAAATACAAAAAAAAAAAAAGGGCCGGGGATATGGCTCAGTGGTTGAGCACCCCTGGGTTCAATCACCAGTACCAAAAAAAAAGGCAGCTCCTCAGGGGCCGCCATAGTTAATCCTTCTGTTTCATGACCATGCTGTTTGTACTTTTTCCCTGCCTTCTGCAAAATCACCAGGGCTGTGGAGCTGACAGGGCAGCTCTTTGGAGTTTGGGGAACATTCCTTGTGGACACAACATAAGTTAAACCTGGAAGGTTTCTCCTCTGACATGTGAGAAAAACGGAAGCCCTGAGGGTTCAAATGACCCATTGTGATTGAGAGGACTGGGACTTAGAATTCTGGCTTTCTAACACCCAAATTTGGCCTGCCTCACATACGGACAAGGATTCTTTTCAGTCGCAGTAGAGCCCTATAATCATCATGACCCCAGACCTGATCTAAGGTGGCATTCTAGAGGTGGTTAAGCAAGTGATAGGTTTAAAATAGGTCGAAATGATTCCCCTATGTCTCTTCTTTTAAGTGCCCTAGGAGCCCCAGTGTTCCAGGGTAAACAGCAGCTACAAAAAGGTTCTGGGCATGGCTCACCTGGCATGGCCTCATGGGAACCTGTATACCTGAATCATACCTGTTGGTTCTGGCTAACTCTCTTGTTAAGAGCTTTTCTGAGCCAGGCATAGTGGTGTGCATTATTAGTCACACTTATGTCGGCAGCTGAGGCAAGAGGATAGCTTCAGCCCAGAAATTTGAGGCTAGCCCAGACAACATAGTAAGACTGTCTCCAAAAAAAACAACAACAACAGAAATTCCTTTTCTCTTTAAAAATGCAAATCATAGTTTGCTTTTAAGACACTTGTTTTTGCAGCACTGGGGATGGAACCCAGGGCCTTGAACATACTAAGCAAGTTCCCCCAGCCCCATGCTTTCAGTTTTAATACAATATCAACCATTCAGCTTTGACATGATTTAAAATGAATGTGGCTAGTTTTGCCTTTCAGACTGTGTATGTGGAATAACCTAATTGACAAGCAATCATGACGTTTTCCTTGAGCTTGATGTTAGCCCATCATTCAGAGACCCATTTTGTTTAATTTGTTTTTTCATATAGTTTCTGGTGGAAAAAATGCATTGCTTTGATACTGAAATTAACTTGATTGAAATGTCTTAGGCTTTGTCATTTTCCAGTGGCTGGAAAGGTTATTTCCCAAGTGTTTAATTTTTTAAGTACAGTGTATATTAATTTAACTGCTACTTTCTGACAGTCATCATTCCATGAAAAATTATCGTGACTGAATACATGAAGCAGATTTTTATTTACAGTCCAATTCTGACTCTGTGTAGAATTATTTAACTTTGAAGGTATCACATAGATTTTAAGGTATGGGTTTATAAAACTTGAACTGTTTATTGATTTGTTAAATATAATTTGCACATTTTCTTAATATATTTTACAACATATCTTTTACTAGGAAAACACCTAAAAACTAATGCAATCTACAGAAACTGTTCAGTCAGAAATGATGAGTAGAGCCCAGTGTGGTGGCACATGCATGTAATCCCAGCAATTTAGAAGGCTAAGGCAGGAGCATTGCAGGTTCAAGGCCAGCCTTGGCAACTTAGCAAGACTTTATCTCAAAACAAAAGATTAAAAAAGGACTGGAGATGTAAGCACCGTGGTAGAGCACCCTTGTGTTCAATCCGCAGTAATGCTGAAGAAGGAAGGAAGGAAAAGAAATGAGTGGAGTGGTCAATTGTCAAGCACATATTGTTTGAAATACTTATATTAAGGATTTCTTGTCTTTGAGGTAAAAAGTTCTGTGAAAAATATGGGCTGCAGTGAGATTCTGATTTCTGTACAACATGTCATGATTTTTGCTTATGGGCTAAAGATAGAAAGTAAAATAAAATGTTCTTTGTCCATTTAGTTATCCTTGACTCCATGAAATTCTCCAAAGTAATTACTGGTGACCACAATACCACCTACCAGCAAGAGCAGTGTTGACCATGTGCCAACTGCCTTATTGCTGACCACAGCTGCTCTTGACTGGAGCAGATGTTTCTCCTTTTGCCTTGGCAGTAAAATTTTATTGAGCAGTTTTGCAAATAGAGAGCAGCATACTCTACCTGATGAGTGGCTAAAGATCTTAGCTACTTTGTACAATAAGGTTAGGTTTCTCCTGTCCACCATTGGCTCCACCTCTGGGTTCCATGCATCTTGCTTCTCAGGCCTCAGGACTTTAAACTACAGTCTTCTTGGGTTTGCTTCCCTACCCGCCCATGTAATTTTCCCAAAGAAAATAATGTTGGAAGAGCAACCACACTTGTGGCTGCAACTTGCTGCTTTAAAAGGCTGTCACACTGGAACTTTGCTCCTACCAGTTGTGGGTTTACAAAAAGGAGTTAGGGTACTTTGTTGGGGTGTTTTGCTAGGATGCTTTTCTGAGTTTTTCCACATCTCTTTGGTTTGGATGTTGATTTGGAAATCTCTTTTGAATTAGCTTCTTTTGGAGAGCTTTCTGCCTTTCTGGGCACTTCTTGAATCTTTTCCCCATCAAGGCCTCAAAGGGAGCCTCTGATGTTCGCATCTCTTTATAGATGGGATCCTGTTTGAGTCCTTCTGAAGATGAAGTACTAAACAGTCTGAGTCGGAGTAGATGATTTAACACAATTTCTCTGTGTATTCCTTGTCCTGGGTAAAGGAATAGATGCGTGAGTTGTAGCTGATACTTTAAAAAAAAAAAAAAAAAAAAAAAAGTGGAACTTCAAAAGACCATCTCTGTGATGATTGTAGCCTATTTACCAGGACCTTTCAGAAAAAACATAAAGATAACTAGCGTTGAGGGTCTAAGCCCCAGCCTGGTATGAATTCCCACAGAGCCTCTGGCCTTGGGAGGAAGAATAAGATATAAGATCAGAGGGTAGGGGCTGGGGTTATGGCGCAGTGGTAGCGTGCTCGCCTAGCACGCAGGAGGCACTGGGTTCGATCCTCAGCACCACATAAAAATAAAATAAAGATATTCTGTCCACCTACAACTAAAAAATAAATATTAAAAAAAAAAAAAAAAAAAAAAAAAAGATCAGAGGGTAAAGGTCATGTGGTAAGAATTTTCCTGGTTTGTGCTTCCTCAGAAGGGAGGAAGTAGCAGTGACCTCAGTCCTGAATAATCATCCCACAAGTGTGTTACTGTGGGAATTTATCTAGCCAGCTTGGTGGCAGGCAGATGACCAATCCTGATAGCCTGATTTTAAGACTCCTGACAAATATGATACCAGGACTTCATTGAATATTCTGTGTGGTCCATATTAGGAACATAGGACAAGATGAGTGCCTACTTTAGATCTGTAGGTCAAGAAATTTGAAGCAGTATATTCACTTTTAACACATCAGAACACTGGGAGTAGCTTCAAGAAGATGTACACTTGCAAAAGCTAGAAACATAAAATTCCATTCTTCTTTGATCTTAAATAGAGGACTGTATTTAGATTAATATTAATACTCTTGCAATTGTTTTAATAGGGCCTTGAAAGCAGTATCCCACTGCTAGACTGGTATGTGGCTCAGGCCTGTCCCTTTTTTATGTTCCCAGAGAAAAACGCTCCTTAAACTAGGATGAGAAAAGTTAATTTTAATCTTCCAAAGGCCTATTTGCTAGCACAGAAGGTCATGAAACACACCCACGAGCTGTATTGCTGAAGTCTTAAGGCCAGAGATCGCTCCAGCAGACCTCTCTTTAGTGTGCCAGCGTGGAACTACGAGACTGGCTGAAGAAACTGTTTTAGGAGCATCAATTGACCCAAAGGTTATAAAATGAAGGGTTTTTCCTTAGCTAATATCAGGGGAAACTCTTTTTTTTTCATATTGTTTCAGGAATCTCCAAAGAGAATTCTATAGAATTTTTTACAAGGGTTTATAAGATGATGTTAGCAGGAGTTATTTTCAGGGATGTTCAGCTGCTCTCTTCCCAGTATTTTTATAATCACTATCCTTTAACCTGTCATCTGTCAAAAACTTTCTGTATCTAGCTCATAGGCTCATAGAATACAGAGCCAAGAACAGTGGTGCACACCTCTGGTCCCAGCTGCTCAAGAGGCTGAGGAAGGAGGATCACAAGTTCAAGGGCAGCCTGGGCAACATAATGGGAGACCCCATCTCTCAAACACAAACAAACAAACAAAAAAAAACCCAACTCATAGAATACAAAAATGACCCAATCACATTTGAAGCTTTTAAAGCTGATTTCTTAGGGTATTAAAATATCACCCACCCTAAAGATTAAAGATCAGAAAATATATATGAAGCAGGCATGTAGAGGGTAAGAAAGCAAGGTAGTGAATAACAGCAGCCATTACAGAAGGACCAGAGGTTACGAAATGGCCTTGCTTTTCTAGAGGGTCTAGACATCAAGCCCTTTCCTGGAGGTTGTTAGAGGGAAAGTTGTTAGGGAAAGTTCATGCTCTGAGCCTGCAAGAGTTTGGCCTTAAGGACTGTGCATGGTTTGACAAACACAAGACCTCAGCGTTTCTAGTTCATGAGTCTTCCTCTGCACATATATGAAGTAAAGGGTTATTAAAAGGACAGGGTGAAAGTCTAATTTAAAATCTGAATTCTAGTAATTTTAAATGTTAGAAGGGTATTTATAAACAAGTTCTTCACATAATGGGAGTTCAGATGCATTGTGAAAGCTGGGCCTGCTGAGTCCTTGGAAGAATCCTCAATACATCATGTAAGATGGAAGGAGGCTGAGAGAATGGTTGTTTTTCATAAAACATTGCTTTAGAAACTACAGTTGTAACTGAGCACCTCTCTGTACTACATCAAACTATAATATCCAGTGAGTCATGAAGGCATTAGGGAAGCACTGGAGACATCATAAGAAACATTTGAGTTAATGTTTGAGATAAGGAAGATGATTATCTCCAAAAAGAAACTGAAATTAAAGGGACAGTCTCCCATTTTCAGACAACTAAAGGGCCTTCCTGTCAGTGACCAACTGATGTATGTGTTCCGGGTGCGGTGAAGAGCCAGTATAGACACCTAGAGATCAGGCTTTGGGCAAGTCAGTGCCCATCTTGGCCTCAGCTTCCTCAACTGAAAATAAGTGATAAACCAGATTATCTCTATGGGGCCTTTCTGGTCCAGGGAGTCTATGAATCCGGTTTTAGAACACTATCCTATGCTGGATAAGCCCAGAAAGGTTTTATGATCTGTGGCTTGCTTCATATCAGTGGCAGCACCTAATATCATGGACTACTTAGGAGATCAGTGTCCAATTCCCTTGCTTCCTCCTAGCCCAGAATGCAGATGGCCAGATACCCTCATCCTCCTGGGCCTGCCCCACAAAACCCTTGTCCCTAAAAGACCACTTCATTTCACCAGTCTTATATCTCTGGAAAAAGAACTGAGCACTATTGGCCCAAATGGAAAGTAAGATAGTGGAGCCCTCAAACCCTGTGGACTCTGTCAAGTAACCTGCCTTCCAGGGATTTATCAGCCTGGTGACAGGCTGGTGGAGAGTGTGTGAACTCCAGGCCTGATTCTAATGAATTTGGGATTCACGGTGGAAAAAAGACTGGATCCTGGTGCATCCAAGACTCTGCCCTTGAAACCTCTGGGTTGATGACTGATATGTTAGTCTCTTGGGACAGGGCTGTACAGTTGAGAAAAGTAGCAAGAGCATCAGATCTCAGCAGGTCATCTGGCCCCCATAAAAAAGCAATAGCAACTGGGAAAAGGCTAGACTTCTAGGTTCCCAGCTCTATTGGATTATTAGACAAAGCCACCCACTCCATCTTTGTTTATAGAACTCATTTTCAGGCACACGTGTTTTATAGTGAGGTGGAGGTTGTAAAGAAGCTCTTTATAATGAAGATCCCAAAATCATGAGCCTCATATCAAGCTTGCTCTAAAGGAACTTTACATGGGTGGCAGTTTAGGAGAGAAAGGGAAAGAAGGATAAGGAAAAAAAAAACTAATAAAAATAGCTGAGATCACTCAGCAGTTATCAAGAAACAGATACTACAGTTTTATAACATGAAGTACTAAAAAGTATATGCACTCTTAAAAGGCAATTAAAACGTATGCTCTGAAACTATAAAACATTTTCTTTTCATCTGCAACATAGAGGGCAGATTACAACACATTAATAACGTTTTGTTTAGAGTTCAGTTTCTGATGGTTTCCAAATGTAGTCTGTGTAGATTAACCAGAAGGAGTCCAGTTCCCTTTTTTAAGAGCGCTTGTAAAGGAAAGCAATGTGGTAAGATTGTTATGAAAAGAGAGTGTATTTAGGAAATAGCACTTAGCAGGGTCTCTCTGAATGGCTGCCAGGTCAGGAAGCTGAAGTGCAAGGCTTGGCCCTTGTTCAGCCCCCCCAGTTCCAGCTCCTTGACCACACAGTACGTCAGGAACATGTCACAAGCCAGCCAGGAAGACTCGGCCCCGCCCATGGACCAGTTTGGCACGGCTGCTTTCACATAACCCAGGGCTCCAGAGGGGCCGGAGGCAGGCATTCCAGGGCCACGGGAACATGCAGTTTTTTAAAATAGAAATAAAGAACCTAAAAAAAAAAAAGCCTGGGAATTAAGCAGTTGTTGAATCTTTATGGAACATGGCCTCTCATGTTGAGTGTCGGAGGTGAAAAGGCCTTTAAAGGTTATCTCATTCTCTACCCTTGTCTTAGAGACAAGGAAATTGACCTGCCCCTATCCTGCACTGGTAGAACCAATTGTGGAGGCTTTCTCTTTCTTTCAGCTCTCAGTCTAGTAAAACCACTGGCTCCTACCTCACCAAGTGTCTAAGGAGCCCCATCTTGTCCTTCAGGGCCAGCTGCAGTGTTTGGGCACCCTCTTCCCCTTGGATTTTGGCTGTGTAGTCATCTGCTGCTCTTCCATTTGCTCCTGCTACTTGCCTAATTGCTTTGTGCCCCATCCTCAATTTCTTCATCTGCAAAATGGAGATAATATCAATGTCTACTTCATAATCTTCATAAGAACTGATTTAAAAACTATGTGTAACAGTTACAGTACCTGGTATGTAAGAAGGGCTCCACAATGTTTTCAGTTATCGTCATCAATAATAATCGCATTAGCATTACATTATCATTTTGTTATTATTACTGCTCCTATTATTTCCGGGTTCCACACTGAGAGTGGCCCTCCGGAATTTGGCCTTAGGGTGTGTGGTGTGAGACCACTAGCAGATTGTCAGACCCAGGATTGAAGCAGGGGCAGGGTGGAGGGGCTGATGAGCCATCAGTGCCCACACTGGGCCAGTGAGTCCCTCCTGAAGTCCTGTCATCAGGGTCCAGCTAAGGAGCCAGGTTCAGAGTTGGTTTTGTTGTTGTCCTTATTATTCTTTGTTTCTTTTGCTTTTCTAACTTTGCTTTATGTTTTTAGCTGAGTCTTTAGAGATGATTGAGTAAGTGTGTGTTATAGTTGGGTCTCCTCAGTTTTCTCAGAAGAAAACTGAGGGTCGGAAGGATGAAGTGACTTGCCTTACATCCTGCCAGCCTAACTTGGTAATTGAATAGAGCTCTTGTCTAATTTACATATAAAAGGAACCCTGGAGGAGAAAGAACTTTAGGATAATACCCATAAGACCTAAATCCCTTAGCCTTTCTTCTACCTCAGGCCCACTGGGACCCTATTTAAAACCCCAGTTGTGACCTTGTTCCTTAGTCAGCATGGAGACAACCCTAAGGAAAAATTCAAGAGAGCTAGCCTCCTTCCTTGGGTGTTATTAGAGAACAGTCTCCTATAAAAGTTCAGTGAATGTTTCTTATTTAAGACCTGGAGGAGACTTAAGCCTACTGGGCTGCTCTGCCGCATCCACAGCAGGGTCTGTCCAGGCTGCCCATGCTTCCTCCCTGAAGAAGACTCACTCTAGCGCTGCTTATGCAGCTATGACAAGCACATTTCTCTCAACATAGGCTCATTGGTTTAGAAAGTAAAATTACTGTCTTAGCTGACTGTCTTTCTTTGAGATCTCCTTTGCCCTAGTGTCTAGTCAGCTTTCCTCAAATGTTTGATCAAGTTTAAGATTAGAAAATTTATATTGCTTTAAGTAGCCAATAAGTACAGTGTTTAGTTTCTGGAAAGCTCTTTCATACTAACAACAATACTCTAACAACAAAACCATTATTTACCTAGAAAAATCAAATATAAATTCATCTGAACTTCAATGAGAACATTTTGACTTTTTTTCCCTTTTCAACTGTTAAATTATGGTATTGCCTAGTTCTATTGAAACATCTCACTTTTGTGGCATGTCACTTCTTGTTCTGGTACCTTCCTCTGTGGGCCTCTGGTTTCATTAAGCTTAATTTGTTCTGAGAGCACGAGGGCAAATTTTCAAGGAGCTGTTAATTGTCAAAGAAAGAGCACAATGACTTATTGAAGTATCAGATGTTACTCTTTCCCAGGCTTCCAGAAATTGGAACAGATTCTCCATCCTCACCTCCAACGTAGAGTCAGATGAAAATGTCAATGTTTTCCCCTTTTCTGGTGCTTGTCAAAAAATATCATTCCCAGATAATTCCTTCCTAATTTTCCAAAGAGAAGAACCAAAGCTCGAGAGGTAGCTACTTACCTCAAGTTTCCTAAAAGGGAAGAAGAGAACTTGGAGAGTGTGCCCAAGTTTCTTCCCCATGTAACTTCCACAAGATCTCCAGATATACACCATCTTTAGTTTTCACATTCCACTTCCTACATTTCTTCTTCATTTGACAGTTTTTCAAAAGCATCATAAGAAATTAATGGTGACTACCAGAGAGGCAGAGACTTGAATAACATCAGACCCCATAGTCTTTCCATCCTTTTCTGGAACTACAGTGTGATATCCTCACACCTCTGGAGTTGGTGCAAGCCCTGAAACCAGATTAGACTTGGCCTCCTGCCTCTACCTGGGTAGATGGAATAATTGCCATATCTATGCTGAGTGAATCTTTTCCATCTCATTCTTTGAAAGCCTCTTCTGTGTTTTCATCTGGCCATACTGGGTGTAGGTTTCAGAGACTAAAGGATTTCTGTTGTAGCTGCTCATGTGGAGAAAAGGCTTACCACAGCTTTCTTTTTCCTTAGTTATTTGTGGTGATGTCCTGGCAATTTGTTGAGATGTTCAGTGAGTGATAACTTATTATTTTATTAAGTGGATGAGGTTGGATTCTTAAGGACATTTGGGGTCTTGATGCTTTTCTTGCCAAACTACTATGTGGAAGTTTGCTTTTAGACTTCAGGGATGGGAGAGGCTACACTATCTCTTTTCTCCAGAAAATGAAGTCTAGTCAAACTTAGAAATTATTTTCTGAAGCTCCCAGTTATAATTGTGTCCTATTTATTTTCTGTCTTTTTTTTAATACCTTCCACAGTTAATGTATGTTGCCCACCTCAGTTGACCTCTACTGGTAATCAGAAGACAAATGCAGCAATGACTTTATGTAATCGAGGTTTCCCTTTAAACACAAAAGTGTATCATTTACCTTTAAAGTTACCCTGACCTGGACCATACTACAAAGGTCATTGCCAAGAAGTAGTTTCTCTTTCTGTCTCTTTCTTCTCTCTTCTGTCCTCTTCTCTTCTTCTGTCTGTCTCTCTCTCTCTTTCTCTCTGTCTTTTTTTTTTCCCTTCTTCTTTTAAAGATGTCTTTGTCCCTGGAATACTAAATCTGGAAGGTTGATTCCTATTTCTTTCTTTTGAAACCACTGAGTCATGGGGCGGGAGAGGGGTGGGATACAGAGGTGAATTGGAGGGAGGCACACACAGAAATGAAGAAACCTGGGGCTTTGGGTTATTTGTATTCCTTGGCACAAGAACCCAAAATAATCTCAGGCCTCAAGCCCCTGCTTCCCACAGGCTTCTGAACAGCCCACATTAAAGGGTGGACCTTCCTATTACACAGACATGCATCTCCGTGAAATTCCTGGGAGTGAACTCAGATTCTCCTTGAAATATTTTTCTCTACCCAAATTAAGATTTTTAGATTTTGACAAATATTTTACATTGTGCTTTGAACTGACAACATTTCCATCCACATTATTTCGTACCTGAGAGATGGACATAGTCATCTTCATTTTAATGATAAGTCTTAAAGAAAAAAAATATCTAAATATCACATTGCTAATAAAGAACAGTACTCTGGAATTCAACCCACAGCCTCAATCATTTCTTCAAGAGTACCTATTACCAACTCACTTTCTTTGGACCAGAGTACTTCAGCAGCCCCCAGAGAGGCTTTATCCCAAAAGAGCAAACGTTTTGATCATGTCAAAATATTTTTCTCCACAAAAAGTTTAATGATGTTGCAACCTTCAAATAATAGAAATTCAATTCACTAATGTCTTATTTAAGGTAACAATGTGTGGTGGGAGGAACGTGGAATTAGGGATCTATCAAATAATTCAAAATACAGCTCTGCTCTTCAATAGATCCGTGACCTTTGCTTAGCCTGTTCCTTCATCTATGCACATGTGAATGACCACCTCAGCAGGGCCTTCCAAGTATTAAATGAAATGACACAGGAGCAGAGGGCCGAGCTTCAGTAGGAATCCGTGAATAGAAGCTTCCCTTCTCACTTTCACTTCGGCTCAAACTGATCTTTTCCACCTCGACGCCCACTTCTTCCTTAGATGAACTCTTTGCACATGCCAAAGTTAATTGTTGGCCATCTCCTGAGCATGCCTTTCATTTTCATGTCTTTGTGTACGCTGTCCCCTTCCTCTGAAGAGTCCTCTTTCCTGCACTTGCCTCCCATATATTCCCTTGATCATAACAAAATGAATTAAATGGAATAATATTCACTCTTTATGCCATGATCTTCTAAAGAAGAGAATTGTTAATAATATGTTTTAGTAGACTCATCTCACATAACAGGGATGGGGATATATCCTCTGGAACTTACTTTGGAAGCCAGGTGTCACCCTTCAGAAGAACCACAGAACAAACACTAGCTGAATATTACAACTGACTGTTCCATCCTGCTCTAGCATATGGATTTGTATTCGTAATTCCCTCAAGATAAGATTTTACCGTCCCTCTTAATTTTATTAATCCATTCTAAACTGACAGATGTTGCAGTAGCCTTGAGCTCTTGGGGATTCTTGTTTGGTTTCTGATTAAAAGATGAATTCCCTTCTTAAACCCGAGGGTCTAAGTATACACTTGCCCTTCTCTCCTAAACAGCTTGTTTGAGTGCCAGAAGGAAACTTGTTATTCTCTGTTGGATACTAAAGGAGCTTTTCAGTATCTGAACCCCTTTGAAAATGTTTCCTTCTAGTACCAGAGAAATGGGGATAGTTTAGCAGTAGTACCTGGTACATTATAGATACTCGGGGGATAGCAGTTAGTTAGCATGGTTTTTACTTTTACTTTTACTCTTTTTATTTTGAAAGAGCCTGGGAGAGTAAGCAGAACTCAGACAACACATCTCTGTTGCTGTGTCTTGTAGAGGGCACACAGAATCTGAGAACACTGAAATTCAGCCAGATAATGACCCAGAGTATGGTCAGTGTTCCAGTATGGCTCGTCCTTTGTTCTTTCTTATTAGAATCCAGCTTGGATTTAATAATACAGTAATTGCTAGTTCCTATCCATAAGGGTTGAGGACATCAGCAGATGATTTGTTTAACACTGGAGAAGGTGAGGTTGTCAAGTCATGGTCCTTTCTTAGGTTGCTGGCAACTGTGTGAACTGCGACTCCAGAAAGGAAGTTGATCAGCATAAGAATTTTAATGAAGCTATTTATGTTTTCCAGCCATGGGAGCTGGTTCTCTTATTTTTTCCCTTTCATCAGCCTTCTTCCAAGATGGGCTCATGTTCTAGTTCCAGGGTTCCAGCCTTAGAGTGGGCACTTGTCCATTACTGGCCTAGGACAATCATATTGGAGATCTCCCTAGACACCAGACACTTGCTATCATTTCAGCTTTCCTGTCGGCTGATCCTCTTAGCACTTTCAGGGGCACCTGAGGTCATCTTTTGCCCACAGAGTATCACTCTGTGGCATTTTACTTAATAGGACTGAGGCTGTGCTTTCTGTCACTTTGGGCTGACTTGATGGGGATAATAATGACCATGATTTATTGAACTTCAGTGGGAGGTAAGCATGGTGCAGATTGCTTCACCTAGATTGTCTATTAATCCTCACAGCAGCCCTTTAAGGTAGGTGTCGTTACACCCATTTTACAGATAAGTATTGGAGAAATTAAGTAACTTGCCCAGGGTATAAGCAGTTACTAAATGCCAAAGCCCAGACTTAACTTCAAAGCCCTATTTTCTCCCTGTTTACAGAAAGCTCAAAATGCCCCTGGAGCTCCAAAATCACTGTGGTATTTCCCACTAACATTACCAGAGATTCCTAGGACATTAATTCAGGGATCTGAGCTGAATGTGTAGAGGCATTAGCCAATTTGAAAACAGTAGATGGCCACAGTTTTACAAGAAAACCCAGAGAAACCCAAGTACATTAGACAAATTGGAATTGAAAAGCTTAAGTAAAAATACTCAATTTAAGGTCATCTGTTTATACTGACACGAGGTCTATGGAAAATGAGGGAGCCAGCGTCATGTTTCTGAAATATGCAATTTTACAATGGGAACGTGTTATAAAATGCCCTGCCACTGTTGTTTTCCTTGGGATTTAGGGTGAGAGACATGAAGGCTGACAACTCTCTTCCTGTTGTAGGTCAGAGCTTCAAGGAACTCTGTAATCTTCCCACCAGCTTTACTCTCTCCTGGAACTCACGGGTAAAATTAGATGCTGGCTGGACTTCAGTAGTTGAGTCTGAAAGCTTTCAGAGGCCGAGTCAGACAACAGCAGCAGACTCCTTTCTCGCAGCTCCACTTGGGGAGACACTTTGTACAGACTAACACAGTTTGGTAAACTGATGAGTGTCTGATGATTGTACCATAAAGCACCATTAATAGCAATGCACATAGGAGCAGAAGAAAATGATCTTTGTGCAGCTGATCTCCTTGGAAACAGTATCAGGCTTTATCTTCCATTCACAAGTACCCTGCCTTGATGCCTCAATGTTGCTCTGCCTTGTGAGTACTGCTGCACTTAAAAACGACAGCAACTCTGTGAGGCTTTGGTTGGGATTATTTTATACACATTCTGATTGGCTCTAGGAGGCAGAACATGGTAAAAAAAAAAAAAAAAAAAAGGGTGTGTGAAGAAATCACTTCGAGAGTGCGTGCACTCCCAAACCAGCATTGAACATTTATCTCATTTGACACATTTCTCCTGGAAGTCAGAGAAGTTGACTGAGGTGCCTACATTGGAACGTAAAGGGACATAAAGAGCCAGAGACTAAAACCAGACTGAAAAGGGCCAGGCCATTAGGGAAGTTCCTCCCTGGGGAGCGGGTGGACAGGGAAGGAGGTTAGATGGCAGTTATTAAACACTGAACCAGGAATATGCTCAGAGAGGCTGCTACCCAAGAAAGTCCTTCTTCCCAGACTTCGCTGGGCAGGGGACAGTTAAGGAAAAGGAGTTCTGCTTATTCTCTGCTGCAGGATGCCACCCCCTGACCCTTTATAAGTCAGCCTTGCTTGATTACTCCTTTTAATTCAAGACTCAAAACAGCTTGTAAAGTTTTTTTTTTTTTTTTTATCATTCCTTTCCAGATTGTGTGGCCCACACTGTAGCACGAGCTTTCCTTTTGTCCACATCTGTTTTCCAACCTCATTACTCTTCTGTTATTACATTCATTAAAAAAAAAAAAAGCTGTTTATTTCTTTTCTCCATGTTTTTACCCCAGTTTCAAAAGCTGAAATAGTAAATCATGTGCTGTTTGATGTGACCCTCTTCAGGATTTCTGGTAAATGAATTGATGGTTACACGTAACCACTGGTTGAACTGGATGAACCTGGGTGTTTAAATGAGCTGTACCCAAGCCGAAGCTCACGACGCAATAAGTGTGTTTCACTGTAGCCTGAGATCGTCAGGTCTTCTCATTTCCATATTATAATGTTACTGGGACTACTGTGTGGCTGGTGTGACTCCTGAGCACTTTAATTTGAATATAATAACTTCAAGACAAAAGAAAGCTAGGAGACCAAACTTTAGGGTTTAGGGTGGTTTTACTTAATGAAGAGAAATTTAGGAAAAATGAGACAAGGAGGCCCATTAACAACACTTCTGTCCAATATTGTACTGGAAGTACTAGCTAATGCAGTGAAATAAGAACCAGAGGTAAGAATAAGAATTGGAAAGGAGGAGACATGGCTGACCTCATGATGTAATTTGCTACATAGAAAATCTAAGAAAAACTGGCCCGGGAGTATAGCTAAATGTTAGAATGCTTGTCTAGCATGTATAAGTCCTTGTGTTCAGTCTAAAGCACAATAAAAAAAGAAAAAGAAAATTCAGGAGAATCAATAAACCATTAAAATTAATAAGAGATCTCAAAAAGATTTATTTATTATTGCTGGATATATTATTACTACATGCCAACAATAACCCAGTAGGAACAAAAGATCCTATTTGCAATAATCAACAGCACAAAGAAACTGGAATAATCCTTACAAAAAAATGTAAAACCTGTAAAAGAAATTTATAAGACAAAGTTGAAGAAATGAAAAAGACCTAAATAAATGGAAATAACATGTTCATAGGAAAACTTCATATTTCAAAATCATCATTTGTCCCTAGATCTAGAAATTAAATGAAATTCTAATGAAAATCATAATAAAGTTTTGTTTGTTTGGTACTAGGGATTGAACCCAGGGGACTTTACCACTGGGCCATATCCCTAGCCCTTTTTCTTTTTTATTTTGAGACAGGGTTTTGCTAAGTTGCTTAGGGCTCACCAACTTGCTGAGGCTGGCCTCGAACTTGCAATCATCCTGCCTCAGCCTCCCAAATTCCTGGGATTACAGGTATGTGCCGCTGCACCCAGCTGGCCTATGATAAAGTGTTTGTTTGTTTTAATTTTTTAGTTGCCAATGGACCTTTATTTTATTTATTTATATGTGGTGCTGAGAATCGAACCCAGTGCCTCACACATGCCAGGCAAACACTCTACCACTGAGCCACAACCCCAGCCCTATGATAAAGTTTTGAATCAGTATGAGTCCTGGCAGGAAACCACTGGCACACACAGAAGTATTTTACTAAATTGAGTGAACGAGGCACCTATTTACAAAGGTGTGGACAAGCTTAGAAAAACCAAGAAACCACCAGGGGAACATGGAACATGCTAACTGAGCAAAATCAAGATGCTTTCAGTGCCCCTGGGCTTGAGCTGCAAGGGTTATCAGAAGCCAGACGTTGTTGTGGCTTCAGGAAAGGAACAGCACCTGCTGACCTGGGTACGGTAGTGAGGGAGCCCAGGGGGAAGTACCTTGACCTGGTTCTCATTTTGCCCTTCATTCCTCTGCCATTGACTCAGATTAGCTGGACCAGGGAAGAAGTGATCCAGTTGGTGCCTTCCATCAGCCTCTCAGAGCAAGGTGAGAGAAGTGTAGAATGTGAATCTCTGGGAGCAGAGATTCTCCAAAACAGATTTTTTTCCATTGAATTGTATTATAAAGCTGTAATAGTTAAGGCAGATGGTATTGTTACAGAGAGACATACAGTGGGACAAAATCTACATATATGTGAGAATATTTGTGACAGATACAGCATTAAAAATCAGTGCTGAAAGATGGACTGTTTAATAAATTGTGCTGGACAAATGGTTATCCATACAGGAAAAATTTAATACTTGATACTAGGATATCAAAAATTTACAACTGACCCTAAGAGTCAGGATGTGGAAACTCACACCCTATTGGTTAAAGTATGAATTAATGCAGTCCCTTCAGAGGGCAATTTTCAATGTTTAGTGAAGTTGCATAGATTCTAGAGCCGGACTACTCCCCATCTATAACAGGAGGATAATGACAGAATCCTCATAAACTTATTATAAAGATGGAGTTAATATATATAAAGTGCTTAGAGCAATGGTTGGTACAAAGGAAGGACTATCGAAATGTCAGTCGTTATTGTTATTGTAAGATCTTGCAGTTTCACATCTACTTATGTCATCCAGAGAAAAATTTGACTTGTATATAACTCATTTAATAATGTTCATTTCAGCTGAACAAAAAGAATAAATTAAAAATCATTGTGTATTCATTTATAGCAGTGAAAATGAATGAATTAGACTTCATTGTATAAAAACATCTTCCTTTTTTTTACCACCAAGCAGTATATTCACCAGCATTTGGGTGTGTAGTCCTGTCCTGGCTTTTGTGTAAGAAAGATTAAATAACTGTGATCTTTGCCTTTATCCTAAAAAATCTTTGTACTATTTTTGTAGTAAGTACTCGTGAACTTACATCTTCTCTTGCTAACTGAGCTTGGGAATAGTTATTCTTTTCCTTCCATAAAAGACAAGCATCCTTTTCTTGTTAGAGCCCAATGTCACCTTTTAAGAATGTGAAAAGATTTTCCTTTCTCAATTCTAGGAAGAGTTGTTGTTTGATTTTTATTTTGGTAAAAATATGAAATCCATTTGAAAGCTTTTGTAGTCAGGGTCAGGTTCTTATAGGGGCAATTTGTCCTCACTTTCATTAAAGTGATGTTTATTCTAGGCACACCACTTTTGATCATTAACAAGCAATTTGATGCTTTTCATATGAACACTTCTGTAACACCAAGTTAGGATTGTGTTTTAGCATTTGATCTTGTTTTTTACTGTAGTACTTGGGGCATTTGTTAGGACATTCAGTGCTCAGAAAAGAAATGTTCAAAGGGTGAAAGACACAGATAACTTTAAAAGAGGAAGAGACAAACTCACCCAGGCCCTTCAGTGGACAGAGGCGATAGCTGGTGCATTTGAGAAAAGATTTGGGAAAGGAGAATTATTTTCCAAAGGAAAGTGTGAGAAGTGCCTTGGGCTTGAATGACTTAACATTTGATCGAGGCGTGGTATCTGAGAAGCTGTATCTAAGAGTGAAGAGATGATACAAGAGGCCTAGGAAAATTTTCCTGTCCAGTGTCCTCAGGGTTTACCAAGATGACCTTACATGTAGATGCTGTTTCTGAAACTGACATATTTAGAAAGTCTTTCTGAAGATCTGATTGCTCCAGTAAGGCTGACTCACGGCCCTTTGCACCTTCTGCTGTTGTGCAGCCCATCACATGTCGTGTTAGAAATTTTCTGTAATCTAAGCCTATTTAGTCTATTTTCTCCCACTTTGTAAACAACTTTTTCCATAGTTGCAAATGTCTCCACTATTATTTGTTTCAATTTGTAAATTGCAGAAGGGCTTGAATAAACAGTGTCCTCACACACGCACCCTTCTCCGTTGCCAAGGATGAAATGTCTCCGGCCAGAGATACATTCAAAAGGGGACCTCTATGTTTTCCTTATAGAGCCAGAGATCCAAAAGCAAGGCTCTTTTCTTCTTGTCCTCTTTCTACTAGGAAAGCAAAGTTAATTTTTACATTGCCATAATGTTTGGTAACTTCAAAGATATTCAGTAGTGATGCTAGGTCTTTCATTTCTTTGAAAATAATTGATTGGCACCCCCCAAAACGTTGAGACCACTTACCAACAGTTGCAGTGTTGGACCAGGTCTTATTTATCTTTGAATTCCCAAAACTTAGCTGCATTTGGTGGGTGAGCCAGTGAGTGAATGAATGGATAGATGCCATGTTTCCAGAGAGTGTGATCCATTGCAAGAAGCAAGAGATACCCACAGGTTAACAGTCTGATTCAGAACTCAAAGGGGAGGTGGTAAGAGGTGAAACATGGAATTTTCCAGATAAAGCCAGGAAGAACTATGTAAGAAAGTACCATTTGACCTGAAACATGACCGTTGGGTGAAAGACTCTGCTGTCTTTTGTTTTATTCTCCTCTAAGCCTAAGAACCTGTCCTATATAGGTTCACATGTGCTCAGAGCTAACTGAAAATCCATACCCTGCCCCCACCAAAAAAAAAAAAAAAAAAAAAACTGGGTCATGTATCTCTTGAATATTTAATGTTATGTCCTACATTTTGTGCCTGGAAAGAAACTGTTACTCACTTGTGGATGTCACTCAGGCCACAGATAGGCTGTAGGCTGTCATTCACTGACGATTGAGTATCCTTAGTCACATTTGTTCTCAAGGATTGTGTGTTTCTGCTTCTACCATCTTTCTCTGTTTTGCATTTGTTATCCGTACATTTATAAGTATTTTTTATAAACTAAAGATTCTTTTGACAACTCAGACTTGAAAATGAATAGGATATATTCATTCATCCATTTGGGAAGGCAGAATTGTATAGTAAATGAGAGAGTTTCTGTCTGTCTCTTCCTCTCTTTTTGCAAACAATAACCCCTGCCACTACCACACTTTTTAGTTTTCTTTTGCTTCCCCTTTATTAGATTCAAAGTATTTTATTGTAGTAGAAAGACATATAACGTGAAATTTACCATCATAACCATTTTTAGGTACATTGTAGTACAATAGAGCATGTGTGTATTATCGTGCAAACAGCTCTAAAACCCCTTCATCTTGAAAACTGAAGCTCTGTGCCCACTGAACAACTCGTCATTTTCCCCTCCCCATGCCCCAGTCCCTGGCAATCACATTCTACATAGTGTTTCCACAAATTCGAGCATTGATAGCGTATGTAAATAGAATCATGCAGTTATTTGTCATTGTGTGACTGTTTATTTCACTTAACATAATGTCCTCAAGACTCATCCATGTTGTAGTATATGAAGGATCTCCCTTTTTTTATAAGGCTGACAAATATTTCATGGTATGGATATATCACATTTTCTTTATATGTTTGTCCTGGATGGACATTTAGGTTGCTTCCATATCTGGGCTATTGTCAATAATGCTGCAGTGAATGTGGGTGTGGAAATATCTTTTCAAATTGTGCTTTCAGTTCTTTTGGATATATAACCAACCACAAGTGAAATTGCTGGATTATATGGTATTTCTATTTTTTATATTTTGGGGACTCTCCATCCTGTTTTCCATAGCAGCTATTCAATTTTACATTCCCACTAATGCACACAGGTTCCAATTTCTCTATACCCCTACCAGCACTTTTTGTTTTGTCTTTTGTCTGATTTTTTTTTCAACATTGGCTATCCTGATGTATGTAAAGTGATACATCATTGTGGTTTTGATTTGCATTTCCCTGTAATTAGTGGTTACATAAGCCTTTTGGCCATTTATGTATATTCTTTGGATATATGTCTGTTCAAGTCCTTTACTGATTTTTAATTGAATTGTTTAGTTTTTTGGTGGTTGTTGAGTACTAGGAGTTCTTTATATATTTTGAATATTAATATGGTTTGCAAATGTTTTCTCACATTCTATAGTTTGCTTTTTCTTTTCCTATCTTTTTTTTTTTTTTTTTTTTTTTGTACTAGAGATTGAACCCAGGGGTGTTTAACCACTGAGCCACATCCCTAGCCCTTTTCATATTTTCTTTTGAGACAGGGTCTTGCTAAGTTACTAAAGCTGGCTTTGAACTCTTGACCCTCCTGCCTCAGCCTCCTGAGCCACTGGGATTACAAGTGTGTGCTACCATGCCCAGCTGTAGTTTGCCTTCTCAATATTATTTCCTTTGCTGCATGGGTTTTAAGTTGCATGTAGTCCAATTTATCTATTTTTGCTTTTTATGTCTGTGGTTTGATGTCATATCTACAAAAATCATTTTATGAAGCTTTTATACTGTGCTGTCTTTTAGTAGTCCTGTAGTTTCAGCTTTACATTTAGATCTTTAATCCACTTTGAGTTGATTTTTGTACATGTACATGGTGTTAGATATGTATACAACTTCATTTTTTTTGCATGTATATATCCAGTTTTCCCAAGCACTGTTGGTTGAAGAGACTCTCTTCAAATTATTTTTTAAATTTTTTTTTAGTTGTAGATGGACACAATATCTTTATTTATTTATTTTTATGTGGTGCTGAGGATTGAACCCAGTGCCTTGAGCATGCGAGGCAAATGCTTTGCCACTGAGCTACAATCCCAGCCCCTTCAAATTATTTTTAAATGGACATCAGTAACACCTTTTTTTCTATAGAAAATTGTTTAAAACGATTATTTGTATGCAAAAGCAATCAGTAAGTGTGCAGCCAAAATTAAAAGAAAACGATTAAATATTCTTGTTTATAAAAAAAATACTAGGTTAGTAAAAAATACTAGGTTATTTTTCAGCACTTGTTGATAATTATTGTATTTTTCAGCCTTTAAAATATGTAAATTTTAATGATCTTTCCTCATTCTAAGTAAAAATCATTTTAATACTTATATCTCAGTTTTGGCTTTCTTTTTCTCATTGGGATCTCCTAATATTGGATAGGTTTCAGGCTATCCCAAACTAGATCTTCCCTGTTCAGATACATTAGGT
Organism: Xerus rutilus; assembly: GCA_028644305.1. NCBI lineage: Eukaryota > Metazoa > Chordata > Mammalia > Rodentia > Sciuridae > Xerus > Xerus rutilus. The sequence goes on along the minus strand of CM053402.1, from coordinate 32,051,279 downwards.
TTTTGATCACTTTTGCCTTATCTCTTGATATCTGTTCCAGTCTGGACTCATTGGCCTTTACACCTAAAACAGACCATCATTTAAGATTTCCCTTCACTGTCATGCTAGGGAATTCCTTTGGCCTCTTCTCCTGTGCCTTGTTGTGTCCTATGTACTCTTCCTCAGCTTTCTACCCTTGTTTTGGTGCAGTATATACTTCTGTAGCTTTCATTCCCAATGTTCTTCCTTTGTGTAAATTGTAGTTTTAGTTTTTCAGAATTTTCCTTCAGCCTAAAGATTTCCTTTACCATTTCCTGAAATACCAGTATGCTGGCTAGAATTTTCTCTGTTTTTATTAGCCTGAAAATGTCTATTTCAAACTTTGGACTGCGCAGAAGGGAGTGAAGGGAGGGGTGGGGCTGTGGGGACAGGAAGGACGGTAGAATGAGACAGACGTTTTTACCCTGTATACGTGTATGATTACACGACGGGTGCGACTCTGCACCTGTGCAGCCAGAGGAAGAAGTTGTGCTCGATTTGTGTACAATGTGTCATATGCATTCTACTGTCATGTATAACTAATTATAATAGATTAAAAATTAAAATTAAAAAGTGATGCTTTTTTTTTAAGTATTTCACTTTTATTTGGGGGAGTTTCTTTTTTGGTTCTGGGGATTGAACTCAGGGATGCTCGACCACTGAGCCACATCCCCAGCCCTATTATTTGTGTTTTATTTAGAGACAGGGTCTCACTGAGTTGCTTAGCGCCTCACCTTTTGCTGAGGCTGGCTTTGAACTCACTGTCTCAGCCTCCCAAAGTTCTAGGATTACAGGCGTGCACCACCATGCCCGGCTTCACCTTTATTTTAAAGAACATAATTTTTTTAAAAAAGCATATAGCAGTGTAAAGATGTCATTTTGGCTTGCATTGATTCTTACAAGAAGTCAGCATATACTTTGAATGTAATATGTCTTTTTGCTTCTGACTGCTTTGTTTTATATATGTTTTTTAGTTGTAGGTGGACACAATACCTTTATTCTTTATTTTTCTGTGGTGCTGACGATCAAACCCAGTGCCTCATGTGTGCTAGGTGAGCGCTCTACCTCTGAGCCACAACCCCAGCCCCCTCTGATTGCTTTTAAAATTTGTTTTTCATCTGTTATTCAGCACTTTGATGACCTGCTCTGTGAAAAAACCTATAGCAAATATCATATATTTTAGAGAAAAGTGGAATGCTTTCCCTAAGATCAGGAACAGAGCAAACACTCTTACCACGTCTCTCCAACCAAGTACTCAAGGGTCTAGCCACAGGCATCCCAACTGGAAGAGAAGCAATAAAACTGTTCTTGTACAGAGACAAGATATATAGATATATAAAAATCACATAGATTTTTCTATAAAATTTTTAAAAAGTTACTGTAACTTAGAGTTTAACAAAGAATCAAAATATAAGATCAATCTATAAAAATTAATTGACCTGAAATTGAAAAAAGACAACTCTATTTATAAGAACTTAAATAAGTTTTTTACAGAATCTCCATAAATGTATATGTTAAAGAATTTCTGTAAGGATCAAACTTATGTTATTGTGGGAGTTAACAAATTCTATTGCCTTTGGGCTGGGGATGTAACTCAGTGGTAGAGTGTTAGCCTAGCCCATACAAGGCCCTGGGTTCAATCCCCAGTACTGCAAAAAAAAAAAAAAAAAAGAGAGAGATAATGAAAAAAAATCTCTTCTGTTGCTTTTGAGTCTCCTGATGGGCCTGAAGGTAGGTCAGAGTGAAGCTGGGAAGAAAGCTCTATGCAGAGTGGAGGAGGGAAAGGACAAGTTGGAAGCCATGTGTTTCTCAGTGCTACTAGCCTTGATAAAATAGGTGTCTGACCTGCAACGGAAGCTGCAGGGGTCTAGGGTTTTTTTATGGAGTAAGCAAAATGTTCTAAAATAGATTCTGGTAATGTTCTATCATACATTAAAAGTCATTGAATTGTACCCTTTAAGAGGATAAAGTATATAGTAGGTGAATTTTTTTCTTTCTTTTTTCTTTTTTTACTGGGGATTGAAGCCAGTGGTGTTTTACCAGTGAGGTACATCCTCAGCTCTTTTTATTTTATTTTATTTTTATTTTGAGATAGAGTCTTGATAAGTTGCTGATGCTGGCCTTGAATTTGTGATCCTCCTGCCTCAGCCTCCTGAGCCACTGGGATTACAGGCATGTGCTACCACATCCAGTGAATTATATTTCAATAAATTTCTGTGGATTTCTCTTCTTCCTTTCTCCCTCCTTTCTTTGCTTTTCTTTTCCTTCCTTCCTCCTTTCCTTCCTTCCTTCCTTCCTTCCTTCCTTCCTTCCTTCCTAACCCAGGATTAACACACCTAATGGAATAGAAACTCTTGCTTCTTTTTTCCCTTTTCTTCAGTTGTTCCCTTGTGGCAGGTGTGTGAGCAGGGCGCTGCATTTCATTTCTTACCATTTGGGTTCTTCTTGAATGGCTACTTCTGCCTAGTCTGCAGTGGCTAAGAGATCCACAGTCCACTTTGTATTGTGCAAACTTCCCTGGGCCCATAGCAGAGGATATTTTTAGAAAAACTATGGGTCTAATTATGACATGGCCCAGTGTCTGTTCATTAGTCCCATCACTGCCATTGGGATAAGCATATGTTACATTCAGTCTTAATTCCTCTAAGGGATTGGAGGACACAGAGTTGTTCAGTCCATCCTGGCGTAGACCGCAAACCATGTTTAAAATAGCGAGCCAAGCCATTGGGCCTCCGTGGTGAGGTGGCATTGGTTCCTCTGCTTGAGAAAAAAAAAAAAAAGGCCAGGCAGATAACCACAAGCCAAGTTGGGCTTGGCTACTGCAGGCTTCCTGAATGACTGTGGCAATGCAAGTTTTGCTAAGCCTCCTCTCACTGGCTTCCCTCCTCTCCTGGTCCTTCTCTGTGTTAACCCTTTATTTAGCCTGGCTCCAGAGCTGAGTTCTTCCTTTAGTTAAATGTTCATCTCTCTATGGTTCTTTCCTCATTGTCAGCAGAATTCAAGAAGCCCTCTAGTTCAACAAAGAGTACAGTGGTAAGGGGCCTGAGAGCCCTTACAGTCCAAGCACCCTACTTTACACTGAAGGACCTGATGCCCAGAGAGAGGAAGTATTATTCCAGATTTCCCCAGCAAGTTAGAGTGGGGCTGGGAGTAGTAGAGCTACCATCCTACTTCTGGTTCAGTGTTCTCCCCGCCCCCCACACACACACCACATAAGTGAATGCTTTTCATTCATTTTTATTTTAATTTTAATGTTATGCTGGGGATCAAACACAGGGCCTCACACATGCTAGGCATGTGCTCTACCACTAAGCTACACCCCCAGCCCATCTTTCCACTTCTGAATGAAGAAAGATATGCATTGCATTAAGAAGCAGGATTCTGTGCACGTTCTAACAGCTTGCAGTTCTCTTTGTGATAGATGCAGAGGTAACCAATAGTCAACCTCGAAGGCATGTATAGTTCTTAAGTCCAAGGGGCCATTGGACGCCACTGGATTCAGCTTTCAGGGGAGTATCAGATTTGTCTCTGGAAAGGGATGTGAGGTAGTTAATCTGGTACAGAGAATATCTAATTTGGAGTCAAGATCTAGGTTTGAGTCACAACTCTGCCACAAAAGATTTTTTGTCTTGGATGAGTGACTTAAAGTTTTCTGAGCTTTGATAGATCTGTGTAACAGGAAGGAACAACAGTACTTACCTTGGTATGTGGTTGTATACTTTGATAAAGTGATGGGTGTAAAAGCTTGTTACTTAAAACATAGGTCATAATCATATGCAAAGATCAGTACTACTGTGTGTATGTGCTCAGCAAAGGTATCCCTCCAAATACCTTCTTATGAATATACATGTATATTCTTATGAATACACTCTTTTCTTATGTCAGTATATCTTTTTTTTTAAATTTTTTTAGTTGTAGATGGACACAATATCTTTATTTTATTTATTTATTTTTACGTGGTGCTGAGGATCGAACCTAGTGCCTCACGCATGCGAGGCAAGCGCTCTACCACTGAGCCACAACCCCAGCTTAGCCACTGTCAGTATATCTTAGAGATTTTTCCCTTATTAGTAAAGAATATCCTTATTTTTAGAGATAATGTAGTTTTCCAAAGTTTACTTAGCAGCCCCTATTGTTTCAATCTTTTTCATTGTAAACAGTACTAATGTAAATATCTTACATCTTTGGCCATTTGTGTGATTTTACAATAACAAAATTGTAAGCAATTAGACAATTGTACAGTTAGTTCCTAGAAGAATTCCCAGATCAAAAGATATGTGACCTCAGAACTTTTGGTAATTTTGTAATTAAATTTCCCATCATAGTTACTATGCTAATTTATACTCCTATGTGTTATATAGTGCCTGTTCCCCTGTACAGTGAGTATTATCAGATTTTTCAGTCATTGCCAACGGGGAGATTCAAGGTGTTGTTTCATTATAGTTTTAATCTGCATTTCTCTTAGACTGGCATTGTACATCTTTTCATATAATTAAATACCATATTTATTTCATTCTCTATGTTTCTTTCTCCATTTTTCTATTAGGGTATTGGCCTCATTCATACTGATTTGGAAGAGCTTTCTGTGGCTAAGCAAATTAGCTTTTATTTGGTATATATAATTTTGTTTTAAAATTTGCCAGTATCTTGTAGCACATTTGTGATATTTTTTCCATACAGTGTCTTAAAATTTTATGTGTTTAAAGTTATCAGTAATTTTAATGGTTTCTGGGGTTTGCATCATGCTTAGAATAGCTTTCTCCATTTCTCTATTGTTTAAAACTTATTTTCATGATAAACATTTACTCTTCTTTTCTGTTACTTCCTGTCCACAAGAATGTTGTACACATAACAGATGTTCAAGAACTTTTTTCCTAAACAACTCTTTCAGTTTAGGTTGTTTAGTACAGTGGAAGGAACGCTGAATTTGGATTCAGAGGCCTCATTGACAACTATAGCACTTTGAACCAAACAGTGACTGTGTCTTGGCCTCTTGACTTTTCATATGTATCTAATAAGATCAAATGAATTAATGTGAAAAGGTGCTTTTGTAAGTGTAAACAATGCATTCATTCATGCTTCTTTTATATTTCCTCATAATTGATCTCAAATTTGAAATGAAATTTTCTCCGGGAAAAAGCAAACCTCATAAATGCGAAGTTTCCTTTTTGCTTCTTTGGAAATACTTTACCAATGAGAGGGCTTTCCTGAGCTTTGGTTGGAGTTGGAAAAGTTGGGCCTCTTGTGAGACCATTTCCCCAAAGGTCCAGAGTGTAACTTCTAAGAGTTGGATCGTTGGAAAAAGTGGGATATTTGGGTCATATTCAGAAACAGAAAACCCAGTTCATTTTTACTGTGCCGAAAGAGTTCAAAGGCAAAATCATTTGGGAAATGGTTTACTGTTAGTCAAATGTGATTTCCTGTGTCAGCGAGGGAAAATTTCCTAGCTTGACCTATCGAGGCTTCAAGGACATGTTGAAATAATAGGAAGTCATGTTTGGATTGGTCCTTGCTAATAAAATAGAGGAGCTAGGTTGGATGAAAAGGAAAGGAGCCCATTGACATAGAGTACTATGCCCAACCCTTCCAGACTTCTCCACTCTCTTTGGGAGACTCGGACATTATTATTTTCACTTCCATCCTAGTTTAATACGCTAATCAAATTATATCAACTCTTTATGTACCTAAAATGTGTACCTTTAAACAATTTTTATTGAGGTAAATTTTTCATACAGAGAAATGCCCAGATCCTAAATGTATAATTAAATGATTTGTAATAAGTGGAAACACATGTTATATTTATGGACTATAATTTTCCCTTTCACAATTAAAAATAAAGCAGTGCTTGGCATCTTATATCTAAATTGCACTGTGATTCTGTGATGTCATAATCTGGAAGTTGCAATGGTTATTTCACTCCACTTTGTTTCTTATGTATTGGAAACAACTAGGCAGCTGGACATTCAATGGCCCAACCTAGTTCCTTCAGAGATTTTACCATTTTATTATTTAGTTAGTTAGTTTGGTACTGGGGGTTGAAGCCAGGGGCGCTTAACCACTGAGCCACATCCCAGCGCTTTTTAATAGTTTATTTAGAGACCGGGTCTCACTGAGTTGCTTATGGCCTTGCTAAGTTGCTGAGACTGGCTTTGAACTTATGATCCTCCTGCCTCAGCCTCCTGAGCCACTGGGATTACAGGTGTGTGCCACCACACCTGGCTTATTAATGCTTTAATACAAATGCCATCATTAGAAATATAATGATAAATCCAGTTAGTCGTGGATTCCTACAGTTGATCCATCAGACATTTAAGCACCCACCCTGTGCCAGGAACTTCATATTCTTTTCATTCTCCTTCCCTTCCTCTACTTGTGGGGAGGCAGAGGTAAGGAAAGGATGGCCAGATGAATTTAGAGAGTAATTGTATCAAAATATGGCTGGAAAACTAAATTGACTTTTAAGCAGTGAGAACTTGAGCTAACCCAACTGGGCATCTTTAATTGCACTTTGGGTATTAGATCTGGACCTCTGGGGCTGCCTCTGCTCCTGCCGTTAGCAGTGCAGTCCATTTTCCTCTTCTGTTCAGGTTTCACTCTATTTGGCTTTTCAACCCACCTGGACTTTCATTTGTTGCCCCGAGGCTAAGCAAACTGTTGCAAAGGAAGAGAGAAAGAATCCTCAGAAGAGCTGTGGAGGTCCTTGCTGGGAGAGCAGGAAGCAAGGGCACCGGAGCCTCCTTAGAAGGGGCCGTGGATGTGTCCTTGGTGCTTAGCTAAGGCTTCACGCCTATTTGTTGAACAGAGGGTGAGTGAGGTTCTGAAAGCCACCTGGCCATCTGGCTTCCTGAAACTTTGTTGTCCTAACTTCCTGCCCTCAGTCTCACAGTGCTGCTGTCGTGTGGCCTACTAACTGATGCTGACCTGGGGGCCTCTTGTGCCTCCCAGTGAATCAAACCATCTACCCTGAAACTGCCTGTTTGTCAGCAGACTAGGGACCCGGTGAACCAGGGCCACTGAAGAGCTGATTTCGGATCCTCTGCTTTGCCTGTCTTCCTAGGCAGTTTCTGTCTTGCTAAGATGCAGAAAAGGAAGGAGGGGGGGGGGAGAATATTAATATTTATTTTTCCCCTATAATTTTCCCTTTCAAAATTACTCCTGCAGAGTAGGCAGGATGAAATGTGTATGAGAGCGAGGACTCTGCTATTTCACCAGCCTAGGGTATCCCCCAGGTCTGAATACTTATCTTTGTTTTCTGCACATTTTCAACAGGTGTCAATTATACTTTCTTGGCCCTCGAGTGAAAAGCTCTGCACGCTTGGTTCAGTTTACCCATAGGCTCTGGACTAGACTAGAGGATTGACTCAGTGAAAATGTTTACTTCTCTAATTAAGCAGAATTAAGGTCTGAACTCAAAACCATCTTGGACTGTGCTAGGCATAATTGAGATGCATGGGCTTTGTGTAAATAATGTACCTCTAATTGGCTTTGATTAAGTGCAAATTAGGATCACACTTCACCCCAGTGTGATTTACATTCCTGAGCCCTTTTACTAACTGAAGTACTGTGGGTGGCCGATAAGGCTTGTTTTTCCAGGAGAGGAGAGGCTAGGAGCTGGCAGCTGGGATCTGCAGTTTCCCAAAGGTAAGGAGGCTATAGGGCCCTGCTTCTCACATCTTCTACCCCTTCGTGGCCTCTCTTTTGGGTGAGTCTTCTTTCATCCAATAAATTCTAGCCTTTCCTTAATTGCTTTTTTATTTTTAAGATTTGGTAAACTTGTTTAAAAAATAAATAGATAAATAAATAAATAAAATGAAGTGAATATTGAAAAATTCACTTCACTTTATTTTGAAACCTCAGGCTTAAACCAGCACCAAGCATTGGCCATCAGAATATCATGACACCTTTGCTACTGGGGAACCAGAAACATTTCACAAAGAAATCAACTGGTGAAGCGTTTTTCTCTGAAGAGTTCCCAGCGTGTACCAACAGGGTTCTACAAAGCAGCTTTTGCACTATTCAGAGAGTAGGTCTGCAATCGGCCCTTGGTGAGCCTGCACAGGAGGGACTGTGACACATTTCCTTTTGCCTCTAAGTTCTCTGAATCTGCATTTGAAAGTCATTGTGACCTGGTAAGGCAGGAATAGCTGGGCTCTTCCTCCTGTGTTGGAGACTGGCTGGTGGAAAGGCCGCTGGGTTGTGGAGCCTGGAAAATGGGCAGTGGAGTAGGAAAGTGACTTGGTGTTTATGACCCTGGAGGACATTGACAATTGGACCTACATGGGATTTCTCCAGATTTTCTCACATTAGCATGCTGCTGCTTGGTGTGAGACCAAAAAATAACATGACGTAATAGGGATTTTCGCACCGACAGAGAGTGCTAACCATGTGCCAGGAGCCGTGGGAATGCTGCAGGTGGAGTTGGTTAACTACCCACTTCACACCCCTGTGAAAGCGTGCCTCTCAGAGCAGCTAGAGGGGCTTCTTGAGCTGTCACCTTCAGAGAAGTTTGGACTGTAAATACATTTGGTCTCTAAACTCTGCCCTGGGCTTACCAGAGTGAGAAGACGGCATATTAGACGAGTTACACTGCAGAAATCCTAGCCAGAGCAAGGAAAGACTAAAAATGCTTTCTAGGCCCTTCAAACTATATTTAGTCATTCATTTATTCGCTCAGAAATGTTTATGGGCCACCTAAGCCAGACACTATGCCCTGGTCTTCAGCCTTAAAGAGCTCTATCGAATAGGGGAACAGATCTCTGTAGAGATGAGTTACAACTGAACGTGGTACACGCTGTGGCGGAAATCAGAAAGCATATGGCGGCAGGCTGCCACAGGGAAGACAGTCTGCCATGCGGCCTTGGCTCAGAGCAGCTTGGACTCGGCTCCAGGGCCACATGCTATTCCAGAAGAGTGCACTTGTTAGTAGGCCTTCCACTCGAGTGGGACCAGCCCATGAATCTCTGACCAAAAAAATAGTCATAAAAACAATAAAATATTAACATTTCTTCAGTGCACACTCTGTGTGAGGGACTGTTCTTGGTGCTTTTTTTCATTCTCCCATGTAATCTTCACAGCTCTATAGATACATAATTATCTTTCCTGTTTTAAGAGGAGTAAGCTGATGCTTAGATGGAGTAACTTACCCACTGTCCTCTAAATGTGGAACAATCTGGATTCAAACTCTGGTCTGATATCTCTATAGCTCTACCTCACTGGCACTTGTCCTTGGGGAGCAATGGACTCTGAGTCAGACACTCTGGGCTCTGGGCCTGACTTTCTCACCAGCTGGCTGTGGGTGCTGGAACACGTTGCCACCTGCCTCTGCCTCAGTTTCCTCCCCAGCCCCATCTTTAAATGAAGTACTCAGCCAGCTTCTTGAATCCATGAAATTACATGGGCTATGGAGAGTGAAAAAGCAAGGCACTTGACTGCTTGCTGTTGGTACTATCTGTTGTGAATTTTGTGACCTTGACTTGCCATCTGCCAGCCCTAAAGTATGCAGTATTGATCTTTGTCAGTCTTCTTGACACTTGTGCTTGATTCCAGAAAGCCTCTTAAAGTAGAGCTCTGTATCTTTCTTTGTCAGGAACAGACCAGACAGCGAGCGCCAAGGTTATCGAGTACAAGGGCTTTTCCTGGGCCATCTCTGCTACAGATTGTCCTAGCCTTAGACGGCATGCACCTCCTGTTTCAGATTCCCAGCCATGTTGGCAGATGTCATGCTCTGATCGTTTAAAAGATGCAGTTCAGCCCAAGACCTTGACTAAGGTGAGCTCTTTCCTCCCAGTGGCATAGGAGGAGGGCCTCCTTGTCTGACTGACAGAGACAAGAAGCCAAGTATGTGGCAACCCCAAAGTGTGCCCACCAGAGCACCAAGAAGTTTCCTGGAAGTTTTCAGTGCAGAGGTGCCTAGAAGGGAGCTATAACTCCCATGTGCCAATCCTCACAACAGGCTTTTGCCCAGTGCTGGGCAAAAGTACTGTACTGAGGTCTGTGAAGTCCTGGTTTGGCCTGTATTGTGACTGGTGTTTTTCGGATTCCTTGGTGTTGAAGGTAGCTTGGCTCTGGAGATTTGCGTTTTGGAGGATGGGGGTGAAGAGAAAGAAACATGTTCCTAGTATTTATCTATAAACAAATGAAATGTTTAAAATGACCAGTGTCAGTGTCATAGCATGACTCCTTCAGTCCCTCCCATTTTATAAGGAACACGGGTCCAGCTGTCCTGGCCGTGTGCACTTCCTCTTGGTCGGTGCCCAGGATTCGTGCACCTTCCATCCCACCCCTTGGTCTGCTTGTTGGAACAACTTGCTGCAGACTCTTCATGTTGTCTGATCCTTCTTACCATTTTGTGGAGCTTTGACTTTGACCTGGAATTATATTTCCAAGTACTGAGCGTTAGGTGGGAGAGAAGGTGCCAGCCACCCTGACTCAGCTGGCACACTCAGAGTGGTGGTGGAAGGTGCTGACCCGGTAAACTCACACTCACAAAAAAGGGCTTCTCTTCTGATCATCTCCACACATCTTCAAAGGAGCCCAGTTCAGTTGTTAAATTCTTTTTTTGCTCTTTGCTTATAATTTCTCAGCATCAGGCATAGCTATTTACCTCCATGTCCATTACTGCAGAATGAGGCCACTCTGTCCTCTGAAAGCAAATAGACTGGCTTTAATGGATGTGCTGTCGATTGGCAGCTAAAGAGTTAAAAGTTTCAGCAGGCAGACTGGCCAGCAGGAGTTAGTGGTGTGGAGTAAGAGGGACGCCAGGCTGTCTCTAAACTTTTTGGCCCTCCCCAAGTACAGAGATGAAGGAAGAGCTCTATAAATCACTGGAGATTAGAGAGCCTGTTCTTGCCGACTCCGCAGGGTTGCGCTGCTTAATGTCAAAGCCTCACGTATTACTTTAACAGCACTCCTTTTCTTTATTAAATCCACTTTGAAATAAAAAAAAAAATGATGATCTTTCCAGTAAGGGGGAGAAGGCTAAAAGGATTTAGAAAGTATCTGCTATGTTACATTACAGAGACTAATCACTGTTTAGGGAGTAAGTAACATTTTTGCACCATCCTAAGCCATAAAAACGAAAAGAAGTATAAAGGTCTGTTCCCTAGAATCAATTTGTTGGCATGTTTATTTTGCCCTGTGTCTTTGCCTTCAGAGTTCCTTCAGATTTTGAGTAGAGAAACTGGGAGATGGGTGTGAGTATTAGTGACCAAACGGGTGTGTCTGGGTACACGCTCTTCACTAGAGTACCTACTCCATGAGAAGGTGCTTGTGTGAGAGAGAGACAGAGACAGAGAGAGAGAAGGCAGCACAGGAGGGAGTGTGGCGACGGGAAGAGTTGCACTTTTATACTTAAAAGAAAAAATGCAACCTTTGTGTCCCATCGGAGGCTGAGGCTGAGCTTCTCTCCTTCATCTGACTTTAATGGAGACACATTTTTAGCAGCTGCAGCCATGTCAAATGTCATATTTTGGCTCAAAACTTCCACCTTCTGAGTGGGAGGTTTCTCCAATCTAAGAAGTTGGTGGTGATTATAAACTAATTGGTTTAGTTTTTAGCTAGGCAAAAGTCTGATTGTCATAAAGTTTAAGTTAAAAGTAGTTTGTATCAATGAAATCAGAGTAGCCACGAATGGGTAATTAGTAAATGATGAGTAGACAGCGTTCTTTATGCTGTTCTGTTTATGTATTCTTAAATTTTGTAATGGAAAAATAAATGTTTAAATAGTGTTTAGCACTTTATATAAAAATTAAGTAATATTTTCTAAAATATTTAATCACCAATCACAGCATTTTAACTTATACTTTCAGAGAGGTCTTAAAAGCCACACAGAGACTTAAGGTGCCTCTAATTTGTCTGCTATCATTAGAGCCTGAAGCTTCTTTCGGTTTTTTCCTTTACACTCAAATGGCAGTTACTTTAAAAGAATTATTTCAAGAAGGTAGGATTCCTCGCTAAAAGCCCAGCAAAAAGCATTTAGAATCTGAAGAACAAATGTGTCCAGGGGACTTTTTCAGTTTGCCTAATTTAGCCAAGTAACCACGAGCCAAGTCCATTTTGTTTTAGGGTTTCATTTGTTTATTCAGCAAACATTTAACCAACAACTCCTGGCTTACCAAGGCACTTTCCTAGCTGCCAATGGTACAAAAGCTGGATAGCCCAGGCCTCTGCTCTTCACGAGCTCACCATCCTCCATCAAATATGAAAATACAGACTAAATGTAAAGTAGCCATAAAACCTTAAGAATAAGGGTCTTTTTTTCTAAACTTTTTTTGGCAGCAGGGGTGCTTTACCACTGAGCCACATCCTCAGCTCTTTTAATTTTTTGTTTCAAGACAGGACCTCACTAAATTGCATAGGCTGTTGCTAAGTTGCTGAGGCTGGCCTTGAACTTACGATCTTCCTGCCTCAACCTCCTGAGTCAGTGGGGTTATAGGTGTGGGCCACCACATCCAGGAAAGCATACTGAACTCTCTGTTGCTCCCAGATTTTGATGTGGAGAAGGATGATGAGATTTGAGATGAGCTAGGAACCCTTTTTTGAGCTGATTCCTGTATTGGTGTTGTTTCCATCTGCATTTTGAAGTTTGGAAAGAGTTCACACCTTACAAATGTGGTTCATATTTGCCAGGAAAAAATGGCTTGCTTTGCATTGCTTCTCATCCAAAAGCTGACAAGTCGCAGCTTTTTATTCTGACAAACAGCTTGAAGGTATCACCTCTGCAGACTCCTGACACAATGAATTGCGGTTCTTCATTTATGGCAGCTTGTGCTTCGTGTATGCTTTCATGTGTTTAGGACGGTTGCCCAGTTTAAAGTAGCAGCTCTTAAAATAGCTGGAAATGGATGTGGAGTTCAGGTTTGGTTAAAAGGGGGCTTGGTGGTGCTTGTGTGTCTATTTGTGTGTGCACACTTTCAAACCTATGTGCTTACCCGTGCGGCTGCGTCAGTGACAGAGCCACTTAAACAGGGGCCCATTGTGATAGAAAATATCAGGCATGTAGGGTGAGGAGGAAGAGGGAGGGAGGATTGCATCTAGTGATCCTGGAACAGTTGCTCAGACCAGCATTTAGTGTTTTATTAGGAGAGAACAACTCTATAAAAGGAACAAGAAGTTCAATCATTATAGAGTGGGGCGACAGGAGGCAGCTGCCAGCATGACTATGAAACCCCTTTGAGAACCTAGAAGAGTTGCCACATATAACGTGCTGCAGCTGCTGGGATCACTTAGGAGCAATGCAGAACTCGGCACCCACCAGCCCCTCAAGGGACAGGATTCTAGATCATCCCAGTGTTGTCTTTAGATAAGTTCCCAGCCCATCCCCACCTTCCTTCCTTGCCACTGAGCCTTCTACAGCTGTTCTTATATTTTTCCTTCTGTTTAAGGTAGGTTTGCAGAAAAGGAGCAGTCCCTAGTTTGATTGGAGAGAAATGAGGGGTCAGGTATGCTTGGGGGTTGCAGCAAGGAAGGCTGGGTGGAGCAAATACAGAGGGTCCCCAGTGTTGTCACTTGCTGAGCAAGTTACCCATAGCTTGCAAACTGTTGCTTATGTGATGCTATGTCAGTCACAAAGTATGTAAATTTCATTTTAAAAAATCTACCTGAGATGTCTGTTTTTCATCAATACCTATAGAATATTTGAAAAGTTGAACCTTTCAAATTTAAAAATCTCCAGTTAAATCATCTTAAACTTAAGAACAACCACTGTTCATATAAGCCAAAGGAAAGGTCATTTATGGGGGTGGGTTAAGCTTGACAAATGTATTGCTTGATAGGTATATAAAAGTTTTTATAAAATTTCTCAAAGTTCAAATGCCAATTACTGCTGAAAATTGGCAACCAGAAGAGTTTCTATGAACTCAGGTTCTGTGAGCAAGCTCAGAGACCAGCAGCATGTTGGTATAAATTATTACTGATGTAATCTTGAAAGGGATGTGACCCTCAACCTTACTGGGGGGAAAACGGAGGGAAAATTAGGGTATGGGTGTGGTGATAGACGGAATTTCACATTTAGAAGGAATTTTATAAATCCTTTCATTTGGAAATCTCACTTATAGCCTGAAAAAACTCTCCTGCCCCTCCAACCCAGGAGATTCTGATAATGTCTCCTTTCTTTCCTTGCTCACCCCAACTTAAAAGTCATCTCCAGTCTTACTAATGGGAGAGCTACGTATCTCTCAGATACATCAAGATGAAGAAAAAAGTTAAGCATTGCTCATTGAACCCTCCTGGCTCATTGCTAAGATGAGAAAACCGGGATCCAGACAACTGTAGAGAAAGAAAAAACAAGGTCTTCTCATTCTGTCACTTGAAAGTGACAGTTATATGGAACCAGGCATTTCTAAGACATGAAGTCACAACCTTCAGGTAGCTGCCATGTGACCAGATCGACAATGATCAAGTACAAAAGAAAGCATGTTGTGGTGCTCATGGGATGATATAAGTAACCGCATGTGGTCATGAGCTTCAATTCCGTTATGCGCAGCAGGGTGCAGCAGGTCTCCTGGAAGTGGCACCTCATTTTACTGGAAAGTAAGTTGGTTTTGTGCTCAAAATGGTTAAACAATACATTGGAGCATTTCATTCTTGGATCTTCCAGTCACCAAAAATAAGTTCTTATTTAAGAAGACAATAAATGTATAGAAGAGATCCCATTTACTACAGTTAAACGCATAATGGAATTGCTCATCAATTTTGAAGAGACCTGAAACATAATGCCTAATGTTTTTACTCTGGGCCCACATGTATATAGTGGGACTGTGACATCCCCACACTCGCAGGTCCTTTGCCTCTTTATTTGAAGAACAAGGAACTTCCCACCAGCCTGAGAAGACTCATCCATCCTAAGTATCTTTAAACATTTGATTAAGCTATACAAGGAACAAACAGAGTTATGCTAGCCACGGCATGGTATTTGGAATTCCTTTTGTTATTAAAAAATTCCACACTGGTCGTTTGGGTTCAGGAAGCCTGCAGAGGGATAAGAAATAGAGCTTTTGTCTAGTGCTCTTTTAATGAACTGCTTCAGGTGTTGGTGGGCAAACTGACTGAAAGGCCTTGAGGAACACAGCTGACGCTCAGACCCAGTCTGGGTGGCAGCAATGGCTGATCCCACTGGCTGCTCTTCTGTTCCATCTCTCCTGTTTCTGTATTTGTCAGGATTCTTAAAACTGTGTTGAAACACAGTAAGGCAGGGGCCGTGGGACCCCAGTCACTGGGATTTAGCCTGCAGTTGATGCAGCTGGCCTTTGGGATAAGATCAGTCTTTTTCAAACATCCTAAAACAGTTTGTCTTGGGATTTTTTTCTTTTTCTTTCTTTCTTTCTTCCTTTTTTTTTTTTTTTTTTTTGTCCATTGCTTACTTTTGAGGTCTTTGGGCCCCCCACCCCACCCCGGGCTAGTCCTCTCTACTCCTATGGTACTTTCACTGTGGCAGGTAGTTAAGCCTTCTGCCGCCTTAGTAATTCAGAACATAAAGACGGCCTCCGCCCACATGACTCAAGCCTTTGATGACATCACTACTTCAGACTATGGCTGACAGGAAGGTTTTGGTGTCACTTTGTGAAGGAGACAAGCCAAGAATACCACCTTGTAACTAGCCCCTGCTGGGTGGTGAAGTCTTGATTGGGGAATGTGCTCCCCCGGGAGACTTATCTCTAGACCTCTGGAGGGTATGCTCCCTAATAAGCTGCCAGAGATGGGCAGTCCAGACAAGCCACTCCCTTTAAGTGGGTCACAACATCTGGAATGATGGTGCCAGATTACCCGCAGTCTAGCCAGTGACCTCTTTCTTCCTTCCTAAAACTTAATTCTCAAGTGAAGTGGTTTATGAGGAGCAGGTGATGGCGGCAAGAAGGTGTTGGTGATGGAGACTTTGGCCAAAGAGCAGTCTGGCTCCTGGGGGGAATGGGTAGAGAACCTCTGTCTCTGAGACTAACCATGCCCAGCACTATCCACAAGCAGAGGATAGGCCAGGAAGAGTTCTGTCCGATGAGTTGATGTCTGTCTCTGTGCGGGGGGACAGAGACACTCTCTGTAAGGCTGCTGCCACTAAGAGCTGAGATACTGCCTTCTAGATAAGATTCTTTTGCCCAATTCTTTATCTTTTTATGGCAAAGTCTGTTTCTGATACCACTCAGGTCAAAAGACTAGTCTTGTTGAGATGTCTGTGGTCTTCTGAAATTTCCGTTCTAAACGTCAAGTCCTCTGAAGAGATTGTTCTTTAGGATTCTGTCTCCCTTTGGTAAAAGATGATTCTGACAAAGGTGCATTAAACAGGGTACCTCTGCCCACACCATGAAATTGACATGATCTCCAGCCCAAGCTCTCCATCTGCAGCCTGTCTTCTTTCCCTCTTCTCTGGATTTGCTGTGTTTCTATAGGAAGGTGATGCATCTACAGAACATGTGTCTACCTTTTTTTTTTTTTTGATACTGGGGATTGAACCCAGGGGTGCTGAGCCACATCCCCAGCCCTATTTTGTATTTTATTTAGAAACAGGGCCTTACCTTGCTAAGTTGCCGGGGCTGGCTTTGAACTCGTGGTCCTCCTCCCTCAGCCTCCTGAGCCATTGGGATTACAGGTATGTGCCACTGCACCCAGCATATGTCTACCATTTTGATTGGTTTATTCATTAAGCACCAACCAGGTGCTATAGAGGCTTTCTGGAGTAACTATGGCTTGAACCAAGTCCTAAAGAACAAGTTAGAATGAACCAAGCCGCAGAGAAGAGGGAACAGTGCTCACAAAGTGCACAGACAGGAGAGGACAGAGCACAAAAGGAAGGCCGTGATCCAGGGCATATGTGCTTGGAGTTGGAGGAGATGGAGAAGGAGGAATAGAGGTCTGGTTTTGAGGAGTTTAGGCATTAGGGTAGAAGGCCTAAAGGCTTTGGGGAGCCCCCATGGAATTTTAAGCAAGGCAATGTCATCAGATATGTGTTTCATAAGCACCACTTTAGCTGCAGTATGAAAAATGGATTGACTAGAGTGAGGTGGATCCAGGAAGACCATCAGGTACTAACTGTGTTGATCAAAATGAAGAGTGATGAATGCCTGAAATAAGGAGCCAGTAGTAGGACTGGAAAGAAGGTTCCAAATATGAAAGTAAGTCAGGCACTCCTTGAGGGCCTGTGGCATATGGGATCCAGAATGGAATGGAGGTAGGAGCCCAGAGTGCTGCCTTGACAGCTGAGCAAAAAGCAGTACCTTTTATAGGGAAAGAGGGTGGGGTAGAGGCAAGGACATGTGTTTACTTCGGAACCTATTGAGTTTAAGGAGCTTAAAGAACTGAGGAATAAAAGCCAGTCATACTCCCTGACTTTTTCTTTATTGGCTTAGACTATCTAGTGATTTGCTGGGGGTTGAGGGGCACAGAGCAGGGCATGTGGGAACTCTCAACATCCAAGAGAAGTTAGCATAAACCCTCCTGTTGAGATTATTTCCAAAATTTGACCAGATGTTTAAGCAAATTAGCAAATGATTAAAGCAGCAGTCGGCAGAGACCTAGACCCCTGTGGGATTAGCAAAGGAGCAAGGCTAGGAGAAAGCCAGGCCCAGGTGTTCTTGCTAGAAAGAGGCTTTGCCTGTGTAGGTCCCCGGGGTTGCACCGGCAGAGTGAAAATAAGGCAAGCTGAGTGAGACAGAGAGGGTGGAATGGGGCTTGGAGAAGAGCCGATGCTTGTGTTCCCTGGGAGAAAAACCACCCTGGGACTGGGGTCTCGAAACCTTATTCATTTTGTTAGTAACACATTCTCCTTTTAAGGGATTTTGTCCCTTAAAAAGAGTGGAGTTTTCTTCAGCCATAAAGAACAAAATTATATCATTTGCAGGAAAATGGATGGAACTTGAGAATATTACGTTAAGCAAAATTACCAAAACTCAGAAAGTATGCAGTCCTATATTTTCTCTCATATGTGGAAGGTGGAGAGACAAAAGGAAGAAAGGAGGGGTATGCTTTCACAAAAATAGAAAGGAGACCAGCAGAGTAGAGGAAGGGGATGAGGGGAAGGAGGAGGGGAGGGAAACGGAAGGTATGGGGGAATGAAATCAACCAGATCATGTTGTATGGATGAATATGTAACTATAAATCCCACCTATTAGTATAATTATAATGCACTAAAAATATATATATATTTAAAGACTGTCTTCAAATTGTCCAAAGAGAATAATATCAAAGAAAGACCATTGATAAGCATTTTGTCAGAGCAGAACAGCCCAGAGCCTGATTTGGGTCCCCTTTCATCTTCATCTGTAGCTCTCTGTGGGGCCTTGGGCGGTCACTTACCCTCTCTGGACTTTAGCTTTTTCCCTCCGAAGAAGGTTCGAGGGGCCTATCCTTACAGGTTTCTAGATTCACTTTCAGCCTTATTATTTTCCATCTCTATCCACTTCTGGTTTCAGAAATCTTCAAGTCTTGCTTAGAATGGCAGATTCTTCTCCTTCACCAAAACACAGGCCTGAACATCAGCAAAATCCTTCAGCAAATTGTGCTTCCTAGCACATTTTATCCTTGGGTATGGAGCAGGGCTGGAAGTTTTCCAGAGAGACACTCTGTGCGGCCCTTAACCCATCAGAGGTCATTTAGAATGTCAGGTTTAAAGATCAGCTATCCTCCCGCCAAAAAAAAAAAAAAAAAATTAAAAAGTCCCATCAGTTCCCTAGATAGCTTCACCTACATGCAATATTCCTCATTGATCTTAAAATTTTAAAAAAGGCAGGGGGGGATAAAATGAATAAAACTTCAGGTCCAGTGTAGAGAAACTGTCCCAAATGCCCTGATTTTTGTGTCTGTACTAATACCGGCGGTTGACAACATTTTCATTTTCCACGTGACTCGATTCTCTAGCTCAAATTTTCTATCCTGAGAGTAATGATGAAAAAGATCATTGATGACTAGCTCACTGCCTTTCCAAGTTACTTCCAAAAGAGAGGCAGAACACAGGCCCCCAAAGAGCCACCTGGGAGGTGGCACTCACGCTCCATCAACTTCAGTGTCTCAGGCTGCATCCTCCATCTTTCTGCTCATCTTTCTCACTGCTTCTATGGCAACAGAGAGTTCAGTGCACTCAAATGCAGGCTACCTTCCGACAAAGTAGTCACATGTCATGGTTTAAAACACACATTACAAAGGATGGAGTTCTGAGTAAACTTGGGATAGGGTATTTGAATTAATTCACGACAAGACATAACAATTCCATAACATTCTTTAGAGAGCTTGGGGTTCCTTACCAAAAGAATTTCATAAATTGCCACTAATGTGGGGCAATTAACATGTATCAAAATATTTGTTTCATACACCAATATCAGAGATCCAGAGTTACTTGCCTGTGGTCACACAGCGAGTGATCAGCAAGGATTAGGAACAGTCCAGGTGGTAACAAAACTGAAATGTTTTGGCTCTGACCGCATAGCTCAGGAAAAGGATGTTGGTCCTAAGATGGGGAGTGCAGATTAGCCTTCAAGTCCCACTGTGATCCCAGGAGAACTATTTTTTCTACTTTACTAAATTCTATTATGACAAGATTTTTTTAAATGATTTAAAATTTATGTGTATGTACGTGCACGAAAATATGTGGCTGCTCACAGATACATATATAGAAGATGAAAGAGAAAAATGGACAACTTATAATTACAGATATTTTCGTTCATCTGGTATCCAGATGATCTCCCTTGATTCTGACAGTTTTGACAAATCAGTTTATTAAAATTGTAAATGTAACCCAGAGCCGTTTAGTACAGTGCTAGGCAGAGGCTGCTTTCTCCTCACGTTGTGTTCTGCCATTGCATTATTAGAAGTTAATGCAGCCTTACTTAGGGACGAAGCAGCCAGGTTCTGTGAGAAAGATGGAACTCACAACATGTAGTCCCAGTGGTTTTACTGTCCTGAAACCCTAAGGATATTTTTTCATGGAGCTTTGACCTGAATCAGGCACAGAGACACGTCTGGTCCCCATACCCGCCCTCCTCCCTGCAGCTCCTTCCCTGCCCCTTCAAAGAGAAACCTTGCTCCCTCAGCTCCCAGGAGGCATTATTCAGGTGACATTCAGAGAAGGAAATCAGGAGTAGGGCTGATCATACTTTGGGATATATAAGCACAGCGTACTTAAGGAACAGGCTTCAGCATAAACTCTTTGGGAACAGGCATAGCAGCAAGAGGGCCTGGCATGAGAAGGCGAGATGGGTTGGTTGAGTGCTGTCTTAAGCCGTGAGGGAAGAAACGTGCAAGACGCATTTCTATGTGGTCACCAGAAGTAGGAGAGAGAATGCCTTTTGTTTGTTTGTTTGTTCCTATCAACTGCCATAGAAAATCCAAAGAAGTTTTTGTTTCATATCTGGTTAGCTGCAATTGACAATGTCTTCTGTAGCTCTGATTTTGTTTCTCTGGCTTTCCCCTTCTTCCCCATTTTAGAACTTGGCCCAGGAGTCATTTTTATTTTATTTTATTTTATTTTTTTGGTACCAGGGATTGGACTAAGGGGTACTCCACCACTGAGCCACATCCCCAGCCCTATTTTGTGTTTTTATGTAGACAGGGTCTCACTGAATTGCTTAGCAGCCTCACTGTTGCTGAGGCTGTCTTTGAACTCGTGATTCTCCTGTCTCAGCCTCCCTAAGTGCTGGGATTACAGGCTTGCGCCACCGCGCCTGGCTATGAGTCATTTTTAAATAAACATGTAGTTCTCTGACAAGGCAGCTTAATCTTTGTGCCATGAACTACTGGTGATCTAGTAAAGTCCATGGACCCCTTGTCAGATTATTTTACATAAAATATATAAGAACATAATTATTAAAATTTTATAAATACCCACACATTTATGATATAGTAATATGTATACTGATTTTAACATATTAAATAACTAGAACTAACCATTACTATAATTCTTCTTTTTTTATTGGTACTGAGGATTGAACCCAGGGGCACTATACCACTGAGCTACATCTCCAGCCCTATTATTATTTATTTTGAGAAAGGGTCTTGCTAAGGTGCTCAGGCTGGCCTTGAACTTGTGATCATCCTGCCTCAGCCTCCAGAGTCACTAGGATTACAGACATGTACCACCGTGCCCAACACTATTACTATATTTTCAAAGTCATAACGTGTGTACACCATGGAGCAGCAGGCTGAAGCCCACACGCTGCCTTCATAAATAAAGTTTTATTGGAGCACAGCCATGCTCATCCAGTTACATGTCTATGCAGCATCCACACTACAAGAGCAGAGTTAAATTGTCGGCCTGATACCGTATGACCCTCAAAGTCTTAAATATTTGCCATCTTTTTGGAAAAAGCTTCTCAATTCCTTGTTTAAATTGCGACAATATTGTCTGCAATAAGCTTATTGATATCTAGAGTTGACAGAGAGTCACTGGGACTGCTAACTACTGTTTTTTTGTCTCCATTCATCATTAATACAAGTGCTAAATTTCAGTGGGAGTTAGTGAAAATTGAGGTGTAATTTGTTTTCCATCCAAATCCATAGGCTGCCTAATTCTATTCATGGATCCCTAGGTTTGTGGAACCTGGTTTAGTAACCCCTGAATGGGATTACAATTTAAAGGA
Organism: Xerus rutilus; assembly: GCA_028644305.1. NCBI lineage: Eukaryota > Metazoa > Chordata > Mammalia > Rodentia > Sciuridae > Xerus > Xerus rutilus. The sequence continues at coordinate 32,029,704 of CM053402.1, read as the reverse complement.
CCTTTTAGCAGAAGGAAATAATTCCTTCAAAGTGTGAAAAAATCTGCACTCTTTCTATCCTTCTCACAAATGTATGCATACTTTCATTATTAGGTAGTAAGTCATCCGTAGGATTAAGTGAATTAGAGCCACTTTGGACTCTTGTTCCCATACTGCAAAGACCCAGTATCTTGCCGGAAAAGGTCTCATTCTGTCAGTTAATGCTAAGAAAAACTTTGAGATTGTCTGCACATACAGTCAGCTCATTACCCCTGCCCCATCCCCCTGTTGCCCTGCCAGGAGAAGGAGCCAGAATTCCCCCCTCCCCCATTCCCAGGCTTTTCCTGTTCTCTCTGGTGTATAACTTGATTTTTCTCATCTTGTCTCTTAATGTCACATCGAGACATACCACAGGACCTGACTTTGCCATTTATGTGGCTATGATGTCTTATTCTCCAGAGACAGCTTCCAGTGTTCAGCAATAACTCATGTCCACTTAATGTGAAAATTGGTACCATCTAATAGAATCTTCAACATGCCAACCACACTATTCCAATAATGAAATGCAAATTTTTCTGCTTTTTCAGTATGGTCATTTTTAGACTCTTAAGTACTAGAAAATCCTCTATCACAAATTGAGAACTAGAAATTCATTTCCTGGGTTTTTTGTTTTGTTTGGTTTGGTTTGGTATTGGAGATTGAACCCAGGTCCTCGCATGTGCTGAGCAGGCATTCTACCGCTGAGGTATGTCCCCCAGCCAAGAACTGGAAGTTAAGCCAGGTGTGGTGGTGTACACCTGTAATCCCAGCACTCGAGAGGCTGAGGCAGGAGGATTGCAAGTTCAAAGCCAGACTCAGCAATGGCAAGTTGCTAAGCAACACAGTGAGACCCTGTCTCTACATAAAACACAAAATAGGGCTGGAGATGTGGTTCTGTGGTCGAGTGCCCCCTGAGATCAATCCCTGGTACCCCCCCCCCAAAAAAAAGAACTGGAAGTTAAAAATGCAGTATTCTTATGCTAATTTTATTAATTAATTAATTATTTCTTCTTGTAGTACTGAGATTGAATATAGGGGTGCTTTACCACTGAGCTAGCCCTTTTTTTTTTTTAAATTTTGAGGCAGGGTCTC
>CM053402.1:32005536-32028094 GCA_028644305.1 Xerus rutilus | reverse complement strand
CACACAAATAGATCACCAGTTCCTACTGATTTTTCTTCCTTTAAGTGGTTCTCACACACGTCCTTTCTCCTTTGCAGCCCCGTTACCACTGCCTGGTTCATTGCCTCCATACTGTGATTACCTGGTTGTCCTGCTTTGGCTTCCACCCATCTCTCCTGTGACACTGACTCTGAAAGGTTGACAGACCTGAGTTCAAAGCCATTGTTAGCCATTCCGTGTAAACTTAAGCTAGTTCCCTACACCTCATCTATTAAATGTGTAAAATACCTTACACATTATATTGAGGGCAGAATTAAATGAGGTCCTACACATTACATACTTAGAAGAGTCTCTAACACGTAGAAGGACAGCAAAGCTAATGGCTGCGTTTGTTGTTCTTTCTCTGCCTTGATCCTCTGACAGGTCGGTGTGCAATGAAACGAGATTTTCCTCGAGGTCTGCAGGCTTCCTTCTCAGTTCACTGAATTTGGCCCCAAGGTTTATCCCTCAAGTCTACCCTGTAGACACTTTGCTTATAATTAAAGTACTCTGGCATGATAATGGTGGTTATTTGTCAGTCAGACGTTAGGCTTCAATATAGCTGTTAGAGGATAGCAGACTTTGTTTTTAAATGAAAACAAAATTTACCTTAAAAAGTAGAACATTTTCAGTATCATCAAATATTAATTTGAAAATGTAATTCAATAATCTCCTTTCCTTAAGATGGTTCTTTGGCCAGGCATGGTAGCCAAAATCATCCCAGCAATTCAGCAGGCTGAGATAGGAGACTCACAAGTTCAAGGTCAGCCAGGGCAACTTTGCAAGACCCTATCTCAAGATAAAAATAAAAAGGGGTGGGGACCTAGCTTAGTGGTCAAGTACCCCTGGACTCGAACACCAGTACTGGGGGTATTCTTTGAAAATAAGCCCATAGGTAACTTTTATCTTCACTGTTATTAATCATTTCTTAATAGAACTTTGGATTTTTCCCCAGGCTTAAGTAAAATGATTATTTCTAAGTCTGTGTGGTTTTCCTGGCAACAGCTCTTTCTAGGAGCAACTCTGGGTTTCCTGGCCAATCTGGCCTGAATGCTGGGACCAGTTTCCCCAGCTTCTGTGGCTCTCTTGAAGATCTGTCAGTGCTGATCAGAGTCATTCCTACAGAGCCAGCGTAGCCTGTCCCCATGTTGCTCCACAGGCCACAGAATTAACAAAGGAGGGACCAAGTCAGGTGCCCAGCACAGGGCCAGGCCTGGGCTAACCTTGAATGTTGGTTTCCGTCCTTCCAGTCACAAGGTCTACCTGCAGCTCTGCCTCAGCCAGGGGTTTCCTCTGGGACTACTCTGTTTACTTTGGGGAGAACCAAGGGTACTACATGTAAGTCCTCCCTACTTCCGCCTCTCTCACTAGGGTTTACTAGGGTTTTATTGGAATTCCTTGTGAGTTGTCTCAGAGAAGGCTCCAACCCTTCCTTCCTTTGTCCCCTTGCATTTATCACAGCCCAAAGCCTAATAAATGTTGAATTGCCTTTCTTTAGCCTCTAGCTAATATGTAAGCAGCCCCTTTTGAACTTCATCTTCCGTGTTTGGTATCTGTGTACTTGTGGAAAATAGGAATAATCCAGATCTTCCTGAATGGAATTTTGCCAAAATAAATTAGTACTGTATTCAGAAATAAAAGAATCTGCAATTCTGAGACACTGTGGAGGAGGAGGCCTCTAACTAATTTTATGTCCAAGTACTCTTCATTGAATTACATTTTCCCCAAGTATTCCTAAACAGAGATTTAATGGCCAACTCAGGAAATAACCAAATTAAAAGCATTTAATCCAAACTTTTTACTAATTTCTTATAATATCTTCTACTAGACACTTCTGTATGGCCCATGTAAAATTCATAGCAAAACATCTGCCATTTACTTACAGATGTAACACAAATAGTGTTAACATGAGCAACTCTAAATAATGCACCCTTATACTGTTGAGACATAAATTGAACAGATAAATAAGCTATTTCATTCAGTTACCTTTTGTTTTATCTGTGTAGCAAGACCTTGGAAGAGAGCTGTGTGTGGTGTGGGCCTCCTAAAGAGGAACCTGGGGACTCGGGTCAGAAGCTAGCCTGACCAGGCAATGGCGTTCATACTCTACAGTGCTGTAAACAACAGTGTGGGTACAACTGGCCAAGCCCTGTCAGTGTGGCTGAGTTTGTGGGGACTCCCGGTGTTGTTGTTTATGCCATTTGGCAAATATTTCTACTCAAGCTTTTGGCTAGTTTATAGCATTTCATTTTACAGCCCATCATGATGATAGTAACTAACCCCAGCAAAACATCAACAAGCCGTTAGAAACCATAGTGTTGGAAGATGAATGTGACCCCAGAGACCTTCATTCCATCCCCTCACCCCATCCCACCCCCCCTCTAGGGTTCAGTGAATTTCTCTAGCCAAAGTGATTGCCATGGGTCTTGGGTCAGAGGAGGATATTTAGAGGGATTTTTCTAAACACACACATATAAATGTTGAGAAATAGCTCTCTAAAAAAGCAGAAGCCATACACAGACCCCAGCCCCTCTTGGTGAGTAAGACAAAAGACAGCATGATCTATAAATACAGTAGAGTGCCTTGAAAGGATGCGTCTGCAGAGGGAGGGGGGAAGGGCGAGGTGGCCGAGGGAGGGCAGTGCTCTGTGACACCGAGCGTGCTTTCTCCCTTCAAACACAGCCTCCTAAGACATTTTCCATTTCTGAACAAGGAAACAACAATTACATTTTAAGTTGCATTGGTTAAGAACAAAAAAATCTAACTTGGCACAAGTTCCCATGCTGGCCTTTTAGAACGGATTGGTCTGTAACACCATGCTAAGTCTGTTTTCTATCAGTGATTCTGAGCCAGCTTATTAAACAGATTTATACAATGAAAGAATCTAATAACAGAAACATTCACCTCCTTTATTACTTGGCGTTATTTATGGTTCGAGTTTTTTCAGCTACTTTTTTATGCACTGGAATCTGCCAACATTATACTTACAAAGTTTATGTACCAAAGTATAAGTAGGTTGGGAAAGTATTATGTGTGTCTCCTCCATCCAGCCATGTGGCCTCCGGCAGACTCCAAGGACTCTGTCCCATCCTCTGAGTGTATTCAGCGTGGAGTTCTGTTTTTCTTTGGAGTCCATGATTCTTGACTCAAGAAAGAGTTAAATTTCCCTCCCCACCCCTGCGGCAAGGAATAATGCTTTATTCAGCCTTGAGTTTGGTGTCAGAGCAAAAAGAACCTTAGTCCTTGAGGATGTTTATAAGGGAATTAGGTAATTCTCTACTGATTTGCAAACATCTCTCAGAATTTTCAAGATGGAAAGATATCCAGAATCTCCGTTTTTCTTCCTCATTCATTCTAGGATATTGGTGGGTGGCTGGAGGGGTAGGGTGAATGTTTTGGAGGAACTGAAAGAAGCAGATGAGAATGCTTTTGTACTGAACTCCGCATCATCACCCCAAAATGCCCTTTTGTGGAAGTGGTAGCGGGGAGCCACTTGGAGCAGCACAACTATGGACCTGACAGGGTGTTGGGGGATGTAGCATGGCAGTGGGACCCTGACACTTCCCTGCCCCTCTTACAGCATGGAAGAATATTTTGATTGCTTTGTTTTTCCTGAGAGACACAGGGGTGTTTCTTGCTTCCCTGAAGTGCATTCCTCCTTTCCAAGGAAAACATATACATATGTAAAGCACTCAGAGCTGGTCTGAGCTGAAGAGGTGACCCCAGGTGCTTAGGGACTGTGAAGTATCCACTGGGGAAAAGTGGTGGCCTGTTTAAAGGTTTATGGGTTGAGGAGGAAGGTCAGGAGGACAAGAGGGAGACCAGGAGCTTCCCATGGATCCACACACCTTTGTGAGAAGAGGTCTAGGAAATCAGATGGCAGAGTGTTTAAGGATGCCATGAAATAAGCAGGACATCAGTGGTTAAGGGTGAGGGTACAAGACTAAGGGGAAGGCTTATGCTTAAAGCAGTTTTCCTTTTAAAAACAACAGCATCTATTGGCCAGGCATTTTGGCACATGCCTGTAATCCCAACGACTTGAAATACTGCAGTAGGTGGATGGCAAGTTCAAAGCTACCCTCAGCAGCTTCATAAGGCCCTGTCTCAAAAAGGACAAGGGACCAGGTATGGTGGCACACAGCAGCTTGGGAGGCTGAGGCAGGAGGATTGCAAATTCAAAGCCAGCCTCAGCAACTTAGGCCCTAGGTAACTTGGTGAAACCCTGTCTCAAAATAAAAAAAATTTAAATGGCTGAGGTTGTGGTTTAATTGTTAAATGCCCCTATGTTCATTCTCTGGTACATAAAAAAAAAGAAAAAGGAAAAAATTAAATTAAAAAGGATGAGAGATGTAGCTCAGTGGTAGAGCTCCCCAGGTTCAATCGCCAGTACCACAGGAAGGAAGGAAAGAAGGAAGAAAGGGAGGGAGGGAGGGAGGAGAGAAAGAAGGAAAGAAAGCAAGCTATAGCATTTAGACTACCACCTTGTGTTTTCTTACTAAGGAAGTGGGACTGTCATTGTATTCCATGTGATTAATAGTAATAAAAGTAAGAATGTAGAGCTTAATGAATCAGTGGGAATTACCATGGATTTTCTTGGTGAGTGGATCAGAGTAAATCACATCTCTTGTCCCAGTTTCCATCTTTGCAACTTTTCCTCCCTCTGTGCTGTCATGTGTATGTGCTTCCATCCCTTTGGCCCACTAACCCTGTTTTGAAAGATCCTTTGAATAATCTGGAATGAGACCATCTAAAGAACTCTGAAATTATCTGGGCCTGGTGGTGTACACCTGTAACTCCAGCAGCTCTGGAGGCTGAGGCAGGAAGATTTTAAGTTCAAGGCCAGCCCCAGCAATTTAGTGAGACCCTGTCTTGAAATAAAAAATAAAAAGTTCTAGGAATGTAGCTCAGTGGTTAAGAGCCCCCAGGAGCTGGGCACGGTGGCACACGCCTGTAATCCCAGCACTCTGGGAGGCTGAGACAGGAGAATCGCAAGTTCAAAGCCAGCCTCAGCAAAGGCAAAGCACTAAGCAACTCAGTGAGACCCTGTCTCTACATAAAACACAAAATAGGGCTGGGAATGTGGCTCAGTGGTCAAGTGCCCCTGAGTTCAACCCCCGGTACCAAATAAAAAGCCCCAGGCTCAATTCCCAGTACCTACCCTGAAATAAAAAGAATTCTCATATGTCTCTGCAGCCTGCATTTGTGTCCTCTCTCAGGAACAAGTGTTTCCCTCTGAACCAAAAACTAAATGTATGAGTGACTTGAAAAGGAACAGATCTCCATGCCCTGCCCACTCACAGTCTAGTTGCAGAGACTGGTGTGCGAACAAATCATTTCAGGTGAATACTGTGATAGAGAAAGGATAACCAAGTCTGTTAACCTGTGTGGCTGGGGAGAGTAGAATGCAGAAGGAATGCGAGGTTCTAAGTGGCCTAAGGATCTTCTAGGACCCAAGTGGCGAGTTTGGTAGATGAGAACAGGACCCGGGGTGGTCCACTTTGACTTAAAATCTCAGCTTTGCCTTTGTTTTTTTTTTTAACGCATAATATTTATACATAAAAATATACATATTTGTACACATAATATTTATACATGCATACCATGTGTGATTATCGAATCGGGGAAATTAGCATTTCTATCACGTCCAATATTTATCATTTCTCTGTGTTGAGAACCTACAGGCCCTTTTCTAGTTATTTTAAAGTATATCTTAAGTTATAGACTATAGTTAGTCTATAACCTTGTTGTGCTGTAGAACACTGGAACTAATTCCTCCTGTCTGTTTTAGTACCCATTGTCTTCCCTGTTCTCCATCCCCTCTCTAGTCTCTAGTGACCTTTATTCTACTCCCTTCTATGAGAGCTACCTTTTTAGCTCCCACAAATGAATGAGAATATGTGGTATTGTCTTTCTGGGCACGACTTACTTCATGTAACACGATGTCCTCCAGTTCCATCCCCTTTGCCACAAATGACAGGATTTCATTCTTTCTTAAGGCTAAATTATATTCCATTGTTTCTTTATCCATTCATCCATCAGTGGACACCTTGGTTGATTCCATATCTTGGCTCTTGTGAATAGTACTACATTAAACGTCAGAGTGCAGGTATCTCTTTGATATAATGATTTCATTTCCTCTGGATATAATATATACCCGGTAGTGACATGGCTGGATCATATGGTCGTTCCCTTTTTAGTGTTTTTTGTTTTGTTTTACAATATTGGGGATTGAACCCAGGGCTTTGTGCATGCTAGGCACGCACTCTACCACTTATGCCACTGGCCCCTATTTTTAGTTTTTAAGGGAACCTTGATACTGGTTTCCTTAATGGCTGCACTAATTAACATTCCCACAGAGTATATGAGTTCCACCCTTTTCCTATGTCCTTGCCAGCATTTACTTATTTTTTGTCTCTTTGATAATAACCATTCAAATGGGGTAGTTTCAGTTTGCATTTCCCTGATGATTAATGAGAGTGAGCATTTTTTCATATACTTGTTGACCATTTGTATGTTTTTGAGAAATGTCTATTCAGACCATTTTTTAAAATTAGATTATTTAGTTTTTCGTTTGTTTTTGCCTTGAATTGCTTGAGGTCCTTATATATACTGTATATTATTACCAGCTCTATCTCCTAATATCTGTGTCACCATGGGCAAGTTACTTAACCTCTCTTTGCCGCAGTTTGTTTGTTTCTTTCTTCCATTCTTTTGTTTTGGTACTGAGGATTGAACCCAGAGTTGCTTTATCATTGAGCCACATCCCAGCCCTTTTTATTTTTTTATTTTGAGTCTTGCTAAGTTGCTAAGGCTGGCCTTGAACTTGAGATCCTCATGAGTCGCTGGGATTATAGGCATGCACCACCATGCCTGGCTGCCTCAGTTTCTTCATCTGCAAAATAATATATCTACATACTAGGATTGTTGTGAGGATGCAGTGAGTTATATGTGCAGAACACTTAAAATGCTGCCTGTCAATTCCATAAAAAAAATATTAACTGGCAGTGAATGCTATCTAAGTATTAGACATTATTTTACACATATTTTATGAATGTATATAAATATACATTTATATTTGGTTATATAAATATCATTTTTCTCTTATTTGAGGTTATGCTATACAGAAAGTCTGCCTTGCTTTGCATATCAGAACGTGGAGATTTTTTAAAAATATTTATTTAGTTGTAGATGGACATAATATCTTTATGTATTTATTTATTTTTATATGGTGCTGAGGATTGAACCCAGCGCAAAGCAAGCGCTCTACCACTGAGCCACAGTCTCAGCCCTAGAACATGGAGATCTACCTGAAGACATTGACTTAAAATCAACTGGATTTTGAGAAATTTAATAATTAACCCCAGCAGAGACTAGAGATTCTATATGGTGGCACCTGTCCAAGATTGGCTCTTGCCGCTGTTGATGGAGCTATGTCCTTCACAGTCCAAATATGGGATCTCTATTCAAGCTGTTGAGTTTGTAAAAATTTTAGATATTTGTTTTTTAAACCCATATTAGGACATGTTATTCACTATTTGGAGAAATTAGTGGCTATTAATTTCTAAGCTGCTTGAAGAACTTGTGGAGTAAATTGTTGCTCCTAAATCTCCCTAAAATATAGGGCAGAAAGGATCTTGGCATCCTTTGTTTCAAAGACACATTTTTAATTCAAGTGTAGGGTCCAGAGGTTGCCTCACATCTCAGCCTCAGAAGGCTTGTCCTCCTGCCGGCTGTTGTGGCTTGTGGGCGTACCATTAGAACAGCAAGGGAGAGAAGCTTTTGATCTGGTGCTCCTGCAGTGTGGGCCCTGTGTTATCATTAAGAGGCACTGGCCCTTGCCAAGTCACACCGTTCCCCCTGATTCAGGCCTGGGGAACAATAGATCCTACTCAATAAATCAAGTCCAAGGTCTGCGTATTGTGGTTATTTAGTATCTATGGAGGTGTCTCTTAGACAGGTCTGTCCATAGAAGTGGAAGGGAGCAAGAAGAAAGGTGACATCCACCCAGATGTGCTAGCAAGTCTGATGAGTGCCAGTGTTCCCCAGAGGCAGGTCCCCATGTAATTCACATCTGGTACTGGAGTGGCTGGAGTGGCTGGCACACCACAGCTTGACACTGACCTTGGTCATGCAGTTGGGGTAATTGGACTTTCAGGATGATCTCCCTGAACAATCTCACCACTGTGGCTGACACAAACAGGCTTTTCTTTAGCAGCAGACATTCATGTCTTCTTGCTCCAACTTTTTTTTCTTGAACAAACATATGTATTGTGGCCAATGCAAGGAAAATCCCACTCACCATTTTGATCAGAGTTGCTTCTGTCCTGGAACAATAGTCCAGTGTACCCCGGGGCCCTGGAGAAGCCCGAGTCTAGTTTTGTGGATCTCTCTGGAAGACCCTAAGGGCAGGAAGCCATTGATATTCCTGAGGACCTCCTACCATCATCAGTGACATCAATGGCTTTGTATCTGAGTGAGCTTCAGCAGTAGCTTCAGGCTCATCACTGATTGTGTTGAAAAATACCCCCAAATCAAAGAGCTTTCTAAATGTCTATCTTTTCCACCATGTGGTGGCCTCTTCATAACTCAAACACGTGTAACCAAGGACTTGTATTCCTCTTTGAGTATCCACTTCACACAAGTAGAAGTGTGTTTCTGAGCACGGTAGACCAGTGAACAAGCACTTTCCAAGTGTCACGAACAAGGTTAGATGTTTCACATCTTCTATCTCATTCATCTCAAATCCCTGTGAGGTTTGTAGTCACAGACTCAGTAGCGCTAATTGAGAAACCTACCCTGAGTCAGGTTCAGTAGACTACATAGTGATGAACAAAGCAGTTTTTAGGTTTATGGAGGTTTCTGCCAGGTAGAAAGTAGATGCTATTATTTAGCTAGAAGGGGAAACTGAGGTTCAAAACATCTGTGCTCTCTCAGGTCCATGCAACTGCAGAGGGTGGGGCCACAATGTGAACACCACCATCAGACTCCAGACTGTCCCTCCTTTGTGCCACACTGTCTTCCTATAGGAAGCTTGATCTGTGGTTCAACTTAAAATATGAGGAAACATCTGGAATATTAGTTTTCAACCACATTTCAGACACAGAAAGTGGAGCCTAAGGAATAGCCCAGTTGGCTCCTCTCTGAGAGTGGGTAAGAGCAGAAAAGAATTGCTGATCTCAAGCATTTTGTTACCAGAATAACCCCACAGGAGAGGCCTGGCTGAACTGGGATTTGTGTGGGCCAGACAATGTGGGGGATTTATTTCCAAAGCTGGAGGACAGAACTTGGATTCCAGCGCAGCTCGGCATCCTCCCTGGAGCCCTGCTTGCTGAGAGGTCCAGCATCTGGGTGAGGACTTCCTGCCGGGCGTAGAATGCCCCAGTACCGAGGCAGTTAACGACAAAACAAGAAGCAGCCTCTGGCTACAAACCTAATGGTTTGGGTTCCAGGGCACAGGATAAAAATACACAACTGGAAAGGCAAGCTCCCAATTAAGTGGAAGAGCGCAGGCAAGAGAAGTCTCAAGGCAGGGTTGCCCGTGACCACACGCGGGCCTGCTGTCTCCTCACAAGGCCCAGCTCTCCCGGCCCCATACTTAGAGCTGGCTCCAGAACCGTGTGGGGGAAGTAGGCTGGCAGCACATGGCCTTTTTCTCTTTTCCATTCAAAGAAAATCCTGCTTGCCTTCAGCCCACCGATTTATCTTGTTCGGCGTCTTAGAGCAGGAGAATGCCCGAAGCAGACGGTCCGAGTGCAGCTCCCACTTTAATGCTGTGGAAATTGAGGCCCACTCACGGGGAGTGACTTGAGCACAGCGGCCTTGTCAGTTAGCAGCAGGGAGAAGATTAAAGTCACCGTCTTCTGATGGCCATCGCCCACAGCCCCGCCTTCTGTACTAAGCCAGCACCATTTGGCACACTGCCAGTAGCACCTCTTCTTTCCTCTGCTCCCCCAAACATAAGAGCTTTTGGCTCCTTCTTCTTTTACAGGAAAAGATGCTAAAGCAGGGAGGTTAAGCAGTGCCCACAGGACTGACAAGAACAGATGCCAGGGAGGGAACCACAGAATCCCAGCGAGCAGGCCTGGACCTTCCCCATCTGACTGCACTCCCTCTAAGAACGTGTGGGAGGGGACTGAGTTTGGTCTCCTCTGGGCTCCCAGCCTGCGGCCTTCCTAATGGCTCTCCATTCCTGGCTTCCTCTTGCCACTGACCCTCCACTCTACCGCTGCCTGGGACAACCTCACAACGATAGTGACTTTGAGTCTTGCCAAGACAAGCCCAATAGTTACTTTCTGACTCAAGTTCTTGCCAAGCCTGAAATAGTAATTGCCTGAAGGGTTCCAAAAAGCTGGGCTTTATCTGCGGCAGAGACTTAGTAAATCAAAACACAGGTCTTATCTCCCTATTCTCTCTTCTCTGTTGTGTGGTCTCGTCCATGAAAAAATGTTACCTAATTGCCTGAAACAGCTGGCCTGATGTTTAATTATTTCAGCTCACTAACCTGATATTCTGGGCCAATAAATTGTACACAGGGAGTGGATAACACTCTTCACAGATCAGCCTTGTCCAGTTTCCTTTGTGAGAAATGTTGATTTGAGCCACCAGAGGGAATTCCAAATTCGAATGCTGTTAGCAATAACTGCGTTTGTCTGATGTTGGAACTCCTCTCCCACCATCTGAGGAATGGTTTGCCCAGAAAATGCCTTTAATCCTCTCCCAACATTCCAGTATGGTGCCCTCCTGCACTCTGGTGCTGCTCCGCACGCACTCCCTGTTCTGAGGCGCATCTGACCCTCAGCCTGGGGCCCTTTGCTCTCACCTCAGGATATGAGCTTCTCAGAGAGCAGAGGAGCCCATAGAGGAGGCAGCACAGTGTCACTGGCTGCTGGCTAACAACAGAGCGGGATTACAGAGCAGCCTCCTCCTGCAGTCCCGCACAGCCTGACCTCGTGGTCCCAGGTTCTGACCAGGCTCTCCTCTGTGCCCCCATGTCTTTGCTCACACTAGTCCCTGACATGTCCCCTGCATGGCTCTCACTTCATCTCCTCTTCTCTTCCATCTGCCGGATGCCACCTGCTTCTACGGGAGTCACCGCAGAGGCCACACCTTCACTCCGCCTTCTCCTTCACACCCTGGTGGGTGCGGAGGGTCCCACTGCTAGCATCTCCTCCACCTCCTCTGTCCACCTATCCATGTCTCTGTTTCACTGGGATTCTTTTAGGGCTAGACTTTACCTTCTCGTTTGTGATTCTCCAGTGCCTAGAATAGGGTCTAACCTCGAGCAGATGCTCCGCAGCGACCTGCTGAACATCAGATTATTTTGTTTTTGTTTTTTTTTTTTTAAATATTTATTTTTTTTTTTAGTTGTAGGTGGACAACTAAATATCTTTATTTTATTTTTATGTGGTGCTGAGGATCGAACCCAGTGCCTCCCGCATGCTAGGCCAGCACGCTACCACTGCGCCATAACCCCAGCCCCCAGATTATTTTGAAGGAAAGCTAAGGTGTCATTCTGAGAGCAGCAAGAGACTTGATCATAGAGCTGTGTGTCATTTGTGTTTGATAAAAGAAAGGAAAGAGAGGGAAGGAGGTGAATTCCTCAGAGAAGAAAGCCATGCCCTCTGGATGGCCTAGCTCCTTCTCTTCTCAGGCAAACATCTGCTGCCTCCAAGGAAGCATCAGACTGACTACAGTACCGTGTGCTGTGCTGGGTTCCTCTGGGTAATGTGCAGCAATTCTGCCATTTAGGCTTATTAAATTAACAGTTTCAACTTAAATTGTGTTTAGCTATTTTCCCTCTTAGGAATGCTTCATGCATTCGATTGATTTGTGCAAGAGGCTAACTCCAGCCATTGCCAGTCCTTTTGTGAAATTACTTTTGTATGATCCAAAATTCCTTTTTCACATCAGATGCTGGTGATACCGTTAGAATTTGGGGGACCCTGGTACAGTTCTGAGATGAATATAGCATGTGCAAAATTTTGCTTTCACTGTCTTGTTTTCTTAAAAATTGTAGGTTTCTAAAGAGCAGTGTCTCCTCTCTGAATTTGATGTATTTATAAATTGGCCATCTATATCATCAGGTTCCCCATCTGTGGATTCACAGATCACAAATACTCAGGAAAAAATTTACATCTGTAGAGACCACAGAGACCTTTTTTTTTGGTCATTATTCCCTAACCAATACCGTGTAAGAACTATTTATAGAGCATTTATCTTGTGTTAAGTATTAGAAGTCATCTATAGATAATTTAAAGTATATGTAGAACTGGGGTCATGGCTCAATGGTAGAGTACTTGCCTAGTGTGCATGAGGCTCTGGGTTCAATTCCTATGAACAGGAAAAAAACCAGAAACAAAACCAAAAACAACAGTATCTAAAATATTTTAGAGCTATAACTCTAAATTATATTAGAGTTATAGCTCAGTGGTAGAGCACTTGTCTAGCACGTGTGAGGCACTAGTTTGATCCTTAGCACCACATAAAAATAAATAAATAAGCCAGGCACAGTGGCGCACGCCTGTGATCCCAGCACTCTGGGAGGCTGAGACAGGAGAATCGCAAGTTCAAAGCCAGCCTCAGCAATGGCGAGGTGCTAAGCAACTCAGTGAGACCCTGTCTCTACATAAAACACAAAATAGGGCTGGGGATGTGGCTTAGTGGTCAAGTACCCCTGAGTTCAATCCCCAGTACCTAATAATAATAATAATTAATTAATTAATTAATAAAATAAAGGTATTAGGTCCATCTACAACTAAAACTATTTTTAAAAAAATAAAGCAGATGGGACGATTGCACAGGTTATTATATGCAGGTACTATACTGTTTTATATGTAGAACTTGAGCATTCCAGATTTTGGTATTTTCTAGGGAGACCAGGAATCAGCACTTGGTGGATACTGAGGGGCAACAACGTGTGTCTGTCTGTCTGTCTGTTTTCCCCCAGGTATTTTATTTGTGCGTTTCTTTGCCAGGCTTTTAAGAAAGAGGCCTCTGCTAAACCTCTCACTCCCCTCGTCGGTCTTTCCTGAAGCCCCCCAGTCAGCGCCGTCTCCCCCTCCCATTGTCATCTGTAGCCACACCCTCCCTGCAAACAGCAAATGTGGGTATTTGTAAGCCACAGTCTCCTGTGGCCTTAACAGTGGACGCACAGTGTAGTGACCAAAGGCTGATTCTCATCTCTCTCCCTGCCCCGTGGTGAGGCAGCCTGCTGCTGGGGTTTCTGACGAGCGTTCCTGCTCTGAGGACATGTGCTATTTCCAGTCAGAGTTGTCCACCTGCAACTTTCTGCTAGTGTTAGCAGTTTTCCTCTCCCATTATTAGAGTCCAGCTGGAGTGTCTTTGAAGTTGGTCCCATAATGTTAAATGTTAACTATAATTCCTCTTGGCCCTTGCTGGAGAGTGCATTCCTTCCTGTTGGTATGATAATAACCACAGTTATATTGGCTATGTTCTAGCTGACCACCTCAGCAACTGGTTTTGCTCCTGGAGTGACATAGAAAGAGCTTTGTACTGTGCATCATGAAATTTGGGTCTTGACCTGCTTCTGCCAGGAAGCTGTATGACCTTGCGCATATCTGATCTCTTCTCTGCGTCTTATTTTCCTTCTCTGGAAAGGGCCAGAAGATCTCTAAGCCTCTGCAAATATAAGTCTGTGATCTCAAGATTCAGTGAATACACAGTTATTTTTTAACTCCTGCTTCTCCCTCTGCCTGGGCCCTGTGCCCCAACCCACAGTGCCTCTCCGTGGGCATGTCCCCAGTGCCAGCCAGGATCTGAGGATACATAGAGAACCTAAAGTCATTTTGAACATTTGAACTTGAAATCCTCAGAGAGCTTTTTATTCTAATACAAGGGCGTGATATTGGTGGTATGATACCCCCTATATCAAACTATATCATATTAAGGAAACTTACAACTCAAGTTTACAGTTGGGCTTCATAATTTACAATTCTGCTGGGATTAGCAGGAGGAATAATTATATCTATTTATTTATTCTACTGTCAGAATCTTGATGCTATATTTTTATATTATCTCTGTCACTAAAGATTATAATTAAATAATATGTCAAATATATTGATCATATTCTTATAAATTTACTTAGTATGCTGTAGAGGATGTTTGTTGTTAAAGTATATCACAAGATTAAATTCAAAAGTTTGCCAGGCCATCTGGTCTGTTTCAGATTTTTTTTTTAATAAACCACAATTTTTTGATGGCTTGTCACTTTGACATTGACTAAAGTAATTTCCTTTTCCTCCCTGGTGAAGTTCTTTTTCTCCTTTAGCCTTTGGTCAGTCTAAATAACTAATGGCATTAGAAGGGAAAGTAATAGATATCTCTGAAGGTGGATTTTAAAATTCCTTTCTGCGTAAAACTCACAATTTTTTAGAGAACAGTCCATTTTTTGTATGCATTCCTTAGACAAAATTTTCTGATAGAATTCGATCTCAGGTCTATTTTACTCCAAATTTTCCTTTCTGCATCAGTCTTATCCCTAGACAGCTGTGCTGTGAACCAAAGGGGCTTGAGTTCCTTATTTGTTCCCTGAACTCTTAGTTGGGAATATTGGATATTATGCAATTAATAAATAGTACAGCTGAGACTAGAACTCATGTCCTCCAAATCCTTAATCTAGTGTCATTTGGTCTTCTATCCCTTTTTCTAGTGAGTTTTACCAACATAATTAAATATATCTCCAACTCCCCTTTTCTTTTCACTTGTTTAAAACAGGCTCTCAGTTTCCCTCTAGCACCCAATCCTCTGGGTAGACCTGGCATGCTATAAAATGGTAGCACCTTAGTAATCCAAGGAAGGACAGAGCAGTAGCCAAAGAAGATGAGAAGATGCCTATCAGATCTGACAAGATGGTCTCACACTCTTCTGTCTTAACCACCCATCCCCTGGCTTCTTGGGGAAGCTGCTGGCCTGTTTTCACAGAGCTTGATTATGGTCCTGGTCCAGGAGGAAATGCATAAGCAAAAGCAGGATGGCGAGTGACCAGTGACACCTGAGAAGAAGCCATTTGACCCAGGGTGATAAGACGCTGTGGCCAGGAGGTGCTTCTTCCTGTCAGCCATCTTGGGAGCCCAGCAGCCCATTAGACTCCTGTGCCCTTATTCCTCCACCATCAGGGAGCCTTGCTCTGGCAACTGTGACTTAGTGTGGCATTTTGTCCTTGGCATCAGGAATTCTTCACACTGCAGCAAGCTCTAGGAATACTGACCGGCAAATGGTCCTGTGGCTGCTGTAGACTCTGAGAGTCAGAGTGACCTAGAGCTCTCCATTCTGCCCCGTGCTTTGAGAGAAAGGCCACAAGAACCCTGGAGAGCTAGATTCTAGTCCTTGCAGTCTACATGATCTTGGTGATGTTATTTGATCTCTCTGAGCTTCATTCAACTTCATTTCTTCCTCAGTAATAACGACACCTATCTCCACTTATTTTGTCAGAATATTATTGTGAGTTAAGAGTAAGCTCAATTGGGAAGGCACTTGGTTGGTTGCTCAGATATAGTAAGGGCCTCACTCTGCAGAAGATGCTAGTCTCTGCAGGACTGTGTTGAGGAGGAGGTGTGAAACAGCATTTGTTTTGTTTTGTTTTTTATTTTTTTTTGTGGTACTGGGGCTTGAACACAGGGCGTTGCACTTGCTAAATAAGGGCTCTATCACTGAGCTATATCACCACCCCTTATAAAAATGTTTATTTGAGGCAGGGTCTCACTAAATTGCTTAGGCTGGCCTCAAACTCATGATCCTCCTGCCTCAGCCTCCAAGTAGCTGGGATTATAGGTATGCACCCTCATGCCTGGCTCTGAGCAGTTTTCAAGAACAGAAAGAATTCCTTTCTCTTCTCACTCTTGAAGAGAAGCAGTGTTGCCTACACCCATCCCTCCAAGCCTTCAGTGTTCCTCTTAGAAGTGAGACTGGAATGCCACTGCTTTGGGGCTGTGACATTTCAAGGCCAGCCATAGCAACTCAGCGAGACCCTGTCTCAGACCTGAGGCTTGGCCAAGAACATGGCCTCGCTCTTCTCCCACTCTTCTCTCCCTTTCTCCTGCCTCTAACTTCATTTCAAACAAGTGAGTTGTGTTAGTTGGTTTTTTAATGAGGTTTTTCCAGCCTCTTCAGTTTTTGTCTTTGACCATAAAGAACTTCCAGTTACTTAAAGTTGACAATAAAATTTGGCCAGATGTTAGCTGAAAAGTATAGTCTCATTGGTATTGATATTTTTAAGACTCAAAAAAAAAAAAAAAAAAAAAAAGCAGCTCTGGGTGAAAGGGGAGATTTGTCCCAGAATGAATATCTGTTTGAGGACCCTAGGGTGAGGACTTTATATCTTTTCCTGAAAACAAGGCGCCTGCCTTCTTTTTGGGGAGAGTTGTGGCTATTTTGATGCCTTTTGAAAGCGCACAATTAATTTGATTGAGCTGCTAAGCAGTTGGCTTAAAAAAAAAAAGAAAGGAAAGAAAGAGAAAGGATAATGGTCACATGAACTTAGCATCACATGGGGAAACTCACTGTAACCCAGCAGTCTTTTAGACAGCTGATGACCACGGGCCAGATTGCTCATTTCACAAAGGGGAGTCTTTTAAAGATGAGAAGACTTTTGTCTAAAGCCCAAACTTCCTCAGGGGAAAGGACTCATTTATAACTCATTCCGATTATTCTTTTTCCTCTTAAATCTCACTAGTTCAATATGAATTTGTGTGGCACACTCAGCTAGACCATGGAAGGAAGTGGTGCAGTGAGAAACTGGCACAAGGGGCGTCTAGCCCTGGGTTCTAGGCTCAGCTCAGTTCTGATGCTCCCTAGAAAGTTACGCCATGCCAGGAGTGGCCCTGACCTGCCTTAGGCTTTAGTTTTCTCCCTGTACAATTTAGTTGATAATGTAAAAGTGCTTTCTTTTTCTTTATTTTGATAATGGGTATTGACCCCTAGTGCACTTTACCACTGAGCTACATCCTTTTTAAAATTTTGAGACAGGGTCTCGCTGAGTTGCTATGGCTGGCCTTGAATTTGTCATCCTCCTGCCTCACCTTCTGAGTCTCTGGGATTGCAGCTGCATGCCACCATGCCCTACTTGTAAAAGTGCTTTGAGGGGCTGGGGCTGTGGCTCAGTGGTAGAGTGCTTGCCTAGCATGCATGAGGCACTGGGTTCGATCCTCGGCACCACATATAAATAATAAATGAATAAAATAAAGATCTATCAAAAACTAAAAAAATATTTTAAAAAAAAGTGCTTCGAGAAGTATCTTAGATGTTGTCAAAATTATAATCTTTGAGGATGTACAGGGGAGATGGATTTGGGTAGGAAATTGGTGACCAAGCTCCCCACTCTTTCTTGCATATGGCATCTCAGTCAAAAGGTCTGTTTCCTTAATAGGCCCCACTTCCTCCAAAGACTCAGAGACGATCCATCACTGGTCCCCAGGAAGCAGGTGGCCTGGCTGTAGTGCTACCCTGCTTTAAGCTGTCCAGCAGACGCAGGCAGCCTCACCTGCAGGACTCCTTGTTCTCTGAGTGGGTTTCTGGGCTTTTCCTTTCTCCTCTGTCCCAGACACCTTTTTCCTTCTTGTTTGAACATTCTTCCTGAAGGAAAAGGAGAGCTCGTTGTCCAAGGTTGGAAAGAAGACAAGAGGAGAGCCATTAGTGAGGTACTGGGGTCCTTTGCCCTGGCTTCCAGCTGGATTCCTCATCCTTTGGTGAGACCACCTTCCTCTGTGTTCCCAGAATGCTCTTGTAAGCCTCTGCTAGAGTACTTAGTGTTATGGGCTCCCTCTGTCAGGCTCAGAACTCCTCCAGGGAAAGAGACTCTGCTTTTTGTTTGTTTTGTTTTTTCCTCTATCTCCAGTGCAGGATACATGCTAAATGCTTAGCTCAACAAATGAATAGAGGTGAAAGGAACCCAGCCTTCTTCCTTGTACACACTGGCAAGATTAAAGCCCATAGCTGAATATGAACATGGAGAAACCTGGAACAGAGATTTATCCCCCCGTTCTAGAATATTCTGACTCTATCTCCAACTCAGAGTTGACTCTATTAAAAAAAAACAAAAAAATAAAAAACTGAAATAGCCTCCGAAAGGAAGACATCTCTGAATGAGCCAAGATGAGAGTCCAACTCTGTGACTGGTTGTTAGACCTTGGATAAATCAGGGTCTCCCTCAGCTCATTTGCCTCATTTATGAAATGAGGGTGTAGACTGCATGAGCTTGAAAGTTCCTCTGTGTTAAAGTCTAATGTCCGAAGGATTCCAAGAGTTGTGGAAGAAGGCTTGAGCTGCTTGAGGAGAAAGAAAAAACATTTAAAGAATAAGTTACAGAGTTATTGCAAAGGAGGTGTTTTTGTTAGAGCTGCTAAAAATTCTTATCTTAAAACCCATTTCCATTACCACCCCACAGTTCTGTGCATTCTGGGAGCCCCTCCCTCATACCCACTGTCACTTGAGTGACTGGCAGCTTCTGAGTGTTTGACTATCTCCTGAATCCTCAGCATGAGCCTCAGGCTGCATCACAGTGAGTTTTACAGAATGTTTGTAGAAACCAGGGCAATAGCACCTTGACCTCTTCATATCTGTGGGGGCTGACTCTCAGACTCCACCCTGTCCCACGCGAACTCTGGGCAGCCTCTCCATGTCTAGCCCTGAACCATTATCAGGCCTCACAGAGGTTGAACGCTGACCCTCGCCTCAGGGAGCAGGCACTACCCAGAGGGTGATGAGCCGTTCGGGGCAGACCCGTGCTGGCCCTCCCCAAGGGCTTTCCACACCAATTCATTCTTGGTCAGTGGCAGGCACATTTCACACTGAATTCCACCCCATGGGGCTGTATCTAATTGGACAAATTTGAACAGCAGGCAGCATAGCCACTACAGCAGGGAGCATTGATATATGGCCCAAGCAAGGGACTAAAACCTTAAAGTGACCAGGGTTCCTTTTCAAAGAATGATTGGCTGGTTTCCAGGAGTAACAGGCCTGACAGTGACTCGCATGAGAGAGATGGACCAGCTCTTTTTTAAGGAGGTGTTTTTGAAGAGTATCTCCATTTCTCCTATGACAGGATAAACAGGGTGGGTGGTCCCTCGAGACTGTCATCTGGACTTGCTCTTGTTGAATACTTCATCCACCAAAAGCTCACAATATCTGGATCCAGATTAAATCTGGCTAAGAGAAAAGAAAGTCATGCATTCCTGAACACCTACCATTTGTAAGTTCAGCAGCCACCAAACGTCTATCAAATGTGTGTACTATAAATGTGCTCTGCTAGACACAATGGAATTTGTAGAGTTTATGGTCTAGGGCGGAGAAAAGACAGTATTTAGGTAATCTTACAGATACACATAATTATAAATTGTGTGAAGTATTGTGAAGGAAAATTCTATGTGGACTGAGAGCATCTGAAAGGGGTATTCAGGGAATTTTCCTAAGGAGGTCACTGTAAACTAAGCTCTAACAGGTGAGTGAAGTCAGTAAAGGAGACAGGAGAGAGACAGGTAAAAAGAAATGGCCAAGAAGCTGAACAAAAGCCTGTGTGGCAGGATCTCACACCGAAGGGGGAAAATAGCATGGATTGAGGCCATGAGTCTTGCTGCTCACCTGGAGCTTCAACTCAGAGCAGTGAAAAGCATGTTCTCAGCAGAGGGTGACATGAGCACATTTGAGTTTCAAAGAGATCACCCTGGCGACAGGGAGGCAGACGGAGACCGTTTCAGAAGTCCAGTGGAAGATGATGGAAGAGATTAGGCTGTTATCAATAGCAAATAGAAGTGGACAGATAAGAGTGATATTAGGAGGTAGATTCAGTAGGACTTGGTGATAGAGTGGAGATGGATGGGTGGAACAGGAGGAGATGTTAAGGATGGTCCCCACTTTTCTGACTATTCATTTTACTTTATTCAGTAAGAATTGACAATTATATGGAAGAGGCTTAGACATCTTCGGTGTCGCATAGAGATGTCAAGGTGTTGAAGCGTGTTGTATCTAAGGGTCCTCAGCACAGAAGGGATGTTTGAGCTTGTTGTTTCCTGGGGAAGGGTGGGGAGAAACAAATGGGAGATGATACAAAAGATGAATCCATACATCTCTCCCCTTAGGCAGCTCACAATCTATTTGTAAACACAATGGGGCTACAGAGTCAAGGAGACATTTACAAATTAATATATTAAGTATAAATGTTTGTGATTTTGTTGAAAAGTGATGAGACTGTGTTGCAAGTTAGATAAATGACAGCCAAGTGTGTGATATTCAGAGACAAGGGAGTTGAGAACACTTGCCAAGGTGACATTCAGTTCAAACAGGTTAGCAGTAGGTGTGACTTTATTTAAAGTTAGGGTATTTTTTGATGGGAGACTGTTGGTAGGAGTATAAATTGGTGCACAGGTTTTGGAAAGCAATTTGGCAGTAACCATTATATGTTAATAGTTCATTCTTCTTACTTTCTGAGTGTATGTGTGTGTGGTGCTGAGGATGGAACCCAGGGCCTTGTACATGCTAGGCATCTACTACCGAGCTATATCCCCAGTCCAAATAGTTCATTCTTTCTAACCTAGCAATTTATCTTCTAGGAATTTAACCTACAAACATACAGGTAAAGTATTAAGGTAGATAAAAGTGCTGTTGCACAGGTTGAGCATCCCTAATCCAGAAATCTGAATTTGATGCTCAAATTTCAGATTTTTGGACTAGAGATACTCAACTGATAAAGTTTATACAAATATTCCAAAATCAAAAAAACTTCAAAATCTGAAATGCTTCAGGTCCCAAGCATTTCAGATAAAGAATACTCAGCCAGTAATGGCAAGGGATGGGGGAGAACCAGAAAGAAATAACCCAATTGTCAGTCATTAGAGGAGAAAGGGTAACAGTGAACTTTGGTACATACACATTATGGAGTAGCACGGAGCTATTAAAAAGGACATTTAAGGTTTTTAAGGTGTTTTGTTGTTGCTACTGGAAATTGAACCTACAGATACTTTACTACTGAACTACATCCCTAGTTTTTGTTTGTTTGTTTGTTTGTTTTAATTTTGAGATAGTGTCTTGCTAAGTTGGTGAAGCTGGTCTTAAACTTGCAACCCTCCTGCATCTGCTTCCCAAATCCTTGAGATTTACAGGTGTGCACCATGGTGCCCAGCATTAGGGACACTTTTCAGTTTTAAAAAAGAGGTAAAAATCAATGTGAATAGTATGATGATCTAGAAAAAACCTAGGTACTAGTATGAGCATAAAACTTATTTGATGGTGAGTAAAATATTCTAATTATCATTGTCTTAGTCACTTCAGGCTGCTATAACAAGAATACTGTTTACTGGGTGACTTAAACAACAGAAATTTATTCCTCACAATTCTGGGGGCTAGAAAGGCAAGATCAAGGTGCTAGAAGATCCACTGTCTGGTGAGAACCAGCTTCCTGGTGTGCAGGTGGCTGTGCTTTCTTGCTGTGTCATCACATAGCAGAGATCCCATAATGAGAAGCAAGTTCTCCTTTGATAAGGGCACTAATCCCATCACAAGGGCTCCACTCTCATGACCTGATTACGTCCACAGGTCCCACCTCCAAATACCAAAATAACGAGAGTTAGGGTTTCAACATAACATTTCTAATAGGAAATAACACTTATATTTTTACCTTCTTAAAAAAAAATTGGTACTAAGGATTGAGCCCAGGGGTGCTTAACAACTGAGCTACATTCCCAACCCTTTTTATTTTTTTATTTTGAGACAGGGTCTCATTAAATTGCCCAGGCTGGCCTCAAACTTGCCATCCTCCTGCTTTAGCCTCCCAAGTCATTGGGATTACAGGCGTGCACCACTGTGCCCGGCTGGAAATAACATTTTCAAGGAGAATAAAAGTGAAGGGGAATACCTTCTGGATATGGAGTGACTGCTAGGTGACACTAAAGAGGAAAGGGCCCTGACTTGCATCCTTTCCTCCTCCTACAGACTCACCAGTGTAACCACAAGACCCAGCACACATACCAACTCTTCCAGGAAGCCATCCCTGATTTTCAAATTGATAATATTTGTTTCATGAGCACTTATTAAGAATTTTCTTTTATCGGACACAGGCACTGGACATAGAAATGTAAGAGACAGTCCCTGCCCAAATATAACTTCTTGTGAGTGGGAGAAACTAGTAAACAAACAAATGATCACAGTACAAAATTAGTCTAGAGGCCCTCAGGTCTCTTCCAAATTGAAAGTTCAATTCATTGAAAAGAGTCTATGAAATTTCTAGTTTCATTTCATAGACTGGGAAAAGAGCTATGTGAGTAGTTTTATACTTTCCCGGTATTCACCCCTGAATTGGCCAGGATCGGCCCGTGCAGGCCTTAATCCATTGGGCAGCAAAATCTTCTCAGAGGAGGGTTTTAGGGAGGAAGCCAGCATGTGATCTGTGGCCAATTGGCCAAGCCGATGATGTTGCTGAGATTCACATTGCCTCACCATAAGCCCAATAGCATCTGGGACCTCCACCCCCTACCCGCTGTGAGTGTCCCCCAGCCTGCCTGGTCATGCTTAGCAACAAATGCCACAGAGCACA
>CM053402.1:31984094-32005036 GCA_028644305.1 Xerus rutilus | reverse complement strand
CAGCAAAATCTTCTCAGAGGAGGGTTTTAGGGAGGAAGCCAGCATGTGATCTGTGGCCAATTGGCCAAGCCGATGATGTTGCTGAGATTCACATTGCCTCACCATAAGCCCAATAGCATCTGGGACCTCCACCCCCTACCCGCTGTGAGTGTCCCCCAGCCTGCCTGGTCATGCTTAGCAACAAATGCCACAGAGCACAGAGGATACATAAAATGCACAGAGGACTAGGGCAGCACTGGCCTGGGAAGGAAGGAGGAGACCTGAGTTTTACTCCAGCATGATCACTCTGCTCGTCAGCTAACCTGGGGTAAATGACTTCCTCTCCCTGGGTCTCGGTTTCCTATTTGCAATATCAGCAGGTGGTGTTGTATGGTCTCTGCCAGCTTTGACATCCTACAATCCTGGTGAGAATTCTGCCATATCCCAAATGGGTCAGGTGAAGCCCCCTCCCAAAGAGCCTCTCTCGGTTGGGAGGGTGCTGTGAGTGCCTGTCAGGACATAGCAGGTGTTTAACACTCAACAGGTGTTGAACAAATACAAATTTTCGTTGATTTATTGCAGGTGCTGGACATTGCAGCGGCAAGAAAAGCATGTAAGGCCCTGACCTGCCTTCCAGGAGCTTCCAATTTTCTTGGAAAGGCAAGAGTAACACACAGGCAGCAATAGCAATTCTAGCACCTCCAGCACAAACAGCTAGGGACATGGAGATTATGGGGGCTAGGAATGAAGGCAGACTTGTTAGCTGGGCATTTCTAGCAGTTTCTGCTGATCTTGAGAGAGCCTGCCCTTCTGTGAGGTGTGTGGCAAGCCCCGCGGCCTTTTTCCTCCAGGATCTCCCATTCTCTGAACCAGCTTCTGACAGGGCATGGATAGGGTATGAAATGTCCTTGGGGTTGGAAAGCATCCACAAGCCCATCCCTTTATTCTAGAGTATTCTGGTGGACCACTTGGACAGAAGAAATGTCAGCTGGAGCAAGCCCAGACTGGCTTAAGTCAACTTTAACGTCAAGAAGAAGGCCCAGATAACATAGCCCTTCTTACATCCCGCTCTTAGAGGTGAGGGGAAAAGAAAGAATTTTGTGAAAAGAGCCCACGAACAAAGAGCACAATTTAGTGTCTTTTCAGCTCAGTATGGGCTTGTCACTGTGGATATACAACCATATGGCAGGTGTATGACTTGTACATTTTGGCCTGAAGTGACTACCCTTCTGAGTCCTCAGCCCATGGCTGGGGCTGGCAAGCATTATCTGCCTGTAATTGAGCCCCTGATGGTTTTGGGTGGTGTACTTTTTTTGGTTTGTACCAAACCAGCCTTTTCCATGTATCATCCTGTGCTGATCCGTCTTTTGCATGTTTGGGCTAATCTTTTCCATATGTGTGTCTGGTTTGGCATGTGGGTCCTGACCTCCCATGAGCAGGGCGAGGCTCCTCAGACAAGTGTGGCATTGCCACCCAGCCCATCTCATTCTGGAGCGGAGCTGCTGGCTGTTCTCCGAAGGGAAAAGCTGCCACTTTAGGCCTCCTGTCTCTGGAAAGGCTCTATGGAGAGGCATCCAGACGGGTTCTCTTTGGGGCTTTGTAGAGCATGAGGGGAAGGCATTCTTTGAATAGCAACAACAGTAGTCTCACCAGGACAGTGGGCCTGAGGCATGTTCAGCTCTCAGCTAAAGAGTCCTCTAGAACTTTCTGTTCTGACTGCCAACATCCCCTCCCC
The DNA here is from genome assembly GCA_028644305.1 of Xerus rutilus. NCBI lineage: Eukaryota > Metazoa > Chordata > Mammalia > Rodentia > Sciuridae > Xerus > Xerus rutilus. Next base: position 32,003,322 of record CM053402.1, on the reverse strand, counting down.
TCTCTTCAACATCCTAAAGATCAGCTTCCTCCCCCATGGGAGCCACTGCCTGCCATGTAGTGAGGGGCAGATAGTTTATCAGCATGTTTTATAACTCCATATTGAAAGGAGGTGAACAACTTGACAGCAGAAAAGGAAATCTCAAGTGAGGAGACACATAATTTTACAAAATTCTTTCCAAGTTGACGGGCATGTTGATGCTCACTTATAATCCCAGGAACTTGGGAGGCTAAGGCAGAAGGATCACCTTAGCCTCAGTTTGCAGCCAGCCTCAGCGATTTAGTGAGACCTGCCTTAGCAACTTAGCAAGACCCTAGGCAACTTAGTAAAACCTTGTCTCAAAATAAAACAAAGGACTAGGCATGTAGTTTAGTGGTAAAGTGCCCCTGGGTTCAATCCCATTACTCCCCACACCTGCAAGTTCTTTATTAATCACCATACTATTCTGTGAGGTAAAAGTTCTTATCCCATCTTATGGGGCAGACAACAAAGGCTCAGAGAAGTCACATTGCAAGTAAGGGGCAGGGACAGGACTGTGCTCTTTGGAGAATCCTGCCCTCCCCTAACACTGCTGCAGCCTCGTGACTCTCAGCCCTTCCCTGGAGACCCATCCAGGTGCTTTTCTAGGGGCTCTTCCTGTCTCCTGGAACTACCTCAAGCCTGTCTCTGGACCTTGGTGACACATGGATCAGCAGGGAAGCCTGTGAGAAGACCAAGAACATTTACTGTACAGAGGGCCACTGGCCACCCAGACCTTGTCAGCCACAGCTGCTATGGTTGAGGGTCTTGGAAAACTTCCACCTTCAGAGGGGTTTGTGCCTAGCAGCTGATCTCAACCTGTAATCTTAGGAGGGTACCAGTTCTCATCAAGCAATACCTAACTATGACCTCAATCCAGGCTTGGGACAGAGGAGGGACATTCTGTGAGGCAGGCAGCCCCTGTCTCATCACCAATGGACACTTCCTCTTAGCCCACACTCTGGCACCCCAGCCCTGCCCATCCTGTGCAGACCTCATGGTGCCTCTAGCTTTTATTGCCGTCTTGAGCCCAAGAACCGCATTTGCTACTTCTTCACTAGCTTTATAGCTTTATCACCCTCTTGAACCTTCCTAGTCCTTTGTTTCCCTGATTGAGAGATGAGTCAGCAGGCATGCACACATCTATTCATCCATTCCTTTATATTAATTCAACATTACAATTTGATGAGCCCCCATTAGAGGCCCTGGAGATTCAGAAAGGTAATCAGACATAATCTCAGCCTTCCAGATGTTCACAATCCAGCAAAGGAGACAGATATATAAACAGGATCATGATACAGTAGGAACATCAACAAAGAACTTCCCAGCTCATGTCAACGCCATCTCCCTTGAAAACTGTCAAGAGCAGGCACATGTGGGGATCAATATTTCATTACTTAGGAGTCACAGAGAATGCAGGTAGGAAACAAAGATGAGCTAGATGACTTTGGGCAAGTTACATAATTTTTATGAGCCTCTTGCCTTATCAATAAAATGGGATGATTAAAACCTCTGTTACAGAGTTACACTGTAAGGATGATAATGACTTCAGTTACTGAGCTAATGTCTTACATATAGTGTGTCACAAGAGAGCAAAGGAGTCACAAAAAGTACTGAACTCTATTTTTTGGAAAAATTAAGTGTCTCAGAGGCTGCTCATTATGACAGCAGCTAGTATTTATTAGTACCCAGTGGATGCCTGGCCCAGTGCCTGAGGTTGGGCCAGCTCCTGCAGACTGGGCTTCCTGAGCAGAGTTGACCTCTGGGTTCTGAGAACCTGAACTTGCATCCAGCACAGGGCCTCAGTCACCAGCAGGAAAGCTCTGTGGCCTGCCGCTGACGCCATGCTGGGGTATGGAGCTGGCCAGAGCCCCTGCTCACACACATGGAGCTCCTGCTTTGACCTTTGCATGGTTTTCAGCCCATTCCTTTTTCTCACCAGGGTGACATAGGCCAGTTTCCCTTTAGGGAGCCCCATTCTAGTCAAGTCTGCTTCCATTAATGCCCTAAAGGCCTTGCGTGTGCTGTGCACACTCAAAATAATTTCTTCCAAGAGTGGGAAGGGGGACATTTCTCCCTGGTCCAGAAGGCTGTGTCCTACTCTCCGTGGCTAATTTACATGTGTCCTTAGCCAAGGCACCTAATTCCTCAAGACCATCTCTTCCCCTCTCATCTACAACTGCTGTTTTTGGACTACTGGTCTGACCTAAGGGTCTGGACCCTTCTCCCCACTTGTGAGACTCGGCAGTGACCCCATGGTTCCCCTGGGCTGTTGCTCCTTCAGGGCCGCCCCAGACTCAGAAGCTGTGAGTGTTGGTCCCTGCGTGTCTGGTTTTGCTGGAGAGCATCCAGTCCCCGGGGCTGCACCTTCTCGATGCTGACTTGACCTCTCTGAGAAATGCCTTTCCGGCCTGGATAATTAATTGCCTTTCAAAGAGACTGAAAGCAAGGGAGAAAAAGCAAATTTGGATTGTGTTTTCTTCTTGGCCAGGAAAGCAAATCACTGGAGTCTGTACTAGAGGGTGGGCACCTGCGAAGACCACACCTAGCCTGGCAGCTGTGGCCGCCCAGATTGATGGCTATCATCAGGCCCTACCCTAGGGCCGCCAGACTCCCCACCTCAGGCAGCGTCTCTACTGGCCCCTCTCTGTGCTGCTCAGACAGAGGGCTTGTTGGCTTTCCCTTCACGCCTGAAGCTCCAGGGGCCCTGCCCCAGTGGTGCTGCTCTGGACCAAGACCTTGCTAAACTCCAGAGCTCCCTGGTTTGCAAAGCAAACTTCAGGCTTTTACTATTTACCTTGGCAAGTCCAGGACCGGATTGATGATCTGTAAAGTGGATTTGTTATTTGGCTGTTTGCTTTGGCAGCTCTTGAAAGTGCTTTGCTGATTACAGCCCCAGATGTCATTGCATACATTACCCTGCTCTATAACGGGGCTCTGAACACTTTAATTTGAACTACAAATACTATTAAGCTTTTTGCACCTCTTCTGCCTTTAGTTCCTGGATACTAAATATCAGAACAGACAGGCTGCATTCCCTTTGGCTGCTTTCTTATTGTCTTTGTCATCCTCCTCCCATACAGACCTTCAGGGTTTCCTCCTGTTCTCTATGGATATTTCTAGAAACCTTACCTTCTAATGTCCATTCCCAGCCAGCATCAGCCTTGATAGTTTTTACCTGACAGGTGACCTGCCTCTCTAGCGTCGAAGAGTCCCTCATACTTTGTACCAGTGCTCAATTTCATCATCCATGACGGTTTTCTGTATACATTATTGGTTTTTTTTTTTAATATCACTGACAACATTGTTTCTGGTAAGCTAGACTTGAGGACAAGAATGTATCAGGTCATTTTGCCCAGAGAGGACAAGGGTCTTGCCCAAAAAAAGGCATTGGCACACCCGACATAACTTTATACTTGCCAAACTCAAAGCCTGGTATTGCTGCCAAGACTCCCTTCCTTATGCTTGATTTTAAATCCCTCAGCAGGGCACAGTGGTGCATGCCTGCAATCCCAGCAACTCAGGAGGCTGAGGCAGGAGGATCAAAAGTTCAAAGCCAGTCTCAGCAATTTATTGAGGCCCTCTGCAACTTAGTGAGAGCCTGTCTCAACATGTTAAAATTTTTTTTAAAGGACTGTGAGTAGCTCTGTAGTCAAGGGTCCTGGGTTCAATCTCCAGTACCAAAAGAGAATTTAATTTACTCATTCATTCACTCATGCATTCATTTATTTATTATGTATTGTTCAAATCCCTCACCTGCATGGGGCAGTGAAGCCCATCATGGCCTTGTCTTTAAATGAGGCAGTTGCTGGTTCATCTGTCTTGGGGGTTATTGGTGGAGAGTGCTGGTGTCCTGGCTAATGGTGGGGTAGATGACTCAGTGTTCTCCAAGGTAATTGATTCTTCCTGTTGTAAATAAACCATTAGCTGGGGTCCTTGCCTCAGGAAGCAATTTAAGGCCCAGGGGAAGTAGCAGAGAAGTCAGCTTGCAGTCTCCTGGAAGGGAGGCTCAGCTTTGCCTACAGCCCTCGGCCCCAGGTCTTCCCTCTGGAGCAACAAAGTGCTCCCAGTCATCTATCTGCCAAGCTCCTGATGGGCCTCCCTCAGCCTTTGATTTGCCAAACTCTACATGAACTGCCTGGTTTGGTTCCTCTCCAAAGAAAATCACTTCCTAGTGCACCTAAACAGAATATCAGTAGGATTATTTTTGCTGTCAATGTTTCTCTTTTCTTTTTCTTTTTGCTCTCACTCCTTAAAGGTCCTTTTTTATTCTTTTTTCTCCAGCCTTAAAATGTCCACAAGATTCTTAGCTGAAACCTTACAGTGTTGCACAGGACGTTAGAGACAAAAACAAGAATTCTCTGTGGGATCAACAGTGTGTGGTATGCCTGCGAATATTTTCATGAATCCGTACACCAACCCAGGAAGGAAGACAGTCCTAGCCACATTTTTGTTCTTGTTGTTGTTGTAGTTTGTTGGACACAATGTCTTTATTTTATTTATTTTTATGTGGTGCTAAGGATCGAACTTAGTGCCTCGCACATGCTAGGTGAGCGCTCTACTGCTGAGCCACAACCCCAGCTCCCCAGCCTCATTTTATACTTGAGGACATTAGGGTCAGTCAGGTGGAGCACCTTGCCCAGCGCTTTGGTAGGACTAGGACTTGAGTGGTCAAATCTGTTTGAGTCCAAAACTTGTGCTGTGTGCAGACTCACCCCGCCAGCCCGGTGCATTGGCACACACCTGTCACCCCAACTACTGGGGAGGTTGAGGCAGGAGGATGGCAAGTTCAAAGCCAGCCTCAGCAACTTAGTGAGGCCCTAAGCAGTTAGTGAGAGCCTATCTCAAAATAAGAAATGAAAAAAAGGACTGGGAATGTAGCTTAGTGGTACAGCACCACTGGGTTCAATCTCCAGCAACAACAAAAAAGCAGACTCCCCTGCCACCTGCATTCAGTCCCTCCTCCTATTGTCGGATCTGAGCCCTGAGCTCCAACTGCAGTGCCTGCCCCCACCCCTGCCCCACATGTCATGGTAAGCACCTCAAAGGCAGGTTGAATGTCACCCTTAATGTTGCAGCCCACTGACTAGTGCTGGCCCCAGCTTTTCAGGTGCCCAATAAGTGCTTGTTGGATGAATAATAATAAAAGCACTCAAGTGGTTCTGATTTTAAACGGCTGGCCGTGTTTTCCCTGTGGCCAATTTTTGTGTCAAGGGCAGGAAGGGGTGAGGTATGGGGGGCATGAGCACTTTAAAATATTTCAGTTGAAGAAGTTAATTCGCTTTGTAAGTTTACTTTAGGAATAGAGATTATTGCAGTATTTTTGGCCACTATTCTCAAATTCTTCTAAACCTTTACTATAATAAGCAAATTGAGCAGATTAAGGACATACTTAACTGCCAAATAGTGTTCTGAACTGTGTAAAGTTACCCAGGGTGGCTTTTTTTTTTTCTTATATAAAAGATTGTGTGGGTTCTGTGAACTTCTCTGCTTTTTTTAGCTCTTCCTGTTTTATTGTGTTTGAAGTATCTTTGTGGTGACCTGTTGGGATTGGATTCTTCCATATGGAAGTGTTTCTTTAACTTTTTAATCATTTCTTTTGGAAAGTGGAGGGTTAGGGGTAGCAGATGTTTTTCTGGCATTGTTTGCTGAGTGGAGGTAGGGGCTTTTGGAGCTGTTGTGAGTCAGGCTAACCCAGCCTGGAAGGAGAAGGCCCTTCCTTCCCAGGGCAGGAGGCCGCCATCACCGTTGGCCCCACCAGGTCTGTGTGGGAGCAGTCTCTCCTGAGATCCTCTCCCTGACGAATGCCTTTAACATTTCCCAGGAAGAGTACATTTTCCCCTGTGACACTGAGTAGTTTTTTTTTTTTTCACTGTCCTTATCAGTCTTCAAAATAGGAAGCCTGTCTCGTGCCCTTACCCCCTGCCAAAAAAAAAAAAAAAGTAAAAATAACAAATAAAACAAATTCTTGTTTCTCTCCTTGATGGCAGTCACGTCCCTCTTCATACCTCATTTCCCAGTAAGCCAAAGCTCATCATCTTGGTTTCAAAAGAAAAAGAAATTGCAGCAACCCATCTGATTCTCCCATTTTCTCATGTTCTTTTGGACTCGTACACAATTGGCGATGTGTGACCTCCTGGGAAGGTTGTTCTGTGGAAGTTGCAGAAGGCAAATCATGGAGCAGAGTTCTCAGCCCGAAGTACCGACTGTGACGGTGGCAGTCGCCCCTTGCCCATGGTCTGTTTAACTACCTCACCCCTGGTGTCCATCTCTCCTCCATCCTCAGGGAGAACCAGGAAGGAAGGATTTTGGCTCTGTGAGTGAGAACCCCAGGCACCGGCTCACTTTAGTTTCAGGGAATAAGGATATGGCAAGACAGGGGGCTAAAGGAGCTCGAACTAGGACTCCTTGGCATTCTGATCCTTTCTTGTCCAGACCAATGCTTGGCACATAAACTTTAGAATCTCAGCATGTAAAGATGGAGGTCTATGGCCATACCACTCTGCATGTGCCCCACCTTGTCTGATCTTAGAAGCTAAGCAGGGTCAGTCTTAGTTAGTACTTGAATGGGAGGCTGCCTGAGAACACAAGGTGTTGTGGGCATAGGTAGGTAGTGCATGGATAGAGAATAAGGAGATGAGTAATACAAGAGTGAGGGGCTGAGGAGTAGTAACTGGAAGTCTAGGAGGAAAACCAGGTGGATGAGTGTCCTGAAACCAGGTGAAAAGAGGAATCAACTGGTCAGAGGCACATGTGACCTGCTGACAGAGGCCCCGGGTCAGGTGTGAGAAACTGCAGGAGGATTCACTAATGCAGAGGTCATCAACTTTGAAACATCAGTTTCAGGGAAGAGGTGGGGGCGAAAACCTGATTGGATTTAAAAAAAGGAAAGAAGGAAAGAAAGTGTAGACAGCAGGTCGGGATGACCCTTTCAAGGAGTTTTGATTAAGAGAAGAGGATGGATGGGATAGTAGCTAGAGGAGGAGGAAAGGGGACCAAGAGCGTCTGTCTGTTCCTTCTTCCTTCCCTCCCTCCCGCCCTCCCTTCCTCCCTCCCTTCCTTCTTTTCTTTCTTTCTTTCTTTCTTTCAGAAAATACTAGCATGTTGATGCCAAAAGAAGGCAGGGCCTTGTGCCTAGATGGAGGGGATTGGCCTTGGTGGAGGAAAGGAAGATGCAGGTCAGGGGACTTTAGATCCCCTTTCTAATGGCTTCCTTTTCTCTGCGAAAAGCTCTCAGGTGAAAGTGAGCATGGTGGAGAAGGTATTGGAAGTTTGAGGAAAGAGGAGAGGATATGAAGTAATCATCTAGGAGAAGGAACAAATGGACCAAGGGAATATGATTTGTGGGTAGCTTTAAAGGTCATTTGAAGTTGGTGATCATCCATTCAAAGTAAAATGGGGGCTGGGGTGTGGCTCAGCGGTAGAGCGCTTGCCTAGCATGTGTGAGGCCCTGGGTTCGATTCTCAGCACCACGTAAAAAATAAAAAAATAAAAATAAAGGTTCATCTGCAACTAAAAATATATATATTTGAATAAATAAATAAATAAATAAATAATAAAATGGTCAGAACAGTGCGTGTTCTGTCAGCTATGAGTAGTCGCGTGGGGACAGGAGTAGGTAGAGAGTTGGCATTGTCAAGGTTGTGGTTTCACCAGGCGAGTTTAGCCTGGGAAAGGGAGGAGGCAGAAGCTGAGTGTACGTGCAGGGGACTTGTCGTGACAATTCTGTGTGGTAGGAAGAGAAGACACCAGTGGGGGACAGTGAAAGCAGGTGGGATCACTGTATCATAGACCCTGGTGAGGCCGGAGGGTGGTGGCGTTGGGGTACCAGTGGCAGAAAACAAGAAAGGCAAGAGGTGGTGACCAGTGTGGGACACTAGGAGTTGGGGCTGGCGGTGTCTATAGCTACTGCTAATTATGTTAAAGGAAGGGCCACACAGTGAGCAGAGAGGTAGGAGGCAAGAGCACTAGAAGAGAGTCCAGAACTGGGAGGCCAGGCTGGTAGAAGGATCATCTGTGGGACTTACGAGAGGATTAGTGTTGTGACACTGTTAGCGTGGCACTGATCCAGGGCCTGAAACCTTTAAGGAATACAGAGAGTGGGGGCCGGCCCAGGACCTGGACTGCAACAGGGACAGTGCGTGGTATGATTTTAGGAGCCGAAGATCCCAGTTAGGGGTTTTATGGAATAAAGAAGAAAAGCCCGCATCTGTGATAAGCACAAAGGACATTGATTCCACTGCAGGGCCTGAGAGTTGAGAAAGAGAAATCAGCCCCCACGGGAGAAGACTGTTGGGCAGTGTGCATCCCCAGAGGAGAACCTCATATTTCTCAAAGTATATCACTTTAGAATTTTATAGCGAGAGGGTGTGCACGTACACTTTCTATTTTATTTGATTCTTTCAACAACCCTTCAAATGGGAAGAGCAGATATTACTGTCCCCATTGCACATACAAGGACACCGAAGCTTGCAGAGGTAAAATATTCATGCAGTGACGCTCAGTGGGTTGGTGATGGAATCAGGTCCTCTGACTCCAGGTCCAGTGCCCTTCCTACAGTACTGTGTGCCTTCCTTAAGGAGGCCAGGAGTCCTTCTGGAGAATTCATAAAAGCACACAGACTCAAAGTCACAATTAAAAAACATACTTGGTTCAAAGTCCCAACTCACACCATGCTGCCTCCATAGTGTGAGATTCAGCCCCCATGGCCAGGTTCAGAGAAGTGGCGCTCCTTTGACTGCTCTCTGCCCACCCAGGTTCACCTCCAGATTAATGGTCATTCTTTGTGATTCTCCAAATACCATAAACTTAGCAGCCAGTAAAAGGACATACTGACAGTCCCTTTCAGCAATGATTTAGATGACAAATCTAAATGGAAATAATGTGGCATTTTATTGTTAAGGAATCTAAATGTCTAAGAATATCCCTGGGCCACAGATTTCTAGCAGCAGTTGACATAAAAGTGATTACCAGAGGTTGACAGGCAGTTGGCCATGATGGAAATCATGAGCTTAGAGTGAAAGTTCAAGGTTTGGTTCTATTTATTTATTTATTTATTTAGGTGCCAGGAATTGAACAACCCAGGGGCACTTAACCACTGAACCACATCCCAAGCCTTTATTTTTTGAGACAAGATCTTGCTAAGTTGCTTAGGGCCTTGCTAAATTGCTGAGACTGGCCTTGAACTTGTGATCCTCCTACCTCAGCCTCCCGAGTCACGAGGATTATAGGAGTGCACCACCACGTCAAGGCTTGTTTCTTAAGAGTATTGTTTCCTGCTGGGACTCTCCAACCTGCCAGTTACCTCATCCCTCCTTCTTCACGGGGCCAGCTACTAGAGAGAGCCCAAGCATGACAGCCTCAGTTTTTCATTCGCATATCACACATGTGTCCGTCATAGTGGGACAGCACCAGACCTGCAGAGGTGAATACCACCCTGCAGAAAGATGTGCGCTGTACGAAGAGATTTTCTTTCTTCTCTTCTTTCTTATGCTGGAATTTGAACCCATGGCCTCACACATGCTAGGCAAACACTCTACCACTGAACCACATTCCCAGCCTGAGATTTTCTTTTAAAAATACATCCAAGTCACCTGGTCAGCTTTTACAGATGCAGACACCCAGGCCCCAATCTTAGGCCCTATAAACTCTGGTTGTGGTCTAGGTGGGTCTTATACCTTCATATTATTTGAACAGCTCACTAGTGGATGTGTAGCCCCCACTGAAGTGTACTGGTTGAGCTAGTAGATGCAGATTTGTGCCAAAACTACTGGATGCCAAGATAACTAACCTCCCACTGCTGTCCCCTACAGGTTCTGAGTGTGATCAGATGTGTCCCCTGACAGATTCCCTTCTCAATATTATCCTCCAGGAACTTGTGATTATCCTCTGTCTAAGTCAAAAGCAGCTTAATTTCTCTAAAAACAGTGCCAGTTGGGCATTTTGCCTAGAAAGAGAAAAGCAAATCCGTGTCAGTGTTCTGTGCTCAATTGGGCCTCCATGGGGGCCCCCCCGTCTGTGTGGACTGCCCCCACCCACCCCACCCTTTTCTCCTTCCACAGAGTCCAGGGCTTTGTGTGGTGCCTGGTTGGTAAAGTCAGGTCAGTCCAGCAGGATGGGGCCTGGCTGGGTGCAGGCTTGAGTATACTCCGCCAGAAGAAAGTCCTGGGTGTAAGAAGGTCCTGGGTGGGGTAAGACAGGCAGGAGTCAGTGATAAAGTCAAAGACTAGGTTGACAAAGGCCAGGAGCCTAGGGAGCAGGCAGACCAGCACAGAACCCCAATCCAAGAGAGCCCTGCACTTAGCTGAAGACAGGCCTCACTAATACCCATAAGGAGCTAGATCTAGGCACAGTGGCACACACCTGTAATCCCGGCAGCTCGAGAGGCTGAGGCAGGAGGATAGTGAGTTCAAAGCCAGCCTCAGCAAAAGTGAGGTGCTAAGCAACTCAGTGAGACCCTTTCTCTAAATAAAATACAAAATAGGTGGGCTGAGGTCATGGCTCCGTGGTAGAGCGCTTGCCTGGCATGTGTGAGGCACTGGGTTCGATTCTCAGCACCACATATAAATAAGTAAGTTAATTAAGTAAAGATCCATCAACAACTAATAAAAATATTTTTTAAAATATAAAATAAGGCTGGGAATACGGCTCAGTGGCTGAGTGCCCCTGAGTCCAATTCCTGGTAACCCCCCAAAACCCCCTAAAAAAGGAGGTGGAACATACTAACCAACTTTGCTAAGAACCTGAATTCACCTACCTAAATCCTCCTCTGGCATCAAAGCCCCTTGGTCTTAAGGGCCAGCCTCCTACCAGTTGCTTCTCCTCTGTCAGAGACATGAGCCTCGTCACCCAAGACTCACCACAGTATGAAACCAGCTGCAGGTGACTATGGGTCTTCTGGTTGAGATGAAGTACCAGGGCTAGGGATGTAGCTCAGTGGTGGAGCACTTACCTCTCATGCACAAGGTCCTGGGTTTGATCCCTAGTACCTCAAACAAGAAAGAGTAGACGGAATTTCTTAGGCCCAGCTGCACCTTCACTGGGACCTTCTGCCCTCTGTGCACTGACATTAGTGTTCTGTTGACATCTGACATCCTTAATTCTCTGGGAGCAATGAATAGGCATTAAAGAAGGTAGGGCCTACATTTTGAGGATACCATAGAGAACTCAACAGATGGTTTCTCTGCCTTCATGGGGCTTATGCTCTAGAAGAGGAAACAGACAAACCAGCAACACAAAGCAGGTGTCAGACTCCAAGAGGGTAGGTTCAGGGGCACCTGGCCTCATCTAGGGGAGAGTCAGGAAAGGCTTCCCAGGAGAAATAGAACAGATCAAGGGATGAACAAGGGAAAGCCCTCAAGGCCCAGAGGTGGAAGGAAGCACAGCATCTCAGTGGAACTGAAGGGGATTTGTTTGTGGCTTGCCAAAAGGGAGGGGCGGCAGAGAGATGTGCCTGGAGAAGTTGGCAGGGCCCAGGTTATCAGGAACTTGGCAACCATGGTAAAAAATTGAGATGCCACTCTAGCCTCTTGTTTGCTGCTGTGGACGGGCATTTTCTGACCACTGGACAACTCTGAAACACACACACATACACACACGCACACGCGCGCACACACACACACCTCACAGGGATGATAGCTGCTCTGTCTTCTCATTCGGAGGAGGCACTGGGTAATCTGGATTATAAACTTCTGCCCAGGGTGGAGCTTGCCTACTGTACTCCTGTCCTTCCATCTTAGGATGCCACTGAGCCTCACAGAGCACTGGCTCTCTGATGCAGAATAGGAGTGACAAGGGCAACATCAGAAACTCTGCAGAATGTATTCAGTGGGAAACGGAAGACGGGAAGAGCTGTTCCCTCATTCCCGGCCACCCTCCCGCTCCTGCTCTCTCATCAGAGGAGACTCCTCTCTGGCTATGCCTGACTGACTGCTGGACGATTCTTCAGGGGCTGTGTTTTGTGCTTGTCAGTCCCACACTGGGTCGCTTTTAAGATGCATGGACTTCTGAATCTTTAAAAGAAGAACTAGAAAAGAAATCCCAAAGGCAGTTAGTTGGCAGGTCATTTGCCAAGAATGAGGAGAGAGCAGTGACAGGTTTGGGGAGCTTGAGAAGAGGGGGAAATGCAGGAGGGAACTGACCAGGAACAAATGGAAAGACTAAATAAAGGGTGAAGAGCAGGAAGGGTCTGGCTGATGAATTTGTCATGGTGCCAGTTGACACAAATATGTGGTTTTCTCCAGCACAGCTCAGAGCCCAGGAGCAGGGGCAGAGGAATTAGATGATTGGATGGAACATGCTGGATGGGCCTGGCAAAGCTGGAGTGGCAGACAGACCAGGAGGAACTGGGGGGGTGCTTGATAAGGGTGTTATCAGACCTGTGATTCCTGAACACTGGATGGACCATGAGAAGTGTCACCAGGAAGAAGCCAGTGGATTGGGAGGCTAGGGAGGGTGCCAGGGGCTGGCAGCCTCAATGAGGTCAAACAGCATTATTAGTAAGAATAAGGAAGTAAACAAGAGAAGCCAAGAGGAAATTTCTTGGTGAAAATGTTCAATTTCTAAGCTTAAAATACTAAATGGGCCAGTTGCAACGTGTCAAGAAGGTGAGGGGGTTGCCCGAGTGAAGGTCAAAGTCATTTGTGTGTGGAGGGCAATGCGTTTCAAGGCTGGTGGTGTAGATTTGGTCATGCACCTGAATCTCCTGGCTTCTGACAGGAGTGGTTGAGAAGGTGACAATGGTGTGTCACAATCCCATGTGCACCATGTCAAGGGCAGTGGGTGTGCAGGCACCATGGGGAGGTGAGCACAGGGGCCTCCACAAGACAGCACAAATGGAACTGGTGCTTGAGATGAATCTTGAATTTGCAGGAGGCAGTTTGTCGGGTCACTTGGCGCTGCTCCTCATGCTGAAATGCGCCAGATCATTGCTCCCCCCATGTCAGGGCCACAACAATTAATCTGTTCCCTTTTCCATAAATTACTCTTCAAATATTTGAATATTGGCCTCACAGCTGTCTTGCTCTTTTCTCCGGATTAAACAACCTTGATTTCTTCCTTCCCTTCTTCCCACTAGGTGCCAGTTACTGAGGCACTCTGCTATGCACAGGGCCACAGAGATTAAAAAAAAAAAAAATGGATGGTGCCCTCCAGGAACTCAGTCTCATAGGAAGGATAGACCAGAAAATATTTTATTGCTCTTATTACTGGATTGTCTCCTTTATCAAAATCCCCAGCAACCAGCATAGTGGCTGGAGCATTACAGGCACCTGTGGTGGATGTTGATAAATTAAGGAAAGAGCTCACCTCAGAAGGTGAGCTAAGGTGCTGTGGGGCTGTTGGAAGACCAAGGTCAGATCCACAGGTGGTCGGCTTCTCCAGCTGATCACATCCTCAAGGATGAAGAAAACTTGTCCAGGGAAGTGTCTACCTTCGGACCTGAGGTTCTTGAGAGTCCCTATGGTTGGGAGTCACTACTTACTACTGATAGGACTGTGCCACAGAGTCCCTCCGATGTCTGGGGTGGAAATGCAACCCACTGACCTAAAAGAGCTTCTGAACAATTGAATATTCAGGAATCCAATGGAAATCCTGCACTTAGATCATTGATCCAGTTCTGCTTCTCCAAAAGCATCTGGACCGGAGCCCCTCACCGCCTTCTGGTGTAGACACTTTGATTGCCCATGACATTTTGTGGAAAAATGGACCTGAATGTCGTCCAGTCTTCCAAAAAACAAACAAAAAAAAAAAAAAAAAAGGAAGAAAGAAGAAAACACCATATGTTTAAAAGCTGACTATTAAAGACGTGTGGAAGAGGTACCATATGTAGACAAAGAGGACATTTTTGGGTTACTGCCATGGAAAGAATTGGCTCAACTTGTTTATGTGTTTAAGACCTAACATTGCTTAGTGTCCCCAGCAGTGAAATTCATGAAGTATGCCTAATACATCTATTCTCAGGAGTAATTTTGTAAATAAGGCCTTTGTCTCTACTTAAGGTATTTATTAGGCATATGAGTGGTTCAGGAGGCCTGTGCCCCTTGCATGAAATTGAAAACTTGTGAAATTTAAACATTGTCATTTATTAATGAACAGTCAAGATAAATCATTTTTCCTAAACAATTGGCTTTGGAATATTGTCTTTCCAGGACAAATGAAAACATAAATTATACTTATTTTAATATTGCAGAGAGAAGGAACCTACTGGGTAGGCAAGTTCCTTTCCTAGCACTACAAAAAGGAGAGCCTGCCATTTTCCACAGCTTAGAGTTCTTGTGTGTGTATGTGTGTGTGTGTGTGTGTGTGTGCGCACACATGCATGCATGTGCATCTTGTACTGGGGATTGAACCCAATAGCACTTTACCACTGAGGTACACCCCCAGCCCTTTTTATTTTTTATTTTCAGACAGGCTCTTGCTAAATTGCTGAGGCTGGCCTTGAACTTGTGATCCTCCTGCCTCAGCCTCCCCAGTCTCTGGGATTATAGGTGTGCACCACTGCACTCAGGGTTATTTTAGAATGAGATATTTAAGGATAGTGCTGCCTGGAGGTGGGAGGCAGACCTCAAAATGCCTTTACTAACTCCTTGTTAGGCCAATGATACCTTCTTCAGTCAAATTATAGTGAAGGATTGTTCTTTTATCCTTTGATTCAATAAATATTTTTTGAACACCTTTTTTTGCGGGGGAGTTACTATGGATTGAACCCAGGGCAACTCTACCACTGAGACATGCCCCTAGCCCTTTCTGTTTTTTTATTTTGAGACAGGGTCTCACTAAGTTGCTAAGGCTGGCCTTGAACTTGTCATCTGCCTATTGGGTGCCTATTCTGTGGTAGTTTCTGTGCTGGTTGCTTTCTTGGTCCTTAGATATCTTTGGTACATGAGAATAATTTCACGGTGAACTCAGTTTGATTTGGGAGAGCAGCAGTTACGTATCTTGGACAGTATTAAAGATACAGTGAAGACATTGTCACTGATTCCACAGTCCTAGTTTAGCAGTATCCTGAGCTATGTGGACATTCATCCTGCTCAAGAAGCCAAACAGCTTGGGCAGAATCTTTACATGTCAAAGGAGGTGGAAGCACCAGCCTAAAGCTTCCTGGCTTCTAGGAATAAAACCAATACTGTACTTTCAGATTGCACATGATAGTCTTGAAGCTTCTGCCACATACTTTATTTGAATCTTATTTAATTTAGACTTACTAGTAACTAGAATTATTAATTTTCTTACACAGTGGAGTAAGCAAAGGTTCCAGGAGATTAAGTGCTTTGCCCAAAGTCACATGGCTGGGACATACCACAGCTAGAACTAGTACTCAGCTTCCCGCTCCTGGCTATGTGCTCTTTCTGCCAACAGTGAACTCAGTGACCTTGAAACCACCTCCTCTCTCCAAAGGACCAGCCTCCACTTCTATCTCTCAGAGGTTTAAAAGAATGTATAAGAAGGTGGGCTGGGGATGTAGCTCAGTGGCAGAGTGCTTACCTAATATGCACTAAGCCCGGAGTTCAATCTCCGATACTGCAAAAGAAGAAAAAGAAAAAAGAAGGAGCCCATGAAGAGAAGAGCTTGCAGCTGGATTCAAAGCAGCAGCTGGGCCCTCCGGGTAGGTTCCAAGTGTAGGAACAGAGAGGAAGGGGATGTTTCATCCATGCATTTTGGGTCTTGAGAACACAGAGCCACCTCCTGCATCAGAGGATTAGAGAGCTCAGATCTAGGCCTCTTTATTTTAAAGGGAAGCCTAGTGGGGATTAATGACATGCCCAGGAAGGTTATGGTGAATTTGCAACTTCATTGAGCTATTTGGTAGTTATTTCTACAACAAACACTGCTTTTACTTATTTCCTTTTTTTTTTTTTTTTTTTTTTTTGGCGGTCTGAGGGATATAAGAAAGCTATTTTCGTAGCTTTTCTGTCCTAGAGGCCTTTCTAAAACTCAAACACAATGAGAAGTTAATTCCTTCGTTCAGCTGTTACCCCTAATTCAAGGTTAGATGACAGCTCCGTGTCTGTCTGACAGTAACATGAGGTCTCCAGGCCCCTCCTAGGGGCCCCTGGGAGCCTTAGCCTTTATTTATTTATTTTTCTCCTCCTTATGGATGAATTTGATCTTCCTCTAATCCATTATGTACCTTGGATCCAAAGATAAAGAGATAGGTTTCTGTGCACGCACAAACACCGTCATTCTGGGCCGACTCTATAAATCTGCTCTTTGCCCAAGTGTAGCAGAAACAGAATAGGCTGCTTCCTCCTCCTGGGAGGAATTGGCATTTCTTACACAAGGAAGGGGCAAGAGGAGGCTCTCCTGGCCTTTTTGAACTTGCTTCTTAGCTGGGGAAATGAATAACATCCTGATTGGCCTCAGTGGAGTAGGAATTGGGGAGAAGGAGGGGGAATCCTGGCCCCAAGCTCTAGCCGTGGCCTAGGAATCTCTTTACCCACAGGCGCCAAACTTGGCACACCATGAGACCAGTGAGTCAGGGGAAATCAGAACCAGATTAGCAGTTATTTGGGCATTTTTCACACTTACTAATGAAGTGGGCTTTTTACAAGGCCTAGGCAGAGCCTCTCCAGGAAGCAAGGACTCCCCTGCCGCCCTATAGGTGGTAAGGTCTGCGAAGGGAAAAGGCAGAAACAGCCCGGAGCCTTGGCCTGTCCCCTGCAGCTGCACAGGGAAGGCCCCGGGTGCCCTCACACTCCCACTGGACTCCTAGACTGGTAGCAGGAGGCATGAATTTCTCTAGTTTGCCTTAATAGGGTGTTAACCCCATCCCTGGAACTCGTGTTAACAGCACGCGGCTGCAACTGAGGGAAGAGGCCGAGCACTGGCAGCTGCAGGCAGCTTGAGGCTTGAACTCTTGGGCTGGGAGGGAGGAGGAAGGAAAGGGAGACACCAGTTGAGTTTCAGCTGGACAAATCAGCCGGATGTAGTGGGCCCACGACTGATTTGCAAGACCAGGGTTCTGTCTGCTCCTGCTTCTGTCAGGGCCCATGTCCCATCCCCTCTGTGGGCCTCATTTTCCTTGTTTTTTTTAAAAGAGTAGATAGAACCAGATATACTCTAAGCTAACCAGATATGCTCCAACAGCTAACAAATACGGGACAGCCAGGGTGGTGGCGTGTTGTGCAAAGAGTGATCCTCCAGCTTTAGTGTGCCAAAGTGCCGTGGGGATCTTATTAATCGCAGATTCAGAAGCCGCAGGTCTGGGTGGAATCTGGGGTTGGTTTCTAACAAGCCTCTAGGCATTGCCGGTGCTGCCCTGATATGACCACACTTTGGTTTTTTCTCTTTTGTTTTTTTGGTACCGGGGCACTTAGCCACTGAGCAATATCCCCAGCCCTTTTTTATATTTTATTTTGAGACAGGGTCTCATTAAATTGGTTAGGGCTGTGCTAAATTGCTGAGGTTGGCCTCAAACTCACAATCCTCCTGCCTCAGCCTCTCAAGCTGCTAGGATTGTGGGCATGCACCACCACATCTGGCTGGCCCACACTTAGAATAGCAAAGGTGGAGAGCACAAGACTGGCCTTTCCGACCCAGGCCCTGCCCCTCACTTACTCCCCTGACTGCCTTAGCTGCCAGCTGAGGTCTGGTAACAGTTGCCTTGTCTCCCTCCCTAGGGGTGGTGTGAGAATCCAGGGACCCAACGCCTGTGGAGCACCTTGTACAGGCCACGAGCGTGCAGCCTGAGGGGTAACTGCCGTTGTTCTCGTTGCTGTGCCTCGTACTGCCTGTGCGTCCCGCAGCTTCTCAACTCTCCCCTACATCCTCCCTGCTTTCCATGCCTGGGTGGCTGAGTCAATGTGACCAGCCAAAACAGTTTGACATGTCAAGGCAGGAAATGACAGTACCCAGGCACCCGCATTCAGGTGTGGAACAAGCCCCGAACACACCTTGTGTGATAAATTCAAATGATACCCGCTGAGCCCCGCACTGCCCCCATAGGCTGCAAGACCAGGAAATGAGGCTGAAAGTCAGGGAAGTCCCTCTAAGACCAGGGTCCTGAGCCAGGACCTGTCAGTTTCAGCAAGGTCAGACGTCAGTTCACACCATGAGTTCAGCTCTGCGCCCGCCTCGGGCAGCCGTGACTCTTTGTGTAGCGTGTAGGTTTGTTCACTGAGACCTTCACAGATGGTTCCACAAATGCCCTGTGAGGTGAGAAGCCGAAGTAACAGAGGCAAATCCTTTGCGCGCCCTGAGCCTCAGTAAAGGGGAGTTCACAGCATCCATTCTGCCCGGGGTAGAAGTGACAGTGATCCCACAGTTAAAATGAAATCATTATGTGAAAATACACAGTGTTCTGAACAACATCTGCTTCAGTGGCCTCACTGCCCAAGTGGGGGACATCCTGGCTTCGGGCTTGTATGTGCAGAGTTCTCCACCCACCCCAGCCACCCCAGCTCCAGGACAGGCACTTCCACGGTCCCTACAGTGCTGCCGCCTTCTGGCCCTTCTCAGGTCCTGAGGCCACACCTTTGCCTTACAGCTTCAGCGTTAAGGCCAAGAAACTGGAGTGCCTGTTACATACACTGCCCTGTGGGTGAACGCCATTCCAGGCCCAGATCCTCATGCCAACACCTCTGCTACTGAAAACTTGGACTTGCCCCATGAAGTGAGAGCTGATGGTTGAGATGACAGAAGGCTATGGAAGACTGGCCACACTGTAGGTAGAAATGCCAACCTGTACTTCCAGCTACTTGGGAGGCTGAGACAGGAGGATCAGTGGAACCTAGGTATTCAGGTCAGCCTAGGCAACACAGCGACACCCCATCTCCAAAATAAAAAAGAAATTTTAAAAAGAAATAAAGAAATAGAAATGCCGGGAGCAACATTTTAAAGCCCATTTTAAAGCTACGCAGTTATTCAAAAAACACAACCAAAAAATGGGTGAGCCCTCAAACCAGCCAGTCCACCCTACAGGCACAGCCAGACCCTCCTCTTCCTTCCCCAGGGCTCCTGCCCCTGGGTCTTAGAGGGGCAGATAGCCTTGGCTTCAGATTGGATCCTGTTTGCCAACCTGGCCTTTGAGATTCTCTGGGTCCAGCAGCAGCCTGGCCTGCAAACTTGACACCTCAGTCGGTTGGGGAAACAGAATTCTTACTCAGAGGACATGCAGATGCTTAGGGAAGAGAGAGGAAAGGGTCAAAAATAATCCAAGGGCTGGGGTTGGGGCTCAGCGGTCGAGCGCTTGCCTTGGGTGTGTGAGGCACTG
>CM053402.1:31916819-31983594 GCA_028644305.1 Xerus rutilus | reverse complement strand
TTTAAACTTTGACCTTTTTGCCAGGTGTAGTGGCACATGTCTGTAATCCCAGTGACTTGGAAGGCTGAGGCAGGAGGATCACAAGTTCAAGGCTAGCCTCGGCAACTTAGTGAGATGCTGTTAAAAAAAAAATTTTTTTTAAGGGCTGGGGGTGTAGCTTGGTGGTAGAGCACACCTGGGTTGAATCCCAGTGCCCAAAAAAAAAAGAAGAAGGAGAAGGAGGAGGGGGAGGAAGAAGATGAGGAGGAGGAGGAGAAAGGAAAAAAATCCCATAAACCTAATCTTTCTTTTTTTGCCTTCTCCCACATCTCATGTCAACAGCCCAGGCCTCGTGCACAGGTCCCAGCCCGCTGATTAAATACTGTGCACACATCTCTGTTGCAGGCTGCCTAATTCTGCTGCTGTTGACTTCTAAGAGCTCATGAAGTCAGTTCTCAGGGTCATGAGGGATTGTCTCACCCCAGTGAGTGTCGTTTCCTGCAGGCCTGGACTCACTTCCGTTCTCCTTTATAGCCCTTCACAGTATTAAAGGTAGGAGAGGGACTCCATCTTTATCTACCATGTCCTCAACAGTCTCTGTTCTAGTCCAGAAGCACTTAACTCCTGGGGACCACACTGTAGGCTCAATCTTTGCCTCTTACCTTCTGTCAAAATTTCCTGACTCCATTCACCCAACTATTCAGACCTTCATAAACCAACATTACAAGCAATGCATTCTAGTATTTTCTATTTTATATCATTGTTTTTAAATGCAGTCATGAGGGCTGGGCTATAGCTCAGGGGAAGATTGCTTGCTGAGCATGCACGAGAGCCTGTGTTCGAGAGCCAGTGCTGCAAAAAAAAAAAAGAAGAAGAAGAAAAGAAAAGAAAGAAAGAAAAGGTGGTCACGACCCACTAAAGTGATGTCATAACACCTCAGTGAATCGTGACCTGTTGTTTGAAAACCAGTGCTCCAGCTTCTTCTGCTAAGTCCTCTGAGTTTTCTTATCTGTTAATTACTCTGCAGAAAAGCCTTTAATGTTATTTTCAACTGAAGTGCCTCCAAAAACTTCTGTCAGAAACTACTTTTATTTATTTTTTCCTTCTAAACATAAAAAACACATTTTGAATATTAGACAGTTTTTAAATGGTTATAGGAAGTTTCAGTAAGTTAATTAACAAGCATCTGTTGATGAGCTGCGCTTTGCAATACGCAACCTATAAGCAGTATTTGTGTGTGTGTGCGTGTGTGTGTGTGTGCGCGCATGCACACATGTACATAAGCATCTGCATGCTACTAACATCCTTTGTTTCAGGACTGTAGAAATTAAAATCCCCAAAGATGGAAGCTTTTGTGACTGGAGTTGATTAGACATGTACCCTAAACCAAATAACTCAGTGTGTTAGACACCTGTCCCCACCATCCTACCTCTAGAATTAGCAATTTCAGTGGGCCTTAGAACTCCTGCTTGTCCTACTGCTGAGGACTGGGAACATTTTTGTGCATTTCTAGGAGGGGCTGTATTAGTCCCTCCCTCTCATCACAAAGTGGCACAAAATCAGTTGATGAAAATTGCAGGCACCAGGGCAGTGAATTCATTCTCTGATTTTTCAGAGATCCCTACTCACTGGTCAATCCCATATGCAAAGAAGATAACTGAATCATCAGTGATCACCATAAAAACTAGTTGACCACATTGAACTTTGCAGACAGTTCAGAGGATGTGGCAGTTGTTAGAATTTTCCCCATCCCGCAGATGAAAAATCTGTAACTTGGAGAAAAGTACTTTGCCCCATCTGCTTGTGCCCTAGTGATCTTTTACCTTGCGAGACTGTGGCAGGAGGAACTAGCAGCGAGTGTCTGGGCCCCTCAGGTCCCTTTCCTAATGCTGAAATGTTCCAGGGGAAGGGTGGGCAACCTCCTGTCCTGGGTCAGCCACCCTCTTCCTATCTTAAGCAAACCTGGGAGCTGAAAATTCCGGTTTCACAGGGGCCAACGTGGTTCATAGCCCTGTGGGTGACAGTCCCTACCTCACACAACCACCAGGCTGGTTTGATTTTCCCACAGAATCTTCTGTCCTGTCTTCCTACAGCCCCTGAGTTGAAATGGTTTTCCCCACACCCTGGGAAAGGTTACCGTGTCTTGGCCTTCGGAGAATAAGAATATCTCTTCTCCCTAATCCCTGATGTGGCAGCACAAAGATCCAGTCTTTAGTCTTTTATTATTTTTTCAAGTTCTTACCTCTCCAGCTTCCTGAACCCCTTTCCCACTTCTTAAAATGGGAGAAGATGATCCATATAATCAGACTCTCTCACTTCCTCAAGGCATAGCTTCTGGCTTGGTCTTGCCAAAGACTCTGGACTTCTCTGGTTAATATCCTTGATTGCCTGCTGCTCCTAAAATGCCTCCTCTTGCCTCAAGACCAGGGTCCTTGGCAAACACTGTCACCATCCAAGGAATTTAGCCAGGCGCCTAGGGCTTTCCTTTTGCTTTATCCAAATGGGCCTTGATTTTTTCTTCTTTCTATAACAGTTACAAAAACGCTTTCAGTGTCTTCTCTCAGAGACTCCTCGGTGGCCCCATGCACTCTCTGTGGTAGCATCAGGCTCTCTGTAGGCTTCTGCCATGTCCCATACCAGGCTGGGGAAGAATAAGTAAGCCATGGTTCTCACCTTTGAAGAGGTGATAGCCCTAAAGGAGTCAGCAGCACTGAGCTAGAGGTCTGTTCTCTGACTCCTAATCCCAGCTTCCCACCAGGGCTCATCTAATGAACTGGACAAAGCAGAGGTCAGGCTGTTCCCCTGCCCACAGGGCATGTTCTTTCTAAGATGCAAAAAAAGAAACTCTAAACTTCTCAGCAATGGATGCCCTAATTGCTGAGAGTGGGAGAAGAGAGTAAGCCCCCCGACACACAGGGCCTCTCAGAGATAGAGCCCAGTCCCACAAGCAGCCCTGCTCAGGACGGGAGGGAGCAGCTGCTGAGACTGTGGGATAGTGGTAGCCGCAGCAAGGGTGGCCTTGTGGATGTTGCTATTTGTGTCTCAGTTCAGTGTCAGATTGCCTGTTCCTAGCTATTTTCCACTGGTAGGAAAGGCCAAATCTGAGAGTCCTTTCAGTTCCCAACACCCAGCTACTGCCTCTGGGAAGAATGTTTGTTTTTCCTTTTTGGTGGGATTTGGAAGCTGTCATCAAGAAGTGGGGGAAGCCTGTGACCCTAGGCCTTTCCCTCTCTGGGTTCAATTTCCTCCTCTCTTAGACGATGGAGAGGGAAACAGTAAATATGGTAAGCGTTAACCTCCTATCCCTGTGGAGTGCTGGCCACCGTCCTACCGAGGACTTTGCACTAAGTACTTAGTATCACCTCACTTACCCCTCACAACAGCAACGATGGCCACCCAAGAGGCTCCTGTGCTTCAGACCACTTGCCCCTTAAGTGTCTGCTGATCCTCACAATGCTGGCAGGTAGATAGATGGTCTCTCCAGCTTTCAAACAGAGAAATAAAAGACTTGAAGTAAGATCATAACCAAACCATATGGGATGAAAGTGAGGTGTCTAGGAAGAGCATCCAGTTCCTAACATCCTGCTGGTCTCACCTGGTCAAAAGATGACCCCCTCTTTACACAAAGTAGAAGTTCCCCAGTAGAAGAAGGGGACTTCCACTTTCAAGGAGGGTCTGCTCTGACTGTTATCTCACTTCCTATTCAGAAAGTGCCTGGGGTCTACACGTTCACACCAGGCTCCTTGCTGTGAAGTTTCAGGTCTCTCACAGGCCTCCCCACCTTCCTCGCCAGCCTGCCCCCCTTCTCTTTCCACAATAGGCCCTTCAGATTTCCCTGCCACCACTTTCTGCAGACATGCAATGACCCCATCTGTTGGCATGTCGGTCCACCCTGAAGTAACCACTGCCCTCCACTTCTGTCCAGTCTTATTTTTAGGCCCCTTGTCTGTGACACCTTCCCTGGCCATGTGTCTCTCTCCATGTCTGTGTCACCTGCTCATAGGACATTCAGCCACGGGCAAGTGGCATTTGTTGCCTTTTCCACTAACTACCAATGGCAGGTTCCCTTCTATGTGCCATTGGGGAAAGGGCCAGCTCTGGTTGTCCTTTCAGCCCCTCCCTCACCTATAGTGACATCAGTTTTGTCTTGATCCAATTCTGGTTCTTTGGGCCCAGTCTGACTCATCTCTGTTACTATTATCCACTGCCTGGAAGCTGAGCCCAGCGTCCAGCACTGGGACAAGAGCCACGCTGAGCCTCAGTTAATGTTTGTTGAATGAATGGATGGGTTTTTGTGGCCTCAGAGAGGTAAATGAAAGCCAGGCAAAGAAATGGGAATAACTGTTATATTTAAAAGACATACTTGTTAGTTCTAGGCCAGGTCTCAGCTCTGACTCCAGGTTCCATTATTTTCTCTCTCCCCACTCCTTCTTCTCTCCTCTGGAAGCTGAAGTGAGATGCAGAACTATGATGGGATTTAAGGGCTGAGAAGCTCCTTGCATATTTCTTTTTTTTTGATACAGGGGATTAAACTCAGGGGTACTTAACCACTGAGCCACATTCCCCAGCCCTATTTTGTGTTTTATGTAGAGACAGGGTCTCACTGAGTTGCTTAGCGCCTCGCCATTGCTGAGGCTGGCTTTGAACTTGCGATTCCGCTGTCTCAGCCTCCCTAAGTGCTGGGATTACAGGTTTGAGCCACCGCGCCCAGCTGCTCCTTGCATATTTCTTAGTTCCTCATAGTCTATTTCAACACTTTGACCAAGGCACACTGATACTTGTCAATAAGGTGGAAATGCCAATATGACCTCCCTGGTGACCCTTCAGAGTCTCCTTTCTAAGTGTTACCCCATCATGGAAGTGAGAGTGACTGGGGAAAATGTAGAGACTTAGACAACCAGTGGAGGAGGCTGTCAGACCCCAGAGCTAGGGCCCTGGTCTGAAGCATTAACACAGGTAAATGGTTAACCAAAGGGAGGATTTTTCTCAGTGCCTTCTTCTCTGCCAGAGAATTCACCTTTAATCATTGGCCCTTCTGTGAGGTGTGAACAAAGTGGAGTGCAGACGTGGCTGGTTAAATGCCCACCTTTTCCTCTGCCCTCACCTTCTCAGAAGGTGGTAGCATGCATGCAGACCAGCCCCCAGGTACCATGGCTGGGAGGAGGGACAGATGCACACAGACACAGAAAGCAAAGTTGAAAATGACCCCTGACCTCTCAGAAACCAGCACCTTGGCTCTTAGACTCAAGAAAGAGAGCAAGAAGGCCAAGCCACACAGCAGCCTGATTGCATCTAACAGACGACGTTTGAGAGTGCCCACACTCTCAAATGAAACCACTGCCCTACCTCTGACTTTTGGAGATTTCTGCTCCTTTTTCTGTCCCCAGGAACCTGCAACTCCACTGCCTAAGACATTTTGAAGTTCGCTGACAGAATGCCCCTGTGCCCGGCTGCCTAGGCCTCCCCAGTCGCCCCCACACGTATCTTATGTTGTGTGACTCCATGCCTCGCGGTTCCATCCCTCTGTGCACTTAATGGAGTTTGGGGAGAATCACCGTCCAGTCGCTTCATTTGTTCAGGCTGATTTTTTCCATTCTGTGCCCCTGTGCTCATTTTTCTGGCACCATCCACTCATCTCCAGACCTCAGTTGGCCAGGTCCAGCATGCCATCTCCACATGGATGTGTGTCACTGTTTGGTGCTGTCCTTAGGGTGGGTTGGGGAGTATAGGCCACGCCTCCCAGGAGTCCTGCCTCCATCTAGCAGGGGCTGGTCCTTGGAAGGCTTGGCTCATCTCTGTTTTCATACTTTATTCATCCCCAAGCCACTGAGAGCTAATTGTGAGCACACCATTAATGCACTCGAGCACTTCTCCAGGATCCTTCCCCTACGCAGCCTAGCCACGCTGCCAAGCCGCTTTGAACGCCAGGCCTGATTCCTAAATCTATAGAACCCAAGAGGAGGAAGAAAACCTGAGGGGCCACCTGAGAGGCCAGCTCCTTCCCTGCTCCAGCCCTGTGTCACAGGCCGGGATCTAGAAACTTGGCTGGCTGGACTTGGGAGGAGGAAGCGTGGAAGGATGAGAGCGGTTCAGGCTGCGGAGAACTCTGTAAAGCCCAGACGTGCTGCGCCTTGGAACAGACCGTGAACACCACCCGCAAAGTGCTCAGTGGTCAAACCTGATTTTGATTTCTACTCAACTTGACCTGTGCTCTTAAAAGTCCATTGTGTGATCCTCTTTAAAGAAATATTTTATTTTCAATACAGACACAGCCCTTGACGTAGCAGTAAAAAACATCACCCCTGAGAGACACATGGCTGTGAAGTGTTTTGGTATGTAACCTGGCTTTGCCTACACGGAGGGCTTCATCCGGCTGCTCTCTGTGTCCCTTGAGTGGGTGCCCTCCTACCCACTGTGGGCTCCTGGAGGCGATGGAGTGAGGGCAAGAGGTCAGCTCAGACAGGAGGTGCCTTCTGCAAGGGACTGCTTTGGGATGGGGAGTAGTTGCCGTCCTTCACCCAACAAGAGTTTCTTTGAGAATGCCACTCCCTGCCCCCCACTCTGAAGATGGAAGTCAAATTTTCGGACTCTGCTGTGCAGAGCAGAGAGGTCACTAGGCTCTAATGCATTTACCATTGACTGCCCCTCTTGTAGTGCGTCTATTAGTGAGTAATTTGATTTGTACCTATTCATTTGCAGTCCCTGCAGGAGCCTGGAGCTGGCCCCTGGTATAATTGGTGCTGTCTCTATTTTTACATCATTAGATTAGCCCCGACTCCTGGCCACTTGTTGTCTGCGCTTGTCTGTCCATTTATACAACCTAATGTAACACAAAATTCATTACTGATCACATTACTTTCAACTCTGAAGCCAGCCTCGTGATAAACATTTGGTTAACCCCTTCCTCCCCACAGGAGGGCTGACAGAACAAATGCACTTCTACTCGACAGGCAAATCAATATCTTAATACACCAAAGTGGAATTGCATTTCTAGGTTTGTTATTCCTCCTGGAGGAGCAAATGGAAAGGCTCGTCTGAGCTAGCTGAATTGAATAATGAATACAGCCCCGGCAGCAGCAGCCAGTCTGTGCAAGCAGCACAGAGGCAACCCGGCACCAGCACAGCCTCTTTCATCTGGGCAGACGGCAGGGCAGCCACTCACCCCGATCTCCGTTCTTTCCCCACTGCCACCTGTGGGCTCGACAGCACAGGTTGGGACCCTCAAGGGGTCAGACACCTTGCCCAACTTCATTCCTTTTGCTAGGTTTGGCCTGGGACAACTGGACCAAGAAGTGGTTTGGTTTCCTTAAAACCTTATTCACTCATGTAAAGGCTCCCAGACAGGTGGCAGTGACACTAAGTGCCACCAGTTAAATCCATCAGTAACCCTTCAGATTTGGAAACAATTACAAAAACTGTTCATGTTTAGAGCCGGGTCAGTGAAACCAGGATTGGTTGGTTTTCATCAGCTTGTGTGTGTGTGTGTGCACGCACGTGCGTGGGCACGTGCTCTTTCCCCAGGTAAGCTTTCCTTGGCACATAAATGTCGTGTGTGCCTCCATCGTAGTTCCTATTCTCTGGTAGGAAGGTTTGTGAGCAGCGAGTGCTCTAACACAGGAGCTGGCCAAGAGTCTTAATGAGACCTCAGCACAGCTTTATTGAATCTAGAATATTCTTCCCTGCCCCCACCTTGTTCAGCCCACACCCACAATAAGTCATTAACTCACAAGACAGTTTGTTTCTAAAGAAAAAATACCCCCACTTATTAAGAAACACTCATAAAGCCTACACCACAGTGATTAGAAAAATAGACATAGAGGAAACAGAATGGAACCCATTACCATGGAAGTCATAAATCCCGAAGTAAAAAGAAAGCATAAACTGAAGACACTCAGGTGGGAAGGGAAGCTGGGAAAAGCAGCCCATCTCAGGAACATTCTGCTTGACCTTGTGGAAGTCCTGAGCAGGAGGCTGAGGACAGGTGCTGGGAGGCCCTGAAGCTGAGGTTAGTGGTTAGAGAGTGTCCTTGCAATTGACAGGAACTGAACCTTGGACCCTGTTGTCCCTTTACCTGCTCAGAGCCCTCACTGGCCAGAAATGACAAGCACTCCTGTGAGACATGGAGTCCTAGATAGTCCTTGAGAGGGCTCTGATGCCACTCTTATCCTTGTCTGTGGAGGGTTTCTTCTCCCTATATGGGGGGTAGGGTGGGGAGCAGGGGCAGTAGCCCTCTGTGCAGTAGTCTTGAGGCCACAAGGTAAGAAGTTTGGAGGAATTACCTCACCCTGCCCTGGGCAATAGGGTTAGGCCTCCTGTTCGAAAGTCTCCAGAATCATGACTCTCTCTTCATAGCTCCATTGTGAGGAGCTATGAAGAAGGGAGTCCGCTTGATGGGGAACTACAAGACTCCTCATTATCTCAGCAGTGGAAGGAAACTGGTGTCACTGAGGTGAGCCCTGGCACAGTGGCATAGTGGCTGTCTCCTCAGAGCTGGGGGAGACCTTTTCAGGAGTGGGGTCAGTACCCTCCCCCAGCCAACCAACCCTTAGAGTGCTGACTTTGCTCAGCCACGAGCTTCTGCCTCCACTGGTAATCCTCTCAGGTGGGTGAGTGGAGCAGGGTGGGGGCCTCTGCCTATCCTACACTGGCCCCGGCCTCATGAGCTCTACAGAACAGACGAGAGCACAGAACAGGACAGACTAGAGGCAGGGAAGAGAGTGAGTCTGCTGGTGGAATGAGGGGCTGTGATTTCTTAACCTTGTTGGAAAAGGGGGAAAGCCACATCTTACCAAGCTCTTCCGCTGCGTCGTAGAGAATTTAATTACGTTTGGACATTTGAATGAGAACCAGATGTGGCTCTGGCCCCGCTGGCCAGCAACGTTCAAAGCGCAGTGTCTCTCCTGTGGCCTGCAGGCCCTGTGCTATCTCACAAGGCTGCAGGCTAGCTAGGGAGGTCCCCTGCCTGGGAGCTGGGGTGGGGGTTTCCAAGCGTCGTGGCTGGATTTCAGGGGACAGGCAGGTCAAAGCCAGTTGCCAGGCACCTGGTTCCCAGGGAGATTTTCCAAGCTCTGTTTCCTCTTCAAACCATACGAGTGGGCATGAGTTCTCCCAGCCCCTCATTAGAACCCAACACAAAGAAGTCATGTCAAAAGACCCAGCTGGACGTTTGCCAAACCCAAAGGCATGTCTGCTGTGCTGCTCAGCTCTCAGTCAGCCTTAAATGGCTGAGGCTCTGTCCCCAGTATTGTGTTAAGGACCTGGAGCTAGAAAAGACACTTCAGTTTCCCCCTGGGTGAGCTGTGCTGCTGCAGGGGCCTCTACTGCTGGAGAATCTTCTAACCAGTGGTCTCCAACACGCACTGTGCCTCTTAGCACCCCATAACACTCTTTTCTCAGAGGCTTTGCACACCCAGTGGGGTCCCTAGAGCACATTCTCCCCGTCAACAGATGCTGAAGCAGATGAGAAGCAAAGTGATTTGCCCAGGTCAGTCAGCACGTCTGGGACAGCACTGGGGCCAAAGCAGTGTCTCAGCCTCCTGCCGCAGCCCTTGTCCTCCTGACCACCCACGGGGAGCTCTGTCAGGGTTTCTCCTGCATCTCATGGACTTGAGGCCTGCCTTCAGCCAGTCATCAGACACCTCAGACCTGCAGCTGTGAGCTGGGTCAGCTTAGCTGTTTTTGTCCCCACATACAGTATGCTGTGACCGGATCTACTCTGCCTTGGCCAAGACTTAAGAGTTCTAATATGATGGGCTCTGAGAGGGTCACAGGGCATAGGCTACCCATCGAGGTGGTCTAGACAGGTGATCCTTCTACCATCTCCTTTGAAGCTAAGAGTTGGAGAGGCTTGGGTGGCATGAGTTTCCTGGGGTGGGCTGTGACAGCCCTTCTGGCTCAAGTCTTTCCCTGCCTAGGGTTGATGTGGCAGTCTGGATGTTCTTGGGTGGGGACCTAGGAAAAAGTGCCATATCCTAACCAGGCCAGTGCTTCAAGGCTATGAAGGAGAGTCCAGGGCTTTTCCTGGCACTCTGGTGCCCTGCCCCTCACCTACACACACACACACACACATACACACAGAGGCAGCTCTAGCAGAGAAGACATAGGGGCCATAAGGTGGGGAACATGGGGCAGGACTCAGAGTGGCCTCCCTCCTGAGTCTCCTGAGTCCTCATTCTTCAGGCCTCCCTCCCTCCCACTCTGCTACTTTTATTGCCCCATATTCCAATATCTCCTGTCATAGCCCTCTCTCCTACTGGGCCTGCCAGGGATTTGAAGATGTAGGCTACCTCCAAGCCCCTACCTCCTGGTGTTTAATGCTACACTGGCCTGCTGTCATGAGCAGGGTTCCCAGAAGCCTGAGAACCTTTCCCTTTGGCTGTCAAAAGGTAGAGGGGATGGGGGAAAGGACAGGTGCCACTTGCCCACTTTCTCTGGGTGGAAACTAAGGCACAGAGAGGCCTTTGCTTGCCCATCTCACAGTCTCCTTCTTCGTCATCCTTTCTGGGTGTCGACCACCACTTTTACCTTCTAGGGTCATGGATGCCCAGACGCATCTGAAGTCTTCTAGGCCTCAGGTCTCCCCCGAAAAACCCTGCTAAAGCATGGCCCTACAGCCAAGGGGAGCAGTTCTCAGATTCCTGAGCTGAAAGTAGCCAGGATTTATGATCACTGTTGGCAGTGGAGGCAGGGGTGGCAGGATAGGCTATGGAGTCTTGACTTCATTCTGTCACAATATTCTGGGCTACAGTACCTGAAGGAGTCACAAACAAAAGCTAGGCAAGGAGAAATAATATACTTAGGAGCCCCGTGAGTTCAAAGAGACTTCAGCCAGGAAGAAGGACCCAAGCTGCAGCCCTTAGGCAGATGTGGAGAGCACTCAGGAGTGCTAGGCTGTGTATGTGGTAAGACGCCAGAAGCCTGTGGCGCCCACTGGCCAGGGGTTTGGACACAGACACAGGAGTTAAGCCCAGGAGAGCGTGGGCCAGAACCAGCCCTGCTTCTCACCTGCTCCCTGGTTCCAGCAGCCCAAAGCAGGACTGCTGTGATCAGAACAGGAGGGGCCTTTTCATCCTCACATCAGCTTCCAGAAGCTGCGCTCTTCCTTCCTCAAGCATGCCTGGCAAAGGAACAAAGCCCTCCCTGCTGGAGAAGAAAGGAGACTCCTGTCTCAGACTCCTCTAGCCTCAACCCCAGCCTCCCAAGACCTCCTGGGAGTGAACAAAGAGAACTCCTAGTCTGTTGGCATCTCTATAAGTTCTGAAGCCTGAGGGAGATTCCTGAGAGGGAAGCCTGGAGAGGGGCCTGAGCAGGGAAGGTGTAGGAGAGCCAGGCGGCTCAGAGTTGGGTATGCTGAATTCGAGAAAAGACAGGCCTCCCTGGAGGCTGCCTCCTTTAACTGCTGCACTTTTAACTTCCTAAAAAGTGCCTTGGGGGCTGAGGCTGGCTCCTGCCCAGAGTGTGGTCTCCCGACAGTGCCGTCAGGGTTTTAGAGACAATCTCAGCCTGCTCCTGCTCCGTCCAGGTCTCTCTAAACAGGCCCCCACCTCCTCAGCCATTCTCCAAGAAAGATTAGCCGTTTCTAGACCCTGGACTGGTGTAAGACAAGCAGCCCCTGGCCGTGTCTTCCACAGTCGCCTTTTCTAGCCAGCATCTGGGCCAGGTCTCCGGGTTCCAGCCCCAGGAAGCTTCCAACCCTGCTTAGCCCCCACAAGATACATCCATGCCTCCCCAGCCCCCAGCCCTTCTCTCTCCAGGTGCATAGCTGGTGCCAGTCCGTTTACAGGCCTCTTGCTGACAAAATTGCTTGCTTAGGACAGACCCCATTTGAACTAGTTCGCAGGACTTAACAGTCCTGTGGTCCACTGGTCTCCTTACAATATATCAAGGGAAGATGCTGAAAATTCTAACTTCTTAACGAGAGGACTACACACACAGACACACCTGACTCCCCACCCAAGGTCCCTCAAGCAGAGGAGTTGTTTGGTTTGTTGCACTCCTCTGAGCCAGGCAGGGGCAAGACGGAACTGTGGCTGACCACTCTAGACTGCGTGGCCATCCACTGCCGTGGGCTGCCATGGAGCCCACCCCAGGCAAGGGTCTCAGCCACAGCTCCTGCTAATGTGGGAGAACTGGGAGGTGGATGCAGGAGAGAAAAATCAATGCATGTCAACAGGGCTGGAAATTTATTTTCCATCTTGGAAGGGGGTGTTAGCAAAGAGGAAGGAGGGAAATGAAAAGCTGTAAACACATATCTGCCATCTACCTCCCTAGGCTATTTCTAGATTAAAAAGAATCTGTCCCAGGCTCCAGTCGGGGGCTGAGGTGTAGGGGCCTGGGTAGCAGAAGCACCTGCTGGGGAAGGAGGCTGGGGAGGGACCTTAAAGTCCTGTGGATAATCGCAATGACTAATTCGATTGCAACAATAATAGTAACTCACATTTGCTGACTGGAAGCTTTAAGCACTTTGTGATGTGCTCTACATGCATTATTTAATTTCATTCTTACAACCAGGCTATGAAGCAGACATTGTTAGCCTTACATTCAGGAACCTTGAGGCACAGAGACTTGAGTAATTTGTCCAGTCTCCCAGGAAGCAGGTGGCGGGAGCCTGCGCTCCCGGCCTCTTCCCTAGACTGCTGCCACTAACCTGCGCAGAACCTTACACCAACCTCCGCCCACCTTCTCGGCTTGGTGGAGGTGTTGGTGGGGAGTGGGCAGCCAGGGCAAGCTTCCCCCTACCCCAGCACAGCCCGAAGTGGGCGTGACTGTGGGCGGGGCAGACTCCTCCTCCCACCAGATCTAATCCCACTCCCACCAGACAGCGTGGGTGGTTAGTTTAGGACTAGGGTGTGCGGCTGCAGCCAGGGCCCAATAAAAGTGCTCTGCTAATCCCTTTAATGAGCAGCATCTTGACGCTCACTCACAGAGCAAGGCTGGCTGGAGCCTTGGAGGAAACTGGAGGGGTCAGGCAGTAGGCACTGCTCCTTTTGTGATGGCGGAAGTGCCAAGGCTGCCCCGAGGCCGAGGCTGAGCCCCGGCCCAGACACCATCCTCCCAAACAGGCACACTACTGCTCTCACTGACCCCTCTGGGGTCCCAGAAACAGACTTCCCTCTAAATCCCCTAGAAACCCTCTCCACAGTGTCCCCAGGGTCTCCGGACTGGACTGTCCAAAGAACACCCAAGCCAAAGTTGGACTTCAACTTGTGGGTCTCTGCTGGGGTCCCCTACCCACTGGGGCTTCCCCAGCTTGCCCAGCTCTCACTCAGGCCTTGTGCCCTCGGCGTTTCACACCCTTGCCGTGGAACGAGGGAATTGGAGACCACAATGTTCAGTTATGTGGCTGGTGTGCCATCTGTCCCCAGCACTACGCTGCTCATTAGCTCCCACCCCCAGCTCCCAGGAGCATCTCTGCTGTTCATGGCATGATAAGGGAGGCAAGGTACCCCACTGTGGGGTGAGGGGCAGGGGGATATTCGGTTGTGGGCAGTCTGCTTCCTCAGACTGAGCATGACGCTCCCTGTATCTTCCTCTACATACATTCCCAGGTAACCAGGGTCACTTCTCCCTAGGTCCAGCTACTCCTCTGTGCTCCTTTGATACCTTTGGAGTCTGGCAGGCTATGTACGTGGTGGGAATGACATGAGGATCCAACTTTCTCATCCCTTTGCTTTTTTAATAAGAGCAGAGGCTCCTCCCTTTTAGTCGCTGTTTCTCCCCTTGTCTCTATGCCATGTGGCAGGTCTATCCAGCCCATGATGTGGAGGGGCAGCTGTGGGTCAAAAGCCAGTTTTCCAGTAAAAGGCAGCAGGGATGAGTGGACATAGCCAGTGGTGGGCCCAGGCTTAATGGTGCTTGGGGTTGTTGGGGTCGTGTGTCCTTCCCCAGGACCACTTGCCCCTCAGGTGGTAACAAAACCCAAGGCCAGTGGCTTCCTCTTCATCCTTGGTTTTATTCTCTGCAAGATGAGGGTATGGCACCCACCTCCCAGGAGCACCAAGTCCCTGGAGAATGTGAGGTCACATTCATATTTTCTTATATCTGGTCCAGGTGTTTCTCTGGGCATTACTCCTCATCCCCTGCCCCCACTTAGGGGCTGTAGAATAAGCTCTCTTCGAGCCCACTTTCCCCTTTCTCTAGCAGCCAGAACCCCCATTCCTCTAGAGTGGGAGGCCGATGAGGATCCTCCTCCAGTCACAGAGGCCCCAACCTGTTCTCCTGGGCCCCAGCAGGTTTCTGGTGGCCTCTTCCACAAGTCCATCTACATAGCAGGAGAGCTGCCCAGAGCTGGGGTGGGGGGGCTTGGGGATGGGGAGGAGGGCAGCAGGCGATGCTGGGCTGCAAAGTCAAAAGGTCCAAACTGAAAACTGTGCAGCCTGTCTCCTCCCCTCTTCCTCTCCCAAAAACCTACCTGCATGGGGCCCCATCTGGCACTGCATGGGCCAGAGGTTTCCCTCTTCTACCCTTCCCAAAACTGTTCTCATGCTCAATGTGTGACTCCTCTTCCCCCACCCTCATGCTGAAGGGGTCACAACAGTTCTGTCTCTGGGACTCCCAAGACCTGTCAGTCTCCAGCTGTCCACATATGCATGTCACCGTCCTCCTTGACTGCAGAATTCTGCTGCAAGCTTATCCTCCTCCCAGTGTGACACCCCCGTGCCTCCTCACACCCTCTCCACCTGCTTGCAGAAATCAGTGTACTTCTCGATCATTGTCCATATCTTTTCCAAAAAAGATTCCTCAATGCTTTTCTTTTCAAAAGGGAAAAAAAAAGGAAAAAAAAAACAATGCCAACAGCCCAGCGTCCGTGAGCAACCCAACAGTAACAAAGCATGCGTTCGGGATGGAGGAAGGTAAGGCCACATGTTTCCATTTGCCGCTTGCTCTTAGGGCTGGGCGGCCGGGATGACTCCAAGGGGGATCCTGCGTGCACCCCTCCTCCACGCCCCCACCCACATGCCCACTCTTCTGTCTTCAGTGAAAAGAAGAGACAAGGGGTTTGATAAAGGCACATAGCAAAGTACCCAGGAGACTGTCCCAGGACCAGCCAGGCCCCTGGTTCTTTTTCTATTTCTCTGTGCTGGAAAATGGCTCCCCAGCTTCCCTTCCATGCCATCCATCCATTCATTCATTCATTCATTCATTCATTCATTCATTCCAGAAGTGATTTTTGAACACCAGCTATTTTCCAGGCCTTGGTTTTGCTGCTGGAGAATACAGACATAAGGCACAGACACCCCCGCTCCAGGGCTCTGCACCTGGAGGGAAACACACTTGGGAGCATTGGAGGAGGGCCTGGCTTGGAGTCAGCATGGAGCCTGGTGGGGCCTGGTGGGTTCTGCAGGGGAGCAGGAAGTACTCGCAGAGGAGTGGACACCCATGCAAAGCCTGGGAAAACGAGCACACGCTCTGGGGCCTAGGGAGCCTGGCGGGCTTTTCAGTCAGAGGAATTTGCATGGAGGGGTCCAGGGGCCTAGAGTTGTCTACTCAGGTTCCTTACCTGGGTTCCTCAGATAGAACAGTGTGGAACGCTGAGGAGGTGGGGCATACAAGGCAGGACCAGAAGGCTGTTTGGTAGAGCTGGGGAGGTAAGACCTTATCCTGGGGACCATGAGGATTTGCTGATGGTCTTTCAGCAGATGAAAAGCAAGAAGTAGTTTGTGGGCAAACCACTCTGCCTTGCTGTGTGGGTAGGTACAAGGGTGGAGTCTAGAGGTCAGGAGCCCAGGTGGACAGCACAGGCTAACCAGGGCAGTGGCAGTGATAAAGTGTACAGGAGACAAAGTCAGCAGAGCCTTGGTTACCCCGGGCTTTGGGCTTGAGGGAGAGGCATGTCCATCTCCTTCTAACCCAGGCCTAAGCAATGAGAAAAATCTGAGCAAGGCAGCTCAGGCTGTACCTGGCCCCCAGAGCAGCAAATTCATTTTGTAGTCACATGATGAATGTGGGGTGCGTCCGCTCAGACTTGTGTGGTGGGGTCACTGAGGCTGCTGAGGGTGTTGCTGGGGACTGACACCAAGGGGCAGTGCGGTTCCACGCTTGGTCTTGGGCTCTGATTTCCTCAGCTTCCTTGGTGGTGTGAGTATGTTGCATTTTGCATCAAAACTGTTGGGACTGTCCCTCTGCTCAGAAAAGGACCCACCCTTTCCCATACTAGTGGCCTTTTCTGCTCCTTCATCTGGGGCTTTATTCCTCGGCCTGGTATCCAGATCCCAAGGAAGCCCCTGCTTTTCTTGCTCCTGCCATATACTCTTCTCCTGCCCTCCTGGCCCTGCTGTCAGCGCCCCCTAGTGCCAGGACAGCTGCGCAGGAGGGCATGGGCCTCCAAAACCAAGTGGTGACCTCAGATGTCTCCCCCAAACTCTTTGGCTTGCTTGTGGGTAAAAAAGGGAATGGAGGCTCTGTCTTGGAGTCTGAAGCTTCCCTATAGAATGTCCAGGGTCTACTCTTTGCTTTTCCATCCTCTGCCTCTTGTGGTTTAATAGCTTGTACCCTGGTTAGGGTGACACTGAAGAATGAATAAGGGATTCGGTTCAGTAGCCTCCT
The DNA here is from genome assembly GCA_028644305.1 of Xerus rutilus. Taxonomy (NCBI): domain Eukaryota; kingdom Metazoa; phylum Chordata; class Mammalia; order Rodentia; family Sciuridae; genus Xerus; species Xerus rutilus. The sequence continues at coordinate 31,967,070 of CM053402.1, read as the reverse complement.
GCCTTGTTTTCTGTTCATACCCAGATATCTCTTGACTTTCCCTGAGGGCAACTGGTGTCTCTTGGAGATCAGGAACCACAGCCAGGCCCTCAGCCTACATCCACAGACCCTCTCCTTTCACTGCCTGCAAACTGCTGAGAGACGGCAGTGTCCCGGCATGCTCGTGCAGCCTAGACCCAGGTCCACACAAGGCTGTGCAGTGCCAAGGCCCCTAATGTCTGGCCTAGGTGCCTTCCTTTTCCCTACTCCACTGTGGCTGTGGCTGCTGGGCAGCCTCTGTGCTTGACAGGGAGGGGTAGCCTCCAGAGCATGGGGGTCAGTGGATGTAAAATTTCTGGCAAGCTGGTGATGACCAGCCCAGGAGTGAAGACCACAGCACACTCATCCCCTCACAAAGCCAGCTGTACTGCATGTGTATGGTGGCAGGAGTGGAGCACAAGTGGAGCGGGGGCCATGCACCTGGAGCTGGTGCAGGCTAGAGGTCAAGGTCTCAAGCCAGACCAGGAGAGTGAAATGTTGGGCACGCCATGTTATTTCTGGTGCCTGATTTGAGGTTCTGCACTCCTGAGGTGGATGGGCAAGACCTCATAGTCACAGGCTTGTTTGCTTGGAGAAGCTTAGACTGCAGGCCATATCTCAGCCTGGGGAAGACTCTAGAGACTGTTCGGGCATATGTGTGCCCACAGAAAAGGACTGACAAGGAACAAGACCTGCTCATCTGCAGAAAGCCAAGAAGTGCTTCCTTTCCCCTTGGATTCAGCAAGCAGGGATCTTGCTCCCAAATCCTTGCCCCGTTCCTGCTTTGGGTGGGGCAGTTAAGGTGCTGACAGCTGGATGAAATGGGTCAGACTGCCAAATCCAAGATGGTAGTATGGGTGTACAGAGGCCAGGGAAGGAGAGGAACCAGGTGCTTCCTGCCTGCTTTACAAGTTGGCTAACCATGTCCATTCTGAGGGGATTTTAGGAGATTCCTAGGCTGAAAGGAAGGGAGAAGGGAAGCATTCAGGCAAGTAGAGACCCTCTCTCCATGGGAGTAGGCCCCCCTCTAGCCAAGCATTCCCTCCTACAGGAAAACAGGACACTTTCCAGAAGGTATCGAGGATGAGCCAAGGCCTGACTGTGTGGGTGAGAACAAGTGAACAATTAATGGATAACCTGGGGCAGGTGGGACGGGAGAGGAGAGATAGGAGCAGGTCAGGCCAGGAGCTGCAGTCCTACTCCTGTCCTGGCTTCTCCTCACCTGTAGATCCAGGGATGCAGGCACTGTGGAGTTGGAGGAGCATGCTGGCTGAGCATGAGTGTGTGGGCAGCCACTGGCCCATGCCACTGTTAATAGCGGTGTGGTCAGATTATCAAACTTATGGCTTAATAGGCTTCCCCACAATGAGGGAAAGAAAAGACCAAGGTCTAAAACTGGAGTCTGCCAGCCAATGGGGCTTCTCTACTCCCTGGCTGAGCCTCTCTGTGACCTGAGCTGCCACCTAGCCCTTCTGGGGAGCCGGTAGGAGCTCCCCTGCAGAAGGATATGAGTGGACCCAGAATGGTGCCTCAAGGTGAGCAGCCTGGCCCAGGGTGTGCCTTCACCCCCTGCTCCCTCTCTGACCAGGCCTGGCCCTCTCCTCTGTCTTTCAGAACTTCAGCGAGAGGGAAGCATCGAGACTCTGAGTAACAGCTCAGGTTCCACCAGCGGCAGCATCCCCAGAAATTTTGATGGCTACCGATCTCCGCTCCCCACCAATGAGAGCCAGCCCCTCAGCCTCTTTCCCACCGGCTTCCCATAGGTACCAGCAACCTGCTTCCGACTGGCCAGCCCACTCACCCACTGGCGAGAGGGGGAGAAGCCCCCGTCTGGTCCTGCCCTTCAGGCTGCTCCTCTTTCATCAACCACCTTCCCCAAGCTTAGTGACAACAGTCCCCCATCCTACCTGGATCGAGAAGAGACCCTTCTCTAAAGCACCTCAGCGCATCCTGACCTCTGCTGTTCCTGTCAGTGGGGGCTGTGGCCAAGAAAGACTACAGAAGCTCAGTCCCCTTCTTCATTTGCACATGATGTCCTGCATTGGATCCGCTTTTATATTTTCGAACCATACCCACAGGGGGCCTGGAACAGTGGCCAGATCCTGGGGCCTGGGTGGGGAGAGGGTGGATGGTCCAGCCAGGCATTTTGGCCCTGAGTGGACAGTCTCAGCCCCAGCCCACTTCAGGCTGTGATACACACTGCCCCTGGCTTCCCTTGCTCAGGTCCCCTCCAGTGTGGGGTGAACTGAGGCCCAGAGTAATAGGGGAGGATGCTTCCCCCATCAACTCATGGGAAGAATTTATCTTTCTTATCTTTAAGCCCTTTTACCCTGGTCCTGTGCTATTCAGTGAAGGAAACTGTGGTTATTGAGGCCCTGTCGAAAAGTGCACGTCTTGTCCAATAAATCACGCTGCAATTGGTGTCCATTCCTGAGTTATTGGGGTCAGGGTCCTCACCAAATGCTCAACAGGGTACTGTGAGCTTGACCATGTGTCCCAGCTCCTGGTGTACCCCATGTGTGCTGCCGTGGGGGAAGCCAGTGAGGGGCAGGCAAGGGGAGGAAAATCTGCTCTGGAGTTGAGGTGGGGCCTAATTTAAGTCCATTCTTCAAACTTCTTGCGTATTACTAGAGCAAGTGAGTTCTGGGGGCACCAGGCTTGGACCCTTCCTGTTGGAGGCCATCAAGGCCAGTCCAGCCCCTGACATGTACATTGGTTACTGAGACTCGATCTTGGTCGAGACCCTGGCCTTGTCTTCGGGACACCTTCAAATTGCCTCTTTTCAAGGTCAGAAGATGGGAGGGCAGCCAGGTGAGGGTGGGTATCCCATGAAACCTAGTTGAGACCTCAGGTGGCAAGTCCTGATTGTGTTCCTTCCCTCTTCCTTAAGTGAATGGTGACAAGGAGAAGAGGCAGTTGAGTGAAAAGGTGTCGAGCAGGGAAACTGAGGCCGGCTCTAATCCCTCTTCCCTGGCCCACACTCTGAGAGACCCCAGGGAAGCCTTGGAGGATTGAAGGAAACCCACTGAGCCAGGTGTGGTTTGAGGTGGATTTTAATGGAACAGCTGTAGAAGGGTTGGGTTCATAGACAAACAGATCTTCCCACCTTCCTCCTGGGCCCCTGCCCCCTTCACACACCCCATCCCACCCCTGGTGCCTGAGAAGAGATTTAATCTTCAGTTTCCTCCACAAGATCACTTGGGCATGTAGGGAGAAGAGACCTGCATCACACTAGACTCTGTAGGCTGAGGAGATGGTCCCTCCTGCCTGGGCTCCTATGGGGTAAAAAACCCTGAGCCGGGATGAGGTGTTCTGGAAACACAAAGAGGCCTGGGCACAGCCAATGGCAGCTGCTGCAGCAGTGGTAGCTTGTCCCCATTTGGGCTGCACTGGAGACATTGACATGCCTGGCACAGCCCCAGCTAAGGTAGCATTTCAATTGAAAGGGAAGAGGCTGCCTGTGTATACTGCCTGTGACCTGGCTTTCTGGGGTTGGGAACAGAAGTTCTAGGAATCATGAGCCCCTTTGTACCCACCCTGGGGCATGTGGATGGGGCAAAGACCTTGCTGTCAGGAGTTCTCAGCCATTCAGGGAACCAGCAGAGCACCTTAGAGTCAGGAGTCCTCCCTGGCCCAGCCCTTTCTCTCCAGTGGGGGCAAAACAGCTATGGCCTCCTCCGGTCAGGGAAAGTGGTGGGTGTAGGGCTGGACTTGCTGGCTGAGCTTGCAGGACAATCTGGTTATTCATCTGCTCACACAGGGCAACTCTTGGAGCATGTGGGGGAAGGGGAAGGATCAGAAAGCTCAGATAAGCTGGCCCCATGGCGGCTGCCACTGGAGCTCAGGTTATCAGAAAGGCCTTGGGCCTGGCCCCTGGCTAATTGGGGAGGTTATAGCCACTGCCACAGCCAGTAATCAGCTGGAAGTGTGAGCTTGGCCCCAGGGCAGGGGACCTTAAAGCCCACTGGCCCCCTGGAACAGCCAGCCTCCTACCTCTACAGATAACTCCAGGGCAATCTCCACCCCCTCCCCAGCAGTCCCAGCAGACCTTATGATAGCATCACCTACAAGGTCATCAGAACTTGAATCTAATTGTGGCTGGATGGGGTGACCTTGAGGAAGCCATGGGATCTCTCTGATTCTCACAGCACTACCTGTTCAATGGGCAAAGTACTGCGGACTCAATCTGATAGGGGGAAAATATCTTCAGGATCTGGAGAAGCTAATGGGAGCTGGAGTAGCAACTCAAAAGGAACAGCACTGTTTGGTGTTGATTTGAGAAAAAAATCTAGTGGTCCCAAGGCAAATTCAGGCACACAGACACAAATACTAGGGCCAGCTCCTCAGGAGGCATGCAGAAGTTAAGTCAGGCAACTAGAATTCTGCAGCTGGGGTTGGTTTCTCAATGCTAATCTTTTATTTTCACAGATCAGAGAATCTTTAAACTACAACACTCTTTGGTCTCTGTTTTGCAGATGACAGACCTGAGAATGGCAGGGCTTTGCCCAAGGTCATGGAGTCACACAGCTAGCCAGCTGACCCCCGTCTATACCTTGCTGCTTCACATGCCCCAGCCAGTTCCCTTACAAGGACCCAAATTGACCTGACCTCCCTGTCCTGACCCCCCCACACACACACACACATAATCTAGGACTCATCCTACTAACCCCTATCCCTTCCTTACCCCTTCAAGCTTCCAGGTCAGGGTCCCTGTGTAATTGGGAAGCCAGCCCTCCTGCAGACCTAGACCTGGAAGCTCTAGGGACAAAGGGAGAGAGCATTCTTGTATCCAAAGCAAGAGTGTATCTCAGGAGGTGGAGACCCTGGAGTGTCAGTATGACCTTGCTCTATGAGCATAAGAAGGCAGCTTGGCAGCAACGTCATCACCACCTTCTAAGGAGTGACTTTGGGCTGGCTCCTTTACTGTCCCAGGATTCCATCACAGCTCTGCCACCAGTAGTCATGTGGCCTTGAGTGAATGACGGCATGTTTGGGCTTCAGGGTCCTCGTCTGTAAAGGAAAGGGTGAGGGGAGAGGGAATCAAGAGCAACAGAACTGAATCAGGCAAGGGGAAAGCTGCAGGTCAGAAAGGTACAAGGGTGTTTGGAGGCAGGAGGCTGACAAACCAGGCCAGGCTAGGTAGCTTACTGGCTGGCGCAGGGTGAGGTGGGCCGAGGCGGCGCAGCTGGAGCCCAGATTGTGTTGTGCTGCCCCCGAAGCGGGTCCAGAGAATCCCTGCCCCACTGCCTGCGAAAGCGAATCAAGAGCTTGTGAGCGCTAGCTGACTAGCCCCGCCCCTCTGTCGCAGGTGGGTTCAGTCCTATGGGCCTAGGGGGTCCTTCCTGAGCTTCAACCACTCTCTCAAGCCACTCAGAGGAATGCGGGTTCACGTCCCCGCGATCCCAGACACCCACACCCTTGCTCGTCCATGCATACGCAGGTTCAAGACGCGCACCTCACTACCGACCTCTGTGTCCTAAGCAGACAGCCGGGACCCGCGAAACCGCGGTCCAGAGCAGTAAGTAGTTCCTAGAATAACAAGATCTCCCAAACTTTGGGGAAGTCGCTTAAAGTCCGGCGTAGGCGCGGCCTGTACTGCAGGCCGCACTATCAGTCTCAGATGCAGAGCGACTCCCCTCGAGGGCCAGCTAGATCCATTCCGCCCCATAGCAGCCAGGCTGGGCTTCGCCTTCGCATCAGCCTGAAAGACAAGGGACGTGGGCTACACAGGCCCTTCCCAAAGCCTAACTAGCGGAAGTGGTTCCGCAGCCAGTCCTAGCACAAGACCGCAGCCACACCGCAACCAGAAGGGGGTCCAACCGCCCGCTCTTCCCGCGTCCCCCGCCCCATCCCAGTCAGTTGGCCCGACTCTGCGCGGGGTAATTGGGGCGGGAGGGAGGCGACGGTCGGGCGGCGGCTCCAGAGAGACTGCGCGCCTGTCAGCCGCAATTTGTTTAAGTGGACGGGACAGGCCGGGCCGCTGCGGGATGGGGTCACCGAGGCCGCGGCCCACACCCCGGCCAGACCCGGGACCGCAGGGGAGCCCAGCTGGGCCGCTAAACCGGGCTGGCTGGCGCCAAGTCTCCTAGAGGCGCTGGTCTGGCGAAGAAGCCGTGGATGGGAAGCAACTCACGGGAGTGTCTTCATTGACCCCCTACACACTCCCCCCACCCCCCTCTCTCTCACACACAGGCACACATACCACGTCAAGACCGACGCACCGAGGAGCACCGCCAAAGCTGGTCATACTCATAGGACCACACAGGCCACCGAGCTTAGCCCAGGCACATTCATACACTCCAGAGCGCCTAAGCGCTGGGTTATCCCAGGATCACGCCAGTGCCGGGTTACTCGCACGCACGCATGTCTGTCCCCTCTGACACTCGACCACACATCCTTCAGCGTCCCCGCTACCCCCTCCACAGGGGCTCATGCAAATTTACGCCCAATCACACGGACTGAGGGCGCCCGCAGGAACCCCTGCGATTTTGAGGATCAACCCGAGGGAGGTCCCAGACGTGTTCCTCGACCTGCAAGAAGTTACAGGGCCAAAAGACCGACGGCCAGACTAGCCAGACTCATGACAGCAGCCCCATTCGGCCCAGGCTGCCCCCGCCCCCCGCGATTTCGTTGTTGCGGGAAAGGCTGAGAGTACTGACCGCGCGCAACAGGCCCAAGGCCGCGAGGCCCGCGCCCGCCCGACGCCCGGGCCCAAGACGGCCTGGAAGAGGGGAGGGGCGGCTGAGCGCGCGTCCCCCGCCCGTCTGCGGGGCCGGACCGATGCGAAGTGACAAGGGCCGGAGCTTTGTTGTGGAGCCTCGGCCGCCTGGCGCCAGCCGCCCCCGCCCGTGCCCTCCCCTTCCAGCCCTAGGCGGCCCGCGAGGCGCCCCCCGGGGCCTCTTAAAGAGACACGCACACTAGGCCCCGGGGACTCCCTCAGGGGCGCCGGTTCCTGGGAAGGGGAAGGGGGGCATAACGGGAGGGGGAGGGGCGAAGCGGGAGCTGGAAGCCTAACGGCGCCGCTCCAGGGACTGACTGAGCAGCCTCAGCGCCAGTGTTGGATGATCCAGGGATATTCCTAGCTGGAGTGTTTGGCTTGGGGGGGTGGGGATTGCGAGGGGATCAGTACAGAATCTCTATAGCCGCGGCATCAGGACCTCCGGGTGATTGCCAGAAAGTGGGGCGGGGCAGTTGGTAGGATCCTTGCCTGGCGAAAGAGCCTCTGACCGCTGCGAGGCAGGTCCGTAGCTCGGTACTTGAGATAGCGGTACCCAAACGCAGCCGCTGCATCGTCGCCACCGGATTTCTTGAGCACATAACCCAAGCCTGAGTGTTTCAGATTCTCATGTCCTCGGACCCCTGGGCCAGTTACGAACTCAATCCAGGAAAATGTCCAAAACGCACACACTTAGTCGTACACTCATTCTTACAAGTGCAAAAGTAGATGTTCACGCGCGCGCACACACGTACGACTTTGCAAATATTTTCACGGTTTCAAGGCCCGCGTCTAAGAAAGTTGCCCTGGCTATTATTTGGTCACCTCACCGGCCGCGCAAGTGTGTCTTCCCCGAGGGGCTACACCCTGCCTAAGCTGGAGCCAAGGCAAAGCTGCAGTGATCTTGCCCCAGCTGCGTAGACTGAGCAGCTTATAGCCGAAGATTCACCATGGCAGAGAAGGTACTAAGAGAGGAAGGACCTAGCCAAGAGGGAGTTCGTGAAGAAAATCCTGTGGGGCGGGCACCCACATGCGCGGAGCTTGAGGAATTACGAGGGCCCCCGAGCTGGCTCAGAAAAGAAGAAAAAAGGTCACAGAAGCCAAACCGCTCCTGCAGGTCCCAACCCCGCATTGCCTGGGGGCAATGGGCCATAATACGCCAATCTGAGCTTTCAGCGACAAGGTGCCCTGCAAACCCGTACTCACAGTGGGGAGGCAAGCAAGCTACCTGGGTCACTGTTGGATGTGGGATGTATGCACCCACCATGCGGGCACAGGGCCAGTGAGCGCCGAACTCACTTGTACTGGTTGTGCGAGTGGGAGTGTCACCCGTGGCTACTGCATACTTCCTCTTGTCTTTCAGAACGAGACTCCAGGAATCAGCCCAAGGATCCACGCCAGAGCCGGATTTGAGGCACGTGTGTGGTCGCTTTACTCTCCCTGGGCATACCTTGAGTTATGGTTCTCGGTGTGCACATAGGGCACCACACTGGGCGTGACACACACACACACACACACACATACACACACACACACACACACACACACACAAAGCGCAAGCGCGCGTACCGCAGTGGAATACTGGGGCTGCCAGAACACGGAAGACGAAAACCGGTCGCGGAGGGGTGGGTTTCAGCCACAGGTGTTCAGACACCTCGACTCCCTCACGCATTACTCAGCACTCCTGAACTTGGGAGATCTGAGATTCTGAAAGACAGAAACAAACTATAGAAAAGTGGCCGAGAGCAGAGAGAATGCCAGTGTTTCAGAAGAGGGAGACTTGCGTCTCCGGTACCGGATGCGGCGAAAATTCGTTCGGACTCGGGTGGAGAATCCCAGGTCTAGGATCAGCCCGCGCACTGCCATCCTGTGCTCAGAGGAAGGTGCGCTCACCGTCCTAGTCCCGAGGACACGCTCTCGCGGTCGCCGAGGACTCAGGGCTGGGTCAACACTGGGCTGAATCCAAGGTTCCCCGAGAATTCCAGGTTCCTCCCGAGTCTTCTTGTGAGTCGAGGCGCGAGCCAGGCGGACCCCGCGTCTCCCCAGAGCAAGGCCGCGTCCCGCTCCCGCCTGGCGATTCCCATCAGGGCTTTGCCATGGCTCCACTCACCGGGCTCCCGCCACCTGGGTTCTGCTCCTGGGCCTCAACGCCCGAACCTCCCGACTTGCCCGCCCACCAGTCTGGCTTTCCAGTGCCCGCAGCCTCCCTCCGGAGCGCAGGGACCCGGGGCGGCGACCGGGAGCGGGGTCGGAGGCCAGGCTGGGGCGAGGCCAGAGTGGCTGGGCTTCCGGGCGCAGGAGAAGGAGGGCGCCCCCTCTCATCTCCGGGACGTGTCAATGCTTTGCACTTGGGGCCGGCATGCGGCTAGGGGCCCTTCCCAAAGGCCTGGGGCCCTGGCGCCCCCCGCCTCAGGCCCTTTCGGCGGGTCAGGTCGGCCCTCCACGCTTACCAGTCCCCGCGCAGGCAGCCTCGGGCGCGGGCGGCCGGGTGGGGGCCAGGCCAGGGGGAGGGGTCTCAGGGCCCGCCGGCCCGTCATTGGTTAATATTTTATTCTGTTGACATGTTTTCTTACTGCTGAGGCTTCCGACACCTTCTCCCCGGCCCCCCCTCCCGGCCGGAGCTTGGCCTGAGCTGTCAAAACCCCGCCCCCGGAGACCCACAATTGGTCCAAAAAGCGTAAAATCAGCAATCAAGGGGGGCCTGGCTCGTTAGCGCAGGGGATCCGAGCAGGGTAGGACATGTGAGATAGTCACAGTTTTCCAGAGATCACGACAAGATCTAACCAGTCGCGCGTGGTCCCCGGCGCCGGAGCGGGCCAGCCCAGCCCAGCCCAGAGCAGAGCCCCCACCGCCCCCGCGCCCAGAGCCCCGCGCCCCTTACGCAGCGCGGGACCCGGAGCTAGAAGGAGCCACTGCCGCGCCCGCCGACCCGGCCGTCCGTCCTCCGCGCGCGCCGCCGCCCGGGCCGGGGGTCCGAGCTGCGCGCCCCCGGCCCCGGCCCCCGGGCGCCTGGGCCGGATGTCCCGATGAGAGAGCCGGCGCTGGCAGCCAGCGCCATGGCTTACCACCCCTTCCATGCGCCTCGGCCCGCCGACTTCCCCATGTCCGCCTTCCTGGCGGCAGCGCAGCCTTCCTTCTTTCCTGCGCTCGCGCTGCCGCCCGGCGCGCTGGCCAAGCCTCTGCCCGACCCGGGCCTGGCGGGGGCGGCGGCCGCGGCAGCCGCGGCAGCAGCAGCGGCCGAGGCGGGGCTGCACGTCTCGGCGCTCGGCCCGCACCCGCCCGCAGCGCATCTGCGCTCTCTCAAGAGCCTGGAGCCAGAGGACGAAGTGGAGGACGACCCCAAGGTGACGCTGGAGGCAAAGGAACTGTGGGACCAGTTCCACAAGCTGGGCACCGAGATGGTCATCACCAAGTCCGGGAGGTAGGGAGGCCAGAGGGCCGGCGAGCGGGCGGGCGGGCTGAGGTACCGGAGCAGCGCCCATCAGCACTTAATCCATGTTCCCTCTGGGCTCCTGGCTTCGGCAAGGCGCTACACTTTGCTTCACAATCAAGTTGACTTTTTTCTCGTTTGGCACTAGAGGGAATTTTTTAAAAATACGCAAACATCCCCGATTGAAATAAAACGAAAACATGCGCCTATAGAATAGCCCGGGGCCGTTTTGAGTCTGAAAGCCAAAGAGGCCCGGCGGCTCGGCCCTGGCAGGTCTCTCTTCTGCCCTATGGGGTCTCTCTTTTCTGCCACTGAGTCGGTCTCAGCTCCAGGAAGAGGCAGCGTTTCCTGAATTCTCTGCTTCGATTCTGGAGTCCGTAGTGGGACTCGCATCCTTCTAGCACCAGGCCAAGGCTTGGTGTTCGGCATCAAGCCCCAGGACCGCTGAGCCCACGGTCTAACCCCGCCAGGAGTCTTGTCCTGGTTCTGGAGCTCGGGGGAGCTAGGGATGCGCCTTTTGCCCCAGGATTTAAAGCAAGAAGAAAACCACAATTCGTTACTCTCTACCCTTCCACTCCATCACTGAGAATCCAGGCCTCAGGCTCACCCTCTTCCCCCGAACTGCGAGGCCAGGATCAGAGCTGTAACCTAGTGCCCCAAACAAATATCTTTTGAATGTATTTGGGACAGGTTCGAATTTATTTCTGGGAGCTTCTGTCCCAAGTGTGGATTCCCCCTGAAAAAATTTCAGGAAGATCCAGGAAAAGGGAGTGCCTTGCTAAAGGGCCTAGATTTCTTTCCTGAACAACGACCTTCAACGCAGAACAGAGAGAGAGAGGGTCCTCAGATCTGAGTACAGGGTTGAGAGAAGGCCTTATAAGAGAGAATCTGACTGGCAGAAATATTATCTCCCAGGAGTAACAACCACAGTTTTGGTCTCCCAGGCACTGGTAAGAGGGCAAAGCAGCCACAACAGGGAAACAGATGGGAAACCTTCAGGTATGGGGTGCATGAGTTGGAGGAGAAGTAAAGGGGGTGAAGGGTCCTCGGACATGAACAGCCAAGTCCCAATAGCATTTCCTCCTTCCCTCCCTCCAGGCGGATGTTCCCCCCCTTCAAGGTGCGAGTCAGCGGCCTGGACAAGAAGGCCAAGTACATCCTGCTGATGGACATCGTAGCTGCTGATGATTGTCGCTATAAGTTTCACAATTCACGCTGGATGGTGGCAGGCAAAGCTGATCCGGAGATGCCTAAACGCATGTACATTCACCCAGACAGCCCGGCCACAGGAGAGCAGTGGATGGCCAAGCCTGTGGCCTTCCACAAACTGAAGCTGACCAACAACATCTCCGACAAGCATGGTTTCGTGAGTGAGATTGAGCAGGGATGGGGTTAAGAGCACTTGCATTGCACCTAGAAGGGTAGAGGGAGAAGGCAAAATTGGGGAGGAGAGCCTAGCCAAACCCTCAGAGTGCCCCCCAACACATCACTGCACTATGCCTAGGAAGGCTGGGCCTGGGATTCAAAGGCTCTGCTCTACAAGCCTGGGGAACAGGAGGTCCTTAGCAGGTAATCTCCAGGCTGCTCCCAGTCTCAACTCTTCAGGCCTCGGAGTCCCTTCTCAAGTTGAGTCAAGCTGGAAGCAGGTTCCCTAGGGACTGGGTTAAGCAACGCTTGTCCTAGGGAAGTCACCCTGCTGTTGGTCTGTAGATGCTGAGCTTGGAAGACCTGCCCATGACCTGAACAAGCCCTTCACCCCTCCCCAAGACAAGGAATTTAAAAGTTAAACCAGACCCCCTAGAGTTTCCTTGATATCATTCCCTAGCCCCCTCACAGGCAGATACCCCACCAAGAGGAGAGGGTGAGGGGCGTCTCTCCATTTCTGTCTGAGCCAGGGTCCCAGCAAATGGCCAGGAAGCAGGAGTGCTATGGGGCAAAAGGGGCTGCCCATTCTGAGGCAGGGCAGTTGGTGAGCCCCCACCTCCCCCCAGGAATCCTCTTTCCGTGGGATTTCTAGGGCTTAGCAATGCCAACAGCAAGAGAGGTTAAAACAGAGTTGGGTCCACCCGCCAGCCTCTGCCTGCTTTGTTTTATTTCTCCTTCCAATCAGGGACAAAATATTAATGGAGAGAGAAGCTGTGTGTGTGGGGGGGGAAGATGTGAGAAAATAGAAGAAAGAAAATACAAGAGAGAAAAAGCAAAAAGGACCGGAGAAGGTGGAGGGTGGGTAGAACCAAGTCAGAGAGGTGGAGAGGAAGAAGAGGTCAGAGAGAAGAAAAGCTCGGGCAGAGGGCTGGGGCTGCTGGTTGACCCGCGCCCTCCCCGCAGACCATCTTGAATTCCATGCACAAGTACCAGCCGCGCTTCCACATCGTGCGAGCCAACGACATCCTGAAGCTGCCGTACAGTACCTTCCGCACCTATGTGTTTCCCGAGACCGACTTCATTGCTGTCACTGCCTACCAAAACGACAAGGTGCGGAGATGATGGGAGGGGGGGGCTCGGGCCCTGCACCACGCCCGTAACCCGCACGAGCTCCAACCCTCCATTCACACCCACGCGCAGCCGCCAGCAGCAGCTCCGAGAGCTCACGGCGCACTCCTGAGCTCCAAGCATCGAGTCTCTCACATCCTTAAATGCAGCACCCACAGAAAACCCCCAAGTCCCCTCTCAAACCCGGGACACGTACACACAAGCTCCCCCGGGGCGCACGAACAGCTGGGCGCTCGTTTCTTCCGGTGGAGTTGGAGATGTTTACTTAGCAATTAGCAGAGACTCCTGGCCCCGTGCTGACATTTTTACATTTTATTCGTTTAAGTCTTGGCTCAGAGATGGGAATTTAAATGAAAAGCCATAGGCAATCTGCCCAAGCTCTACAGAGGCTGGGAACTCAGGACCCAGTTTTTACTCTCCCGAGAGTCAGAGGGTGGGACAGGTGACACAGTAGCCGGAAGCACTCCTGGCTACTACTCAGAGTCAGTCCAGGCCCCAGACCCCTTGGAAGATGCTGAGAGAATTTTCCTTCGGTTTTTTCCACTTGCCTTTTCTACTTGCTGCCGTTCTAGGGAAGGAAAGCATCACCCCCGCTAGGCCTGTGCCCATATGCACTGCTGTCGGGTGAACTAGTGTCTCAGCGTTCGCGAGGGTCGTTTTGTCTCTGTGAACCAGGGTGTTCACCTGACTATGCGTTCACCATTTCAATATAGATGGAGGCGCTTGAATTCGTTTGCTTCTGTGGGCACTTGTTTGTTCTGTGTGTGCTTGCGTGTGCGCGGGCTGATGAGTGTGATGATTTGTCTTTGCCTGTACCTGAGGACTTGCGTGTGAGCTGCTCGGTCTGTGCTCACAATTCTGCTCAGGTGCGGAATTTTTTAACCTGCGTGACCGCACTGGCTTGTTTGCTTGTTTGGGCCAATTTCAACTCTGTGCGCACAGCTTTGGGCCTGTGTGAGCAGGTTGAGGGATTATTTCTTGAAAAAAAAAATTTTTTTTTTTTTTGAGAACCCGAGACCCAGGAGCTTTTCGCAATGCCCGCCTGCTGGTTTCACCTCCGGGCATCCCATACTAGGTGGGTGGGCACCAAATCCCCTGGTCTCCACTCTGCGGCTGGGAGTCGCTGACCTCCGGGTGCCCTTGGTCAGACTGAAAGTGCCAGGTCTTGACCTAGCACTATCTCCTCGGTCCCTGCAGATTACACAACTGAAGATCGACAACAACCCGTTTGCTAAGGGTTTCAGGGACACAGGGAACGGCCGGCGGGAGAAAAGGTGAGGAATAAGCCTGACAGCCTGCGGAGGGTGCCCAGGGCAGCAGGAAGGATGTGCTCCTGGCTGACCCGCTCCCTCTGCACCCCCCCCCCTCCCAGGAAGCAGCTGACGCTGCCTACTCTGCGCTTGTATGAGGAGCACTGCAAGCCAGAGCGCGATGGTGCGGAGTCAGATGCCTCATCCTGCGACCCTCCACCTGTGCGGGAACCACCGCCCTCTCCCGGCGCTGCGCCCAGTCCCCTGCGCCTGCACCGGGCCCGAGGTGAGGCGAAGGTGATTGGTTCTGGGATAGGGAGAGGGAGCAGGGAAGCGACCCTTTAGGTCGCCAATCTGGCCCTTTGCTCAGGATTTGGAGATGTATCAGCGATTTGTCTAGGATAGAGCTTCCAACCCGGGACTCCCCTGCTTGGTCGGTCCCTGATAGCCCAGACAACCGGCTGAATTCCGAGTTTGGTCCCTTGTGGACTGTGTGACTTTATGACAGTAAGGTTTTCCTCATTTCTTCTGTAAATATGGAATCTTGGATCAGGTGACCTGCCGCTGCCCCTTGCCTCACCCTAGAAGTCTCTGAGACTCGACCTCCCCAACAGCTGGCCATTCCAAGTCTACCCGACGAGTGCCAGACGCCGGGAGAGGGCTTCGCGTCCGTCTCCATCCGGGTCCCTGTAACTCCGCGTGCCCTCTCTCCCCGCAGCCGAAGAGAAGTCGTGCGCCGGAGACAGCGACCCTGAGCCGGAGCGGCTAACTGAGGAGCGCGCAGGGGCGGCGCTAGGCCACAGCCCCGCTCGGGACAGCGCCAGCCCCTCTCGCTTGACCGAACCTGAGCGTGCCCGGGAGCGGCGCAGTCCGGAAAGGGGCAAGGAACCGTCGGAGAGCAGCGGGGACGGCCCGTTCTGTCTGAGGAACCTAGAGAAGGAGCGCTCAGAAGTCCGGCGGAAGGACGAGGGGCGCAAGGAGGCGAGCGAGGGCAAAGAGCCTGGCCTGGCGCCACTGGTGGTGCAGACAGACAGTGCGTCCCCCCTGGGCGCGGGACACCTACCCGGCCTTGCCTTCTCCAGCCACTTGCACGGGCAGCAGTTCTTTGGGCCGCTGGGAGCCGGCCAGCCGCTCTTCCTGCACCCAGGACAGTTTGCCATGGGCCCCGGCGCCTTCTCCGCCATGGGCATGGGTCACCTGCTGGCCTCGGTGGCAGGCAGCGGCGGCAATGGAGGAGGCGCTGGGCCCGGCACAGCCGCGGGGCTGGACGCAGGCGGGCTGGGTCCCGCGGCCAGCGCAGCAAGCACCGCCGCGCCCTTCCCATTCCACCTCTCCCAGCACATGCTGGCATCTCAGGTAAGGCCTGTGATCTAGCGGCGGCGCGAGGGAGGGAGGGGAAGTGTGCTGCGCGACTGAGGCAGGCAGAGGGCTTTTGAGGGATGCCTTAGGCTCTCAGACCCTCCAGGAACCATAACTCCTTACAGGAGAGAATCAATTCACGCTACAGCACCTAAACTCGGAGGTGTAGATCTAGGATCTGGCCAGGGTGCTGCTTCTGACTCCAGTATGACCTTGGTCAAGTCCCTTACCCTGAGTCTGTTTCCTTCTCTATAACTCCGAGGAGTGAGGGCGGCCATCAAGACTCTTCTGATTCTGCCAGACTGTAGTTGTCCCTAACTTTTGTATATCCACTCTTCCAGCCTCAGAAAATTTTTCTTGGGAAGACCTTTGGTTCACCATCTGTCCTGAAAGGCTATGATGGATGGAAAAAGGGAAAAGGAAATTTTGCATTATTTTTTTTGACAGTTGACTACAAAAATGACCCACCTTCCATATATCTCTGGCCCTTTTCAAGCCGTCTAGGAAGTCCTTGACACTGGTGAAGGACAGGACTGGTCTTTCTCCTACTTTGAGTCCCCCAGCTCTCCTAGCCACATCTCATGGAAAGGGGGTGGGTACTCAGCTTCCCATGGTAATTCTGGGCTCCCCAGAGAGAGTTTATGAAAATGTGGCCAGCGGCACAATAAGGAGATCTAATGGGGAGGGCAGCCTCTTTGGTTACTTGGGTGGAATATTCCCTGTGGAAAGATTTGGAATCTCTTCATTCATTTTCTTCCCTCTGAGGTTTCTGGCAAATTGAACCTTGGAGATCTTATCTCAAGGGAAGGAAAAGAGGAGTTCAGGTCTGAGAAAGCTCCTTTGGTTCAGAAGCAAATATTTTTTAAAGTTGGGGAGGGGCTCTGCAATGAGTTTTAAACAGAGCTCAGCATCAGGTTGTGTGGAGTGTTTGAGGCATCAATATCACATGGCTTCCAGGCTGGAGGGAAACCTCTGGAGAATGGAGTCCAAGGCCTGGAGGGTTAATCAGCCCCTGTGGTTTTCTGTGTGAACAGCTCCCCAGACAAACTCTGTTGATGATCATGGGCATTGTGGAGGTCATGGGGAAGCCAGGGCTTCTAGTCACAGCCTGGTCAACAGGTGCAAAGCCAGGGTGAGAGTACCCAGCACTTAAGAGGCATCAGTTGGTACAGTTGCTGGTAGATAAGTTCCCAGGCCAGTGCAATGGGTCCCAGCTGTCAGGTAGAGTCAAATCCTGGGGAGATCTGAAACCTCCTACCCTCCTCCCAACTTGAGATTCCAGATCTGAAATGCCCTGTGGGGCTTAACCCTCTCAGGAAAGGCATTTTCTCCCTCCTAACTAAGCTGCTTCTTTCCTTCTCCCTGTTTGAGCCAGGACTCAGGCTTTCCCAGAGCCCAGCACAGTTAGCCCCCTGGCCCTCCTCCCCATATCCACACACTCTGAGGAGAGAGCCATTATCTCAAAAGTCAAATAATGCAAAAGTCAGGCCTCATAAGCTCAGGGGTATTTGTCCAGAGTTTTCTGGCCACTCTGCTATCCACAGGCAAAGATTTTGCATTCTTTCCTCAGCTGCCACAGAGGTATTGCCAGCTCCTTGTGGAACATTCAGGCCAGTTTATGAACTAGTTGGCACTTATGCTCTGCCCCTCACCCAGGCAAGGGAACTTTGGGCAGGTGAGCAATCAGAAGGAGACTTTACAAAGCCTTTCCCCCCTTCCGTTCCCTTATCCCTTTAGAGCAGGCAGACAACAGGGGTGGGGAGGATGCTACTCTAAACTAGCTGAATCTCCCAAGACAGCCACAGGTGCCTGCTTGCTACCTGGCCCTCTGCCTGCCCTTTTCCCTCCCTCTAGGCCTTTGCTTATGCTAGTTCAGCCACCTGTAACAAGAAGCATAGAGCTTGATGGTGCCAGGCCTTTGCATGACAACCTAGATGCCGGTCACACCAACTGGGTTTGGCCATGTGCACACTGGCTCATATCTACCAGTGGTTACAGTTTTGTGAGTTTTGGTTTTATATCCTGAAACATTGGGGCAAGGATTACTGTTGTAGCGTCCAGGCCACCCTCAGAAACATCTCAGGCAGGATGTCTAACCCTTGTCTCTTTTTTCTTTCAGGGAATCCCAATGCCCACTTTCGGAGGCCTCTTCCCCTATCCCTACACCTACATGGCGGCAGCTGCCGCAGCCGCCTCAGCTTTGCCTGCCACCAGTGCTGCGGCTGCCGCCGCTGCTGCAGCTGGCTCCCTATCCCGAAGTCCGTTCCTGGGTGGTGCCAGGCCCCGCCTGCGATTCAGCCCCTACCAGATCCCGGTCACCATCCCGCCTAGCACTAGCCTCCTCACCACGGGGCTGGCGGCTGAGGGCTCCAAGGCTGCAGGTGGCAACAGCCGGGAGCCCAGCCCCCTGCCCGAGCTGCCTCTCCGAAAAGTGGGGGGTTCGTCCCGCGGTGCCCTGTCGCCCAGCGGCTCAGCCAAGGAGGCCGCCAGTGAACTGCAGAGCATCCAGAGACTGGTGAGTGGGCTGGAGAGCCAGCGAGCCCTCTCCCCCGGCCGGGAGTCGCCCAAGTGAGAGGGCTGCCCGGTTGCTCCACTGCCACGCAGGCCTCTAGGGCTGCCTGCCCCTGCTGCTTGGGACATGTACAGCACAGAATGGGTATTTATTTAAATAAAGGAGCAAAAGTGGGCTGCAGCGGCCAGAATGGAGCCTCGTCTGGCAAGCTGGGGGCTAGAACACTTCCCTGGGCCTCCACAAGGAATCAGGCTGCCGGAACAGAGTCACTTCGGAGCCACTCTGGACTGGTCCAGATCTGCTCCAGCGTCAAGGTGGCATCAGTGGGGTCTCTCCAGTCTTCCAGCACAGTGGGGCAGGCCTCGTTATTGGCCCAGCGGTCCATTCCAGAAGCCAGAAAGTGTGCCAGGTGTGGGAGCTTCGGAGGGAGTCCCAGGGTCTCTGGCCTTGGGCCTTATACCTCATAAGAAACCGGGATGGGAGATGCTGAAGCCAGTGAAGACTGAAGTCAGTGTAGACTTGAGCTGGAAGGGGCCCTGTTCTTTAGTTCTTCCCCTCTTCCCCGCAAGAGACAGGCGCCCCTCCCACTCCTGGGTCAGTGGAGGGAGTGGCACTTCTGCCTTGAGTCCCCAGGGAAAAAAAGATATTTATGAAATAAATGGTAATTTGTGTAAATAAGCTTTAAGGTTCCCAGAATATGCAAATTGGTATTAATTTATTCAAAGGTGTACATTGCTGTGTACATATAGAGATTAACTCATAGCATTTAATTTTTTTTTCATTTTACATGAGCATCTATATTGTACAGGGCGGGAGGGGTCCTTGGCTGCTGGAGAAGGCCCTCAAGCTCCAGAGGAGGCCCCACCCCGCCGGCCCCTTGGCACCTCCGCCCGGGCTTTGTTTGCCCAGCCCGCGGGCTCCACCTCAGGTTTTCACTTTTCTCTTCTGAGCGAGAACGAAACGACAAAAACGCGAGAAAACAATAAAACGCTACAATGCGAAGTGAACGGGGCTGTGCGCTCTGTGTGCCGCGCGGGGCTGGGGCGCTGCAAGAGCGTTAAGGCGGTACCAAGGCCGGGGCAAAGGCTGAGGGCCCTAGTTGGGCGGCAGCTGCACCCCGACACCAAAGCACCACTGGGCGGTGTACCAAGCCGCGAGGCCGGGCGGTGCCCGGGCGCGGGCTGGGCCTGGAGGCGCTGCGCCGCCTCGCGCCCCCCGCGGTCCCCAGTGCGGCCGCGTCCCAGGCCCGCGGCTGCGCTCCCTCTGCTGGCCACCCGCCGTCTGACTGCCATTCTGGCCACTCGGTGCCGGGAGCCTGAGCTTTGGAGCTAGACCAAGCGCGATGGAGCGGCCAGACTCCCTTTCCGGGGCACCTCAGTGGAAACGCATCCTCTTTCAACACTTCTGAATGGGTGGGCTGGGAAAAGGAGTGCTTCCTGGTCCCTCTGCCCCTTCGAGGAGGAGCCTGGCCGTGTCCCCTCCATACCGCGGACCCCAGAATTCTTTCCCATCTCTCTGCCTTCAGAACTTCAAAGAAAAATATTCCATGTCAGAGCTGTTAAAAAGAGCGGCAGTTTGGCCTATAAGTTTTCCTTGTAATTCATCCAAATCCTCGGGGAGGGTGGGCTTAAGGAGTGTGGGTCCATAGGCTTTTCCCTTTCCTGCCTCAGTTTCCTCTGTGTAATAATGGGCTTGGCTGCGGTCTTTCTGGGGATCCCTCTGGATCACTCTCCATTAGGCTGGTCCTTCCCCAGCAACCCACTCCTGTGAGGACATGCCTCCTGCCCCCATCCCTTCTCTTCATGCAGTACCAGGTATCCTCAGCCCAAAACCCTGGCAATGGAGCTGGGAAAGGGGTAGGAGATGGGCGCCCACACTCCTTCAACCTCCCCCTGGGCTTGTGGGTCAGTAAACACCCCACCTCTGTCCCAGTTCCTCTTTAAGCCTTAGGGAATCTCCCCTTTTTGTCGTACTGGTGATTGAATCCAAGGGTACTCTAGCACTGCTACATCCCCAGTCCTTTTCATTTTTTAATTTTTAGGCAAAATTTTGCTGAATTACCCAGGCTGGCTTGAGTTTGAGATCCTCCCGCCTTAGCTTCTGGAGTGGCTGGGATTACAGGCGTGGGCCACCGCCACCCACCAAAACAAACCGTAGGATTTCTTGACGTCCTGGACACTAGGGAGGGTGGTGCTGGCTTCCAACTTTCCCAGGGACATCAGGGATGGTGACTTGAAGGAAGGGTGAAGGTGAAATTGACAATTTCAGGGCCTCCAAATGCCCAGGACACCTTCATGGGCTGACACAACTTGCAAGGGAAGAATCATGTCCACCTCTTCCAGGAAGGGAACTGTCCCAGCTATGCTAAATTTGAGGGGGTGGTGGAGGAATAGGGGGCTTGGTCAGTGCACGAGTGGGAGGACACAGAGGACTGTCCAACTCCCGAAGGGTGGGTTCCGGTTTCCAGGTCTCTGATCTGCTGGAGGGACCAGGAGGCAGAGTGTTAGAAAAATCAGGCGGGAAAAGGAAAGCCCTTTTCCCAGCTCAAATAGAATCTCTCGTGAACAGTGTTTCTTATACGAGGTTGTTTTGGACTAAAACACCTCTAAAATTCATAGAGCAGGGACGGTATTGGCTTCTAGCGGCTTCTCACTCTCAGCGTGACTGGTGACTTCGGGAACGAGTGTTGGGAGTCTACGGCGGCATGCGGATAGGGCTACTGACACTAGGGGGCAGCACCCACCGAGGCCGTGCGCTAGGCCGCCGGCGGAGCAGGGAATCCGAGCGCGCAGGCTGCGAAGGCGGGGCGGGGCGGGGCCGCCTGGTGCTGCTGCTTTCGAGCCGTTGCTGTGGCAACGGGGTGGGGCGTTGGTGTTTCTATGCAGCAGAGAGTCGCCCCGCCCCCCTGCCTCCGGCTGCACACATTCTCTCCCCAAGTCGCCCACCCAGCGCTGCGCTGGGTCCCAGCTGTGAGTCTAAGTGCGGCTACAGGAACCCGCAGCCGGCGGCGGAGCCTTGCCCCAGACAAAGGCCAGGCCACTCCCAGGCCCAATTAAGCCACCCGCCTCCCCAGTCTCCCAGCCTTCATTGTCCCTGGGGTCGCCAATTAGCCCAGGCGCCCCGCGTACCCGCTGCTCCAGTGCCCCTAGGCCCACTTAACCCTTCAGGGCCTGCCACTAGGGGCCCTGCACAGCAAAGCCGCCTGCAGTCGGCGTGTGTAGAGAGCGTGTGTGGGAGTGACGGGGATTAAGGGGTCGGTGAGGCCTGTTGGTGACCTAGCATGTCGCCTTGGGACTCTGTGTTGAGAGTATGGGGTCTGAGGGGATTGTGAGTGTTGGTGTGGGACTGTGACTCACCGGAGCACTCGGAGACTTCGGGTGTGGGTGCGGGGGCTAGGTGAGACCCCTAGCGTCTCAACTACAGGGCGTCGCAGCCCTAGGGCACTTCATTTCTCTTCGGTTAATTTGAGTCTTCCGAGCCTTCAGACCATTCCTTTACTGCCTCCCCTTTCCCGCCTCCCCTGCTGCCCTAGAGATCCGGAGCGTTGGCAGCCCGGCCCTGCGCTCCCAAAGGGCGCAGAACTGGGCTCTGCCTCCCCAGCGTACAGCGAACTGGGGCGCTGAGCACTCCCCGGGAATCCCAGGACGCGTTCAGATTCTCTCACCCCAGGACACCCGCTTGCGAACGCCTGGTTCAAAGCCCTGATCCCCTTATGCCGGGTATAGGATTTTTTTTTTTTAATTTTGAGACCGAAATATAAACTCCGAGCCTGCTTTCCGTTCCCAAATCCAATTCCGCTTCCTCCCGGTTTCACTATCCTTGACTCCCAAATTTGGAGCACCAGCCAGGTAGGCAAGGTCTGGCGAGGGGCGGAGCGCTAGGTGCTTTCGGAGATAAGCAGCCACTGAGAGGACTGAGAGGAAGAGAGGTGAGCTCTGGACTGGAAACTGGAGCAAAGGGGAGGAAGCCTGAACTCCGGGTCCTCTCTGGGCACCCTACAGGGAATGCAAGTTGGCCGTTGTGCACTGAAAGTGTTGGCGCCTCTGTCTGAGCAAGCTAGACCTGTTTTGCCCCCCGGAATTACTTTTGGACCTTTATTTTATTTATTTATATCCGGAGCTGAGAATCGAACCCAGAACCTCACACATGCTAGGCAAGTGCTCTACCACTGAGCCCCAGCCCCTGCCCGCTTCGGGATTACTTTTGGGCTCTCTGGAGTCGCAAGTCTGCTCCACCTTATTTTAGAGGGACGGGGACCCCTAAGCCACTCTCGAAGTAAGGGGTTCCAAGAATCGACAGCTGGCTGTTTTTTTTAAGAACCACGGGGCAGAATCCCACCCAGAAATCCTCCCAGTCCACAGGCCGCGGCAACTCCCCACGTGCCCACGAGATGGCGCTCCAGGCCAGGGGCCGGGCCGTGACTCCACAGCCCGCCCCTCCCGCTAGAGCCTCAGGTGGCCTGAGAGCCACTGTGGGATCCGCGGCGGGACAGAGCCACCGACAGGCGTGTATCCAGACCCAGAGACCCGCAGAGGCAGCCGAGGGACCAAGGGACCCCGGATTGGAGCTGCGGATTGGGCTGGAGGACGCGAAGCTCTGGCTGGGGCCTTCTTCTTGAGACGGCCCTGCACCGCCAACTCCCAAACCTGTAAAGCCGGGCTGCAAAAATACAACCCTTCGCTTCCTCTATGCCGGGTCGGGTTAGGGCCCTTTCCATCAGGAAAATAGGGCGACAGGGAGGCTGCCCAATTTCTCCCTTTCTAGCCTCTCAGAAGCGGGGCTGTGGCCTGGGATCTGCGGACGCTGGACATGGCTCTGGCCTGCGAGTGGCGGCCCACTCGGGTTTGGAGGGTGGTTGGAAGGTTGAAGCTGCTCGGAGCAGCACTGGAATGGGCCGGGATCCAGAGCTCCTCGGCGGACAGGTCCACCTCGGCTCCTACCTCTGTCTCCTCACCAGCTCCAGACGGGTCTTCCGGGTTGAATGCTGGGATGTGCAGGGCGCAGACAGGACTCCAGATATGCAGGATAGGCCCCCTGAAGGTACACAAACTGGGATCCTGTCTGGGCCGGTCCCCGCCACACCCCCACGGGTACCGAAGACCCAGGTGAAGCTTTGGGTCTGCATTATTCCCGCATGAGGTGGTGGGGAATGAGGAGTGCTTGGAGGTCAGTCGGAGAATCTTCCTCGGATTAAAAAAACCACCAAAGTTCAAAGCAAACTCTTCCAGTAATTCTTCAGGAAATTTCCAGAAGCCTTGGGTCTCAGACTAAGGTAGCAGCACCATTGATATCTCTTGTTCTAAGGCTTCAGACTCTTGGACTGCACAGCTACTTGTTCCTGAAGTTCTTCAGCCTATAGATAGGCATTGTGGATTATCCAGCTTCTGGTCATGTAAGCCAATCTAATAAATCCTTTTTCATAATCATAAAAAAAAAAACACTAAAGTTTTGGGTCAGTTTTGAAGAGAGGGAAGGGTGTGTGTGGAGATGTGAGGGTTCATGGCCGGGAAATGCCAGAGTTAGAATGGGTGGCCAGGTTTGGAAGCCTGATTCCATCCTACTTTGATGTCCCCAGATGAGCTCTGCCACCCTAGGAGGTGAACCCCTACACACACTTCCCAAAGGCACACAGCTAGAAAACAACCCAGTTAACACCAACACCAGCTTGTGTGTCTGTGTTTTGCCTGTACTAGGCTTTCAGCATTTCCCTCTTCAAGGCATAACAGATAGGAGCAAACCTTTGGTAATTTAATAATTATCTACATGTCCATCTGCTGAAACAATTGCTTGGTAGGAAAGCTAGACAGGAGATAAGTACAAGGTCAAACTTTGCCTCTGTGAGGTCTTGGATAATGTAATCTTCTTCTCAGGGTTCCAGAATCCTCATCTGCAAAATAAATGTTCTCGTCTAAAATCAGACTGATCAGTGAATGACCAGTTGACCTTGGTCCAGTTTGCAGTGAGCCCTGGCCTCAACTGCTTCAGACAAGAGATAAGGACTATGCTCCCATTTACTGCTTGAGGAACTAGAGCCTGAAGAATAGGCAGGCCATTGCAGACCTTGGGGACCTTGGCTGTTGCTTGGGGTGGGGACGGGTCTGGTGGCCAGGATGAATTCCCAATTAGGAAATAGCATTCCAGGGCCTGAAACCCTCAGGGAACCAGCTGGCTCTAGCTGCCTCCACTCCCTCTGGGACGTCACTGTCATTCACTGTTCTGCCTCCTACCTCAGAGCTAGTTGTGTTTGGAAAGCCATACACAGTGAGTTTGGAGTCTAGCACCACAGTTTGTTGACTGTGCATTACTTCTCCCCAAAGAGAGAGAGGGATGTCAGTGGAGGACATTCAGGTGCTCCTGTTTAAGGGTGTCTCCCAGATCTGGAGTAGTCAGGGCTAATTCCTTTTTTTTTCTTTTTCTTTTGTACCAGGGATTAAATTCAGGGTCACTAGCCCACTGAGCCACATCCCCAGCCCTATTTTGTGTTTTATGTAGAGACAGGGTCTCACTGAGTTGCTTATCACCTCGCTGTTGCTGAGGCTGGTTTTGAACTTGTGATCCTCCTGCAATCAGCCTCCTGAGCTGCTGGGATTCCAAGCATGCGCCACACGCACCTGGCCAGGCTAATTCCTTATTGAGTGAAAGGCTCTGCGGTGTTCAAAGCATTGTCCCATGTGGGGTCTCCCTGAACCTTTACTGGCAAGGTGGATATTTTCAATCCCTATTTCACAGACAATGAATTGAGATCAGAGAAATGAAGTGAGGTGCCCACGGCCATCCAGTATAGGACAGAGCTCTTTCACAATCCCATGGGCCTGACCCTTGGCAACGCGTGCTAATGAAGTGATGACGGGTGAGAGGCAGCTTGTTGATGGGAAAGAGCGAAGGGGCTGGGTAAGTGCCCTCTGTGGCCGGATGCTGAGCCCTGATGTCCTGGCTAGAAGTTGCATCTGTGGGAGAATCAGGGCCAAGTCCAGGAGACTTGGCAAGAGCAGCCTTGAGGCTTCCTGTCAGCCTAGCTGGACCTGCCAGGGATGCCTTGGTAGGAGCAGAGGCTTCTCATGTGTGAAACAATTGTGGGGACATTGAGAGGGTTATCCAACATGCCATGGCCTATGTTCTTGCCCACTGTTTCTTTCTCAAAGAGAACAGGACGTCCCCTGGCCCTGTAGTGCCTGCTCCTCCGCCTGACAAGAGAAGCTCTGCACCCACTACATGAAGACGCTTGGTGATGGTGGTTTTCCATGGAGAAACCAGACTGGTTACCAGCTCCCCTGGTCTTTGAGGCTCTCCCCTTCCCTTAGTTTGCTGAGGCTAAATCTTTTCCCTCCTAACCCCAATGTGCTGCTGTGTCTCCTCCTCTTGGGAGGGGATATATTTATTTAATGTCTGTCTCCTACAAGATCATGGCTCCCTTAAGGGGAGACAGTGGTGGTATCTATTTTGCTCATTGCCGTGACCCAGACCTAAAAGTGTTTAACGCATAGCAGGGGTACATAAAGCACTGGCCGAGTGAAAGAGTGAATAAATCGCACCCTCCAGAAGTGGGGCCTACACTTGTTCCTTCCAGGATATCCCTGCCTGGGCCCTGGAACAGAAGACAACTCCCCCTTCCTGCTCCAAGCTCTTTTGGAGCTCCTGAGGGGCTCAGCTGTGTACATCTTTGCCAAGTACTTCCTTCTGTTACAGAAGATTCCAGGCCATCCATGATCAGCCACTCCTATCCCTCCAGCCCTCAAGGCCTGGCACCCTCTGGGCTATGGAGCATCAACTTTGCCCCCTTCCGGGGCCCGTGGTGGGACAATTTGGGACCTTTGGGGGAACTTCTAGCATATCTGCCCCCCCAGCCTTCCCTGAGCAGCAGAGGACCTTCTTGAAATGCACCTGGGGGGCGGTGGCTATCCTGTTTAAAGCCCTCCAAAGGCTCCCCATGCTCTTGGAAAAGGTGAAGGGTGGAACCAGCCTCTACTGTAGCCTGGCAGTGGAGCTGGGCCTGTATGAGTCCTACCTACTTGGTCGCCCAATCTAGGCCTCCAACCCGTGTCCTGTTCTAGGTTAATCTTGATGTCCTTCCTCAGGACCTTTTCTTTCCCTCACCTGAGGTGCCCTTCCTGCATTCCTTTAAAACCGGGCTGGCCCTGTCTCCTCTAGGTCTTCTCCTTTCTGATTTAGGTGTCCATGTATATGTTGTTGTTTTGTTTTTGCAGTGCTGGGGATTGAACCCAGGGCCTTGTGCATGCTAAGCCGGCACTCTACCACTGAGCTACATCTTCAGCTCTTTTCATTTGTTCCTTTTGAGACAGGATCTGGCTAAGTTGTCCTAGATTGACCTAGGTTGAACCAGAACTTGGAATCCTCCTGCCTCAGCCTCCCCAGCAGCTGGAACTGTAGGCATGTACCATTCCCTGTACCCATATTGTTTTGTAGTTAGTAGTCAATGACTGTGTGACCTTGGTAAGTCACTTTGTCATTCACCTATCACTTCTTCCAAGTGGAGATGACAGCACCTAGGTCAGGGGGTTGGTAGGAGATTAAATGTGATGTTGTTTATAACTATCTGGCACAGAGACTGGCATAGTGAATGTGGTTTCCTGCCCCTCCTGAGGAGGCCTTGCTCCTTTGGAGGAGCCTAAGGCAGTCTGAGGATGCAGGCCTGGGGGAAAAATCCAGGGTGAGGAAAATTTCCCTAGCCCAGGGAAGCTACCAGGGTTGATCCTGTCACATGGAGGTGACCCAGCCTGCACTGGAGGCCAGGCAGAGGCCACTGGGGCATTGCTTCCTAACCTTAACCCTAGGAACCTGACCTAGACTTGGAAGTGATCAGAGGGTCCCAAGTGTTAGGCTGAGCGCTGAGCTTCTGAGCTGCTACAGAGAAACCCTGAGAGCCCTGGAGATCAGTGCTCTTGTGCACTGATGGGGTCCCCTTTCTCTTTTAAGGAACCCACACTCCACAGATGGATTTCTTGCTGGAAGGTGGGTTGCTGGTGGCCTTGCTAGATGAATCTGTCTCTGGTGAGCTGTCTGAGCTGTGCGGGCAATGGTTCCCTCCTACCACTAGGTGGGGATCTGGGGTCGTCCAGGCCTGGAACCCCTGTCCCCCCACCCCCGCCCCTTGCAGGGGTTTCCTGCCTGCTTGGATGTGACTTTGCTGGGGATCTGGACTGTGCTCCGTCCCTCCATTCTGGCTGGGTCCTGTTTCCAGGCTGTAACACCAACATAAGTGAATAAGAACGTGGACTTTGTGTAGCCGGAGAGACCTGAGTTCAAATCCTAGCTGCACCTTTGGCTCTATGGTTTTGACTTCTGGAGCCTCAAGATTACTTGTCTGTAGTATAAACTCAGATCTCTTTAGTCTGCAGAGGCCAAGAGTCTGCTCAGGTTGTCCCTCAAAGTAGGGAGATCAACAGTGTCCCATGTTCTCTGATCCCTCCAGTAGGACAAATGACCCAGGAGAAGATGCTGAACCTGGGACAGTTCCATCTGTCCCATCCAACAAGTGCCCAGAAAAGCATGCCCTGGTCCCCTCCCCCAGGTTGCCACAGATAAGCACTGGGTGGAACATGAGTCCTCAAGGAGCTTGGAATACTGAGCTCATTCTCCGAGCCAGGGCACACCTGTCTGGAATGTCCCTCTGCCCTCTCTTCTGACTCCCTCTTCGTGGCTCATTGGGCCCCTCCTCCCTCCAACCCTGGGCTCCAGAAACTGTGGTATGCCTCTCTCTGCTGGCAGTGACTCATTGGGTCAGATACTGGGGTCAGGGACAGGCCCAGGCACAAGGAAGATGCTTAATACACGCATGAGCATGTTGCCAGAAGACAAGGAAGGCTTCATGGAAGAGGTGACCTGAACAGACACAGTGGTGGGATTCCCAAGGCCCCAGGGCAGGATCTTGGGGTTGTGTGGGAAGGGGTACTGTTCCTGGCTTAGGGAAGAGCGTGAACTTACTCAGGGCAAGCAACTCTGTGAGGTAGGTGCCAAGGTGCAGGGGAGGAGGTGGAGGTGGCGGGGAGACACCGGAGCCCTGGGGCTGGGATGGAAGAGAGCAGTTGACTTCTTGGAGGGCCTCCCTAGAGTCCCAAGTCCCAAACCCAAAGCTTGTCTGGCCACACTGGTGGGAGCAGGGCTTGGAGCCAGTCAGGCCTCTCTTAAGCCAGTCATGGTCATGTGCTGTCTGAGGGTCATGTCAGCACCCCATGCCCTCCCCATCCTGTTAGTGGTCATGTGCTCTCTGAGGGTCATGTCACAACCCCATGCCCTCCTGGTCCTGCCACGTTCCGCCTCTTCCACAGCCACCACTGCTACGTTCATCCAAAGAGTCGAGAGCCAATATGGCGCCGGGAGCTGCCTGAGCTCCTGCAGGGGGAATCTTTCAATCCTCTCCCCAGCTCAGTTTTCTGGGGAAGCAAATTGGAAAGAGCTTGGACTGGGGTCAGACAGACCTGACCTTCAGACTGGCTCTGCTTCCTCCCAGCTGGGTCACCGCAGGAAAGTAGCTGAACTTCTCTGAATAGAGCCATTTTTTTTCCCTCCTGTGAACCAGGCATGAGATCCCTTCACCCCAGGTTTCTGTTAGGTTCAAGGAGCCATTGCACTTCACCCCAAGCAGCTCTGCCCTTTTTCTGCCCTTGAGCAGACTGTGCTTGGTGCATCTCTACCCCTGACAGTGACCTCACAATACCCTGCCACTGTCCCCTGCATGGTATGTTTACGAAAGCAGCTAAGCCTTTTCGCTGGGCCCTGCCCTTGGCTGAGGCTGAGTCTCTGGCTGATTTGTGGCATCAGTGTGGCTTGTCCTTAGGACACTGACCAGTGCTTGTCCCCAGCACCTGTCCTCCTCACTGGTGGAAATTCCCTGTCCCAGGCCTCCCTTCCTAGAGGCCTTGCTGGGAGAGGGGCCCCTCTGACTAGGAGCCATGCTTGCTGCTTCCTTCAGTGCTGTGGGACCACATTCGGGCCTGGCTCCCAGGAACACCATTCCAAAAGCCCAGAAGTCCTGTCGCCCATCACCAGAAGGCACTGCTTGCTCTATCCAGCCCTGGTGCAGGGCTGGGGGTTCATTTCCTTTCTCCTCCCAGCCACAGGCAGGGGAACAGAGAGCCTAGGGCAGGTTCCACAAGAAGGAGAAAGGGAAGGATTGGTTCAGGGAAGGGAGACATGAAGCCTGGACTGTCTCTCCTATGTCATCATCTGTTTCTTGGTTCAGGTGTCCCCTTCTCCTAGCCTCATGGATCTTTCCTCTGAAGCGGGAGGCCTTGCGCCTTAGGAGGAGCCTAAGGGAGTCTGAAGATGCAGGCCTGGGGGAAAAATCTAGGGTGAGGAAAATTCCCCTGGCCCAGGGTTGATTCTGTCACATGGAGGTGACCTAGTCTGCACTGGAGGCCAGGCAGAGGCCACTGGGGCATTACTTCCTAACCCTAACCCTAAGAACCTGACCTAGACTTGGAAGTGACCAGAGAGTCCCAAGTGTTAGACTGAGCGCTGAGCTTCTGAGCTGCTACAGAGAAACCCTGAGAGCCCTGGAGATCAGTGCCTGTAGTCCCAGCTATTCAGGAGGCTGAGGCAGGAGGATTGTTTGAGCTCAGGAATTCAAAGCAAGCCTGGGCAACATAGTGAGACTCTATCCTTCAAACAAAAAGAAAACCAACCACTGCTGAAATGTACACTTTTAAACTGTGAGTTTTATGATTTGTGAATATCTTTCTTATTTATTTATTTAGTACCCCGACCTATGCAGACTCCAGAACCTGTGAGGCTGGGAGGGAACACCCTCCCTGGTTCTCACCACTTCGTGAGCCAGGGGTCTCTCTCATTGGTGAACAGGACAGGCAGGGAGGGTTTCCCGCTGTCGCTTTCACATTATTTCCACAAATACATATTGGACACCAATGTGTGCCAGGCATACTTTCTCATTTTCTCAGAGGTTCTCTTCTTGCTGTTCTGTTCTTTGTAAAAATTGAGATATCGCCAGGCGAGATGGCACATACCTGTAATCCCAGAAGCTTGGGAAGCTGAGACAGGAGGATGGAAAGTTCAAAGCCAGCCTCAGCAATTTAGCAAAGCCCTAGGTAGCTTAGCAAGACCGTCTCTCAGAATAAAAAAGGACTGGGGATGTGGTATCCCTAGGTTCAATCCCTGGTACTAAATAAATAAATAAAAAAGATATTATTCATGAACCATAAAACAGTTTAAAAAGTGTACATTTCAGTGGTGTTTGCTTTTCTTTTGTTTTGAGGGACAAAGTCTCCCTGTGTTTCCCAGGCTTGCTTTGTATTCCAGAGCTCAAGCAATCCTCCTGCCTCAGCCTCCTGAATAGCAGAGACTATAGGCATGAACCACTGAAACCGGCTACTTCTGTGGATTTTAGAATATTCACAGATTGTACATCCATCACCACTATTTTTTTTCTAGAGTATTGTCATCATCCCCCAAAACAACCCTGACTCCTTGGTTGTCACTGTTTCTACCTCAGCCCTTGACAACCATGAGTGTGCTTTCTGTCTCAAGGACCTGCCTGTTCTAGACCTTTCATATACATGGAATCACACATATATATGTATGATTTTTGTGTGTGCTTGGTTTCTTTGATTTAGCTTAATGTATTGAAGGCTCATCCATGTTGTAACACATATCAACATGTTAATCCACTTTACTTATTTTGGCTATCGTTTCCCTTCACTAGAATGCAAGCTTTGTCTTGTTCATTATTGTATCATTGCTCATATAGCATTGCCTGGCACATAGTAGGTGCTCAATAAACCTTTGTTAAGTAACATATGGATGAAGAAATGTAGGGCTCTGTACTGGGCACACAGGTATATTATGGACTGAGGCTGCAGGGAGGTGGACCGAGTGTCAACGAGGCTACCTGACTAGGTGTTTCCCCACCCATCAAATCTGCTTCTGAGGCTCAGCCCAGAAAAACAAATGCTCTAAATCTCATTTAACCAGAGGAGAAACGGAATCAGACTCTTTCCACCTCTCTCTCTCTCTCTCTCTCTCTCTCTCTCTCTCTCTATATATATATATATATATATATATATATATATATATATATATATATTTGGTACTGGGGATTAAACCCAGGGGTGCTTTACTACTGAGTCACATCCTCAGCCCTTTTTATTTTTTACTTTGACACAGGGTCTCACTAAATTGCTTAAGGTCTCACCAAGTTGCTGAGCCTGGCTTTGAACTTGCAATACTTCTGCCTCAGCCTCCCGAGCTATTGGGATTACAGGCATGCCCCACTGTGCCTGGCCAGACTTCCTCTCTTAAATTAGGCTCCAGGTGAGAGAAGCAAGTTTGTTAGCTGTGCAATCGCATGACAGATCCATCCACCGGGTTGGATGCTGTTTGTACACACTGTCGTGCTTTAGTCAAAGGATGTGAAGGGTGGCACTTGGAGTATTCAGGGGCACATCAGCCTGTCTGTCCCTTCTAGGACTCGGGCTGCCTCAGAAATCTGGGAGTGAGAGCTGTTGGGCAGGAAAAAATGCTGGCTGTTCCATCCAGCTGACCTAGTGGTTTTTTTTGTTTTTGTTTTTTTTCTTTTTTGGTACTAGGGATTGAACTCAAGGGCACTCGACCACTGAGCCACATCCCCAGCCCTATTTTGTGTTTTATGTAGAGACAGGGTCTCACTGAGTTGTTTAGTGCCTCGCCATTGCTGAGGCTGGCTTTGAACTCGCGATTCTCCTGTCTCAGCCTCCCTAAGTGCTGGGATTATAGGCGTGCGCCACCAGGCCCGGCCCCCCCAGCGGTTCTTTTATGATTACCCCTCAGCCAGCTCCTAGACACCTTAGACAGGAATCCTCCAGATACAAGGACAGATCTTCAACTCAAGCTGAGGAAAAAGAGGAGTTTATTGGCTCACACAGTGCCTGGGAAGGGCAGAGGAGGGGGCAGCTGGTCCTCAGGATGCTGGAGGCCAGAGACACGTGTCCTGGGCTCTCGTGCTCTCTGTCTTCTCCTCCATGTCTTTTCTCTGTGTTAGCATCATTCTCTCCTACCACAGACGGGCTTCTTCACATGACGAGGAGCCTGGCTGCAGGCAGCTATGACTTGCAGAAATCTAGCTGAATGCCCCCAGAGGAAAGGAGATGGTTTTACTGCTCCCCTTACAACAATCCCAGGGCAACACTCCGACTGGGCAGTTGGGATCACATGTCCAGGCCCCTCATCACCCATAGAAACAACCTTTCAATCTGCTGCTATTGCCAGGATGGTTATACCAATGGTGGCCTGCCTGTTATCCCATCAATTTAGGAGGCCAAGCAAGGGGATCACACATTCCAGGCCAGCCTCAGAAAATTAGTGAGATCCTGTTTCAAAATAAAAAAGGGCTGAGGGAGTGGCTCCATGGTAGAGCACCCATGGATTCAATCCCCAGGACCAGTAAACAAAACAAGACAACAAAATGCCTGCCAGTGCCAGGTAATTCACAATATAAATTATTTTTATTTTTTGCTGTGGTGGGGATTGAACCCAAGACCTTGCCCGTACTAGGCAAGCACTCTACCACTGAGGTACTTCCCCAGGCTGATTTCTTTTAATTTACACTGCTCTATAAAAAGTTAAACTGGTCAGGGGTCTATGGCTAGTCCTACCAAAAGAAGCTCAACTTAAATTAGTTTAACCCCAAAATGGAATTTATTGTTGTACATAATTAATAAAAGGAGAAGTGGAATCCAGGCGCAGTGGTGCATGCCTGTAACCCCAGCAACTTGGGAGGCTAAGGGAGAAGGACTTATATTCAAGGTCAGTCTCAGCAATTTAATGAAGTTCTGTCTCAAAATAGAAAATAAAAAGCTCTAGGATTGTAGTTCCATGGTTGAGCATCCCTGGGTTCAATGCCCAGCACCCTCCCTTCCACTGAAAAAAATAGAAGTGGACTTTAGGTGTTGCTGGATCCAAAGAACCAAATAAGTCTGGGCTATTTCTCATTAGCTCTATCTCTGAACCTGACTTCCCTTTATATAGGCTCAATTCTCAGACACATTCTCCCCACACATGAGGAAAAAAAATCCAAACTGGATGATTACAGGTACCCAACTGTAATTCCAGCTACTCAGGAGGATCATAGGTTTGAGGCCAACCTCTGCAACTTAGTGAGATACTGTCTCAAAAAATTTAAACAGGGCTGGGGGTGTAGTTCAGTGGTAGAGCACTTACCTAGCATGCCCAAAGCCCTGGGTTCAATTCCCAGTACAGGCGACAGAGAGGGAGGGAGAGAGAGAGAAACCCAAGCAGCCTCAGCTCAGATGAGCTTTAGAATCTCAATCCCAGGGGAAGAGAGAGACCTGGTCTCTGTGCATAGAGCAAACTACTACCTGGGGAAATTGATTTGTCCCTATGAGCATTTACATTCACTTGGTGGACAGGAAAATGGGTCAGGCCAGGTCATATGCCCACTCTTGCAGCAAGAAGATGGGGCAGAGCTGTGGTTGGTAATACTACTGGACAGTAATACCAGACAGCCTTCCCATTGTACAGACCAGCAAAGTGCACCTTGAAGAGATAAGGTACTTGCTGGGGTTATGTGGCTAGAGATACATCTGGGATTCCAATCCAGGACTGTCAGCTCCTTTTCAAGTGCTCAGTTGGAACATCACTTGAAGAAGTAGATTCTTATTGACACCCATAGCATTCCCAGCATACTTTTCAGCAGCTGTTAGGGGGTGACTTGGAAGGAGAATGTAGCCATACTCTTGGGCAAGATCCTTTACCAGCTCTTCTTCATGACTGAAAGGGTCTTTGAAGCCATTGACTCCAGTTGCCATTTTAAACCAATAATCCAAACAAGGTTTGATTTTTCACAAGGGTATCAAGGCCATTGAAGGAGGAACAGCAGTCTTTTTAACAAATGGTGCTGGGAAAACTGGATCTCCACATGCAAAAGAATGAAGTTGAGCTGGATGCCATGGCACACGCCTGTAATCCCAGCACTTTGGGAGGCTGAGACAGGAGGATCACGAGTTTGAAGCCCAGCCTCAGCAAAAGTGAGGTGCTAAGTAACTCAGTGAGACCCTGTCTCTACATAAAACACAAAATAGGGCTGGGGATGTAGCTCAGTGGTTGAGTGCCCCTGAGTTCAATCCCTGATACCAGGAAAAAATAAATAAAACAGGATGAGATACTCCTTTATAGCCTCTTTAGGATGGCTACAATAAAAAGCACAAAAAACAAAAAACAAAAAATCTCCATGTATTGGTAAGGATCTGGAGAAATTGCAACTTCATATTTTCTGTTGGGAAAGTAAAATGGTGCAGCTGCCATAGAAAATAGTTTGTGATTCCTCGAAAGTCTAAACACAGAATTACCATATGACTCTGCAATTCCACTCTTAAGTATATGCCCCAAAGAACTGAAAATAGCGATTGAATGGATTCGTACACATCAATATCGGCGGCAGCATTATTCACAATGGCTGAAATGTGGATATAGGCAAGCGTCCACCAAACAGCTGAACGGACAAGTGAAATGTAGAACACACACACACACACACACACACACAGAGGCAATAGATATCCTTGTGCCCTATGACTTTTATTCAGCTATAACAAGCATGAAGTTAGCTGGGCGCTATGGCGCATGCATGCCTATAATCCTAGCAGCTCAGGAGGCTGAGGCAGGAGGATCGTGGATTCAAAGTCAGCCTCAACAACTTAGCAAGGCCCTAAGCAACTTAGCAAGACTCTGTCTCAAAATTAATTGATTGATTAATTAATTAATTTAAAGGGCTGAGAACATGGTCAGGGTGGAAACAAGTAGAGTGCAGACTGAATTTTAGCCTCCACCAAGTCCCTCAACCCTGACAGATGCATTTGGGCAGTGAATGCCTACACAACCATCTGCAGTGACCATGTGCTGGATTTTGTATTTAGTATGTTTTTGGTGAGTCAAAATCAATTTGGATCTCCGTCCTGTTACCCTGTGCATTTCCCATCCCCTCCAGCTTTGTGGTACCAGATGAGCAGGTACCACACCACCTTCCACAGTTGAAGTCACACCATGGATACTCAGCAGAGATTTCATGCCAGATTTGCCTTGACCTGTTAACTGACACTTTTAGGGAAAGACTGTCTGACTTCCATTTGTCCTGGTTGTGTCCCTAGAATGACACATTTTCAGGGTCTTCTCTACATTTTCCCACATTGTTTACAAAGATTTCAAGAGAACTTGATCAAAGGCTTTACTGAACTCTAGACAGACTTTCATCAACCAGCCTAGACATCCTATTACAAAACAAAAAGTGTCACTCTGGCCTGCCTTGATCTTCGAGTGGGTAGAAAAGTTCATGGCAGTATTTTCAAACTTGAGCATACATCAGAACCACCTGGGAGATGGCTGCTGGGCTTTGCCTGAAGATGTTCAGATTCAGTAAGTCTGGGGCCTGCCTGTAACACTTGCCTTTCTAGTACTTACTATAGTAAGTTCTCTGTGGTTCCAAGGACCACACTTTGATAACCACTGCCATGTGGGAATAAGAGTAAATGCTTTGGAGTCAGGTAGAACTTAACCTGTTTGAGCTTTAATTTCTTTGAAATGGGGATAATAAACCTACTTCATAGAGCAGCTGTAGACTAAAAAGACAATGCATTAAAAAAAAACACTCAACGTGGTGTCTAAAACATAAGTGATCAATAAATATTGATTCTTGGGCTGGGATGTAGCTCAGTGGCAAAGCATCTGCCTTGCATTCGCAAAGCCCTGAGTTCAAGCCCCAGTTCCAAAAAAGACAAAAAAAAAAAAAAAAAAAAAGAACCCCACCATTAAATATT
Source organism: Xerus rutilus (assembly GCA_028644305.1). Classification (NCBI taxonomy): domain Eukaryota; kingdom Metazoa; phylum Chordata; class Mammalia; order Rodentia; family Sciuridae; genus Xerus; species Xerus rutilus. Next base: position 31,931,516 of record CM053402.1, on the reverse strand, counting down.
GATTCTTGGGGCTGGGACTGTGGCTCAGTGGTAGAGAGCTTGCCTTGCATGCGTGAGGCACTGGGTTCAATCCTCAGTGCCACATAAAAATAAATAAAATAAAAATAGTGTGTCCATCTACAACTAAAAAAAAATGAAACATAAATAAACAAATAAATAAATAAATAAAATATTGATTCTTTTCCCATGGCATTGTACATGCTGGGCAAATGCTTTACCACTGGGCTACACACCAGCCCTAAATATTGGTTCTTATATTAATATGTCTACAAATTTGTGCTCACTGCTCTTCTAAACTGTTCACAGACCATTGCAGTTAGAATAATCCATTTATTCATTGGTAAAGAAGCTTGGTTAGCTACTGGCCTCAGATTTCCTTGAGCTGACTTGGGTAATGGATAGGTTTCCAAACTGATTACCTGAAGAAAATAGATTGACTATGAAAGAATGGACAGAAGAGAGTAAATTCTTCAAGGCAAGGAGAGAAGACTGACTAGACCAGGAGACCCATCTGCCCGGTGCCGCCCCTTTGCCTCCTAGCTATGATGCTATCAAAATTATAATGTCCATAGTCCATTCCTAGATATCTTTTCTTTAAAAGTTATTTATTTATTTATTTATTTATTTATTTATTTATTTATTTATCTATTTATTTATACTTTGGTACCAGGGATTGAACTCAGGTGCACTCAACCCCTGAGCCACATCCCCAGCCCTATTTTGTGTTTTATGTAGAGACAGGGTCTCACTGAGTTGCTTAGCGCCTCGCCGTTGCTGAGGCTGGCTTTGAACTCTCAGCCTCCCAAAGTGCTGGGATTACAGGCATGTGCCACCGTGCCTGGCTTATTCTTTTTTATGCAGTGCTGAGAATCAAACCCAGTGCCTCACATGTGCTAGGCAAGCGCTCTACCACTGAGCTACAGCCCCAGATATCTTTTTGGCCTCCACCCCCACATGAATGGAGTTACTAAGACATCCCTCACCCACAAGCCAGCTTCACCTTGAGACCCCTCATTCCTCCAGCTCTAAGGTGTCAGGCTTCCTCCCTTGCTCTTGAGAAATATTTTCAAAACTGAATGTAGCCTCAGTTTCTCTTCTCAAGATCATTTTAGGGCTGGGATTGTAGCTCAATGGTAGAGCACTTGCCTCACATGCATGAGGCACTGGGTTCAATCCTCAGTACCACATTAAAAAAAAAGCAAATAAAATAAAGATATTGTGTCCATCTACAACTAAACAAAATTTTTTAAAAAAAGATCATTTTAGATCCTGCCTGGCACCCCAGAACTTCTGTTTCAGTGGCTGCCCCAGGGTGAGGCTCTGAGAGATCTCTTTACCCCTTGCATCCTTCTTCTCAACCCTCCTGGGCTCTGCAAGGAGAAAGACATACAAAACTTCCAATAACTTTAGGGGGACACACCCATACTAGAACACACTTCCTTCAACACTGCTGCGGTAAAATGTGTTGGTGGTTCTGCCACTGACTTGCTTATTTCTTGGCTACTCTATTAGACAGATGTCCTTAAAAGAGGAGGACCCAAAGAAGCACGCACAGGGACGGCCATGGGGAAACTGAGGCAGAGATGTGAGTCATGCTGCCACGAACCAAAGAACTCCTGGAGGCACCAGAAGCTGGACAGCAGAAGTAACGATTCTCCCCCAAATTCTTCAGAGAGAACGTGGCTGTACTGGTATGCTCTTTCCAAATCTGCAGAACTGTAAGAATATGTTTCTGTTGTTTTAAGCCACCAAGTTTGTGATAATTTGTCACTGTACATGCCTAGGAAACGAATACATGTTTCTTTCTGTTTGTCCAGAGGCCAGCCCAGGCTCACTGTCCCTGGAAAATCTGTCCATAGTCCTACATTTCTTTCTTCTTGCAGTGGAAATTCCCACTCACAGGGAAATTTACCTTGGTGTTAAGTGGAAAAAAATATGATAATTTAGTTAAAAAGTTCTTCCCTCAGAGCCACTAAACACCTTTCCCTCACACACCTGCATTCAAAATGAGGATGTCTTGGTGGAGCAGGGGTTGAGATTTTCAATACCCTCCTGGCCTCCCTGGCTGGGTGGGCCCCTCCACAGACAGTACCTCCGCCAGGGCTGACCACACTGCAGGGCCATGAGAGCCCTCTTTGTTCTGGCTTTCTAAGCCTGTGGTGCAAAGCAGGCATGTCATGGTTCTAATAAATGTTTATTGACCTAATGAATGAGGGAGGGTTTTTTTCCCTGATATCCACAATCTTGGTCACCTCCACTCCAGTGCTAGAAAATTCTGTGAGAAATGAAAACATGCCCAAACAAAGACTTATGCATAAATATTTATCAAGGTTTGATTTGCAATAGCTCAAACATGGAAACAAGCCACATGTCCATCTACAGGTCAATAAATACGCAAATTGTGGGACAGCATATTGACATAATGGACTACTGCTCAACAATAAGAACTGAGCTACCCAACACTGTGATGAATCTTTTTTTTTTTGGTACCAGGGATTGAACTCAGGGGCACTTGACCACTGAGCCACATCCCCAGCCCTATTTTGTGTTTTATGTAAAGACAGGGTCTCACTGAGTTGCTTAGCGCCTCGCCATTGCTGAGGCTGGCTTTGAACTCGCAATTCTCCTGCCTCAGCCTCCCAAAGTGCTGGGATTACAGGCGTGCGCCACTGCGCCCGACTTGCGAATAAATCTTAGAAGCATGACACTGAATGAAAGAAGGCAGGCATAAAAGAATACATACTGTATGGTTCTGTTTACATGTAATTCTAGAACATACAAATTAGTCTGTAGTGACAGGAAGAAGATCAGACGTTGCCTGGGGCTTTGGTGAGTGGGGACTGACTGCAGAGGGACAGCAGGGAACTCTTCATGGTGATGAAAACATCTTGACTGTGGTCATGGTTACACCAGTGTATACTTTCATCAGAAATCATCAATTGACAATTAAAATGGATATAGTTAATTGTATGTAAAGTTGATCCAAAAGAGGAAAATTTTTGTAAAACTGTGGACCCTAAATGTACCACTCTGGTGGAAGACGTTGATGTTGGAGGAGGCTGTGGATATGTCTATATCTTTCAATTTTACTGCCAAACTAAAACTGCTCTTTAAAAAAAGTCTTTTTTTAAAAAAAATGATATGCATTTTTCATACTGAAAAGTCTGTTTGACAACTTATTCTGTGAACAATCATGTATTGACTAGTACATGTTGTACAGGCATCTGGTTGCTACTGGGGTAGCAGGGGACAAATTAGGTATGCCCTCAGGTGACCAGACTGTAGTAGAGATTGCCAAGTTCTCAGAGAAAGAAGGAAGCTGGGATATAAAAAAGGATATGCCAGTGGGCTGGGTTGTAGCTCAGTGGTAGAGCGCTTGCCCAGCATGCGTGAGGCGCTGGGTTCGATTCTCAGCACCGCATATAAATGAAAGAGTAAGAAATAAATATCCATCAACAACTAAAAAAATATTTTAAAAAAAAAGGATATGCCAAGGGCAAAGAATACGAATTTGCCTCCTCAGTGTTTCCAAACTTGCCCAAGGATTGCTTGTTAAGAGGATTTAAAACATGTGGGCTCCCTCCCTGACCTATTGAGTCAGAAAGTGCTTGGCTGGATCTCCATCTCCAAGTTAGGTGAGAATCGCTGTCCACAGCCAAATCGAGGACTCAGAACTAGAAGGGGGTGTGCAGGGTCATCCATCCACCCACCTGCATCTGGCCAATAAGGTCCACCATCTCCTCCTTTCTCTCCATGACTCCAGCCTCACACCCTGGCTTCCAGGGGAAGTTGCCCAGTCTAGTTAAATCTCTCCTTCAGGAGAAGCTCTTGATCTTGAGTCCATCCTGAGAGAAACAGAAAACAGCTCTCCCTCCTCCCGTCCCAACATCCCTCGGGAATGTAAGGATTTATTAAGCAGTTTTGCAATCTGGATGCACGAGAACCCTTTGAGTCGACTGTTGCTGCTCCTCTGGCCTGAGGACTCAGCGCTTACATAGAAAACCTAGTGAACACACACTCGTGCTAAGAATGGTAGGCATGAGGGTGGGTGGGGGAAATTCGGTCTTCTGCTCCCTGGAGACCCTGAGAGAGGTGGTCACAGTGGCACTAGCTAATCTGCAGCAGCCATTTTGTTCCCATGGGCAAAGCCTCGGTACCTGGAAGATGTGCATTGCTGCGTCTCAGCCAGAGATCACCTGGCAGCTGGATCTCTTCCTAAGGCTGGCTGGGCACACTCCCAGGACGCCAGACTTTGGCAGAGGGCAAGAATTCAGGCCTTTGCTGCTCTTCTGCTTGGAAGAGGACATGTGTCCTCTCAGTATGAGCCATGGGATCTTCTCTTAAAATCACAGATTAGAACATCGTGTCCAATAAAGAACTTGTGAACTGATCAGAGTGAAAAGTCTTTTAAAGGTACAATCAACCCTTGTATCCATGGTTTCTTATCTTTGGGTTCAACCAATGGGGAATTGAAAAGATTTGGAAAAAAAAAATTTTGGCATCTGTAGTGAATATGTGCACTTTCCCCTTCATCATTATTCCCTAAACAAAACAACGTAGCAATTCACATCACATTCACATTGAAATCGGTATTATAAGTAATTTAGAGTGAGTTAAAGTATATGGAAAAGTATGTATAGGTTATATGCAAATACTATGCTACTTTGTTTGAGGGACTTAAGCATCTGTAGATTTTGGTATCCTTAGGAGGCTTGGAACCAATCCCTGGTAGATGCCAAGGGACAACTGAATACAAGTCAAATCACAGAACATATTGAATACATTGTATTTCTGGAAAAGAATGTAATTAAGGCAGAAAATGTCCAGGAAAATCTAGGTCAGTGGTTCTAAAGAGGTGATTTTGGTCCCTAAAGGATGTTTGGCAATGTTTGGAGACATTTTTGGTTTTCACATCCTGAGACCAGGGCTGCTCTTGGTGTCATAGGGTCCAGGGATGCTGGTGAACATCCTACAATGCACAGGATGGCCCCTCAACCGTGGTATTGTCACACACCAAACACAATAGTGTTGCTATGGTTTAGATGTGGTGTCCCCCTGCCAAGCTCACGTGTGAGACAATGCAAGATGGTTCAGAGGAGAAATTATTGGGTTTTGAGTGTCTTAACCCAATCAGCGATTAATCTCTTGATAGGGATTAACAGTGGTCACTGAAGTGGTAGGGTGTGAGTGGAGAAAGTGGGATTGGGGACATGGCTTTGGGGTATATATTTGTGTCTGGCAAGTGCAGACCCCTCTCTCTCTCTGCTCTCTGATCGTCATGTGAGCTGCTTCCCTCTGCCATACTCTTCTGCCATGATGTTCAGCCTCACCTGCAGCCCCCGGGGAATGGAGCTGATTGTATATCCTACTGTAACCGTGAGCCCTCAAATAAATTTTTCCTCCCCTACAATTGTTCTGGTTGGTTCTTTAAGTTACAGCAGTGAAAAAGCTGACTAAAACAAGTTTGAGAAACTCTGCTCCTAGCTCTCTGGGGCCTGTGGACCCTAGGTGTCAGTCCTGGCCTGGGTTTTTCCTCAGACCTGCTTTGGTCCTGGCCTTGACATTATTGTCAGAAGGAAGAGGCCTGGATCTCCTCTATGGCTTCCTTCTTTGTTGGCAGATGCAAAGACACAATCACCTTTGAAGAGGTGCCCCAGGTACCAACAAGCCCAGCAAGAGGCAGGCTTGAGTAAGCATCTCCCACAGAAGCGTTGCAGGCTGAGATCAGAGGCAGCCAGGGAGGGTGTAGGAAAGAGCATTGGATTTAGAGAGAGAGTCTGACAGGGCTTTCAACTTGGTCCTTTAGCTTCTGTGCCTCAGTTTCCCCCTCACATTGGGCACAGGTTTCTTGTCCCTGTCACAGGGTTGTTGTGAGGGCTGGGAGAGATGAAGGTTGTGATGGACGTGGCGGGCAGGAAGCACAAAGACCAGGCCGCAGCAGCCCATAGAGCACCCATGGTGTGTGCTGAAGGGAGCGTCCCAGGCTGGCCAGCAGGGTGCAGGAAGGTGATTATGGACAGAGAGAATAGAGTGTAAACCTTGGTTATGGGACCAGAAAAAGGCTGGTATGATTAGAGTGCTGAGGAGGAGTGGCAGACAGCTTGGCGCTGGGCAGCAGGTGGAGCCTTACACTAAAGGATGCAGCCAGCTTTCTTTTCCTTTCCTCTCTTTTTCTTTTTCCTCCCCTCCCCTCCCCTCCCTCTACCCTATCCCTCCCTCCCTCCCTCCCTCCCTCCCTTCCTTCCTTCCTTCCTTCCTTCCTCCCTCCCTCCCTCACTCCCTTCCTTTCCTCCTTCCCTCCTTTTTTCCCCTCCCTCCCTCCTTTCTTTCCTTCCTCTCTCTCTCCTCTCTCTCTCTCTTTTTTTTTTTCTCCAGAATGCAGCTTTCCTTTGTGACCTCCAGACAGAGGGAGCAGGAGGCACCTGTGAGTCAGGATACGGGTACTGCAGAGGTGAGAGCAGGAAGAGGGGCTGGGGCAGGTGGACTCCATGTGTCTGGCCACAAGCAGGTTGGTCAACAGCGTGGCCCTGTGAAATGATGAGGACTGAAATTTGCAGCTGCTGTTTTGAAAGTATTGATCTTTTTAATTCCCCGTGAAATGGTTTTGCAACTTTCATATGTCTTCAAGTACTTCTGTTCATATTTCCAAGGTATTTTAGATCTACTTTTAAACTTTCAGTTCTTTTGTAGCTGATTACTTCTTCTCTGTATTGTATAAATTAGCAAAAATTTGGAATAACCAAAATGTCCAACAATAAAGCAGTTATTGGAACAAATAAAACATCTAACAACAAAGATTTGTGGGAACAAACGTGATACACACACATACACATTTTTAGGACTACAGGAACTTGGAACTTTTCTAATCTATTTTAATCCATGATCTTTGGCTATGGTTTTCATGCTTCTATGTGTGTGTGATTTTTTTTAAGAGGAAGTATTAGAGTATCGTGGTCACATTTGCTCAAAAATTAGAAGGAGACCCCCATTTACTAGCAGTGTTACCCTTGGGTTGTTATTCAACTTCTCTCAACTTCAGTTTTCCACCTGTAAAAAGTGAATAATAATAATGTTATATCAAAGGGACACAGGAACCAGCTGAAAGAGCTCTTAGTAGCCAAAGCTGGAACAATCTGAACAACAAATAAGTAACATAGTTTTGGATTGTAACTCAACATATGTGATAAATATGGGCAAGGGTATGTCGATCTAAATGATCGAGCATGAGCATCACTTAGTGGGGATGATATACAAATCTGTGAAGAATCCCAAATATTTATGCAGACACCACGTTCAGGAAACAAAGGATGACTTAGCATAGTGATTTCCTTCCAACTCCTCCAGTATTTTTTTTTTAAATATTTTTTAGTTCTCAATGGACCTTTGTTTTATTTATATGTGGTGCTGAGAATCGAACCCAGTGCCTCACACATGCTAGGCAAGCGCTCTACCACTGAGCCACAACCCCAGCCCAACTCCCCCAGTATTGAGTGGCTGGGACGAATAGCCTTCCAGTGGACACCTGGCAAATACTACCCCAGGTGAGGAAGGTTAACATGGTACCTTTGGTGTGATATGATGACAACAGACACTTCACTTCTGGGGCCTTCCTCCCCCAAACCAACCCCAAGAGAAGGATGTTCTACAAAATACTTGACCAACCACTCCATAAAACCATCAAGGTCATCAAAAACAAAGAAAGTCTGCGAAACTGTCACAGGCAAGAGGAGCTCCAGGGGACAGGATGACATGATGTAATATCTTGGAGTGGGATCCTGGGAGAAGGATAAAAAAAAAAGGTATTGGGTAGAATAGGAAATTTGCAAAAAGTATGAACTTGATTGTGATGAACACAAGAGTTAACCAAAGCAGAAACTGTGGGAAGTATGTGGGAAGTCTACGTGTATCTCACTGGGTGAGATATATGTGAAGTCTATCTTTGCAACTTTTCTATTAATCTATTCTAAAGTTAAAAGTTTATTCTATTTTGTTTTCAGCATCTAAGTCTTATTGATTGCAGGGTAAGATCTGGAGTTAGTTTCTGCAGCCATGTCTGGCCCCAGTGGCCCCTAAAGCACTCTAATTTCCAGTCTTTGGAGCAAACACAATTTGGTGAGGCTGTGTGGGGATCCCAGGCCTTGCTGAAATTTGGGATTAGAGGTGTGCGCCACCACACCTGGCAACTGCTCAAATTTCTCTGCCCTTGCAAGGACCAGAAGAAAGAACTGGGCCACATTTCTCAGGAGAGTCCAGGGCCAGCTGGTTGAAGATGAGGGTCTTGCCTGGTCCTGAGGATGTGGCTGAGGGTCCAGCTGCTGGTAAGTCACTGTGCATGGCTCCTCCTGCTCAGTCAGGTCTGGAGGGAGTAAAAGTTTGCATTCGGCAAAGAAATTTTTATCAGGCTTTCCACATGCTGGCATATAGTAAGTGATTAGTGTTAGCTACTATTTGTCATTATTGTTACTATTCCATTTTTCTTATTAAAACAGCAATACATACTCATTATATTTACAAGTAGGTCAAAGAAAAAGAAGCAAAGAAGGACAAAGTACAACACCCACAAGCCTGCCCTCTATGAAACAGCTACCAGTTACGCCTTGCTATAGAACCCTGCGGAAGTAAAATTGACCTTTTAGAATAAAATTTATATCACACCCACACAGTTTGGTAAGTTTCCATAATTTACTTAAGTAAACCATAAATTATTTGACTTTCAGGTTGTTCCAACTCTTTGCTCTTATAAGGAGCAACAGCACAAGTAATGAATTCAACATTAAAGAAAAAACCTGAGAAATTATAAAAACTGGACACAAATGCTTAAACATATATAAGGCAGCCGGGCGTGGTGGCGCAAGCCTGTAATCCCAGCACTTTTGGAGGCTGAGGCAGGAGAATTGCGAGTTCAAAGCCAGCCTCAGCAATGGCGAGGCGCTAAGCAACTCAGTGAGACCCTGTCTCTACATAAAACACAAAATAAGGCTGGGGATGTGGCTCAGTGGTTGAGTGCCCCTGAGTTCAATCCTCAGTACCAAAAAAAAAAAAAAAAAAAAAGGGCTGGGGATGTAGTTCAGTGGTCGAGTGCCCCTGAGTTCAATTCTCAGTACCAAAAAATAAAAGATAAAATAAAATAAACATATATAAGACGTGCTAAGTGGTTTATAAAAATGACAGTTGCCAGGCATGGTGGCGCACGCCTCAAATCCCAGCAGCATGTCTAATCCCAGAGACAGGAGTATCGCAAGTTCAAAGCCAGCCTCAGCAACAGCAGCAAGGTACTAAGCAACTCAGTGAGACCTTGTCTCTAAATAAAATACAAAATAGGGCAGGGGATGTGGCTCAGTGGTGGAGTGTCCCTGAGTTCAAGCCCTGGTACCAAAAACAAAACAAACAAAAAAAACCTGTCATCTAAAAATTCAATGGCTGACTTTTTTTCTGGATTATTTTGTTTCATAATTTGGTTTGTTTTGGTACTGGAGATTGAACCCAGAGATATTCTACCATGAAGATATATCTTCAGCCTTTTTTTTTAAAAATTTTTTATTTGAGATAGTATCTTACTAAATTGCTGAGGCTGGCCTTGAACTTGTGATCACAAGTTCCTGCTTTGGCCTCCCCAGTCACTATGATTACAGGCATGTAATTCCATTTGCTCAATGGAATGAGTGTAGGATTTTTTTCCCCTACCAGTACATTCTTTTTTTTTTAAGTTGTTGATTGACCTTTATTTATTCATTTATTTATATGTGGTGCTGAGGATCGAACCCAGTGCCTCCCATATGCGAGGCAATCGCTCTACCACTGAGCCACAATTACAGCCCTACCAGTACATTCTTTTAAAATGAATTAATTTATTTTACTAATTAATTTACTTCTGTGGTGCTGAGGATCAAACCCACAGGGCCTTGCACATGCTAGGCAAGTGCTCTACCACTGAGCTATAGCCCAGCTATATTTGTTTATTTTTAGAATGTCATTCTATCCTTTTTTATTCCTAGGTATTTTACCATTCTACCTTTTAAAATTGTATATATTGATACAATTTTAGGTGTGTGTATAGATACATTGTGAAATAATTCCAATAAAATTAATAAACTTATCCATCACCTTACATGGTTATTGTGCATGTGCATTGAAAACACTAATAATCTACCTTAGCATATTTCAAGTATATACAGTAGTGTTCCCAAAGTCACCACATGATACACTAGATCTCCAGAACTTACTCATCTTGCATAACAGAATTTTTGTACCCCTTGACCAACATCTCCCCTCCAGGTCCTAGTAACCACCTCCTCTCTGTGAGTTTGGCTATTTTAGATTCCCCTTTTAAGTAAGATCATGTAGTGTTTTATCTATCTGTGCTTTGCTAATGTCGCTTAGCATAATGTCCTCCATGTCTATCTACCTTCTTGTCAATGACAGGATGTTCTTTTAAGGCTAGATGACATTTCATTGTGTGGCTCCATGAATACACACACACACACACACACAAATCACACTTTTCTTATCCGCTTGTCTGTTGATAGATATTTAAGTTGTTTCCATATCTTTGCTTTTGTGACTAATGCTGCAGTAAACATAGGAACACAGGTGTTTTAGTCTGTGCTCCTATAACAAATTCCTGAGACTGAGTAGTTTATAGAGAATTGAAGTTCATTTTCTCATAGTCCTAGAAGCTGGGAAGTCTAAGATCAGGGTGTCAGAAGGTTTGATGTCTGGTGAAGGCCCATTCCTTATAGATGGCACCATCTGGGTACCTTCACATGGTAGAAGGGACAGAAGGACCTACCCTTTTATAGAGGACTAATCCATACATGAGAGCAGAACCCTCATAGATTTCGATTCCTTTAGATAAATACCCTGAAGTAGGATTGATGGGTTATATAGTAGTTCTATTTTTATTTTCTTATTTTTGAGCAACCTCCATATTGCTTTTCATTATGGCTTTGTCAATTTTCATTCCCACAGTATTCCTTTTTCTCCACACCCTCACCAACATTTATTTAAAAAAAAAAAAATAGCCATCCTAAAAGCTGTGAGGTGAAACCCTATTGGGGTTTTGATTAGCATCTCTTTGATAATTATTGATGTTGAGCACCTTGCTATGTATCTGTTGGCCATTTGTATAAATTTTTTTGAAGAATGTCTGTTCCAATCCTTTGCCTGTTTTAAAAACCAGGTTGTTAGATTTCTTTGCTATTCAGTTGTATGTGTTCGTGGCATCTTTTGGGTATTAGCCCCTTTTCAGATATATGGTTTGCAAATTTTTTCTCTCCTTCCGTAGGTTGCCTTCCTTTTCATTTTGTTGATTATTTCTTCTCCTGTGCAGAAGCTATTTAGTTTGATGCAGTCGCACTGTTTATTTTTGCTTTTGTTCCCTGTGTTTTTGGTGTCATATTAAAAAAAATATGTCAATACCAATGGTAAAATTTTTTTCTCTGTTTTCTTGTAGGATTTTTATGGCTTCAAGTCTTATGTTCAAGTCTTTTTTTCCACTTTGAGTTAGTTTTTGCATATGGTGTAAGATGAGGGTCCAATTTCATTCTTTTGCATGTGAATATCAGTTTCCTCTGTAGGTTTTCTTTAGCCTCTCTGTTGAAGTCTCCAGTTTCTGAATGAGCCTAAAACAAAGCTCCACAGGACAGGCCCTCTGAGCAGGTGAGGACTCCAGAGGTCTGCAGGGATGTGCTGGTATGTTTTAGTCAATGCCTACTTATGAGAGGGAAGATGGTACCAGAGGCCAGCATCATAATGAAAGATCCAAAGCTCTTTCCAGAAGCCCAGAGAAATCAAGAGTATGAGCCTTTATGATTGGTGGTCTCTCCTAATTTATGGTATCAAGCTCATTCTATTCTCCAACAGTCTGGGAAGAAGATTAATAACTCTTCACCCACTTAGTCTGCTCTTCTTAATATTCTCAGTGACTGCTAATTGTCCCCCACCCCCTAATGTACATTTTCCTCCTGGACATCCTTGCCAATATTTTATCCTGTTGACCTCTTGCTTGCCCTTGAAAGGTTATCTTTTTAAAAAAAATATTGTTTTTAGTTGTAGATGGACACGATACTTTTATGTATTTATTTTTATTTGGTGCTGAGGATCGAACCCAGTGCTTCATACATGCAAGGCGAGCACTCTACCACTGAGCCACAACCCCAGCCCTTGAAAGGTTATCATTTGTCTGCCACATTCTCTCTTGGTCAATCTTGTGTGTGTGTGTGTGTGCGCGCATTTGAGGGTACTGTGAATTGAAGCCAGGGGTGATTTACCACTGAGCTACATCCCCAGCCCTTTTATGTTTTGTTTTGAGACAGCGTCTCACTAAATTGCCATCCTCCTGCCTTAGCCTCCTGAGTCACTGGGATTACAGCCATGCACTACCACACCTGGCTCTTGGTTAGTCTTTTAACTGATTCTTCTTGGGTCACTTTTCTGATTTCCTTTCTTCCAAGATCTATTTTCAGTGTCCTTTTTCTCTTTCTATGAATTCTCCCTTAGTGACCTCATTAACAGTATGAACCCCTACCAAGTACTTATATGTCCTGAATTGAGATTCCCAGCCCCTGTGTTTCCAATTTTAGTCTCATTATGACTAAAACTGATCTCTGCTCACATACACTGCCTCTTCTCTCAATGTCGTCATGACCAGAAAGGGCTCTAGTATCAAATCTGCAGGAATGTCCTTGGTTGGCTTCAGAAGATAGGGCATTTTTGGAAGGACAGGGCAACTCATTGACTTGAAGGCTCAGATTTAATGGAGGCCAGAGGAGCTCTGAGGAGCTGAGCAGCAGAAGCAGGTGAATGGAAGGTTACCTACTATGTAGTGCTTGTTGAATTAAAAACAAACCGTATAGGTAATGTCACTTCATTCTTTCCACCATTGTGCTCAAAATTAGAATTCTAGGAAAAGAGTGTTTGAATGGGTTAATTAGGGTCACATGGTCTTGGTTGAGAGTTGGCTGAATCCTGTACTGATTGTCTCAACAAACTGGACCCTATTGGATGATTCTTTCCCCTAAAATTCCTGGCCCATCTCAAATCTCACCATCCTTCTCTTTGTCCAAATATGGGAACTACAGAGAGAAAGTTCAGTACCCTTTGCTGGCACACAGTGGCACATGCCTGTAATCCTAGCAACTCATGAGGCTAAGACAGGACGATTACAAGTTGGAAATCAGCCTCAGCAATTTAGTATGGCCCTGTCTCAAAATAATAAATGAATAAATGAATGGATGAATGAATGAATGAATAAATAAATAAATAGGCCTGGGGATATAGCTCAATGGTAAAGTCCTCCTGGGCTAGATCCCCAGTACCAAAAAAAAAAAAAAAAGGACTCATCTCATCTCTCATAGAACCTTCCTCAATAAGCCAGGATAAGTCTGACAATTTCTCTTTTCTACTTGCATCACACTTAGTATGGACTTAGATTGCAGACCTGAGTCTAAGTTGTTACTCCATCTGTTCGGAAGTCTGTCTCCTTCACAAGATTGGGAACTCCCCTAAGTAGGGCCTAATTTTCATCAGCTTCACTCTTCTAGTGCTTAGTACTATGCCTAGCATGTAGTGTTTGGTGATTATTAAATGAATTATATAGATAAGGAAACCAAAGCTCAAAGAAGTTAAGCTACACCAATTAAGAACAAGTAACTTCCAGTATGGAAATGGATTTGGAAAGACTTGTAATAAATCAGATTGTACTTGTAATAATCAAGGCAGTTGCTTAAAGACTGGGGGTAGAGGGTAGAAACCAGCTCTTCCTTTGCTCTTTGGGAAAATAAGGCTCAATCAGCTCAAACTCAAATGGTCAGGAGGGATTTAAGATAAATAAAAGGAAAATATAGGCATGCCTATAATCCCAGCTACTTGAGAGGCAGAGCAGGAAGAGTGCAAGTTCAAGGCCAGAGTGTGCAATTTGGTGAGAATTTGTCTCAAAAGGAGGAGGGAGGTGCTGGGGCTGTAGCTCAGTGGTAGAGCGCTTACCTAGCATGCGTGAGGTGGGTTCGATCCTCAGCACTACATATAAATAATAAATGAATGGAATGAAGATCCATCAACAACTAAAAAAAATTTAAAAATAAAAATAAAAAGGAGGGGGTGGTAGCTAAGGATGTGGCCCGGTGGTAGAGGGCTGGCCTAGTGTATGTGAGGCCCTGTGTTTGATTCCCAGTACAGCAAAATAAGAGGAAGATCTTTTTGTTTCTGAGTTTGGTAGACAAAACTGTGAGCTGACACATGCTTGTGGATTTGGCCTATGGAGGCTTTAAAATATAAGATGGACTTGAACAGCATGGCTATATGGAAGGTTAAGGCAGGATGATTGCCCAGTTCAAGGCCAGCCTCAACAACTTAGCAAGAACCTGCCTCAAAATAAAAAATAAAAAGGGCTGGGGGAAAAGAAGTAAAAGCAGACGGAAATGACTGAAATAGAGTGCTTGTTACATATTAGTATTGTCTTAATTTATGGAAGGGCATTTCTATCTTCATTTTTTGGTACCAGGTATTGAACCTAGGGGCACTCAACCACTGAGTCACATCCCCAGCCCTTTTTATTTTGAGACAGGGTCCTGCCAAGTTGCTGAGGCGACCTTAAACTTGTGATCCTCCTACCTCAGTCTCTGGAGCTACTGGGATTACAGGAACAAGCATTTTTACTTTTAGCAGAGTGGCTTAATTCTTCAATGATTCAAAGATCAG
>CM053402.1:31893203-31910353 GCA_028644305.1 Xerus rutilus | reverse complement strand
CGCATCCCCAGCCCTATTTTGTGTTTTATGTAGAGAGAGGGTCTCACTGAGTTGCTTAGCACCTCGCCCTTGCTGAGGCTGGCTTTGAACTCGCGATTCTCCTGTCTCAGCCTCCCTAAGTGCTGGGATTATAGGCTTGCACCACCGCGCCCGGCTAATTAATTACTTTTAATTATTTTTTGTGGTACTGAGAATTGAACTCGGGGCACTTTAACACTGAGTTACATTCCCCGGCCCTTTTTATTTTTTATTTTGATACAGTGCCTCACTAAGTTGCCCAGGTTGACCTCGAATTTGCAGTTCTCCTGTCTCAGCATCCTGAGTCAGTAGGATTATAGAGTGTGCCACTATGGTCAACAACCGAGGGTTTTTGTTTGTTTGCTTGCTTGTTTGTTTTTAAATTATAATTGCTTTTCACTCTAGTGCTCAGACAGTCATCTTCAACCAAATGTATGTTCTGGGTAGCCACCTTACTGTGCTGACTGGGCTTCTCCAGCTTATCCTGTAGCTTCTGCTTCCTCTAGGAGTTATTTAGGTGATTAATGAATGAGCTTGCAGGTCATTTGTTAGTGAATTTGCAAGTAGCACTGGTTAGCCAATCAGTTGGCTAACTAATAAAATTGGTTAATTGGCTTTTCCTCTTGTTTATGTGTCTGGCACATAGTAAGTACTTGATAAGTATTTCTTCGGATGAATAAATTCATAGAATAGAGATAAAATGGAGTTAATACGTTGTCAAATGAGATAGAAGTTGGAAAACCATTTTGTAAATGGTAAAACCCTGTACAGATATAAAAACTAAAATTTACACAAGAAGCTACTTTCAAATTTTAGGGCCAGGAAAGTTTGTTCTTCCATCCTTCACCAAAGAATTACTGCTTCCACATTTCCAAAATGGAGAAATGCCATTTTCCCTGATGCTGGTAGGCTAGATTTGCTCTCAATTTTAGCAACATTGTCAGCACTTAGTGATAGTATGTAGGCTTTTTTCTTTGCCTTGAACCTAATTGTTTGTTAGTAGTACTGCGGATTGAACCCAGGGGCATTCTACCAGTGAGCCACATCCCCAGTCCTTTTTTATTTTTTATTTTGAGTCAGAGTCTCGCTAAGTTGCTTAGGACCCTGCTAAGTTGCTGAGGCTGGCCTCAAACTTGCAATTCTCCTGCCTTAGCCTCCTGAGCTGCTGGGATTATAGGTGTACTCCACCTGGCAGTCTATTTGTATTTTTTGTATAGTAAATACATACATGTAGTTGTTTATTATCAAGTCTTGTATACTGTACATAATCTTATGTACTATACTTTTATACACATGGCAGCAGAGTAGGTTTGTTACATCAGCATCACCACAAACGTGTATTTGTATTTTTACTAGATTATTTTGATTATAAATCATGTCAAACCAGTTTATTCTTTTTCTGTTTTCTTTTTTCTTGGAGAGGGATAGAAATAAATTTTAAAAATACTTGGGATGCTTAATGCCTTTGTTAACCACCTGTCACATGCCAGGGCACTTACATGCATTCATTTTGTCAATCCTCACAATAAGTGAATAAGTTGGTGTGATTATCTCCATTTGATGTGGGTATTAAAGGACTTGCTTAAGGTCATACAAGTGCTAAATGGTGATGCAGGATTCAAAGCTGGTTTCAAAAACCAAAGTCAAGCTGGGTGCAGGGTCACAGGCCCATAATCCCACAATCACAATATGGGAGTGAGGCAGGAGGATGGCAAGTTCAAGGCCAGCCTCAGCAAATTAATGAGAATATATCTCAAAATTAAAAAAAGAAGGGGCTGGAGATGGAGCTCAGTGGAAAAGCACACCTGGATTCAATCCCTAGTACAACAATAACAAAAAATAAAAAATAAAAATAAAACAAACTATCAAAAACTAAGGTCAGCCTGACATTAAACCTGAGGACATTCCCTTAAATCAACCTAAATCAGTATAATAAATGCTCGGTATGTTATTTTTTTAGCTAGTTGGGGTGGTGTGTGGGGATGGGGGAAGAGCAGGTTTTATAATTTGAACTCCTAGAAACTGTTTTTTTTTCTTTTTTAAAATTTTTTATGTTATTTATTTATTCTAATTAGGTTTACATGACAGCAAAATGCATTTTAATTCATTGTACACAAATGAAGCACAACTTTTCACTTCTCTGGTTGTATGCAATATAGAGTCACACCATCTGTGCAGTCACACATGAACCTAGGGCATTGTCCATCGCATTCCACCATCTTTCCTGTCTCCATGTTCCATCTCCTCCCTTTCCTCCTCTTTGACCAAAGTTTCCTGGAAACAGGTTTGAAGGACAAAAAAGAAGTCTTTTACTTTTTTTCTACATGCTATCAGCAAATACTATACTTCATTAGTCATTTGTAAGCTACTCTATTACTTTATGCACCATTAAGGAGAAAAAACACTGCTATGGTGCTATGACACACCATTGATTATAAGTTGCACCTCAATTTCAGAGATGTTAAAATATGTCTTAGAACTAACTAAATAAGGTATTCCATTCTTGTAATGGGGAGTGCGTGTATGTCACCTGTCTTTCTCTGTTTCTCACTTGCTGGCTGGGTTGCTGCTTCCTTTTCACTGCCAAAACCTGGCCTGTCCCTTTTGTATCTCATTTCTCCATGTCATCATGAACCAGTCAATGTTGATTTAGACTGTCTCTTGTGAGTCTCTAGAAAGACTTGCACTCATTGAAAATCCCAGTCTAGTTTTTCCTTTACTCCATTATGAACTTCCTCCAATGACTGTCAAATTATTTCCAGAGTCTGGCCTAACTCTAGTCTTCCCATATTACCTGGTGATTCACTGCTCTCCCGGTTCACCATTTCACACAGTAGTTGCTTGGTTAGGCTGTCCACTATTTATTTGCAAGGAACTTCCCTACAGGCTGTTGGAGAGAGCATTGGAGGGGGCTTGGGAGCAGAAGCTGAGGCTTGTTATACAGTTCTTTCTGACACAGGAAACATGACTCCCCAGGCATCTTCTGAAACACCAGGGCCTTCCCTTTCTCCACTGCAGAAGGAGGCAGGATTGGGAGAGAATTAAACTTCTCCAACTCTTTTAGATCTTACTTCCCTTCTCTGGTCTAGGACTCCAAGAGAGGAGTTGTAAGGGAAAGATAGGGTGGAGGAATTCTTGAGCCGTGGGCCCATTGTTGAGCTGACAGGCTCCTGACAGCAGCAGCTGGCTTTTCTGAATTGGTGTTTTGCTTCCTCCTTTGAGTGCAGGGAGGTGAAGGAAGTATTGATGCTGGCTTTCCATTTTCTAGTCTTAGAAAAGGGACAGATCCATCTAGGAAAGGAATTTCCCCATGCTGTTCCCTTCGATCTAATTCTGGGGTTAGAATCTGGAAAGGAACAGTGGCTGATTGCAGAGGTTGGGGACCCCAGTGGAGGGAGAGATGCAGCCCATGCTAAACACCAAGGGTCCAATCTAGGAATCCTTATTGACAGAGAAGTCTGGGGCCTTGGAGGATGGGTGGGCAGGTTTGTCCTTAACCAGGTATTATGGGCATGTGACAGGCTGTGAGGCTGGGGCATGGGCTGAGGTCCACATGAGTCTCTCTGCCTGTGGAACTTCAGGGGCCTGTGGGGAGGTACACAGAGAAATAGAGGTAAGTGGACCCAGAAAGGGGCAGGCTGGGTCGGGAGGTCTAGGCGGCTGAGTGGGCCTCACTTTCTGAGGCATAGAGACTGGGCCGATACCCACCAGAACGCTCCCCCATCTCAGCTTCCTACACTGGAGCAGCAGGCATTGGGCTTGGTCTTCAGCTCTGCAGCATCTAGCGGACCTGCTGGTGGAGTCCTGGCGCTCTGCGGCAGTTTCCCCAAAAGGCTTTGCCAAGCCTGGCACCCTCAAGCCCGGCCTGAGCTTCAACTCAGAGGCCAGCCCAGTACCTCTCTTGCGCCTCAGCTCCAGCCCCGGCCACCGGGCTCCTCCTTGCCCGAACACAGGGCCTGCCCTTACCAGTGACCTCCGCTGCCGACTCCAAGGCGCTCCAGACCGGCCCGGTGCTGGGAGTAGGAGGGCCGGGGGAGCAGAGTGCCCAGTGCCTGGAGCGTGCAGGTGGGAGGATTGGGGTGGGCATGGTGGGTAAAGGGCGCGTGGGGCTATAGAGCGCTTGTGCTCGCACGACCCTGGAAAATGGGCTTCCAAATAAGCTGCATGTACGATGGGGAGCCGGTCAGAGAGAGGGTGGGGGGTTCGTGGAAGTGGCTGCCTAGAAGTGGGCCCTGGCAGGAGCCAGGCCCAGCGGTAGAGCATCCCAATCTGCTGGCCCCGCGGCGCTGGGCGAGCGGCCCTAGTTGACAATCCTCGGGTGGGAGCCGGGAGGCACGACAGGGCCGCTCGCCCTCTCTTCCCGCCTCTCTAATCTAAACCATGCGGGGCTCCCAGCCCCTACCCGTTCCGAGGGGCCGAGGGCCGCGGGGAGGGCACCGGGCCGCTCGGTGGAGGAGTTGGAGGCCGGCTCCGGGATTGGGGTCCGAGAGGGCGGTGGAGCCAGAGGACCCCAGGCCCCCCTCCCCGGGGGGCGGCGGGTGCCGACTGATTGACAGCGGCGACGTCAGCGCAGGGGGTGGGGGTGCGTTCGGCCCCTGAGGGCGGGAGGGAGAGAGGGAGGAGGGAGCTAAGGCCCCAAAGTGCAGCTTCGGAGATCAAGGGCCCGTTGCACAGCCGGGATGTGACTGACCCCGAGGGTACAACTGGCAGCGCTACCCTGAACCAGAGCCCTGAGTTGGAGCCCGGGTTGTCCTGCGTTCCTCGGACCCGAGCCTGCAGTGGACCTCGGGCAGCAGGAGCCTCCGCATGCGGCAGCGCAGTTAGGGTGAGTGTCGTTTTTCAGCGGGATGGGGGTGAGCCGGACATGCGGGGCTGAGGATACCCACAGCCCAGGATTCGGCTACAGTGTCGAGGAGGATGAGCTGGGGCAAGTAACACAACCAGGGTAAGAACCTCGGGAAGGTCAAGACTGCACGGAGGGAGACGGTAGTGCCTCAGCCGGATATCCAGCGGTTGGGGCGCAAGCCCTCCTGTCCGAGTAACGGGACCAGTTGGGCTTAGGGACCCACGAGTATAGACACGATAGAGCTAGCATTGTAGGGAAAATGTTAAGCTGTGACAGGAGGAACGGTGGCCTTGATATTGGTTTTTGCAGAGAAAAAAGGCCAAGGAAGATAGCCCGGATACTGGCAGCAAAAATCGATGCAAAAATATGAGTGAACAGAACACTGGACTTCAGAGTCTTTCATACAACAGACTCATCAAAATTAAATCAAGGGACATTGTATATAAGTAATGATCGATGGTCAGAAATTATCAGAATGTGAGCAATTACCAAAGAAACAGGGCCAAGTAGGCATAACTGATAAAACACTTGAACTTTACAATAATAAAATAAGTCACTTTCAAAATCAAATGAAAATTGTAATCACAACATTAAAAGAATTAAAGACAAAATAACTCCAAATACAGGAACTATGTAAGAACTATTTTATTAAAATCAATTGCAAAAACATAAAAATAGTAATGTTATAACAAATTACTAAACTATAGGCAACTGTAGGAAACAAACTAGGCAAAAGGTGAAAAATGAAAAATACTATGAAGGGAAATACTATTAGTATTGATAGCATACTGTCATATACTATATCATAATGTATTGATTTATTAAATATTAACAAAAATCTTCAGAGCTACAGTAATATAAGTAAAGATGCAGTAATGAGAATTGCTGGAGTAATATGACAATTTATGACCAAGGTATTAATAGTTGCAACATTATAAATAATGGTTGAGTAATAAGAAGTATTCTACAGATGTGATGAAAAATAATCAGAGTATTGAGCTACAGCAATATTGCAAATTATGACAAAGTAACAAGAAGTAATGATGTGATGAAAAATAACTAGCGAATTAAGATCTGTAACATTACAAATAATGACAAAGTAACAAGATATTGTAATGAGGTGGTGAAGAATAATACCTGGAGCATTATGAACAAGCCTAACAAAACAAATTATGGTAAGATAGCAAGAAATATCATAAGGATGTGAAGAAAATTAATGTGGACATCAAGAACAATAATATTACAAGTTATGGCAAATAACCAATTATTGAGACAGTGACAAAATCTAAACAGAATAAAGAGCTAGAAACGGAAACATTTGAGGCTTACGGAGTAAAAGTAAAATAAGGATAGGTTATTACTGACCTAGTGGAATATTGAATCTACCCAGATATTGGCAACAGTGCTACTAATCTGCTAGGGGCTCTGGAATGGTGAAGCAATGATAGGAAAGCAACAACATATTTAACAATGATAAATTAACGAATCAAATCAGTGATTTGACCATACAGTATTAAAGATAAAAAGTACTAATAATTCGTGTAGTAGGACAAATATTCTTAATGTTACTGAACTGACCACAGTACTACTCTGATAATAGACACAATTAAAATATTCAAAATAGTACAACATATCAATTCACCCAGTGCAAGGGAAACACCCTTACTGGTCTAAAAGTGAAAAGAAAAATGCTGCCCGCCTTGGAAAACGAGGCTGCGGAAAGCGACGAACTCAAGCGCAGAGGGAGCAGAGCCCGCGGAGGGTTGACGTGAAGGACCCACTCAGAGGCTGCAGCGAGCACTGGCTGCCGACCCTGGCTGAGTCTAGCATCCGAGCGCGTTGGGGCTCAGAGTCTGAGGGGACAGCGGAGACTGCCCCTTCGGGTCGGCTGGGCTGAGAGGGTAGAAGGGGAATTATCCCGAAGCTTCGGAGAGGGTAAGCTGTCTAGAGGTCAGGATGTGGCTCCGGGACCGAGAAAAGGAGGAAGCGAACCCCGAGGAGGGAAGGCGAGCGCAGCGCAACCTTCGCAGCCTGTGCGAGCGACTAGACCCGCGTCAGTGGACACGCTCAACGGACGTGCTGTGCGTGGGGTTCGATTGAGTGCTGGACTCCAGTCGAACGGCGTCTCTGTAGGGCTTCGGGTGTGACAAGAGCCCCTCAGAGGACCTAGTGGCCAGGTCTGCAATACTCGAGGCAGCCCCTCTTCCTAGTCTCGCAAGCCGTGGCACCTGGGACCCGCCAATCTCGGGCGCCTACCTTGGCTGGGGCTCAGATACAGTGGGAAACGGTGCCTTGGCTCCAGCGCGCAACTACTTCCCCTGTTTGGGGGCTTCCAAGGCTCAGCCCAGCGGAACGCGCACGTGGTTCAAAGATCCGGCGATGGGACCCGCCACGTCTTGTTCCAGGCTGTGGCCAAGGACCCGCTAGGCTGTCAGCCTTATCTTTATGGGCTTTTCCCAGCCCAGGCTGGCCTGGCCTCTTTTTATCTCCTCAGTTGCACTTGGCTTGTTTACTTTGCCAGGCCCTGGGAGATGAAGTCTATCTAAGTCCGGGGTGGGGAGTTTCCTAAACAGGGTGGGCAAGGGATTTGAGCTTAAGGATGCCAAGGGAGATCCAGGAGAAAACAGAAAGAAGGTAGGAGGAAAAAGGGAAGAGGCACCCCACCACAAGACAGGCAGTCAGACATAAAGAAAGCCCACCAGAACTTAACCAGAGCAGGGAGAGGTAGGAAGTGGAGCAGAGATAGTGTAGGATTGAACCCCTGAGGGATTCAGGGCCGGCTGGTTCCTTGCAAGCTGGGATCTCCTCCTGGTAGTCCAGGACCAGCTGCAGGCTGGGAGCAGACACAATGGATAGAAGGATGCATAGGCCCAGGCACTTAGAGAAATAGCACTGTTCCCTGAGGCAAGACTAGACTGTGCCTATGAACTGGACCCACCCTACTGGCCTGGTCCTTAGCTAGAAAGGTTTGGCTCCTTTGGACCAATGCACCAGTGGATATGAATGTAAGGACAGGTTGGACAGGGTCCTAAAAAGTTCAGGGCCTGAATCAAAGGAGCCCTAAGAAAGTGTAGCTGTTTGGGTGAGTAGGATGCTGTGTAAGGGTGCTGTGTCCTTGTGTGAGGATGCTTGTGCCTGGGTGGGAATGTGTAAGAGTAAAAGCCTTTGATTCAGGAAGTCTCTACCTGAGTGCCATCTGAATGGTTGGGTGAGGGCAGATGAATGAGTAGAGGCCTAAAGGGCCACACAGCTTTAGTCCTTCTCTGCAGGTGTGGAGCTGCTGGAGCCTTGGGCCCTGCCTCCTTCTCTTCTCCAGCTAGTCCAGGGAATGTACTGGCTGCCCTGGACCCAAAGTGGGACCTGCACTCCACTTATTTAGAAACAGCCTAGAAGATCCAAGCCTCGGGTTCCATGTTGCCCAGCAGGAAGGAGGGACTGGGTTTGCAAGTGGGGCTATGCGGAGAGGGCGGTCCTTCCCCCAGACCTACTCATCACACGTCTCCACACCCGGGGACTGGCAGACCTTAAAC
Source organism: Xerus rutilus (assembly GCA_028644305.1). Taxonomy (NCBI): domain Eukaryota; kingdom Metazoa; phylum Chordata; class Mammalia; order Rodentia; family Sciuridae; genus Xerus; species Xerus rutilus. The sequence goes on along the minus strand of CM053402.1, from coordinate 31,901,959 downwards.
TGCACAGAGACCCTCCCAGGTCCAGTACCCTGAGCAAGGAGGCGAGTTTTGCCCTCTCCACACACTCCCTCCCCCAGCTTAGGAGGGGGCGGGGTCCACGTGCACTAGTGTGGCCTCCAAGCCCCGCACGAGGACCCCTGCTCCGATGAAGAGGGCTGCCGGGCCTGGGGCGAGTGTGGATCTGGTCGAGTGACTCGGCGTGTGCTGTGCCCGCAGGAGATGCTGCAGGATAAAGGCCTGTCGGAGAGCGAGGAGGCCTTCCGGGCCCCGGGTCCAGCGCTCGGGGAGGGTAGCTCCGCCAACACCACCAACGCCCCGGAGCCCGCACTGGCCGCGCCCAGCCTCAGCGGAGCTGCTCTCGGCAGTCCCCCAGGCCCTGGCGCAGACGTCGCTGCTGCAGAGCAGGTAGGGCAGCGCCAGCCGTCGGGTAGACGGGTAGACTTCGGGCGTCGATTTGTCTTCCTGTGCGGGTCATTCGGTCTGATCGCTGGCAGGACTCTTTCAGGGCAATCTGGCTGCTTTTTGGTTTTCCACTGGGCAAGGCTTATACCTTTTTTTTTTTTTTTTTTTGGATCCTTCTCCACTTTGAACCCTTGGGGCTACTCTGGGGCATGCTGGAGAGGGAGATTCCTGCGCCAGGGGAGCGAGCCCGAGGCAAATGTTCAGTTCCAAAAACTTGAGAGAGAAGGGGTGAAAGCCTGGGAGCGGGCGAGACGAGCCGACCTCTCCTGGTTGAGCACAGGAGCCGCTTCGCTGCTGCGAGGCCCAGCGTGCGTCGCCGAGGCTTCCCAGTGATAACTCGGTGACTGTCATGCATAGAATCCGACCTGTGTAAATCTGCTTGCAGTCTGCGGGTGCACACCTGGCCGCGGGCATGTGCATGCCTCCCCGGTGTCCGTGTGTCTGCCCACCGCCAGCCACGTGAAGTGATTGTTTGGGTTGAAGAGTGTCGTCTACCCTGGCACGGTCACAGTGTGTCCTCTGCGGGCCCATTTGTAGGTGCGGCCCTGAAGGAGGGAATTTGAGCTACTAATTAAATTGTTTAAATTCACCGGTGGCTCAAAATAATTTTGTGGATGAAGTCTCAAGGCGTGGGCTTCTGGGCTGGTGTGTTCTGCTCATTCCTCGGGTCTGCGTTCTCCTTTCCACAGGCTCCGCTTGGAGCCCTGAGCTAAACAGACATGAGTCCCCTTCCTCACCCTCCCCAGACCATCGAGAACATCAAGGTGGGGCTGCATGAGAAGGAGCTCTGGAAGAAGTTCCACGAGGCGGGCACTGAGATGATCATCACCAAGGCGGGCAGGTCAGCCGTGGGAGATTTACTTGGAGGGTGGTTGGCATGTGGGAACAATGGGAATCATCTCCAAGGGGTTCAGTTCCCAATTGCTTCGGTCCCAGTCTGGGGTCCCACGAGAGTCCTCAGGGCCACACCGCACAGCAGCTTGGTACCTGCAGCCAAAGCCTCAGGGGATTACCCCTTGGAGGGTGCTACTACAGGGTTTGAGAGCAGAGGCAGCACTGTGCAAATGATATGCAAATGAGGGTCGCTATTCCCAGTCATTTTGCCCTCCTGCAGGTTTGCTTTGTCTTCCTCTCTTTGCAGACCTGCAGGGTTTCTCTGATTGCTTGACACTGGTAGAAGAGGACCAGGATGGGACTGTTTCTCAATTTCTGTAACTTTTCAGGAGCAGAATGAAACACAAGTCTCTCATCCCAGGAGCACTGCTCCTCTATTTCCAAACTGCTCCTTGGCCAAGGAAAAGACACCCGTTGGGCTCCGTGTGTGTTGTTTGGGGCAGCTCTCAGTGGCTGCCAGGGAGAGATGATTTATAAAGTGGAAACATCTTTAAAATGCACTAGTGTCTGTGGGAGAGAACAGGGAGGAGAGAGTGAGAGGAGGAAGACTCAGATGGCAGATGACAGAGATTCGTTGGGATGGGGTGTCTGAGGTGGGGCAGGAATGACCCAGGAGAGTGGCTGACAGGTGAGGGGAGATTGCTGTAGACACTGGAAAATTCAGGTTTAGGAATGCTCTCCCCACCCTTTGCGCTTTCCACATGTACACACTTGATTGTGGTCCCCAGGTTAGGTGTAAAAGCATCCCTTTGCCTTGTTGTGGGCCCCAAATTGGGGTTTTAGAGAAATAAGATGGTAAACCATCAAGAGCCAGGGATCTGGACTCAAATCATGGGACGGGAGGAGTGTTCTTGTTCAGCTATTTCCTTCTCTGCAACCCTTAGACAAGAGACTTAAGGGTCTCTGCCTGCCCCCATCTGTAAAAGAAAAGGTCCTTCTTATAACTGTTTGTCAAGTACCTAGCACAGCGATATTCAAAAGAAACAAAAAGTGTTTGGTTTGCTGTGTGTGGTGTAGGGGTGCTATGGTCATTCCTTTCTCTGTTCGCTGGCAGGAAAAGCTTTATTTTGTTGAGGGAAGAGGTCTGGACATGTGGCCACACTCATGCCTTAGCCAGGGAGGTGGCATGGCTACCCAGGGCCTCTATTATGGAAGGAGGCGGGTTGGTTTCAGGACTGAGTTTGCTGCATTTAGGGAAGAGGAAGAGGAGCTTGGTAGAGGGTGCCACGTGGAGTAGTCATTGAGGAGAGGAGGTCAGGTGTTGCAAGCTCTGCTTCTTCCTGAGTGTCTTTGGGCACATCACTATGCCTCCTGTCACTCTGTGGTGTCAGATAAATGGTAATTATAGATGTACCTGCTGCCCTTCCTTTTTTGATAGACTCCAACCAGGGGATCATGTGAACGGTACTGGGTAAATTGTCAAGTGGATTACAGGGATTTATTTCTTGTGCTGATGAGGTAGAGAGGAGGAAAAAAAGAAAAAGACCCAAAAGTTCCATTTTTAGGCAGCAGAAATAACCTTGTCTCTTGCAACTAAATGGCCCACATGTTCTCTGTATATGTCTGGCCTCTGCCATTTTAAACAAAAGGCATTTGTGGTTCTCCTCAGCGGGTTTCCTGCACCTGTGTGTGTCTTCTTCCCTCCCTGCTCCTAACACAAACACACACACACACACACACACACACACACACACACACACACTCCAGAGGGGACTAGCTTCAGGCAGATGTTTGTGCCTGATCCTCATGATGGCTCAGAGAGGTACCTCAGGAAATGACGATAATAGTTTCAAAATGATTGTGATGCATTGTGTGTGGTGGCACACACTTGTAATCCCAGTTCCTCCAGAGGTTGAGGCTGGAGGTCACAGGTTCCAGATCAGCCTCAGCAACTTCAAGAGATCCTGTTTTAAAAATAGAATGAACAGGGCTGGGGCTGTAGCTCAGTGGTAGTGTGCTTGCCTAGCATGTGTGAAACCATGGGTTCAGTCCTCACTACAGGGGCCAGGGAAGGCTGTAATGATGTTGGCCAATTATGGATTCATCATAGCCTTTAATTTCTATGGCAGAAAGTTATCTTTGGATTGGATCTAGTTCTTAAGAAAGTCACTAAGTCACTAACCTCATTCTTCCTTACCCCCATCCCATGATTCATAGGACACCACATGATTCATAGGACACCCCACGATCTCATAGACCTTATGTCCTCCTGCATAGCTGCACACTTTTTTTTTTTTAAATGCTGGGGATCCAACTCAGGGTCTTACACATATGAGCACACTGCTCTACCACTGAGCTCCATCCCAGCCCCCACCTCCATCCCAGCCCCCACCTCCATCCCAGCCCCCACCTCCACCCCAATGTCTTCAGAAACCACTTTTATCACTCTGATGATTGTGCAAGGGCAGCCTCTGTATGCAACATTCTTTCCTGTGCCTCTCCCTGTTCCCCTAAACTCTGTGTTTCCACCAGAACCCTTTCTGGGATAGTTTCATTTCTTAGCAGATGGCCTGAACCTCTCTCCTAAACCGTGGATCATAGATTCCTAGACTGCAAGAACTGGAAGAGAACTGAGAAGATGTAAACTAAACCCAGAGCAGGGAAGTTAGGCAATTGCTAGGCCTACACAAGCCAAGCAGATGATGCACCCCACACCCACCCAGAACAAGACCCTAGCTTTGAGAAATCTCCTTGATTGCATTTTTTGTAGGGCCCTGTTTAAAGTGGGACTGTTGTCCTGCCCTAGAGACCATGACTGGTTAGGGACATGATGACTTACTGTCTGGTGGGGGAAGAGGGGTTCCTGGAAAGGGAGATGCAGGATGTTCTCAAGCTAGTTTGAGTTCTTGACTCATAAGCCTCCCATCTAAGCCCATGTGAGTCTTTGAAAGTCTGGAAAGAGGACTCTCCCTCATTGAGTAGAGATGGAATTGTTAATTTTATTTGGTGAATAAAATGCTGACCACAAGGTGACATACTAGTTTCTGAATGCTCAGGAACCCTTGATATCAGATGTAAAATGGGGGCTAGTTCTGTCCATCTCAGGCCTCTGCACCCACAGGGCTCATGTTGGTAACTGCAAAGAGCAGACTTCACATCGTTGCCAAACTTGATACATGTGAGAAACTGCATTTTCTCTCAAACACAGATAAAAGTGAGCTCCACAAAAATTTAAATATAAACCTCCCCAAAATGAAAATTTCCTAACCAACTGACTGCCTTACTCCTAGGTCATGTTTTGCCACCAGATAAATCTCCACTATCAGCCTTCATAGCCTGTTGAGTTCAATGTTGCTTGTGTTAGTGACAGTGAATTTGCGTTTGAAAAATGAACTACTGATGAGAACTCCTGTTGAACCTGTATTGTTTGTTATTCTGAGGCAAGGATTTGGCCAGGCTTAATCCGGGGCTTCAAAGCCAATTGCCCTCACTCTGTATACAGAGCGTCAGAGCCCAGTGGCGTGGATGATAAGAGAAGTAAGGGTTGAAGACACTGGGAAAGTGGGTTGGGGAGAGAGTGCTTTGATCTCTTCTTAAAGTATTTTCTGAAAGCAAAAGTCTATCAAAAGGAAGTGCCTTTTTAAAAAAATCTAAGAGAAGCAACTGACCTTCCCAAACAGCATCCATTCCACACACTCTCACCCTGCTCCTCCCCTCAGGGAAAATATTTTTTAAAAATGCTTTGGGTGAACTAGAAAACTCCATGTGTGTGTGTGTGTGTGTGTGTGTAGTGGGGATCAATTGAGTAGCTTGGATGGTGCTCTCAGAAATCCTTTGGCTACAAAAAGTTTGGCTTTGGTATAGGCAGCACCCCACCCTTACCCCATCCTAACCTCAGCCTTGGTGTCTGAGCCCTGGCCTGTTCCCAGCCTACCCAGTATTCTTCCTGAGGACCCCTGAACATTAGGGAGAGAAGATGGCTGGAGTTTCCAGTGTACTCCTGTCTTTTCCCTGCAGCTCCCCGCACCCCAGACTCTGGGTTCTAAGGCGTGTGTGTGTGTGTGTGTGTGTGTGTGTGTGTGTGTAAGCCTATATAATTTTAATGTAGATTTTTTATTGAAATGCAATATTTTTCCAGAAAAGTGTACAAATCTTAAGTGTACAGCTCTATAGACTTCACAAAAGGGACAGACATGTAACTACCATCCAGAAAAAGGAAGGGAACAATACCAGCCACCTAGAGTCCCTCCTGAGTGCCCTCCCGGTCTCCACCACTCCCACCCTGAAACCACTCTCCAGACTTCTCACCCCTTCGATTTAGTTTTGTGCCAAATTTAAGAGAAGGCTGCTTCTGGAGCCCCGGGAGTCCCAGGGAAATCCGGGCTGTGGTGAGTTTGGGGCCTGGCCAGGCGGAGAGAATTGGGTGGGACCCTAGGTCCTGCATTCTCTGCCCATGCTCCCGGATTGGGGGTGGGCAGGAAGGTCAGTGCCTTGAATTTGACAACCGCTTTGACCTGGAGCCGCGCAGCTCCCTCAGCTCAGCGATCACTTGCGCGTCCCCTCTTTCTATAGTGAGTTCGTGTTTAGATTTGTTGCCAAAGTCAAGATGCCCCCAAGCCGCTGCCCGGGCCCCGCAAGCCTCTGACACCCAGAAACGTCTGAAGACGCTTATCTTAGCAGCTCATTCTAAAACCATTTCCGAGTATGAAGCCGATAAAGGCTCCAGCCCCGCACCCTTTCAGAGTCCGTTTCATGATCTGAGGAGAAACCCGGGCTTTCATCTCCTCGCGGGCGGCGGGGAGGCAGCTTGTTTATTCCCCCGGCGGAGCTGTTTCCGCGTGTTCTGTGCAGGGGGGGTGCCCCATCTGTCTGGGGGTACCGGGTCCGAGGCGCGCCGGGACCCGGGACAACACCGAGAGGGAGCGTGGCGTGGCGAGAAGGCGCGCGCGTCCAGAGTGAAGGCTGCAGGAGGGTCGCGAGAAGTGGGCGGGGCAAGGGGCCTGGAGGGGACTGGGACAGCGCAGGCAGCAAGGGGCCGGCTGCCGGCGGGCACTAGTGACAGCCTGAGAGGGAGAGGGAGATGGCGCAGTCCGTGCCTCTCCTCTTGGTCCTTCCCCTCCCCTCCAGCCCACAGAGGTTTCCTTTCCCCAGAAGGTGTTAGTTTTCAGGTATATTTTGTGTCATAAATCAGAGGAGCAACTTACCTCTTACTCCCTGATTTGATATGTTTCATTAGGGAGGACCTTTACTTCTCCAGTAGAGCCCAGAGGAAGTCACAGTTCCCAAACCTAGCCTGGCCTCTGTTGCCGGAGTCATGCTGATCTGATGACAACCCTCAAGCAAGACCTTTGGGTTCCCAAGTTAGTCCTTGACAACAAAGGGGAGATAGATGGAGGAGTGCCTCACCTTCCCATGCAGCCCTTCCTCCACCCTGGCTGGGCCATTCATCCTTCGGGAGCCACCTAGGTGGGGGAGTGGTAAGAGGTCAGGGCCACCATACTGTGTTCTGCGTGGTCCCAGCAGCAGTGCTGAAACTGTACCCTGCCAAAGACCTAGCCATCTGTTTCCATAAAGGCAGTGGAGCTTCCTGAGCCTCAGCCATTTCAGCCTGCAGCTGAACACCCCATCTAGACCAGATATCCCTGCTGCCCTCCCTGATTCTGAGGATTGCATTCCCAGGAAAAGGGAAACCTTTGGCAGAGGAGACAGAGGCTAGGAGAGTACTTCCTTCCCTGCACCAATGCCCTAACATCTCCCTGAGACTACTATCTGTCTGGAGTCTGGTCTCTCTGGTCAGCTTCCTGGAGGGGCTTGCAAGATACCAGTTCCAAGCCTTGGGAGGCAGAGTATAGGCTCCTAAAAGGGCTTCTAATAAGCACTCAGTCAATGTCCCTCTGGCCTCCTGAGCTGCTGAGGTGAAGTGTAGCAGGGAGGAGGAGGGAGAGGATAGGGTCCCTCAGCCTGGTCTCCATCTGGGTTATGAAGACTGGTGAAGTGGCGGTTAGCCATTTCCTCCTGGCCCCCGTGTGGACACTGGCCTGGGCAGGAAGCTGTGGCTGCCCTCTGCTGTTGCCACCTGGAGTGATTACAGGAGAAACAATCTAAGTGCGGGCCACAGGTGCCAGGCCAGCCCAGGCACAGCCAGGGCTGCCCCATTTTGTGGCTGTTTCTGTAGCAGTTACAAAATGGTGGGCTGGAGGGGACAGGATTCTTGGCCTTCCTTCCTCCCTGAGGGGAAGGCCAGGCAGCCGCTACCCTCCCCCTTCAGCTTCAGGCCCACCTCAAGAGAGGCAGAGCCAGGAAAGAGGGTGGTGCAGGCTCCAGCTGTGCCCCTAGGCCTGGCAGAGGGCTGGTGAACAGGAGGCAGGATTGGATTCCTGAGCCTTTTCACTTCCCATATCCTTGGAGAGGGGGTGGGGTGGACATTTGAAAATGCTTTCAATTGACATCTGAGACAAATTCTTCCACACGGTTTATAAGTCCCTAGACTAGCAGCTAAAAGTACCCCCGCCCTCCAGGCATGCACACATGAGCACTTGCACCACGTGTTCATGCACATGCGCCTGTGTGCGCAGGCCCCGCACAGCCCCTCTTCCCCTCTGCAGGGCGCTCACAGGCATGTCCTGCAGCAGGAGAGGAGGCACAGGCTGGGCCTGGACAGGGCTGGAATTGAGCCCTTCCTCCGCCTCATGGTCCTGGAGGGGCTCGCTGTAGGGTCTGCCAGCTTGATTCTATCTGGAAGCTCTGCCCTACCCAGGTAAGGTGGTACCTTTGTGAACAAAATAGGGACTCTCATCTGTTTGAGGTGTCTGGGGCAGCTTTTTGTGTAGGTACCCATACACTCTTGGGTTAGTGAGAGTCAGACAACCAGCTGATGGTTTTCTTGGAGTGGACTGGCTGGGCAGTGTCACAGCTCAGGGTGGGCTGGTTTCCATTTCCGTAGTGCTTTGGTACTTAGGTTTGGGTCCTGCTTCACTCCCTGCTAGTAAGAGCACTTTTGTGGAAGATGGAGTGGGGAGCAGGGGGCTGCTGGGAGGTAGTGTGAGAAAGATCTGTCTTCTCCTCTGGTGAAGTTCAGTGTCAGGGGCCTGGTGACCAGGGGAGGGAGCTGTGCCCCTGCAGATATGTGTGTATCTGCTGCAGGGTCTGGGAAGCCTTTGTCTAGAATGTTCTTTGAGCCTCAGGATCCTGGACAGCCTCAGCATGGGCTGTAGGAACTGGAAAGCTGTTTTTTGGTGAATCCATTTTCATAAAAATAGGTTATACCACAGACTTGTGGCGTGTGAGCAGAGAGGGGGCGATAATAGTCAAGTGGACTCATTTAATCTGTGTGGCAACCTATGATCTAGCTAGTGATGTTATCCTCGATTTAGAGATAGGGAAACCACAGCAGAGGAGACCTAAGTTGCCTTAACACCTTATGGTCATCAGTGGTGAGGTCAGGCTGTGGACTGTGGCAT
>CM053402.1:31850791-31892703 GCA_028644305.1 Xerus rutilus | reverse complement strand
AGCCAGCAGCCGTGAAACACACCTCGCCTGGCAGCATCCCCCAGAGACCATGTCAGAGCTGATGTCAGGCCACTCCTGGGCCTGTTCTGCTCCCAGAAAATCCATGCCTCTGGAGCAAGAGAGCCCAATAGAAATAAAAAAAGATTTGACAAAAATTCATTTCTTTTGGTAAATTCAGCCAGTGAGCTCAGAGGAGCAAAGATAATTTTCTGCAGTGGGGTGATCTCATAGTCTTTGGCCCTGTTCTTTAGCATTGAACGTCACCAGACCATTAGAGTGGCTGGTGTGAACTCAAAATCAGATTTGGGATATCACTAAACTCTCTGCATGTTGAATAGCTATTTATATATTATATAAATAAATAAATATATATATATTATATATCTCACCAACGCGGGCCACATGTCAAATTCAGCTTTGCTTTTTTACGAATGAATAAACTTAATAAAAATGAATGCTGGAGGGGGTCTTTGGAAAGACATCTATTTAAATTTTTATTACATGTTTGATGTTAAAAACTAAGAATGGTTTAGATAAAACATATATATTATATAAACACACACAACAGATAAAGCTTTATTAGAAAACACATTAGCTAACAGGTGATATGGAACTTCAAGTGTTTTGTTATATAGCATGGACATTTTATTTTACATAACGGAACATAAAGCCATCTTACAACTGTGAAGTGTGTGGTTACTTTTTATTACTGACTCGCCATTTCTTGACCCAGCAATGACTGTCTGCCTCCCCCTCTGCTGGTATTTTTTCTTGAGTGCCAGGTGGGACCCTCAGTGCCTCTGAGCTCAGACTGAAGGAATATAGGACCCATGGACAGCTGTACCTTTGATTTCATGCTACTCCCTGGGTTATGGGGCTAGATTCCAGGGCCCACAAAGCCCCCAGAAGTGCGGGGCAGGCAGTAAGAATCTGTTACCTTTTAGCAGTTGACACAACCTGGCAATTTTGGGAAATGTTTTCATAAATAGAGAATTCTTGGTGGGACTCATGCAGGTGCTTTGGAAAAGGAACTGAAGAGCAGGTTAGAGTCAGCCTGGGGCTTCCTGGAGCCGCCAGATGTGTGAGTTCATTAGCGACTTTCACCCCTGGCAGAGCCCTCCTCCTGCCCACTCCTTTGCCAGATCTCTTGGCCACAAGATGGAGAGAGAAAGGAGACGAAATCTAGCCCAGGTTCACCCCCACTAGATTAGAAGTAGGTGTAGGAAGGTGCTGTGGCTGTGGGGTCTCCCTGCTCACCACCCTTGGCCCTTGCCCTCATGGCTCCTCCCCCAAAGCTGCTCACCCTTGTCCACCATTTTCACTGAAGCCTGGTCTGGAAACCCAGGAAGAGGGAGGCAAGGGTAGGGTGCCTTTTAATCATCTTTCTCGTCAGGACTAAGAGATTTCCTGCTGGGTAAGAAGTCAACCTTGACTGCTCTCTCCCCAGTGTCCTTTCTTTGTGGCTCTGAGATGCTCTCTGGCTAGGCTTCTTCCTGCAGAATGGAAGGCCAAGCTCCCTCCTCCCTTAGCTGTTGGCTCCCTCCTTGGGCTTGGTGCTCACAGAGAAAAACTTAGCCCAGCTTGCTCAGGGACAGGGAAGGGGGTTCTTCTTAACTCACACCTGCCCTGCTCTTTCTTTTCTTTTTTTTTTTTGGTACTGGGGATTGAACTCAGGGGCACTCGACCACTGAGCCACATCCTCAGCCCTATTTTGTGTTTTATGTAGAGACAGGGTCTCACTGAGTTGCTTAGTGCCTCGCTGTTGCAGAGGCTGGCTTTGAACTCGCGATTCTCCTGTCTCAGCCTCCCAAAGTGCTGGGATTACAGGTGTGTGCCACCACACCTGGCTCACCTGCCCTGTTCTTTCTGCAGACAGTATCCCATTTGGGATATCCCACAGCTTATAGAACCCAGGTAGAGGGCTAGATGCATGTCTCCAGGCTCTCCAGACACCCAGTCGGCCGAGTCTGAGGTAAAGAAAGCCGCTCCTTAAGGGGTATCTTGCTTTGAGGCAGCCCACAGCTTCCTACCAGCTTTCTGGGAAGCATGAGGTCCCCTGGCTGCCCCACCTGGGCATGGCAAGAGCTGGGCCTGCAGTGGGATTTGTGGAACTTTCCTGCCCCTCTGAATCAACAACTCAATAAAAAGGGGGCACATGGGATCTCCTGGAACAAAGGGCACCATTCAGTAGCACCAGCGGGTCATACATCATCGGCCAGAAGCCTGCCACATGACAAGTGTCTGCTGTGCCCAGCCTGGAAGGGAAAAGAAACCGATTACCATTTAGCTGTGTGGCCACAGGCCCGCGGCCTCCACTGCTCTGCTCCCAGCTCAGGGCCAGGCCTCTCAGTGCAGCTCAGCCACCTAACGGTCCTTAGCAACCGAAGAGCCTGGAAAAACAAAAGGGAGAAGAAAAGAGAAGCTGGGTCAGACTGACAAATTGTTAAAAAACCAAACCAACTTCTAGCCTCAGCTGAGCCTCAGAGGGTCAAGAGGCCTCCGCTTACCCCACTAATGGAGCCTGCCAGAGGAGTAGCAGCCTGGCCTTGCAGTGTCTTATCTTACAACATAAAATTAAAACCCACTTAAAAGGCCGGAGGGCATGTTAACATTCCCCCTGCTGTCTAATTGAAGTAGTTCCCAGCGCAAAGGATTTCACTTGAAAGATGTCTCCCCCCAAGCCTAGGTTCTCCTGCTCATCGGGCCTGGGAAGGGGGGCAGGGAGGGGGAAGAGAGATTGTCATTTCAAAGACCTGCACAGGCTCAGGCTAGAAAAGCCCTGTTTCTACTCACAGCCCCCCACCCAGGCGGCAGGTGGCAACAGCAAAGGTTAGAGCAGGCTGGGTTGTTTTGTATTTTTAAAAAATTTACAAATTCATTAGCAGTTATGTCAGCAGAGGCCAGACTCCTGACAAGAAATCCTGGTAATGATTCAAAGATGGCGAGCCCTGCAGTGAAACCTGGCAGCTCCTGCAGCCAAGAGATTTCTAGTCCATCCCCCAACCAGCCCTATGCAAATATATTACAGGTCTCCAAGGCATACGGAATCAATCAGGGACATCCTGTAAAGGTGATGAACTTGCACTGGCCATCCCAAGTAATGGGAACCAGTCAACCTGAGGCAGGGACTGAAAGCCAAGGTACAGTTATTAAGCAATTGTGCACAGAACAAAATGGCAGAGGGGCCGGGTAATCAGTTCAATTTCAATGGGCAGCCCAAGAAACTGCAGCGTCTGTCGCAGCTGATTAGAGGGGGCTGCACTGGAGCTTTCAATGTGAGCCCATCACAGATCAGAAACAGGCCCGGGATGAAAAGGGAAAGAACCGTCTCCTGAGAAGCAGGCGATGAAGGACTCTGTTTTATGTGACTTGTGTTCTTCCTTCTCTCCTTGAAGAGAGAGTAGGGAAAAAAGCCAGCAGTTTGGAGATTAGATAGTTTTCTTTTCAGCCATTTATCATTATGAAGGAAAGTAGACAGGGCAGGGGCAGAAAAATGTCCAGTGGGATTTCTGTGAAGTCTCACTAAGAAGGACCAGGTTTACACTCTGCAGCTCAAACAGCCCCTGCCTGTTACCACAGCCTGACGGGGTCTGTGGAGCATCCAGGGTCCGTCTTCTCCAACGAGGTAAACAGGCCCCAGGGCTTGGAGGATCACAGAAATTCTCCTGCAGAAATTCCAAATCACTAAATTGTATCATTTGTGAAAATTAAAGGTCGAGTCAGAATAATGGGGAGAGGAGGAAAAATGAGAAAGGAAAAGATGAGAGGGTCAAAGCGGGTTAGGCCTCTGCTCTTTGCTGGGCCCAGGTCACAGTAGAAAGCGCCCCTGCTGTCAGCACTGATCCCAGACAGATGACAGCCCCTGGCATCCTGCTGAACAATTCTAGGCATGAACTTGGTTGCTCTGTTCTCTGGTGCAGGGACCTCAGGGATGCAGAGCAAAGAGCATCCACAGGTATAACAGCCATGAAAGGCCAGCCTGTGGCATTGCGGAGGAATGAGAGAGGCTGCCAGCAATGGGAGGCAGAACTAGGAGGGAAGGGGGCATTTTGGAGCCTAGGATGGGGCATAAATTCCTGGGGCAAGGGGGCTCGAGGCTGGGGTGTTTGGAGGTAAAGGAAGAAAGGCCAACTTAACCAGAGCATGTGATCAGTTTTTAGAAGATGAATCATTAACCCCAACAAACCAAGTTCACTAATAATCTAAAAAATGCAAATTAAAGTGATAATATGCTACTTTTGTCAGCAGATTAGCAAACATTAAAGGAAAGATGTGGGAGTCTCTCAGTCATTGCTAGTTGGGACAGATTTTAGTTTTTCTGGGGAAAAAAAAAACATTTGGTAGCGTGGACAAAAGCTCTAGAAGTGTTCACAGCCTAAATAAAATAGCCAGCAATGTGGACATGACTCAGTGCTCTACAGAGTTCATTGTGGCATTATTTGTAGTAGCCCCAAACCGGAGAAAGTAAATCAGTAAATTATAATGCACTCATGCTGGAATTGCAGTCATTGAAATTGTGTTTGCAAATGTTTTAATGACATAGGAATTGATTTAAAATTAAGTGAAAAAAGAGGATCGTAATATAGAGTATGATCTCAAGAACATTTGAAATGAAAAAAAAAAAAAAAGATTGATGTAGCCAAACCATAGATCATTAAATAGCAATTTGTAGGAGAATGAAATATCCATGGTACATTATGTGAAAAAAATAGCCTGAGTAATGTGCATGGATCAAAACAAAGCACAAATCTGTGTGTGTGTCTGTACTTATATGTGTGTGGTGTATGTGTGTGGTATTTATTTGTGTGTGAGATGGGAGCAGATGATTTAGAAGGAACCAATTATGATGGTTTTCCAAACATCTGTCTTGTTTAACTTGTTGCAATAGCGTGTAATTAAAAAATGTAATTAAAGAAAAAATCATTGTGCTTATAAGAAGAAAAAGAAGAAAGTCTAAGAGAAACTGGGCTCAAATGCTAATGGCAGCCGGGTGTGGTGGCACACCCCTATAATCCCAGCGGCTCAGGAGGCTGAGGCAGGAGGGTTGTGAGTTCAAAGCCAGCCTCATCAACTTAGGGAGGCAAGATCCTGTCTCTAAATAAAATACAAAAAAGAGCTGGGAATGTGGCTCAGTGATTAAGTGCTCCTGGGTTCAATCCCTGGTACCAAAAAAAAAGAAAAAAGAAAGAAACGCTAACAGTAACGACCATAGAAAGTGGTTGGTGTGCTACAAGGGGCTCTGATGGACAGGTGGCTTCAGGGCTGCCCACCCTGTTTGTTTTCTTCTTGACTCCCTGGCTCTTTTTTCCAGACACCTCCTCTTCTGCCCAGGCCTTCAGTACTGCCGCTAGGGGAGGTCTGAGGCTTTAGCCTGTGTGACGCTATCTGTTCCCACAGGTGCCCATGAACTTCAAGTCTGGTCTCACTTCCCTCTCCTGAGGCTGCCTCCTGGTCATTTCTGCTTAAGAGACCAGCAATGTAGACTTAGCTCAATGCTCTAGAGTGCTCACTGTGGTATTATTTTTAATAGCCCCAAATTGGCAGAAAGTAAATTGGTATATGATGATACACTCATTCTGGAATAGCAGTCATTGAAATTATGTTTATACAGAGCCTTTAATGACATGGGAACAGACCAAAAATGAAGGACCTCCATTGCACCCTGTTCAAACTTGAACCCAGAATCTCCCTCCCATCTTCCCTCAGGCTCTGTTTTGGTAAAGGGCACCATGGACCAAATGCCCAGTGGCTGGCGTCGGAAACCTGATCCTGGTGCTGGCTCTTTCCACTCCCTACCAGCTCATCCCCAAACACTTGCTAAATGACAGATTCTGCCTCCTAACGCTGCACTTCTGTCTTCCATCAGGCTTGGCAATGTCTGCCATGGTGGCAAATCCTTGGGTCTGGGTGGTGCAGACATGTGGAGCCAGAGAACTGCCCTGGCAGAAGACACGAAGCTGCTGAAGAATAGGGGTGTCTCTGTGTTCAGCCTGGTGTGGCTGCCACCATGGGTGTGGTGAGGAAGCAGGGCGCTTCTGCAGCTCATCTTCAAGCTCACAGGTGACTCCCAAGGTCACAGGCTGCTCAAGCATCCTCCTGCCCTGATGGGCCTGACCCAGGGTGTGACGCTCACACTGACGCTGACTTATCTGCGCTTCCCAGGGACACGTGGACCCAGGAGTGGTAGATCCGTGCTGTTCCCATCATCTTTGTTCCATGCTCTCACACCTTTTTCTCCCTCAGAAATTCCAAATTATCACCTTCAAATTCTTTCATGAGAACCACAAACGACCTAGGCCAAGAAGCAACTGGCTTTGACTCTCTCTCTCTTTCTCTCTCTCTCTCCTTTTTTTATACCAGGGATTGAACCCAGGGATGCTTAACTACCGAGATATGTCCCAGCCCTTTTTTATATTTTTATAAAAAACAGTGTTTCACTGAATTGCTTAGGGCCTTGCTAAGTTGCTGAGGCTGGGTTTGAACTTGCGATCCTCCTGCCTCAGCCTCCTGAATCGCTGCAATTACAGGAGTGCACCACTGCGCCTGGCTTGACTCATTTATTTATTTATTTATTTACTTGCTTACTTACTTAGTTGTAGACGGACACAATGCCTTTATTTTGTTTATTTATTTATATGTGGGTACGGAGGATCGAACCCAGTGCCTCACGCGTGCTTGGGGCAAGCGCTCTGCCACTGAGCCACAACCCCAGCCCCCTGACTCTCTCTTAAGAAGAGAAAAAAAACCCACAAACCAAATTAAAGACAAGAAGCCCCTGAACATGGTTCTCTATGAAAAGGACCTAGCAAGGTCAGGAAGCAAGAGTGCCCCTTTCTCCTTTGTCCCTTCACTGCCTGGGCTTTCTCACAACCCAAGCAGAGGGCCACATGCCATCCTACCTGCAGATAAGCTGTCGAGCTAGATGGGCTCCTCCTGTGTTCTAATCTCAAGCTTTCACTTTGGATCTAAGGAATTGGGAGACTTTTTCAGGCAAAGTCTAGTAAATATTTTGTAGCACTTAAGGAGCATCATTCCAATTTGGAAGTGAAAGTTACTCCTCCTATCTATGCCTCAGTGAACCAAGCCTCCTTTCAGCCATTTCTATTTTCTTTTTGTAGAAACACACCCAGTGAGAGAAAGGCTCAGCCCAGGAAGGGCTGTCTGAGATCTCTTGGCTCTGAGGGACCAAGGCACATTTGTCAATTTCTCCCTGTTCCAGGTCAGGCTGAGAGTCTCAGATGGGGCTCTTTGGGGTCTAGGAGTGACCTAGAACAAAGTGGCAATTGCCAGAGCATCCTTGGAGGCTCAGTTGGTGAGGCTGCAGAAAGTCATCTAGCGTTAGATTTGAGAAAGACTGGGCCAGACATTCTTTCTGCTGGTACTGCAGATTGAACCCCAGGGTGCTTAACAACTGAGCCACATCCCCAGGCTTTTTTTTTTTTTAATTTAGAGACAGGGTCTCACTGAGTTGCTTAGAGCCTCGCTAAATTGCTGAGGCTGGCTTTGAACTCACCATCCTCCTGCCTCAGCCTCCGGAGCCGCTGGGATTATAGGCATGTGCCACTGCACTCAGGTTGGGCCAGACATTCTTTAAGCCTGCTTTCCTCCTTCCTTACCAGTTGAGGACTTGAGTTTTTTTGGTGGTTGGTTGTTTTTGTGGTGTTGAGGATCCAACCCAGGGCCTTGTGCATGCTGGTCAAGTGCTCTACCACTGAGCTACGTCCTCAGTCTCTTTGAGCTCTATCTTGCCAGTACATTTCTTTCTATCCCTCTACCAAGAACCAGAGCTGGCCTTTACACACCCAGCTGGCCTCCCACTCCTCTAGGCCAGCGCTGGGTCACTGCAGACACATGGCAGCATCTTTGGTTGATGAGACAGTCTGCACCTTGAGTCAGTAATCTTGGGATCAAGACTTGGCCCTGTCACTTCTGGTTTGTGCCTTTGAACAATGCTATCATTTCTGTGCCTGATCAACAAATTGGAGGTGGTGATGTCTTATAACATCCTTTCTTGGGCAGCAAATATTTCCCAAAATATCCTAGCACAATCTCTGCTCCTGATGTTCTGACACTAAACAGATGCTCAACAAATGCTGTTCCCCTCTTTACTGCCTCCTTCCGTTGGGAGGGCAATGCTCCAAATTTCAGACTCAGAAAAACAAGGGTTGACTCTGAGCTCTCAAACTTTCGTTTTCTCATCTGTAAAATGAGAAAAGAAAAATAGAATTTCCACTTCGTTTGGTAATCATCAGCCATCAGGCACTGGGTGGCACTCTAATAATGATCTCTAGCCTTCTGGACAAATCAGGAGGAGAGAGATTATCACTACTACCTCACAGAGGAGGAGACTGAGGTCAAAGAGGTGAAGAGGCTTGCTCCAGGTTGTGTGCTAAGGGTCAGAAGTGGCCTCAGGCCCAGGAGCCTCTAACCCAAGCTATTACTCTACGTCACTATAGTCACCTTTATTACCATCATCATTGCTGTGCATACCGTCACCTGTCATGTGTTGCCCCCTTTCCTCTGAGGCTGTTGGACCCAATAGGTGTAGGCAGAGCATTATCCTTTTAGAGGGTAATAATCCACAGTCACCTGCACTAGCTCCAACCACCCTCCATAACTGGTCCCACTTAATAGAGAAGTGGTTGATCCCAGGAAAGGGCTGTCCCTGCATTAGGTCTCACCCTCCGCACGTGGATGAGAGGACTTGGTCTAAGCCAGCAGAGTCAATAAGTAATTCAGGTACCTCTAAAACAACTGGTTGAGGTATTTTGGAGAAGGCCTTAAGCCCTTCTTGGGCTGGGCTGCAGAGGTAGGGTGTTCTCTCCTTACCTTTCCACCTTCTGGTTACAATATGCTCCCTGGGGGGCTGGGATTGTGGCTCAGCGGTAGAGCGCTTGCCTCGCATGCATGAGGCCCTGGGTTCGATCCTCAGCACCACATATAAAGCAATAAAATAAAGACATTATGTTCATCAACAACTAAAAAAAATTAAAAAAAAACAAAAACAAAAAAAACAATATGCTCCCTGGAAGGGACTTGTTTAGGAGTCAGTTTTCTTTAACACTCACGATGCCTGGGTACGTGAGCTGCTTTAGTAGCATTCAAAGGCAGCCCGGCCCAAGTCTTCCTCCCTATACCCCATGTGCTGGTGGCCTGGACTGAAAAGCCACAGACATCTCCTCAGGGCAGCTGATGGACCTGAGTGTACCCCTGACACAGCATGGCATGCTTTGGCCTGTCATGCCAGACGCATGAAGATCATTTTATGGCCCAAGAAAATGGACTTTGGCTTTTTTTTTTTTGGTACTGGAGATTGAACTCAGGGGCACTCGACCACTGAGCCACATCCCCAGCCCTATTTTGTGTTTTATGTAGAGACAGGGTCTCACTGAGTTGCTTAGCGCCTCACCATTGCTGAGGCTGGCTTTGAACTCGCAATTCTCCTGTCTCAGCCTCCCTAAGTGCTGGGATTACAGACATGTGCCACCGCGCCTGGCTTTTTTTTTTTCATCAGTGTAGAGCAGTGAAAAAAGTTTGGGACTGAATACAAGGTGACGTGGGCCCGGTCCCAGGACTGTCACATGCTGGCCTCCTTTTCCCTCCTCCACGCAGCTCCCTGTGTCCCTTGCAGTGCTACAGGATTGCGATTCCAAGAACAATGTCTGCAATTGTGAATTCCTTAGTTATAACGGGCTCTGCCTGAATCTATAGCAGGACTCTCCAAAGTAAAGGGAGGGAAATACTAGAATGCCTTCTTTTTAAAATTATTTAATCATATCCTTTTCAGATAGCTAATATCTGTTAGTGCAGTTTTATATATGAATAATTTGTAACTAGGTTTTTAAATATTTGATAGTATGTGTTTTAAAGTGTTTTTCCGAAGGGAGGTGAGATCAAACAAATGTGGAGATTCCAGGGTGATAGAGAAGTCACCACAGGGCTCTGATGGAAGGCTGGGACCTCTGCCACTACTCTGATGCTCTGGGCTCCACACCATCCTCCCGGAGATGGTTTACCAGAACTTAGGGTGAAGAGAGGCCTGCTCAGGTAGTGGACAGAGGATGGGTCTGGAACTCGTCACTTATTACCTGTGTGTCTAATCTCCATGAGCCTCTGTCTCCCTGCATGTTAATTAGGGAAAATCAAATACTGCCCATCTCCTAAGGCCATACATATGAATAATACAGATTAAATGGGAGCTCAATTCAAACTGCTTCCTTTCCCCCGGCATAGGATGCCAGTCTGCACAAGTTTCAGTTTAGATGCTTAAAAGATGTGGGACATTATTTTTTTTCTGGGAAATACTATGTATTGCTTTTCAGGGCTTTATGGCTTCTCCTGTCTCACAGTTAAGCCTCCTTCACCAGATGCCAAAAGCCCAGGTCTAGGGCAGCTGGGTGTACCATGCCAATTGCAGGCAGCAGGAGGGCCACGCCGGGAAGACTCTTGCCTGGCCTTGGCGGCCCTCTCAGCATCTCACATTTCCAGGGGATTGGGGCTTGTCCAGCACGCAGGACAACCAGCAAACAAGGACACTGAGGGAAGGCTTCACCTCCAGGGGAGCAGCAGCCACCTTCACCAGTGCCTCCAGGAAGGGACAGCTTAGGGTTTGCTCCCTCATGCAAAGTCCACTGTCAAACTCAGGGACACCGGGAGTAAATCTATTGCTGAAACAAAGTCCCAGCTTCACCACTATTTTGTTGGAGGCCTTGAGCGAGTCCCTAAGTCTCTCTTGGCCTCAGTTTCCTCAGTTATAAAAGGGGATGAGTAATACCTGCTGCCAACCTCTTAGGCTGGGTCCATGGGCCCAATGGGCTGCTCCTGAATGAGAACAGTGAGAAACAAACAGGATTGCAATGATTAAGCTTCCTGGCCCAATTACCTGCTCTGCATTTCTGTATTCTCATGAAAAACAAAAACAAAACAAGTCCCACTACTTTTTATGGATGAAGGAAGGGGACTGGTCACCACGGCACTGACCAATCTCATCAGCTCGAGAGACGCGACCGGTGATTTAGCATCATCACCTGCCTTATGGTCATCCTTGCGCTGCCTGCATCCCGGGCTTTTGAGAAGGTCAATTTCCGGCGCACACAGAAAAGCCTGTGGCTGAGGTTGGGAACAATCGGCCACAGTGCTCCTCTCGCGCTGTTGATCCTTTCATTTCCTCCACAGACTCCTGCGGGGGACTACGTTCTAAGTTCTGCCTTGCTCTTTTGGACTAATCATTTACAACAGCCCTAAGCGCCCAGCCCCTCTCTCACTCTTGCTGTCCAGCTACTGCTCTGTATGATAAGATTGCTAATTGGGACGTGATCCTGGCCAAATGGCAAGAAAGATTCAAGGAGCCTGTTCACTGGACCTTAAATATCCTGCCCACAACTTTACAGCCCAGGCAGCTATGGAGGAAGCATGAGTCATAGCCGAGAGGTGAGGCTGCTGCTTAGGAAGGCCTCCGCAATGCCATTTTTTCACGCTTTTAATAAACCACTGTATTATTAGAACCCACCAAAGCTGAATTTAATGGAAGTCTTAGGCCCTAAGGCCTGCATTTTTCTTTTGTATCGCAAAATGAAACCAACTGGTCCAATTCAAATGAACCCCAGAAAATGTACAGATTTTAATTATGTTTCTTTCACTCTTTTTAATTTTTCTTTCTCTTTCCCTTTCTCGGCACTCTCATTTTCAAATTTTGCTGGTGATAATCACCTCTTGGAAGAAAAGGAAATGTACAAGAGGAAGAAGAAATAAAATATAAGATACATATTTCGATAGCTACGCATTTTTCTACAGGATTCCTTAAGGAAAGTTACTGATCACCAACACAAACTTATATTGAAATAAAGAATGAGAAGACAAAAAAATACCAGGTCCTCTCAAATTTCACCTGAGACACTATCTGATTTAAAATCCAATTTTATGAAAGTGCCTTCGATCAGACCTGCTAAAACATCCACCCGGCACTATACCGGCACTCCCAAACAAATGATCATTCCAGAAATAATAAAAGGTCAGGTTCTTTATTTTTCAAACTTCTGGGGCTGAACCCTTGGAAACTACCCTGGGGGGCGGGGTTTGCGGGGGGAGGTAGCAAAATGTACTGCACCTGGCCTTCAAATATTCAGAAGCTACAGTGACAGGAAATTACTCTGCCACAGCTTCTGTATTTGCAGGAGGTAGTAAAGAGACATCTTTTTTTCTCTCACAGCAACCGTCCATAAACAAATGTTTGCTTTCCAACTTTTACCCCAATTTGGTGCCTATTTACCCAGTAGGGTCTGTTTTCAAAATTGCTTCCTTATCTTTGATGGAACAGAAAGGTACAGGCACTCACTCTGGTAAGTGCTCTCGGGGCCTTCCAGAAGGCAGGGCAATCCGCCTGTGGGGCCCAGAACCCCCACTTGAGCTACTGGAACTGCACAGTGACCAAAGATGTTGGGAGGGAAATGATTTCAAGTGCCTTCAGCATGGAGAGGCAGGAGGGAGAGGGGGCTGGGGGAGGCCCGGGGCCCAGAGCAGCCTTTGTCTTTTTAGGGATCAGGCTCAGCTCTGATTCCTGCAGGGAAGTCCCTGCTTGGCATCAAGGCTGGCCTCAGGCATAAGATCCTAATTATTTGAATGGTATTTGTTTTCATAGCTTTTTTTTTTTTAAATGTGTCCAGGTCGATGGCATTTTAATGCCTTATTAAACAGGGGTTTTTACAGCAGTCTGTCTGTTCAGTCTCTGGGCCCATGCCTGTACTTTGTGTGCAGGGATTTTATCTTTCCTGCTGGCTGAAAATATTTTCCGAATTCCCTATAAAAGTTTTCGAGATTTCCTAAGACAAATAGAGCTCCACCAGCTCTAAAAGGATCTCGATACAGTCGGGAGGTACAGACACATGCTCTTTCCCTTGTTTACACAAAGAACTGAACTGCGGTTGTACTCATTAACTGCCCTTCGGAGTGCACCGAATTTGCTCCACAAATGTGCTGGTGCATAAAAACACAACCCTACCTGGGATGGCTCCCCAGAATCCCATCTTTTACTGGTTTCTTCCATCCTCTCAGATGGCTGTGCTGGCTTTGAAGGCGGCATCAATAAAGCCTGTTCTGGTGGAGGGGTTTACATAAGAGCCGGCAGCAACTGGCTGCAGGAGGGAGACAGGGACCTGTAGCACATAGAAGGCTGTCAGGAAGACCCCTGGGCCGTCAAGAAGAGAATCCAGGCCCTTCAATTTAGGCTCCAGTGTTGGAAATTTTATGCAAATGAATCGTCTTTTCAGATGGAAGTTGAATTTAGAAAGTATATAATAAGGGGCTGGGGCTGTAGCTCAGTGGTAGAGCGCTTGCCTAGCATGCATGAGGCCCTGGGTTTGATCCTCAGCACCACATATAAATAACAAATGAATAAAATAAAGATCCATCAACAACTAAAAAAAAAATTAAAAAAAAAAAAAAGAAAGAAAGTATATAATAAGCTACAGGCAAGGTAATTTCATGTAAAAGGAAGAACCAGAAACTGACAAGGGTTCAAAGCTCATCTCTGGCACAATGTGGTATGTGATCTTGGGGAAAAAAAAGTCTTGGTTACATCATTTAAAAAGGGGGTTGGAATTATATAAGTCTATATCTCGGGGTTGTCATTGACTCTCAGGGATGTGTCTGATGTCTAGTAAAATGACTGGTGCTGGCGTTTGTAAACAGTAGCCAATTTACTATTGCACTGGGGTCCTTAGGACTCAGCTGAGCAGAAGTGCAGCCATGAACCCCTGAACCCCTGCTAAGGGTTCTGGAGGTGGGAGGAGAAGGGAAGCCTCAGGCCTGCATGCTGACTCTGGGCCAAACACAGCAGGAAGCAGTGGACACAGATCCCACTCCAAAACCTGTGCTGTTTCCACTGTTTTCCAGATTGGGGAAAGCCTTGAGATTAAATATGGAGAATTATGTCAGCTGCCTACAAGTAAACTAATCCTGAACCAGGCCAGATGGGGCTCATTTTACTTAGGTGGCTTTTAAAAAAAACTTTAATGCTAACTGGCCACTCAAAATCTCCCTGTGAATTTATATTTTGCCGAGTCATTTTTGAGTATCATCCTCTTGGTGGTGTTTTATTTAAAATGCCACCTTTAATATTTAAGAAAGACAGATATCCTGAGGAAGGGATGGTAAGGATGGCCAGCCCATTAGAATATTCCTGCATTTTCCACGTCTACTGGCACTCAGCACGGCAACCAAAGACGGAGGGTTGCTGGATGCCTGTAGTGGGAAAGGACCATTAATTAGGGACATGCTTGTGGTTAAACCCAGTCATTTATTTAACTAAAACTTTCCACTTTCATGGAATCAATGACTACTTTCAATTTCAAGGAATATTGTTTTATTCCTTGAAATTCTATGATTCCTTTTCAAGATAGCTTAGTCTTTTCAAAAAAAACACAACTTTTTCTGATGTTCATAATCTCTCTTTTTATGTATTTAATCATCTTCTATATACTTTAAAGTAGTCTCTAGAAGATAATTTTGTTATCCAAGGTTCTTGGGAAAGGGGTGACTAATTTAAGTCTGCCATTTATTGCTTCTACCTGTAGATTTTTTTCTTCTATTATTTTATAATTTTGTAAACTCATGCTAAGCCAGGCTTTATTGCCAGCTAGATCCCTTCAGAATGGTGTTGTTTGCTTTAGAAGATGAACCCTTTGTGTTGATATTTCAGCTTGGAGATTATTAAACTATTCAGGAAGTATAAGTTCAGACCCAAGTCCAATGGAGGACAAAATTTGTCTCATGCTGGGTAGGGTTTTTTTCCCCCCATACTTTTAATTAGTGCATTATAGTTATGTATAACGGTAGGATTTGTTGGCACATATTCATACATACACATAATATAACAATATAATTTGGCCAATATTGTTTATATTTTAAGTCACTTGTGAGTTTCTGTATCAATTTCTCTACTTTCCCATCCTCGTGTTGGTTAACACTCAAGCCCCTGCAATCTTGGTGAAGAGTAGAGCCGGACAACTTCCTACAGGACAAGAAGACCTACCATAATTTACAGCAATTAAGGTAGTATGGTATTGGGGCAATACTGGGCTATTGAACAGAACAGAAAGTCTAGAAACTGACTCACACATGTATGATGCCTGAATTATGGAAAAGCAGGCACTGCCTGAAGCAGAAAAGAATGCTAAAGGGTCGCTTGGATAACTGTCAGGAACAAAACATGTGATCCCTGACTCACACCATACAACAAAAAATAAATTCCAGATTGACTGTGATCTACATATGAAATATAACACAATAAAATGCGTAAAGGAAAACTCAGAAGAATATCTCCCTAACATTGGGATCAGCAGAGAGACACAATAAGCACTAACCCTAAAAAACAAAACAAAACAAAACAAAAAACCTGGAGAGACTGGTCTAGATTGAATGAAAAACTTACATGTATCAAAATATACCACAAAGATGATGAAAAGCCAAGTACAAAACAGAAGACATTTTTAATATAAATGTGAGTTCAAATCCCAGAAGAATAAATCAGTGAGAAAAAGAGGGATGATCCAATAGAAATATGGACAAAAGACTTATATGGATGTTTGCAACCGAAGATACCTAACTTATCAAGAAACATACAAAAAGGTGCTCAGCTCAACAGTCATCAGGAAAATGCAAACTGGGACCACAGTGCAGTAGGTCCTTACCCCACCAGAACAGTAAAAATGAAAAAGACAATACTGAGCGTGGGAACTTTCGTACACAGCTGGTGGGAATGTAAATTGGCACAACCACTTTGGAAAATTGGCAGCATTTACTAAACTGTCAGTATCCTACAACTCTATTTTGTGGGAGTATAGGAACAAACCCTATGGCCAAGCAACTCCCTTCTAAGGTACCAAAAAAAAGAAAGGCTAACAAAAAGATGCCCAGAGAATTACTTAGTATCTACTTACTTAGCATTACTTAGTATCTAACTCCAAAGTGGAAACACCCCAAATGTCCATCTGCAGTATATTCATATACTACATTACCATACAGCAATGAGATTGAATGAATTACAACTAAATACAAAAGCTAAATCTTACAAACATAACATTAAGCAAAAGGAGCCAGACTTAAACGAGTGCATCACTTAAACAAGTGTGTTTTCTTTATACAAAGTCCAAACATGCAAGAACTAATTTGAAGTTGGGATAGAGGTTTCCCAGAGAGGGATGGGCAGGGAATGCATAAATCACAGGGAGGCCTCAGGAGTACTAATGGGTCTTTTTCCCGGTCCCATAGATGTGTTCACTTTGTAAACACTCATGTTGCTGTACCCCTATGATTTGAGTACATTTTTGTTTGCATTTACACTTCAAGAACTTTCACTGAAAGTACTTAATTTTTTGAAATTTAAATTAAATTAAATTGTTTTTTGCAGTGCTGGATGTTAAACCCAGAGCCTTGCATATACAAGCCACGTGCTCTATCACGAAGCTATGTCCCCAGCCCCCCAAAAATGGTATTAAAAAAGACAATTCTTAATCCTGAGTGTCTAATTAAGACAATTCTTAATCCATGTTTTTTCTTAATTCTGAGTGAAGCAGGGATCTAGGATGAGTCAGCCATGAGGCAAAAGACACTGGTGATTTAAAAGTCTTAAGTTCAAGTGATTATACATCTCCCTGAGTCACAGATGCACTGTCTTCCTTATGTTGTGACAGGTGATCTATCCACCAAGAAAATAAGAACCAGGAGAGAGGAAACTGGTTAGAAAGTTTGTTTACTCTTTCCCTTGACCCCAAACAAGAATGCTTGCTGACTCTTGCCATTATTCTAGCACTTTTTTTTTTTTTTCAGTTTTGGGCATTAAACCTAGGGGTGCTCTATCTCTGAGCTACATCCCCAGTCCTTTTTACTTATGAGACAGTCTCCCTAAATTGCTTTGGCTGGCCTTAAACTTGAGATTCTCCTGCCTCAGACTCCTGAGTAGCTGGGGTAGCTGGGATTCCAGGCATGTACCACCATGCCCAGCCAGCAAAATTTTTAATAAAAGTCTTTGTAAAATGTACTTAGTTGAAGCAAAAAAAAAATTGAACAGGAAGCTACCCACTATATCTTTTCTTGTGGAAATGTTAGGTCTCAGGTTGGGGGAAAAGAGTTAGATGAAAAATCTTGACATAGGAATATTTTCATATTAGTTCACAAAGTGTTTCCTTCTGTCAAGTTTCTGAAGTTTTGGTCAAATTGAGAAAATGAACAAAACAAGATGAATTAGGTAGTTTCCACCCTCTTTCTCTGTGCTTAACTCTCTGGTAGATTGGCATGAGAAACAGAGGGAAGCCAGTCCTAAGCCTAGGTGCTTGCTATTTAACTGAGGACTCAAAAGTACATGCACAGTAACAGCAAAAACATGAGGGAATGCCAGGTGTGGTGGCCCATGCCTGTAATCCCAGTGGCTCAAGAGGCTGAGGTGGGGGGATTGTAAGTTCAAATCCAGCCTCAGCAACTTGAAGAGGCCCTATGCAACTCAGTGAGCACTGTCTCAAAAAATAAAAAGGGCTGGGGATGTGGCTCAGTGGTTAAGCCCCTCTAGCTTCAATCCCTGGTACCAAACAAAACAAGAAAACCTGGGGAATAACCACCAGTCATAACAGGGCCAGGAGAAAAGAGTATCCTTCCTGTGTATCTCCAAACTTAGCTCTTACTCTATTTGTGTTTTTATTGTGCCTGGTATTTATTTTAGTAGTTTCCCATTAAGTTTTCTAAGTAGTTGTTTCTGAGATGTAGTAGGAAAACAGTTTTTATTGTGTAAATGGCTACTATTACTCTCTTGGGTCCAGTAGATTGTATTGGGTTCTCTTGGATTTTCTAGTTAGACAACATTATCATTTGCATATTTCAACCTTTCTTTCCTCCTTCCCTTCTTTACTTTCTGATCTTTTTTTTTTTTGATAAAACAAAAAGAGAAAAACAACTAATTTTGACCACAATCATAAATAAGTGTAATGATACAAACCTTCTTGTCCTGACTTTTACTGAAATCCTTCTAGTGTTTTATCCTTATATTTTCTTTTAGTATGTGTTTGATTATTGCATCTGTTCCCATTTGTTCTATTATTTCCAGAAGCATTATTTATTTGCTGCTTTTTTTATATCATTCTATCTCTCTTATCCTTATCTTTTTCTTTTCTCTGGCATTCTGTGAGACTTCTCTGATCGCTTAACCCAAAGCCTAAAGTCGGAGAGACAAATCACTTCTCGCTCGAGTACCCACATCACTATGCCTACTGCCTTCTGGGTATTGTTATCTGATGTCCTGTAGATACCTCAAACTTGACATCTTCAGGTGTTCAAAACTGAACTCTTCCCTGCCAGAGAAAGCTCTTCCTCTGTGTTCTAAGCAGCATCTGATGATTCACCAGCTGCCTGGCCATCTAAGCTAGAAACCTCAGAGTCCACATGCTTCTCCTTCCTTTCCCCCCTCTCCTTTTCGCACAGTACCGAAATGTAAATGCTTTTGCTAAACAAGACCAAAAAACTGGAATAGCAAAACAAGAGCCTCTCGCATGCAAGTCACTGAGTGATGTGAAATAAGGTATGGTCCCCACATGTGTAGTGGTACGAGCAAAATACTGTGTAAAACAAAACCAATCGCAGACTCTTCGACAATAAGAAAGTTGCAAAATCGATTTTCAGGGTAGATAATACTGTTGTTTAGGACAGGGCTCTGCTGGAACTTCTCTGGCTGAGAACAGCCGAGATATGGTTGACTGAAAGAGTGCAGTGCTGAGTTTTTCCATGGATAAAGTGAGAGCCCTTGATTTTCTGCAGATCAGTGTAAGAGAGATGGGGTGGCCTCACAAGATGGAGAGGTCAGGACTTGAGAGGAGGGTCTAAGGAGCAGGAGGGCCTAGGAAGATGGCAGGAGGCCAGAAACCAAAGGAAAAAAGTTCTTTCTTTCTGGGAAAAATTCCCTGTAATGGGGATGGCCTGGGGACTTAGGATAGTGATGTTGTGTTTACATCCACATTGTTTGCTGTGCTGTGCCCTGAGCCATCCTAAGACTCCCATAAAACTATATCATCCATAACTGGCGTGTGTAAGTGGTGTTGAAGGAAACTAAGGGCGAAGGCAATAAAAGGAGGTCCAGCCTCCTCCCCCAGGCCAGCGTGGCTGGTAGCAGCACAGAGAGGAGGAAGGATGGCCCAGGCTGTACCCTTTCCTCCAGTTTACCAGAAAAAAGGGATCTTTGAAAGGGGGCAGGCAGATGCCTGGGGAGGAAGGGAACTAACAGAAGTGAAATCGTAACATGGAACAAAAGATTAGGGGCCCTGAGGGCTGTTGGAGTCCATGGGGAATCACCATGCCAGCAGAGAGTTCTGATACTAATGAAAGTAGAATGAGACAGAAGTATCTGAAAATACATAGCCAGATAGACAGACGGACTAGCCAGGCTCAGTGGCATATGTCTGTAAACCTAGTAACTTGGGAGGCTGAGGCAAGAGGATTGCAACATTGAGGCCCAATCTCAGAACTTAGCAAGACCCTGCCTCAAAAATAAACAAACAAACAAACAAACAAACACATAAAAAAGGACTAGGGATGTGACAGTGGACAAGGTACCTCTGAGATTAATCCCTAGTACCAAAAAAAGAAGAAAGAAATTAAAAAAAAAATCTCTATATACATGTATGTATATGAGTGTGAATACACACACACACAAAAATCAACATACACACTAACAACACAAATGCAGCTCTGGGGAGCGGGGCAGAAGAAAGGTTTGTGGCAGAGATCTCAGATGACTGGGTAGGCTGATGGTGTTGAGGAACAGCCCTTCTTAAGGTGGAGGGAACAAACATTTGTTGAGAGCCGTGGGCCATGCAGACACTTCATCAGTATCATCTTATTGATTTTTACAAGGGTCTAGACAGGTGCAATTATTTTCATTTAGCAGACAAGGAGAACGAGGGTCTGAGAGCTTAGGGCGTCAGGACCGGGACTTGGTGCGGGTTTGCTCAGTGCCATGTTTCCGCACCACTGTGAGCCCTGTGTAAGGGCAAGGATTCCTTTTTACAATTTCTTACTGACTCTTGGGAACCAAAACTGTTTTTGAGACTCTGATGGCTGTTTGACACTGAGCAGAATTCCCCTAGAACAGGTGAAAGTTATCAGCAAAAGCCTGTTCTTTTTTGGAGGTCTCTAGAGACAGACTCCTGCTTTGGGAAAAAAATATGTGTAAAATAAACTGAATCAACTCCAGATTCCTCCCAACCAACGCTATCCAAGAGGGATAGGGGAGCCATTTACTAAGGGTGAACTAAATCCCAGCTTATAGCTTATTTTTCCTCCTGTGAGAAACAATTACATAAGAAAAGAATGAAGGTTGTAATAGCAAACTATATTAAAGCTTCTGCTTATCAAAAGTCAGCATAAATAAATGAAATGGCAAGTCAGTAACATAAGTGCAAACCATTAACTGACAAAGGGATAGCATGTATAAAGAACACTGCAAATTAATATGAAAAAAAAATTCCATAAAAAATGAGCAAAAAGCTGGGCATGGTGGCGCATGCCTGTAATCCCAGCACTTTGGGAGACTGAGGCAGGAAGATCGTGAGTTCAAAGCCAGCCTCAGCAACGGCGAGGCGCTAAGCAACTCAGTGAGACCCTGTCTCTACATAAAACACAAAATAGGGCTGGGGATGTGGCTCAGTGGTGGAGTACCCCTGAGTTCAATCCTTGGTACAAAAAAAAAAAAAAAAGAGCAAAAGATTAGATTTGAACATGTACTTCACAGAAAAACAATTGGGACTGAATGATAAACATATAAAAAGATGTTCAATCTCATTGGAAATCAAGGAAATGTGATCAAAATCACAGCAAGTTACCATTTCTGACTAGAATGCCAAAAAGTGTCAATTAAAACCAACAAGTAAAAGGAATATGGGGGCTGGGGCTGTAGCTCAGTGGTAGAGCACTTGCCCAGCATGTGAGGCACTGGGTTCGATCCTCAGCACCACATAAAAATAAATAAATAAAATAAAGGTAAAAAATAATCAACAATTTTTTAAAAATTAAAAAAAAAAGAATATGGGAACTGGGCACACATAATTTCAGTTACTCAGGCAGCTGAGGCAGGAGGATTGCAAGTTCAAGGCCAGCCTGGGCAACCTAGTGAGACTGTCTTAAATTAAAAAAAAAAAAAAAAAAAAAAAAGGAACCGGGTGTGTAACTCAGTGGTAGAGAACTTATCTAGCACATGGAAGGACCCGGGTTCAATCTCAAGTACTGGGGGAAAAAAAAAGGATATGGGGCCACTGGGAACAAATACAGTACATACTATTGGTGATTGCATACAATCATCTAGAAAACAATTTGGCATTATTTGGGAAGCTGCAAATTGGGATATGTAAATTCGATAATCCTACAGGAAGAAATCTCTAGAAAAACTCTTGCATGTTCCCAGGGACAGGTAATGTTCAAAGCAGTATTGTTTACAATAGCAAAACATTAGAATCAATTCAAACATATAATAAGAAGACAGTGGTTAAATTTTACTACAGTCAAACAATGGAATATTATACAGTAGTGAAAATGAATGAGTTATAGTCATGCACATCAACATGGGTAAGTAAAGCAAACATGTTGAATGAAAGGAATAAGTGACAGAAGGGTACATACAGGATGACACCATTTTTATGAAGTTCAAAACATATAAACCAAGTAGTATAAGTTAGGGATACATACTACATGCGTGAGCCACATACTAAAGAAAAAGAGTTAAAATGCAACATTCAGGAAAGAGTAACCTCCAGGGAGGAGGAAGGAGAATTTGAAATGGCAAAAGGAACACACTGGGATCTTTGGTGGCATGGGTGATGTTTTTCTTAGTCTGTTTTAGGTACATATGTGTTATCTTATTAGTCTTTCACCTAATAGATACATTATATGTATTCCTTTGAATGCATCATCTAAAAACATCAATAAATAAATAGTAATGCTGGGCATGGTGGTGCATGCCTCTAATCCCGGCCACTTGTGAAGCTGAGGCAGGAGGATCTCAAGTTCGAGGCCAGTCTCTGCAACTTAGCAAGATCCTGTCTCAAAATAAAAAAAAAAAATTAAAAAGACTGGGGATGTGGCTCAATGGTAAAGTGGCCCTTCTTGGGTTCAATCTCCAGTACCCAAAAAAAAAAAAAAAAAAAAAAAAAAAGCCAAGAGAGAGAAATTGCATTAAGGGTTTAGAAATGCATTGACTTTAACAGGAGCCTCACTAACTTCCTCCTTCATCAGTATTCATCAAATACTTTTACTTTGCCTTATTGACTCCCTTGAGAATGGAATTTACAGCTGATAAAGGGATTAGACGGCAGTAGGTAAAACTAACTGTTGGTGGATCTGCAGTTTGCTGTTGACATTTCAAAAGGAAAAGTTAAATCTCAGGTTTGACTGACCTCTAAATCTTCCGTGGACATTTCAGTGGCACCTCTATTAATGAAGAAGATGTTTCTGAAAATCCCTTTGCTGACAGAATCCTCATTTCCACAGATAGAAATTATATTGGTGGCTTGGGGTTGGGCTCAGAGCCACAGATTCCTCTTCCCACTTCCAAAGCAGGCGCTGCAGCCAGATGTTCCTTTCCCCCCTGAGGTAAGGCTTGACTTCCCAGTCTCCTGGCCTGTGTGGGGACCAGGGCCGCTGCCTCCTGCTGGGGATGGGGAGGTCCCAAACAGGGACTGCTTCAGCCTTTCTTCCAGGGGGGGCATGTGCCCAACTTGCTGTCATCCCTCCTCTGTTAGAAGTTTCTGAGACCCCGGCTCTTGAGAAGACCAGATTCTGTCAGAAATCTCCCTGGGACCAGGTGGCCTGGTGTGGGGCACACTTTCCTGAGTGTGAAATACCTGAGCGTTGCCCCTCTGAAGCACTTACTCCTCAGGAGCCTCTGCCATTCCTGCAGACCTATTCACTCCTTGTCACTGATTTGTCTCGCTCTTGGGAGCTTCCCCTGGGAATTTATTTCCAATTAAGCTAACATTCGGAAAGTGTTTTCTCGCTTCCGTGGCTGGTGCGAGGTCTGAGAGGAAATAAAGGAGGAGTAGAAACCTTAACATGAAGAAGCCAGAGGGCTTTCCGCCCTAGATGCCTTTGCTTCTGAGTCACTTGTAAGTTGCTACCAATAAAGTTCAGCCTATTATGTGTCAGGCTGTGTTTGACACATACGATTTTTTCTGTTTACATCAAACCTGCAAGCAAGATATAATTATCCCCACTTTATAAACAAAGGAAATGGAGGTTCAGATCCACATGGGTCCAGGTCACATAACCTGTCAAAACCTGCATCGGTAGCTGACTCCAGTCGGCTTCAAGGTTGCCTCCAGTAGGAAATCTAGATGTCTTTTAGGGGGAGAACAGCTCGGTGAAGGTCACATGACAGGCTGCTCCAAATACGTGTTCACATTCGATTCTGCTGTTTCCACGCCCCAGCTCAGTGTGGAGGGAATCCATATTTCTAGTGGAACAATATGACTTTTTCAAAATACATTTTCTGAGAACTCACTGAGACAGGCCTTTCTACATCATTACCCAACAGTTTAGAAACCCGTTTTTTACCCAACCATGCTTTGGGAATATTTATAGAAGTCCCCAAAATGTCTCCAACTAGAAATGTCTCTATTTTTGAGCATACAGCTTAAAAACAGCTAAAAGACTAGATGCCAAACTTCAGCCCAGAGTGAATTTTTATGACTTGAGCTGTAAACCTATGAAATTAGGGGTTTAAAATGGAAATGCTGACACAATCTTTGTACTTCATAGAATGTCAAGTGCTGGTGGGGGTGGCGCTTTCTACGCGCTGCTGCCGGGGCCCCTGCTGCGTGAACAAACTTCCTGTCCAGTTTTCTTTACTTTGGAGCCTCTGGTTCTCTTTTGCAGACCTGCAGAGTCTCACTCTGGCCTGGCTGGAAAAGGCAGCTCAGGGACAGGCCCATCTGGAGATGTTCAAGCAGTGGGCCTGGACTGGCTGCAGAGCCCAGGATGTGGAGGCCTCAGCGTTTGCATACTCTCTGGTGCTGCCCTGGGCCTCCCCACCAGGCCTCCCCACCTCAAGCCTTCCGAGAGGCTCTGAGAGGCACTGCATGGTGCTCCATTCCTTCTAGAGCCAGTCACCACCTTCCTGAGTCCCTCCCATGAGTGTAGAAAGGAAGCGTTGCTGAGGCATCCAGGGCTCTTCCATGGCTTTTAGCAGGCGCCAAGTTTGCATTCTCCTGAAAGGAAAGCCTCTATAAAAAGCTTTTTCCTTCACAGCAGCAGAGACAGGGATCGGCTGCTCCCTGAAAGTTGCTTCAAACCGTGTGGCTTCCAGTGTGCCGACCTCAAGTCAGACGACCTGCATCCAAATCCTCACAGTAACTGCCTCTTGGGATTGTTTTGAAGATTAAATGGTTAATAGGTGAAGCTGGGTGTGGTGGTGCATGTCTGTAGTCCCAGCACCTAGGGAGGCTGAGACAGGAGAATCGCGAGTTCAAAGCCAGCCTCAGCAATGGTGAGGTGCTAAGCAACTCATTGAGACCCTGTCTCTACAT
This sequence comes from Xerus rutilus, assembly GCA_028644305.1. NCBI lineage: Eukaryota > Metazoa > Chordata > Mammalia > Rodentia > Sciuridae > Xerus > Xerus rutilus. Next base: position 31,868,152 of record CM053402.1, on the reverse strand, counting down.
AAAACACAAAATAGGGCTGGAGATGTGGCTCAGTGGTTGAGTACCCCTGAGTTTAGTCACCAGTACCAAACAAAAGATGGTTAATTGGTGAAAGGTACCTGGCACTCCCTGGGTGAGGGCTGGGTGAAGGAGGTGCTTCTTCTGCCTTGAAGCAGGTGCTGAGAGGACTGCACCAGAGGGACACCAAGGGAGAGAAGAAGGGAAATTGATGACATCAAAATCAAGTTTTATTTGTATTGTGCTGTAGAATTTATGGTCTCATAATTTAACCAACGCATTCCTATGAGGTAAACTAACTCTATGTTAAGTATAGAGGCTCAGAGAGATTAAGTGACTTGGGCAAATCATAATAGGTAGTAAATGAAAAGTCAAATTGGTTTGATACTAAATTGGGTGTTCTTTTCACTGTTTCATAGATTTCATGGAGCTAGAAGAAATGGCTACTGATAATGGTGGAGTCCTCATTACCTTGTGGATTCTTAATTTAAAAGACTGATTTTATGCCTTTTAAAATTGGTTCACTAGCTGGGCACAGTGGGGCATACCTGTAATCCCAGCAGCTCAGGAGGCTGAGGCAGGAGGATCATGAGTTCGGAGCCAGCCTCAGCAATTCAGCAAAGGCCCAAAGTAACTTAGTGAGATCCTATCTCAAAATTTTAAAAAATAAAATAAAAAAGGGCTGGGGATGTGGCTCAGTGGTTAAGGACCCCTGGGTTCAATACCCAGTACTAAATAAACAAACAAATAAATAAATAAATAAAATTGGCTACCTGTCTAAAGAAAGTATCACTGAGAACCCCAGAAAGAAGCTTAGTATTGGTATAAGCAAGACTCAAATGAGCATATTAATTTTTTTGTGTGTGTGGCCTTAGGGATTAAACCTAGGACATTGTCCATGCTAGGTAAGTGCTCTACCACTGAGTTATACACCAGCCCAGAGTATTAATTTGAAAATGGAATTGAGTTTTCTTTCTTCTACTTTTTTTTTCCTGTACTGGAGATTGAACCCGGGGTGCTCTGTAACATCAGCCCTTTTTTCCTTATTTTTCATTTTGAGACAGAGTCTTGTTAAGTTGTAGAGGCTGACCTCAAATGTGTGATCTTCCTGACTCAGCCTCTCGAGTCACTGGTATTACAGGCATGTGCCACCACTCCTGGCTCTGGAATTCAGTTTTCTAACTCAAATTTGCTTTCTTTTATATGTTCTTCAATTTTAGCTGTATTAATCTTCTTTATTAGAGATCATCTTATAAAATCTATTGGTCAATGATTAGAATTTCATTGGAAAACAATAGAGTGAAGCAGCATAAACCCAAAAGAAGAAAATCTTTTGCACAATTCACTCCGATTTGCTTAGACCTGAAAGAGGTAAACAACCGAACTATAGTCCCAAAGGAAGGTGTGGTGTGACACAGAACTACCCCTCCTGTCCAGTAGTGAAGACTTTTCTTCATGTTCCAACCCAGCCATTGTTCTTTTCTTTTTTTTTTAAGTATTTTTTTAGTTGTTGATGGATCTTTATTTTATTCATTTATTGTTATTATTATTATTAGTAGTAGTAGTGGTACCAGGGATTGAACTCAGGGGCACTCGACCACTGAGCCACATCCCCAGCCCTATTTTGTATTTTATATAGAGACAGGGTCTCACTGAGTTGCTTAGCACCTTGCCTTTGCTGAGGCTGACTTTGAACTCGCGATTCTCCTGTCTCAGCCTCCCTGAGTGCTGGTATTACAGGCGTGCGCCACCGCGCCTGGCCATTTATTATTTATATGTGGTGCTGAGGATCGAACCCAGAGCCTCATGCATGCGAGGCAAGCACTCTACCATTGAGCTACAGCCCCAGCCCCCATTGTTCTTTTCTTAAAGAAAAGAAACAGAAAAAGGGAGAGAGCACAATCACTAAATGTGAGCAAGAGATTTCAAAGCTGTGCCAGACAGGGTAGGGTGGGTGGCTGAGGTGCACACTTTGCAGAGAGCACCTTCGTGTCACTGCTTCCTGGGTCCTGCTCAGGAGCAGATGGGAACCGTGGTGCTAGTGCTATGGAAGTTCACATGTTAAAGTCTGCACTTTGAGCCACTGCAGACAGAGACGCTGACAGTTTTCTGTGATTAGTGAAAGTCATTTGGACAAAGTAGATCAGTGAGGAATATACGATGGCAGGGGACAAGGAAGACTCCAGACCAGGAAGGAAGAGGGTGAGAAGAGCACTGGGAGAGACACTCAGGGGTACCTCCCTGTAAAATGACGGGCAGTGGATATCAGAACTGCATTATTTATTATTATAGTTGTGTTTATAGATTTGTTTAAATTAACTATTTGATAAAGTATAGCTTATTCTATAATATACATTTAGTCATTACACATCTAGTCAATCCATTAAAAGGATTAGTCAGATCCTTTTAAAAGTCTTTATGAACTCTTGGGTTCAAACAGGCTCCTCTAACAATGGATGTTACTTGAACCACGTGGATTCCAGCTCACAACTGGTCAAGATTTTGATGTCGAAATGGGCAGACGAACAGGGGTGGGAGGGGGGAGGGGGGAGGGGGACAGTAAAAATGGTGGAATATGATGGACATCATAGCCCTAGCTTTATGTATGACTGCATGTATGTTGTGTTTCTACATCACATACAACTAGAGAAATGAAAAGCTGTGTTCCATCTGTGTACAGTGAATCAAAATGCATTCTGCTGTCATGTGAACCTAAACAGAATAAATAATACATTTTTTTAAAAAGAAAGAAATGGGCAGACGAGGGCTGGGGTTGTGGCTCAGTGGTAGAGTGGTTACCTAGCACATGTGAGGCACTGAGTTTGATCCTCAGCACCACATAAAAAATAAACAAGTTAAAAAAAATAAAGTTAAAAAATGGCAGAGAAGATAAGTGCCTGATGAGGGATGTACCACACTTACAACTGTATATATTATAATATTGTTTGTGTTGTTGATTTTTTATGCCATAGCTTTTAGAACATTGCTTTGATATCTTGGGATTTTTCTTCTTTCTTTATTGGGTGGGAAACTATAGCCAAACCCCATCCCTCGATCTCTCCTGGCTTGTCTTCTATGGTCTCACTCCACTCCTTGCCTAATATGTTCCATTATTGATCTCATGAGGCCACGTATCTCACCTGAGCCAGTAAGCAGTTTAAAACTATCCAGAAACACAGCTAAAAACCAGGAAGAAAGGGCTGCAGTTGTGGCTCAGTGGTGGAGTGTTTGCCTAGCACGTGTGAGGCACTGGGCTCAATCCTCAGCATCACATAAATATAAATAAATAACATAAAATCATTGTGTCCATCTGCAACTAAAAATATTTTTTAAAAAACCAAGAGGAAAGGAAAAAATGAAAAGTGAAGCCAAGAGAGAAGCTTTATGTATCATCTGCTATGTGTCTACAACTCCATTATAGAATTTACATTTATTTCTTTATCTAATGTTGTAATTCTACGATACGAGTTCTATTTTCTCTGTTACAGATGATGACTCTGAGTTTCAGAGAGATGGAGTAACTTGCCCAGAATCACACAGTTAACAAGGAGAGGAGTTAAGATTCAAGACTTACGTATGTGTGACCACACTGTTTTTGAAAAGATCTCTAGACAACTAAGGCTTGTGCTACAAAGTATGAGTCCAAATATGTGAAAACATACAGATGATCCTTCACTTAGGAGGGGGTTACATCCCCGTAAACCCATTCTAAGTTGAAAATATCACAACTTCAAAGTGCCTTCAAAGTGCCTAACCTATCAAACGTCATAGCTTAGCCTAGCCAGCCTGAGAGGTATCCGGAGCACTTCCATTAGCCTGCAGCTGGGCCAAAACAATCTAACAAAGCTTATTTTATAATAAAGTGTTGAATATCTCATTACTGAATACTTGTATCCAAGAAAAAATTACTGGCTTCCCAGAACACGGTAGAGTATTGATTGTCTTCTCCTGATCACATGGCTGATGGGGGCTGCAGCTCCCTGTCCCCGCTCAGCCTCTGGAGACTGTATAGTACCACAGATCTCTAGCCCAGGAAATGATCGAAATTTAAAACTTGAAGCACAGTTTCTAATGAATTCATCTTGCTTTTTGCACCATCGTAAAGGTGGAAAATTGAAAGTCAGCACCATCTGTATTCAACTCGCTCAGTGAGGAGAGCTCATGTAGAACCTGGATGCTCTTATTTTACACATAAGTCATGGATGGGCATTTTTTTGAACCCAGAGATGATTAGAAAGAAGTAACAAATTAAAAGCTCAGAGAAAGGTTTCTGTGAACAAGTAACTGCTTATAGCGAAATGAGTCAGATGACAGCTCAATATGATACTAAGAAAACCACGTTGAAACGCAGCTCTAAGAATAAAAGCATAAAAATGAATAACTGCTTTGCATTAAGCAATGCTAATACTAATAACTGCTATCATTTAAGTAGCACCTATTAAGTGTCAGGCTCTGTGCTAGATACAATCATTTTTAAAACTCAAGAGATTTTTCACTATTTGTTCCCAAAGAAGAGCTGCATAAGATTTCGTTTATAAAAGGAGTCTTGGAGATGAAACGTACTTTAAAAACAACTGCATTATATCACCTAATCAACACAGTTCAGTCTGATTCTCTCACTCTCACTTTATAGACGAGAAACTGGAGCTATTAAGGGTGGGAGCCAGTATTCAAAGGCAGGTCTGCTGACTTCGGAGCCTGCGTTCTTTCCACTGTCTTGCCGTCCTCACATTTACAGGGATGGCTCAGGGTCATTAAGAGAAGATTAACTTATAACTGTTTAAGAAGCCAGAGGAATTCATTGGTGAAGCCAGTGGAAAAGCATAGTCACATGGCAAGCACCCAGCTCTCTAGAACAACCAGATAACGTCGGTGGGAGCTACCAAACCATCAAACTCCTTACACCTTTTCTTTACATTACTATAATTTTGAAATTTTTGTGTCTTTCTTCTAGATGGTCTTGTACGGTCAACTCAGTGGACATTTTGAAGAAAATTCAATTGGGAAGGATTTTCTCAGTAATCGTGGGCATGGTACGGAATCTCAATTTGAGAATGTGCTGCTGTCTGCCTTCATGGCAATGACTTGATGGAACCACAGTTCATCGGTAGAATCTGCACCTACACATAAATATAATTTATGAATTGGTGTTCATAAAAACAAACTGCTTATGAATACTAATCTGTGGGTTGCAAAAGCAGGATCTTTCATGAGATCTTCCTAATGATATCGTCAGAGGGCAAAGTAGTTATAAATCATGCCTCAAAATCCCTGAAAGGTTGAAAGGTAAGTAGTAACTAGTCATCTCCAGAGCTCATTGGATTTACAAGTTTATCCTTGACTAGGTTCATGACTGAGGGGAGACCTCATTAATCTTAATCATATCAATCTGAGTACCTAGTAAAGTGAGAGCAGCACCGGCTATCAGAGACAGTCAGGACATACTTCAGACAAGAATGCACTCACTCCTTAGATACACATATCCAGGCCAGATAACAGCCGGGGATTTAGAAGAGATTGGCTGGAGACACAAGTAGTCTTAATAATGACAATAGCTGAAGAGGAGATCCCAGAACCAAACACACAGCTAATAAAACTACTGAGGTTCAGGGTCAGACCAGAGTTAACCACAGAGTCATCCAGAACATTACTGGCTCTATTAAAAAAAAAAAAAAGCAACAGAAACCTTGTGTCCCATAAGTGGTCAATTTGGGACACCACAGGGTAGACTATGATTGTGCTCTCAGACAAGCTAGATAGAATCAAGGTCAGGAAGCACTCTGCTCTGAGCCTTCCATTTACATGTGGAGAGATCAACACAGATGAAGGAAAAAGGTGGGGGATGGAAGGAAAAGTCATATAGTGTAGGCAGATGTCTGCATTCGCTGGAAAGTCTAAGCTCTAAGTTTAGATTGACCTAACTAGATAAATGGAGTCATCTGTCACACAGTGTAGTTAGTGAACATAACAGTTGGATTGGAATTCAAAAAAAATTTTTTTTTAGCCTTGTGAAACATGAAAACTTGCCAGGAGGGCTAGGGTCATAGTTCAGTGGTGGAGCGCTTGCCTAGCATGTGTGAGGCACTGGGTTCGATTCTTAGCACCACATATAAATGAATAAATAAAATAAAGATCCATCAACAACTAATAAAAATATTTTTAAAAAAACTTGCCATGAAACTTCAGAGTAGATAGTCTCCTATCAAATTTCTCCTAGAGAATGGGTACAGTGGCGCAGGCCCGTAATCCTAGCAACTCAGGAGGCTGAGGCAGGAGGATCGCAAGTTCAAAGCCAGCCTTAGCAATTTAGTGAGACCTTGTCTCAAAATAAAATACAAAATAGGGCTGGGGATGTGGCTCAGTGGTCAAGTGCCCCTGAGTTCAATCCCTGGTACCCCATGCAAAAAAGAAAACAAACAAACAAATAAAAATTTAAAAAAAGAAAGAAAGAAAAACTCTCCTAAAATCTGTAAGTCCCTCATGAGCAAAGATAACCAATTCTATTCATCTTTGTTTTCCCTATAAAGCCTAGTACAAAATCACACAGTAGGCACTCAGGAAATCTTTGTGGATTTTACCCCCCACTCTCCCTCACACAGAGAAGGCATTGTTATTACTAACTAAATCCCCAAATGTAAAACTATGAAGAAGTACAGACTTGAAACTGAAAAAAGATGTCCTTGTCATATACCGGGAGATCCCAACACATGGGATGGGAGCTCTAATAGGTGCCTCGATTCCAGCCAGCTTTGATTTATTTAGTGAGCTTGATTGGGACCTCGTTTATCATCCCTCACCGCCTACCTCCCTACCTACCTACCTACCTACCTCCCTCCCTCCCTTCCTCCCTCCCTCCCTCCCTCCCTCCCTCCCTTCCTTCCTTCCTTCCTTCCTTCCTTCCTTCCTTCCTTCCTTCCTTCCTTCTTTCCTTCCCCTTTCCTTCCTTCCTTTCCCTTTCCTCCCCTCTCTTCCCTCTCTCCCTCTCCCTCTGCCTCCCTCTCTGTCTTGCCTATGTTTTTAGTGGATGCTTCCTTGTTTGGCTTTGTAATAACTGGAGCAATTGCTCTAATAATGGTACTGTCTGTCACATGCATTTTAAACTGTTTGAAGTATAATTCACATGCCATACAATTCATCCATTCTATTTTATGTCAAAAATTTTTTGTATCTTCACAATTGTGCAACCATTACCACAATCAGTTTAGCAATTTTTGTTAACTCAAAGATAACCCCTCTGACCATTTCATATACATGCAATCATAGCAGTCATGCAATATGTAGTCTGCTGTGTGACTGGCTTTTTCATTAAGCATGATGATTTGCAGGTTTATCCAAGTGGTACCAGGTATCAATACTTCTTCCTTTTATGGCCAAATAATATTCCATTGTACGCATATACTACTTTTTTTTTTTTCGATACGGAGACTTGAACCCAGAGATGTTTTACCACTGAGCTACATCCCAGCCCTTTTTATTTTTTATTTTGAGACAGTGTCTTCCTAAGTTGCTGAGGCTGGCCTCAAACTTGGGATCCTTCTGCCTCAGCCTCCCAAGTCGCTAGGATTACAGGCATGCACCACCACTCCAGCTTCAAGTACAAGTTTTTGTTTATTTAGTTTTTTTTGTGTGGTGCTGGGGATTGAACCCAGTGCCTCACACATGCTAGGCAAGCACTCTACCACTGAGCCACAACCCCAGCCCTCAAGTACAAGTTTTAAAGCTTTTATTTATTTGTTTAGGTGTTGGGGATGGAACTCATCAGGATCTTGTGCATGCAAGGCAAGCACTCTACCACTGAACTACACCCCTAGTCAAGTACAAGATTTTGTGTGGATATAGTTTTTCATTTCTCTTGGGAAAATATCTAAGAGTGGTATTGTAGGGCCACACGTTAACTGTGGCAACCACCTGGGGAACTTCCAGAGTTTGCCAGAGAGGCTAGATCATTTTACATATCCTGCAGCAGTGCATGTGAGTTCCAATTTCTCCTCAGCCTCAACAACCCAATACTTATTATTATCGGCTTTTAAAACAGTTCTACTAATTCAATCCCAGTGGGGGTAAATTCATATCTCATTATGATTCACATTTCCCTGACAACTAGCATTTTTCTGTGGGCTTATTGGGCCATTTGTCTATATTATTCATAGATCTTTCTATTCAGACCCTTTACCCATTTTAAAATTGGGTTATCTTTTTATGGTGGAGTTATTAGACTTCTTTATATATTCTTAATACAAATCCCTTATCAGAAAAATAATTCCAAGTAAATTCTTCCATTCCGTGTGTTATCTTTTCACTTTCTTGACATTGTCCTTGGAAGCATAGTTTTGATGAATTCCAATTTGCCTATTTTCCCCCCCTTGGATAGCATGTGCTTTTACTGTCAATATTTAAGAATCCATTGCCAAATCGGAGTTTATGGAGATTTTATCCCAATACTTTCTGTTAAGAGTTTTATGGTTTTAACTCTTTAGTTTAGGACTTTGACCCATTTTGAGTTACTTGTATATATGGTATGAAGTAAAGGCCCAACTCTGCCACATGTGACTCTTCAGTTGTCCCAGTTGTCCCATCTCTATTTGTTGAAAGGACAATTCTTTTTCCATTGAATGACCTTAACACTCTTGTCAAAAATTAGTTGAGGCTGGGTATGGTGGCACACTCCTGTAATCCCAGTGTCTCTGGAGGCTGAGGCAAGAGGATTGAAAGTTCAAAACCAGCCTCAGCAACTTAATGGGACCCTAAGCAATTTAGTGAGACTCTGTCTCAAAATAAAAAAATAAAAGGGCTAAGGATGTGGCCCAGTGGTTAAGCACCCCTGGGTTCAATCCCCAGCACAAAAATAGATAGATAGATAGATAGATAGATAGATAGATAGATAGATAGATAGATAGATATGGTTTATTTCTGGACTTTCCATTCTATTCCTTAAATCTATATTTCTACCGTTATGCCAATACCACAATGTCTTGATTAACATTGCTTTGTGGTAGGTTTTGGAATTGGGAACCATAAGTCCTTCAACTATTCATTTATTTTTTCAAGATTGTTTTGGCTATTTCATGGTCTATCAAATTTCCACCTGAATTTTAGAATCAGTTTGTTAATTTTTTTTTTTTTTTTTTTGGTACTGAGGATTGAACTCAGGGGCACTCGACCACTGAGCCACATCCCCAGCCCTATTTTGTGTTTTATGGAGAAACAGGGTCTCACTGAGTTGCTTAGCGCCTCGCCATTGCTGAGGCTGGCTTTGAATCCCAAAGTGCTGGGATTACAGGTGTGCGCCACCACGCCCAGCTTGTTGATTTCTTTCAAGAAGCCAGGAAAAGTTCTGAAAGGGTTGGTGCTGAATCTGTAGATGGATTTGGAGAATTTTTTAGCAATACGTCTTCCAGTCCATGAGCATGAACTATTTCTCCATTTATATATATTTTTACAATTTCTTTTAACATTTTTTAAAAAATTTTTTTAGTTGTAGATGGACACAATATCTTTATTTATTTTTTTTATGTGGTGCTGAGGATTGAACCCAGTACCTCACGCATGCGAGGCGAATGCTCTACCATTGAGCTACAATCCCAGCCCCTCTTTTTTTTAAAAAAATATTTATTTATTTATTTTTTAGTTTTAGGTGGACAGAATATCTTTGTTTTTATGTGGTGCTGAGGATCGAACCCAGTGCCTCACGCGTGCTAGGCGAGCACGCTACCACTGCGCCACAATCCCAGCCCCCCAGCCCCTCTTTTAACATTTTTTTTAAATATTGTTTTTATTTTTTAGTTGTTGATGGATTTTTATTTTATTCATTTATTATTTATGTGTGGTGCTGAGGCTTGAACCCAGTGACTCACGCATGCTAGGCAAGCGCTCTACCACTGAGCTACAGCCCCAGCCCCATCTTTTAACATTTTTTACAGTCTCCAGAGTACAAGTTTTGCATATGTTTTGTTAAATTTATTCCTAAGTGTTTCATTCTTTTTGAATTGTGATTTTATTTTTTGCAGGGTTGGAGATCAAACCCAGGCCCTGCACATTTTTTAGGCAAGCACTGTGTCACCCAGCTACATCTCCAATCCCTCCGAGTTGTTATTTTAAATGGAATAAGTTTTAAATTTTTATTTTCAAATTGTTCATTGCAAGTGTATTGAAATACAATTGATTTTTGTATATTGACTGTGTATCCTGAAAGCTTGCTGAACTCATTTATTAGTTCTAATAATTTTTAGTGAATTCCTTGGAGTTTTCTACATAGATCATGTCATTAGCAAGTAGAGTTAGATTTACTTCTTCTCTCCTCTTCTATTTTTTGGAAGAGTTAGTGAAGAATTGGTTTTGATTCTCTTTATATGTTGGTACAATTCTCCAGTGAAGAAATCCGGTTCTGGGCTCTTCTTGTAGGCAGTTTTTTGACTGCTACTTCAATCTCTGTTATACGTTTATTCAGATTGTCTCTTTCTTCTTGAGTTGGTTTTGGTAATTTTTGTGTTTCTAGGAATTTTTTTCATTTCATTTAGGTTATCTAATTTAGTGACATATGATTGTTCATAGTATTCCTTTATAATTCCCTCTTTCATTTTGGATTCTAGAAATTCAAGTCTTCTTTTCTCCCTTGGTTAAAGGAGCTCGAGGTTTGTTCATTTTTGTTGATCTTTTAAGAATACTAGTTTTTAGTTTCCTTAATGTTTTCTATTTTTCTATTCTTTATTTCATGAATTTTGTAATTTTGTTCCTTCTGCTTGCTGTATGTCTCGTTTACTCTTCTTTTTCTAGTATCTAAGGTAGAAGTTTAGATCATAGCTTTGAGATTTTTAAAAATACACATTTATAGCTATAAAATTCCCTGTAAGCATTACTTTATCTGCATCCTCTAAGTTTTAATATTTTCATTTCCATTCATCTCAAAGCATTTTAGAATTTCCTCTTTATTTTTTTCTTTGGCTCATTTGTTATTTTGTGGTCTATTAATTTCCTAGTACTTGTGAGTTCCCCCAGTGTCTTTGGGTTGTTGATTTCACTTCATTGTGGTAGCACATATTTTGTATTATTTTTATCCTTTCCCATTTATTAAAGCTCATTGTATATTCTAGCATATGGTCTAGCCTGGTCTTCCTTCCTTCTCTCTCTCTCTCTCTCTCTCTCTCTCTCTCTCTCCTCTCTTTTCTTAATTTACAGCTGAAGAAGATTCCTCAGATTGTGAAGAATCCTAACACAACAGAAAAAAGTATCATTCAATTGGGTGCTAACTCCAGCTTTTCTACATACTAACAACATGGCCTTGGAAAGTCTATTTTCTTTCTCTAGGATTCAGTGTTCCTATTTGTATAAAGAGGAACAGTTTAGACTAGAAGACTTTTAAGGCTACAAGATTGCTTTCACTATCTTGAATAAATCCCTTAATCCTTCTGAAGCAAAGTTTCCTTATCTTTGAAATGGGGATAAAAATACCTCAATTTGGGGCTGGGAGCATAGCTCAGTGGTAGAGCACATGCTTTTATGCAGGAGGCTCTGGCCTCAATCCCCAGCACCACAAAAACAAAAATAAAACCCACACAAACAAACAAAAAACATTCTTAATTTGTAGAGTTGTTTTTAGAATAAAATACCCTATGTATAATTACTGTCACATTTTAGTCCCTCAATAAGTAAGTTCTTTTTTTTTTTTAATTTAATGATGATTAATTGTCCATTTTATCTAAAGTCTAGGGGAGAGATGTGGTAAGTTTACCTTGGCAGCAGAGAGGTAGGTTCTCTGAAGCTGTTTCTGAGTTAGTTTGTAATCACTTGGCTTTCTGAGTGATTCAGGGTCACCATAACCCAATAGGCTGAGTTCATCAAATGCAAAATCTTCTCTGGCATCTGCCCTCCAAAGCCACCAGCTGATCTTAGGATTCCATGTGTATTATATCCTAGTAGTGAGACGTCTTATAGTAGCAGAAATCTGAGCCTCAGACTTTTTTTTTCTTTTTTTTCCCAGTACTGGGGATTGAACCCAGAGGTGTTTTACTCCAGAGCTACATTCCCCAGTCCACCCCCTGCCTTTTATTTAAATTTTTGAGACAAGATCTTGCTAAATTGCTCAGGTTGGCCTTGAATTTGACAATCTTCCTGCCTCAGCCTCCAAGTCTCTGCGATTACAGGTACCCCACCACCCTGGCTTAATGAGACTTTTTACATAGTGCTACTATTTTGTATTTGATGCCTACTTTCCTCCTTGGAGCTCTTGCTGTTCCATTATTTGCTTTTGTTTTTGTTTTTGGTACTGGGGATTGAACGCGGGGCACTTAACCACTGAGCCACATCCTCAACCTTTATAGTTGTTTACTTACAATTCCTTACTGGGTAAAACTCCTAGTTTCTAACCAATTTTTCTAAAATGTAGAGAAACAGCCAAAGAAACCTGGTACTCAAAGACCTGGTACTTGGGACATACTAGGTCCTAAGTCTAGCCCCCCAAGTCCCCTTTCATGTGAACTGCATTGACAGCTAAGTTTGATTGAGTTCCCTGTCTTCAGGGAATGCAGTAAGCAAGAGGAAAACAAGATGGATTTTGAAATTCAGCAGGAAAGAAAGAAGAAATTCCTGAAAAGATCAAGCAGGTAGGTATAAAGTCTGCCATACAGGATATGTAGATATGAGGGGTTAAGTCTGACCCTGGAACTTAAGCAGCGGGTAGGGGTAGGGGAATGTAACTCAGTGGTAGAGCGCTTGCCTAGCACGCTTGAGTACCTGGTTTCAACAAAAAATAAAATAAAATAAGAAGTTAAGCAGAGCACCAGACTCAGAGATCCTATAAATATGGGAGGGGGTTATTGTTTTGAAGAAAAAGAGGAAAGTTCATCTGATGCTTGCTGAGGTTTCTAATGACTGCTATAGGAAGAATCAACTCAGGTCTGAATAGTGATTGTAGGTTAAACCTCTTGGGTAGAATACCTGAAAACCTCCGGTATGGGATACTATGATAGAGAATGGACCGTGGGGTGGCAGACATTCCTCCAAGCTTTGAAAGTACATTTCTCTAAAGAAACCTGGCTCTCGGGCTGGGGCTGTAGCTCAGTGGTAGAGCGCTTGCCTAGCATGCGTGAGGCACTGGATTCGATCCTCAGCACCGCATGTGAATCATAAATGAATGAAGACCCATCAACAACTAAAAAACATTAAAAAAAAGAAAGAAAGAAAGAAACCTGGCTCTCAGATGTGCTGCAAAATATGAACACCATCCTAAGTGGGGTGATGAGGAGTAAGTAGGAAGAAGCTGGAGAAGTTATCTGCACATTCATATTCTCGTTTCTTTCCAAAGATAAAGACTATGAACAACTCCACTATCTCAACTAGCCTAAGATTGGCAATCTAAGAAAGCAGTCAAGGATAATTTGTTCCTTGTCAAGAATCTTCTAGGAGTCTACCAGGTGTCCCATGCCACATCTCAGAGAACAACAAATTCACTAGAGGAATTGGCAGCTCTTCCAAACCTCTCCACCGGACCAGGACTCCAAAATTGTAGCAGCCACAATGCTTTCCTTGGACTAGCCTCTGAGTTTTTATTAGCTTTTTGCTGTTTTTCTAGGTTAAACCCATTGGAAATTGGATTCTCTTTAAAAAGAAGTCTATTTTGGTTGAGAATACAGAGTATGTGGAATAATCAAGTCAGGTAATCTCTGGGGCTGTGGACCCAGAATTCTCTGCCCATGACACATCTTATTGAGCTCTTATTTTTGGCAAAAGGCTAGTCTAAGAAATCGTATAGAAGAATAAACAAACAATGACAGTTCCTGGAAGGATAGAAATGATGTCTGACTTAGTTATTCAATGAACCTTGAGGATTCTGGCTTTGTCTTTCTTTCATGTTTTAAGTTGACAGGTGTTTCCAGAAAAACGAGTCATGTTTATTCAAGGCCAGTTTTGGAAGCCAATAAAAAGGCTGGACTTCTTGGCTCTCAGCAGTAGTGTGATTTTGGATTTTTCTCTCTACTACATTAACCACACATTCCTTAAAGAGTACTTAGAGTCCTGGGAAGGATGTAAAATGTCAACACTGAACTAAGATCACAAAATTCCTGGAATCATAGCAAACATGTTTTTAAGGATCAAACTGAAGATGTGCAAATCAAAAACAATACTTGAAATCTACTGTCAGCATTTTAGTTCATCCTAAAAATTCAACTATTACTAAAAATCCAGAGCACTGGCACCGCCCTCCCCTTCTGGGTCCTCTCTGAAGAACTCAGGCACTTTCCAGACATGACTTCATTGGCTCTCCCAGTAACTACCCATGCAGGAGAGAAGAGTAGGAGCTCCTCTCCTTATGTTATATACTGAGGGAAAGTGGCTCAGAAAGAAAGTATGCTAGAGTCACATAGGATGTGGGACCCAACTGTCTAGGCACCTCCGCTGTCCTCTGTTTGCAAAGTCCACAGAAAGTCAAAGCTGGGAGAAAACTTAGACGCCATCCAGTATGGTGGCTTGCAATCTTTTGAATTTTATATACAAGTAAAATTTCAAAATGACTTAAAGGATCAAATCTTCTTTCAGGAGATACTAGGTAGTGTTTTTCTAATGCCCTTTTTGGCACAATTTAAGAGATATTAACCTCAAAATGAACAACATTCTTTCTTGGAATGAATCATGTGCAACTTTATATCAACAGATACCCACAAACATGTTGTATTTTCCTTTTTTTTTTTTTTACCATCACAGACCAACAACAGAACAAGAGTAAACATATAGGAATTTTGCCTACACCTTCATTTCACTTATGAGAAAATTAAGACCTGGAAAAGGAAGTAGGGCTGCCAGATAAAATACAGGACACCCAGTTAAATTTGAATCCCATGCAATATTTGAGACATACTTATACTAACTAATAATTCGTTGTTTATCTGAAATTCAAATTTAATAGGAGCCCTACATTTTTATTTGTTAAGTCTGGCAACTCTTAAAGGAAGTGACTTCTAGTTACTTGACTTGAAGTAACTGTTGCTGGATGGTAGAATTAGAAGGAGAAATCGGTTCTGAGTCCAGTGACTTTTTTTTAAAAACCATATACTGTGTTATCTTTTAATACATCATAGTCCTGCTATAACTCAGCACAACCATTAATCACACTAATTCATAGCTTAAGTGTCCACCATTTTCAACCTCATCTCTAATACTAATTCCATTTTTCTTAATTCTGTCACTTTCTTCTTTAGATGCCAGAGTTCTTTCTCTTTCTATAGTAACATTATCAAAATTTTGGTTTCAGGACATTTTTTCTTCTTAAAAATTATTGAGGACCCCAAAGAGTTCATAAGACTTAGATTTATCAGTATTTGCTGTAGTACCAGAAACTGAAATTGAGAAATAGCTTACAGATATATTTATTAATTCACTTAAAAACAACAATAACCAACCTATTACATGTTAATGTATTTATTTTATTTTATTTTCATTTTTGTGATACTGAGGATTGAACCCAAGGCCTCATGCATCTGGGTCAGGACTCTACCACCAAGCTACATCCCCAGTCCATTTTCTCCTCTTTGTTTTTGAGACAGGTTCTCACTAAGTTGCCCAGGCTGATCTTGACTTTGTGATGCTCCTGCTTCAGCCTCCTGAGGGGCTGGGATGACAGGCATGTGCCACCATGTCTGACTCAACATATTTATTTTTAAAAAATATTTTCTCAAAACAGAAAACAAGAGGAGTGGTAGTGTGCATCATCTATTATTTTTGCAAATCTCCTTAATATCTGACTCAACAGAAGACAAGGGATTCTGATGTCCGCATCTGCATTTGATTTGCTGGGAAATGTCATTTTGTTTGATGTATAGGAGGAAAAAGCAGTCTCATACGGACATGCCAGTAGGTGCCTGAAAAAAGAAAGAGCATTTCAAAAGTAGCCTTTGGATATAATTGTGGGTTTTGTATTTTTTTTATGCTACACCAAAAAGAAAAAGTTGACAATTGGTAATTTCTTGAAGCTTAGGTGCAGTGTAGAATCTAAAATCTTTTTTTTTTTTTTTACTCTTTTACACAAAAGTCATTGGTCTCCCACACACTTTGACTGTATTATTTACCCAAGAATGGCTTTGTAACATCATCCATTGGTGATCTGGAAAATATTGGTTCACTGAGTTATGTAGATTTTCCAAATGTTGACACATTTCATTATATAAATATCAAAAAAATAACATTTGTTAGTATCACCACTGATGTGATAAAAAAATCTTAAATCTTTTCAAAATTCTGTTTTTACCTGGAAGCTGGAATTCCATCATTGGCAACAAATAGTGTATTAGTTGTTGAAGTGACAGGCTCCCTGTTTCACCATTGAGAAAATGTCGACCAGATCTGAGTAAGCCAATCTTGTCTGTCAGTCATTTTTCGAGTAAAAACCAGGATTTGTGAAGAAAGCAGCTCCATGGGCTCACAACTCAATCAGACGCAGCAGTTTTCCTGGAGTGGCAGTGTGTCGTGGTCTGCAGCGGAAGCTTGTGTGTCCCTCCCATTTTGTCACACTGACCGTTAAGCAGTCCAAAAAGACTTGAAATTTAATAAAATAAATAATTGCGATGTCTTCATTAGGCACATTCTCCAATGAAACTGGCAGTTTTTATTTGTCCTTTGTTTGTGTTTTCACTGTGAGTTCTTTTTTTTAAAAATTAATTTATTTAAATGCATTTCAAGTCATATTACATATATAGAGCTCAATTTTTCCATTTCTCTGGTTGCAAACCAGATAGAGTCACACCATTTGTGTCTTCATACATGCACCTAGGGTAGTGATGACCATCTCAATCAACCATCATTACTACACCCATTCCCCTCCCCCCCCATCCAGAGTTCCTCCATTTCTCCTGCGTTCCCCATTCCCACCCGCCTTATGTATCAGCATCCACTAATCAGAGAGAACATTTGGCCTTTGGTTTTTTGGGATTGGCTTACTTTGCTTAGCATGATGTTCTCCAATTCCATTCATTTACCTGCAAATGCCATAATTTTATTCTCTTTTATTGCTGAATAATATTCCATTGTGTATATGTACCACAGTTTCTTTATCCATTCATCTATTGAAGGGCATCTGGGTTGCTTCCACAGTTTTGCGATTGTGAATTGTGCTGCTATAAACATTGAGGTGGCTGTGTTACTATGGTTTGCTGTCTTTAAGTCTTTAGGGTATAGGCCAAGAAGTGGAATAGCTGGATCAAATGGTGGTTCCATTCCAAGTTTTTTTTGTTTTTTTTTTTTAAATATTTTTTAATTGTAGATGGACACAATGTCTTTATTTTATTGCCTTGTATGTGGTGCTGAGGATCGAACCCAGGGCCTCACGCATGCGAGGCAAGCGCTCTACCGCTGAGCTACAATCCCAGCCCCCCATTC
>CM053402.1:31765489-31850691 GCA_028644305.1 Xerus rutilus | reverse complement strand
TTATTTCTTGTGCTTTTGGAGTCTTGTTAAGGAATTTGGGGCCTAATCCCACGTGATGAAGATTTGGACCTACTTTCTCCTCAATTAGACTCAGTGTGTCTGGTCTAATTCCTAGGTCTTTGATCCATTTTGAGTTGACAAAATACAGCACCCTTTCATGTTCAAAACACTAGAAAAACTAGGGATAGTAGGAACATACCTCAGCATTGTTAAAGCAATATATGCTAAGCCTAAGGCCAACATCATTCTAAATGGAGAAAAATTGGAAGTATTCCCTCTAAAAACTGGAACAAGACGGGATGCCCTCTCTCACCACTCTTATTCAATATAGTCCTTGAAACTCTAGCCAGAAGAGTTAGACAGATGAAAGAAATTAAAGGGATATGAATAGGAAAAGAAGAACTCAAACTATCATTATTTGCAGACGACATGATTCTATACTTAGAGGATCCAAAAAATTCCACCAGAAAACTTTTAGAACTGATAAATGAATTCAGCAAAGTTGCAGGATATAAAATCAATATCTATAAATCAAATGCATTTCTATACATCAACAATGAGTCCTCTGAAAGAGAAATTAGAAAAACTACTCCATTCACAATAGCCTCCAAAAAAATAAAATACTTGGGAATCAATGTAACAAGAGTGGTGAAAGATCTCTACAACGAAAATTACAAGACACTAAAGAAAGAAATTGAAGAAGATCTTAGAAGATGGAAAGACCTCCCATGCTCTTGGATAGGCAGAATCAATATTATTAAAATGGCCATACTACCCAAAGCACTATACAGATTCAATGCAATCCCAGTTAAAATCCCAAAGTCTTTCTTATAGAAATAGAAAAGGCAATCATTAAATTCATTTGGAAAAATAAGAGACCCAGAATAGCCAAAGCTATCCTGAGCAAGAAAAGTGAAGCAGGAGGCATCACAATACAGACCTTAAACTTTACTACAAAGCAATAGTAACAAAAACGGCATGGTACTGGCACCAAAATAGACATGTTGACCAATGGTACAGAATAGAAGACACAGAGAGTAATGCACATAAATACAGCTATCTCATACTAGACAAAGGTGCAGAAAATATATATTAGAGAAAAGATAGCCTTTTCAACAAATGGTGCGAGGAAAACTGGAAATCCATATGCAGCAAAATGAAACTAAACCCCTATCTCTCACTGTGAGTTCTTGGTGGTGAAGAACGCGATGACTGCTCAGGCGATAATGGTTTTACTTACCATTGCTTTTCACCCATCAGTGCAAATGTCAAAATAGCAAAGAATGCAAATAATATCTTTGTATCATTACAAAAATAGTTCAGCTCTTGTGGACTCCCTGAAAGGATCTTGGAAACTCCCAGGGGTCTGTGGACCACAGCTTGAGATCCACTGCTCTATAACACGTCAGCTTTAACATACCCACAACTAACAGAAATGCTTGACAAGAAATTCAAGTCCAAAACTCACTGAGGACTGTCCCTTTGTTCCAAGTCATCACCACACTGCATGACCTGCAGGGAAGCCTTTTGTTTCATAGTCATCAAAAATAGCTGTGGCCTTAATTGAGAAACCTAGACTCTTTGGACTGCTCTCAGACATATGCTGTTCCTTGGGGCTAGAATGTTCCTTGACCCTTCCTTATCCCTAATTGTCATACAGTCTTCCTTTTTCAGCTGAGGCCTTACCTCCTCTGGGATGCTTTCCCAACTCCCCTAAGACGGTTTCCATAGGATTGTGCTTAGGGAAATTTGATTTAGTTAAATTATCTCTTACTTTCATACTATTTATAGAGGAGTTGAAGTCACTGATTTCTTTGTTCTTTTAAGCATGAAAATTTTAAGAGTTTATGATTCTTGATTCTTTACAGAGTTTCTGACCATTTATTTGGCAATTTATGTAAACATTATTTTTTACACTTTTCTGAAAGTCAGAGAGTGCAGAAGAGAGGCTATAATGGAGATGTGGGGTGGGGGAGTAGCAGAGACAGGGGAGAGGAGTCCGTTACAGTATGAACTCTCGAAAGATAATATTCAGCCCATCTGTGGAAATCATCAGAGGGCCTGAAATTGATATTCAAAGTCATACTACTAGAAAAGCTGGCAATAAGTGCACTTTCAAAATCTAAGGGCATAATTTTGACAAAAAACAAGATGGAAAATTTCTCGCACCTCAAATTAAGATTTATTACAGAGCTATAGTGTTAAGACACAAAAAAAAAATAAAGAAAAAAGATAAACTTGACTATTTGAAAAGTTAAGACTTCCGCTTATCAAATAATACAATATAAAGATATTTTAAATACAAAGGAATCAACGAAGGATAAGCGCTCAGGATACACAAGGAATTTCTATAAATATGTATGAAAAAGATCACCCCCCCAAAAAGCACAAAAGATATAAATGTAAATTTTACAGGAAAAGAGACATGAGTAGTCAATAAATAAATAGACATAACACTTCAATAAGTAAACAGGGAAATTATATATTCTATATCCAGCAGATTAACAAGAATTAAAAAGTCTGGCAGTGCTAAGTGTTGATGAGAAATGAAGCAGAACCTAATGATGGGGGTGTAATTTGGTTTCATCCTTTTGGAGAATAAATTGATAATAAATGGAAAAGGTGAATATGCAGTTAGGCCATGGCCCACTTTGGGGGTGTACTCTAGAGAAATGCTTGTACATGTGCACAAAAAATATACACAAGAATTTTCATAGTAGCAATGTTAATAGCAGCAAAAAATGGTAGACAGACTAAATGCTCATCAACAGGATGTCCATCCACAGAGTGTTGTATAACCAACCACACCATGTGATTCCATGCCACAGTGAAAATCAGAGTCAGAGCTACCTGCATTGATGTGGGCAAATCTCAGACCCAAAAGGGGAGCGAGAAAAGCAAGTTTCATAAGAATACACATAATGTAATAATGTTTATATAAATATTTCTAAAATGAATATTAATAGTACATATTATTTTAGGGATACATACCCCTATAGTAAAATGCACAGAATCAGCCTGAAATGATAAGCAACAGATTTCCCCATCTAAGGGACTGGAAGGAGGATGCATCTGGGGATGGGGGCAAACAGAAGGGTTTTGATTGTATAGCTAATATTTAACTTCTTAAGTCATGCAGGTAGAGAGGTGTTGGTTACATATTTTTTTTTACACAATTTTGTGCATATCATAATTTTTTTTAAACTTAAGGGCAAATGTCTAAAAAAAAAGCCATTCTTTTGGTATACCAAAGAAAAATATTCTTTTCTAGGTAAACAAGAATATTTTTTCTATACTTAGAATATTGGATTTTAACAGTTGGATTACTTTAAGGCATGGTTGCAGGCAAAACTACCCCAAACTCATTCTCACCAGTTCAGTTTCACATTTTTGTGTCTTCTGCATTAAAACAATGCAATGCAGAATTCAGCTTACCCCACATGAGGTCAAAGGAAGAAAAAAAAAGATACCTGGAAAATAGCATGGGAAACAGACCCCGTAGGCACTCAGTTTATTTGTTCAGGCTTGAAGCAGGGAGTCAGGGAAACACGAAAATACCTTGGTCATAAATTGTCATGTAAAAGACAAAGAGAAACTCTGGAATATTATGAAACTATAAATTACTTCTGCTGAAAGGGTAGAATTTGCAGTCTTCCCTTAACCGAGGTTTCACCTCCCCACTTTTGACAGAATAACTCCTGTTCTTTGGAGAAAAACACATGAAATAAATGTAAAACTCGAGAGGGAAATCATCTAATATGTACACCACCTGCCTAATAAAATGAGAATAAATTCGGTTTTTTGGCTAAGTAGATTTGCTTATGTTTTAACTTTGTTAGAGGCACACGCCACCTAACTTACATATATATTTTTATTTCAGAAGCACAACATGGAGGGACAAAAAAATAATTCCATTATGTTTAAATGGTGTAGCCTTCCAAGCAGACGTGGTACGATAGAATTCCTATGCATAAAGTTAAGACAGAATCAGCTCTTTGGTTAGCGTGGGACCACGTCCATTTACTGATAGTGCTAATGGGGTCCTGAGACAGCACAATTCTGCTGATGATTCTGTACTGGGATCTCAAAGCTCCAGTGCTGAGTTTACAGGATGACACAGATAGCCCCTTTTACCCTAGACGCTGCCAGCAGTTTAGTTACGGAGCTAATGGCCACAGGTACCAACAATGACTTCCCCAAAATAAACATATCTACTCTTTTAAAACTCCTTCTCCCAAATCCTAGAAGGGAACAGGCCACTTGAAGAGCTACCTGCAAAATCCTTCCTTTGAAGACGTACACAAATGAGTCAATCCCCCGTTAAGGGATTTGCTAAAAACAAAGGTCCAGGAAGCCACGTAAAAATGATTTGTGAGGCTGCTTGATGCCTGACATTTAAAAAAAGAAAGAAAGAAAGAGAGAAAGAGAGAGAGAGAGAGAGAGCCCTTTCAATGCCCCATTTCAAAAAATAAATGAATAAATGCATCTGCAGGCAACTTGATTGTTATTTAAGGTGAAATGCTGGTCTCAGATGTATATTTGAGGTGTTCATTCAATCTGGAGTTTACTAAAGCCAAGCCCTAACCCATAAAAATGGAGTTGGTAATGAAAATATAGAGAACTTTAACTAGAGTCAGAGCCAAATTGCTTTCCTGACTCTTCCAGCACCTTTCACTTACCAGTGGAGCCGGTGGCAGTTGCACAGTGAGCTCCCCTGCATACGGGCCAGTGCACCCCTCATTCTGATGGAAAGCCGAGGTGTCTTGGAGATGTTGGTTATTGCAGTGGGGCTGGTAAAATATAAAAGTGGGATTCAAAGTTCCACTTGAGGGTGTGTTTTGGCTCTATTTGTTATAACTGATCATACAAACAGATAAATATTTCTCAATATTCTGTATTCTATACAAGGGAAAAAATGACTAGTATTTGGGCATCCAAACAGGTCTTCTTTCTGGTACCACTTAGTCTAATATTGTGATTATTGGAAAGAAAAATAACAAGAAATGATTCAATGAGCACTTACTATGAATAATAGCTCGATTTTTGAGGGCATATAAGTTAGCCGCTGGGTTTTTAGCTAGCTTGTAATTCCTGAACTTGGAATCAATGACTTGGAATTACTAATGTGTAAATTTCATAATCCTTTTAAGATTCCTAAAGATATGACTATCATCCTTATTTTATCAATGAGGAAACAGAGGCACTGAGAAATTGAGTAGCCTGATCCAGGTCACACAGGCGCTAAGTAGTAGATTTGGGATTTGAATGAACAGGTAATTGAACATTAATACTCTTTTCTCACTACACTATAGTGTTTCTCCAAAGTTATTTTGCACGTGAACTCCTAAAGATACTGTGAGATCAAAACATTTGGATTATTATTAAGACACATTATATTTCTCTAAAACATTGCTATAGTGGTAGGTACCAGGAATTCCATTCTAGAGGGGGAAGGCTAAAGTAAGAAGAGGTCACTTGGTCTAACCCAATACTCAAGGAAGATCTGTGGTACTGACTTGACCTTCTTGACTTTACTGCTGTAACAAAGTTATAAAATACCCCTTCTCTGACTCCTCTTATTCTTACTCTTGTGTTTGATCTGACAGCAAGAGTTTACAAAACCCCTTTGTTTGCAAACCATGTTAAAGAATAGAAGCAGGAAAGATCACTTTTTTTCCCCCAAAGTCATGCACAAATAAGTTGGCTAAATTTCTTTTTAAAAAATTGTATGAGCTCTTTTGGAATTAATTTATTGAAAAGAACCATTACAGTATCTATATCCCTTCCCATCAACTTTCCCATCTGGAATTTATTTTTTAAGACGCTCATTGCTTCTCACAGGTTCAATGTTACCCATTTCACACCATTTAACTATTGAAAGCACTTGAAATTCCGGACCATAGAAGCAGAGCGGGTGTATTTCCCTGTGATGCAGCTAATGTGTCAGACTTGTAAAATAGCTCTTAGTGGCCGGCCTCCATTTAGAGAAAGACGGAAACTAGCTTTAAATACTCAGAGCTTTAATATCTAGTCCATTATACTAAAGCAGGGTCTTGTAAAGAGTCAATTATGGGATACTTCTGATTTGATCCACATGCAAGGGAAATCCGCTTCTTTGCCTTTAAATCCCTGTTGTAAGTGTCTTGTTTAAATAATTAGTGACACTTTTTCTTTGATCAAATTGATTCATATTGTTATTCTTCTATGTTAATTTAAAACTTAATCCACGTAAAACTCGAAAGCAGATTTTAATCTCTCATAAAGCAAGCTTTCTCTTAAGGACTGGAGTTTTCCAGAAAACATTTTAATTTTTAAAACATTAATTGACTGAAAACAAATTAATTTTTCCAGAAGGAAATATGTAAGTAAATCACAAGTTCAAATGGATAATGTTATTTTTGGTATGCACTGTGATGTATTTCATTATACATCACACAAAATATAGAATACATGCTTAGTTGCATGTTTAAGCAACTAATATTACTGTGACCCCTAAAGACAATTAAATATAATCTCAGTTTATAGTTTGGGGGCTAGAAAGTTTATGTGTGTTTGCAACATATTGTCAGAGGGTTAATATCCCTAATTTAAACCTTATTCATAATCAAAAGATTGATAAATATAAATAAAAACAAAATGCCAGATTATAGTTATCAAATTCAAGTTTAAAAAAATTATGATATCCATTGTTGGCCGGGGCACTGGGTAACTAGTACTCTCACGTGCCACTGGAGGACATTAAATAGTAGTTTTTCAAGTATTTTTTGGAAATGAATATCAAAGGCCTAGAAAATGTACATTATCTCTGACCCAGCAATGGTAATTTTGGCAATTTAGGAATCTAGTTCTCAGGAAATAATCACAATAAGAATTTAGTTATACAGATAATTCACCCTAAGCCTCAGTGAAGTGTTGGGAAAAATCTAAAAGTACAACAAGCCTTTGATTAAATGCATTATACTTTTACTTATAATTGTATCCCTAGTATTTGTTGAACAACAGAAGGAATATGTATCCTTCTTTTTCTTTTTTCTTTCTGCAGTCTTGGGGATCAAACCCAGCTCCTGGAATATCCTAAGTAGCACTCAATCACTGAGCTACATCCCAGCCCTACATATCCTTTTGAAAGGATATACCAAATATTGTTATGTTAGGGAAGAGGGTCACAATACACAATACCATTTTTATTTAAAAAATGCAAATATGTGAGAAAAAATTGGTAGCCCACCCATAAAAATGTTAATAGTGGCTGTTTCTGGGTTATAGACTAATTTTTACTTCCCTATTTTCTTTCTCTGAGTTGCCTAAAATAAGCATGTATTGCTTTAATGATAAAGGTAATATTTCAAAAATGTAATTTTTAGTTTATTTATAGAAGAAATATATTCTCCATTTTGTTGTTGTTGGTGGTTGGTTAGTTGGTTGGTTGGTTGGTTGGTTGATTTGCAGTACTGGGCATCAAACCGAGGGCTTTGTGCATATGAGGCAAATGCTTTAAACACAAAGCAATACAACTAGCCCTCTCCAAAAATTTTTAAAAATACCTAAATAGATAGCACAATCATTGAAAGTCTTTCCTTCCCATCCCTACCCCCAATTCTACTCGTTTTCAATGTATAACGAGTAATTGGTATATCCTCCCTGACCACTTTTCTTCATATCTTCCTACAGATGTGTTTGTGTACATATGTATATGTATGTATATCCATACATACATGTTGTTAAATTTTGTTCATAAAAAGAATTATATTCCATGAATACATAAACCATAGTCTGCTTATATAGTATGGATATATATTATTTTGTTCCTAATTCCTAAATGGGATTATATTCTATGAATCCATAGAATCCTAGTCTACTTAGTGCTGTGAATATTTGCTATTTTTCTTTTGTTCTTGCTATTGTAAACAGTGCTGCAGTAGACATTCTCATATATATGTTAACATGGGTGTGAGTTATTTATCTAGGATATAAGACCCAAGGAACAGAAGTAATAGGTTGAGGAGAGGGGGCACTTAAAATCACCTTGCAAAAAGGCATTCAATAGCCCCCACCAGCATGATACCTTTGACAAACCTACACAGATAACATCACCATTACCTAAAGGCCACAATTTAAATTTAATGATGACTCTCAGTATTGTTCATTCTTCAAGTTTGGACAAATGTATAATGATGTGTATGTACCATTATGGTATCATATAGAATAGTTCCACTGCCCTAAAAATCCTTGCTCTACCTGAACCCCAGGCAACCATTGATCCTTTTGCTCTCTATAGTTTTACCTTTTCCAGAATGCCCTGGAGTATATAACCTTTTCAGACTGGCCTCTATTACTTAGTAATATGCATTTAAATTTCCTCATGTCTTTTTATGGCTTGATAGCCTACTTTTCTAAAGCACTGAATAGATAGTTGTACCAATTTATTTATTCATCTGCTAAAGAACATCTTGGTTGCTTCCAAGATGGTGCCATTTTAACAGGCTGTTATAAATATCTGCACAGAGATTGTATATGGATGTAAGTTTTCAGTTCATTTGGGTAAATACCAAGGAGTGATTACTGGACCTCGTGGATAAGAATTTGCTTATTTTTGTAATAAACTGCCAAAGTTTCTTCCAGATGTCTGTATCATTTTGCATTCCTGCTAGCAGTGGATAAGGCCTGTTCCTTTTGTTCTATGTCCTCCGAAGTATTTGGTATTGTCAGTTTCTGGACTTTGGCCTTCTAGTAAGTGTGTGATTTATCTCATTTTTAAATTTTAATTTCCCTGATGATATATTATGCAGAACATCTTTTCATATGCTTACCTGCCATCTGTATATCTTTGGTGTGATGTCTGTTAAGGTCTCTGGCATTTTTAAAGTTTTTGGTTGTTTGTTTTCTTAATGTTGAGTTTAAAGAGTTCTTTGTATACTTTGGATAAGATTCCTTTATTAGATATGTCTTTGGCAGATATTTTCTCTGGGGCTTGCTTTTTTTTTTTTTTTTTTTTTTGCCTTTCTGCCTTTTTAGTATTGCATTTTAAATTCCAAATTCACTTGTTCACTGCTGGTAAATAGGAAAGTGATTAAGTTTTATATATTTATTTTATATCCTGAAACCTTTTTATAATCACTTATCAGTGCCAGGAGTTTTTTGTCAGTTCTTTTGGATTGAACTCAGGGACACTTGACCACTGAGCCACATCCCCAGCCCTATTTTGTGTTTTATGTAGAGACAGGGTCTCACTGAGTTGCTTAGTGCCTTCCCATTGCTGAGGCTGGCTTTGAACTCAGGATTCTCCTGTCTCAGCCTCCCAAAGTGCTGGGATTACAGGCATGCTCCACCATGCTCAGCTTCTTTTGGACTTTTTACATCAATAATTATGTCATTTTCCAAAAAAAGACTATTTTGCTCTCCCAATCTGTACATCCTTTATTTCTTTTTCTTTTCTTATTGTATTAGCTAGGACTTTCAGCTTGATATTGAAAAGGAGTGGTGAGAAGAAACATACTTGCCTCATTTGGATTTCTCACCATTAAATACGTTAGCAGCCAGACGCAGTGGCGCATGCCTATAATCCCAGCTACTCGGGAAGCTGAGGCAGGAGGATCACAAGTTCCAGGCCAGATTCAGCAACTTAGTGAAGCCTTAAGCAACTTAGCAAACTGTTCCAAAATAAAAAATAAAAAGTTCTGGTGATGTGGTTCAGTGGTTAAACACCCCTGGGTTCAATCCCTGGTACTGAAAAAAAAATAGTAAGATGTAGCTGTGGGTTTTTGTAGATATTTTTTCTTAAATTAAAGAAGTTCTCCTTTATACCTAATTTAATGCATTTTTAAAATCATTACGTGTTGTAATATTTTGTCAAATGCTTTGCCTGCATTTATTGATATGATCATGTGCTTTTTCTTCTTTAGCTTATTAATGTGATGGATATATGAACTGATTTTTGAACATTAAAATAGTCTTGCATACTTGGGATGAATTCCAGTTATGTTATATAATTCTTTTTATACAGTGTTGGATTCAATTTGCTTTTTTTTATTGGGATTTTTACATCTATATTCATGAGAGAAAATAGTTTGTAGATTTCTTTTTTTTTTTCTGGTATTGGCATTAAGGTAATACTAGTCTTTTGGAATGAGACAGAAAATGATCCCTCTGCTTCTATCTTCTGAAAGTCAATGCTATGGTTTGGATAAATACCTCCCAAACACTCAGATTGGCATTACAGGTAGGTGAAGGAAAGCTTTAAGAGTGGGAGGCCTTGGATCATTAGGTGTGTGCACTTAAAGGGATTATTAGGACTTCAGCTCCTTTGCTTTCCCTTCTTTCCTTTCCTTCCCAACCATGAGGTGGACAGGCTTCCTCTACCATGAATGCCCACCATCATGTACTGCCCACCACAGGCCCAAAAGCAATGAGGTCAACAAACCATGAACTGAAATCTCCAAAAGTGTGAGCCAAAATAAACCTTTCCTACTTTCAGGTTGATTTATCTCAGGTGTGTGTTACAGTAATGAAAGCTGACTAATACTAAATGTGTAGTAGAATTCACCCATTTGAACAAGGTACTTTCTATTTTGGAAAGTTATTAATTATTGATTGGATTTCTTTAATGGCTATAGGCCTATTCAGATTATCTTAGAATATCTATTTCTTCTTGTGTGAATTTTCTCAGATTGTGTCTTACAAGGAATTGGTCTTTTTCATCTAGGTTATGAAATTTGTTAGCTTAGAAGTATTCATAGTATTCCTTTGTTATCCTCATAATATCTACAGTGTCTGCAGTGAGGTTATATTAGTAATTTGTGTCTTTTATAGTTTTTTCCTTGGTTAGCATGGGCAGGGGTTTATCAATTTTATTGATCCTTCAAAGACCTAGATTTTGGTTTCATTTTCTGTAGATTTTCTCTCTAGATTTCCTGTTTTCAATTTTGTTAATTTCTGGCCTAATGTTTATTATGTCTTTCTCTGTTTACTTTGGATTTAGTTTGTTCTTCTTTTTCTAGTTTATAGTTTGCTAGCTTAGATGATTGATTTTTGATTTTTTTTCTTTTGTAATAAATGCATTCAATGTTATAAATTTTCCACTAAGTACTTCTTTTGCTGCATTCCACAAATTTTGATAAGTTGTATAGTTTTAGTTCAAATTATTTTAAAATTTCTCTTACGATTTCTTCTTTGATCCATGTATTATTTTTTTAAATATACTTTTTAGTTGTTGATGAGCCTTTATTTTACTTATTTATATGCTGTGCTGAGAACTGAAACCAGTGCCTCACACATGCTAGGCAAGCACTCTACCACTGAGCCACAACCCCAGCCCTGATCCATGTATTATTTAGAATTGTGTTGTTTAATCAGATGTGATGGTGCATGCCTATAATTCCAAAGAGTGGGGAGGCTGAGGCAGGGGATTGCAAGTTTGAGGCCAGCCTTAGCAACATAGTGAGATCCTGTCTCAAAATTTTAAAAAGGGCTGAATATGTAGCTCAGTGTTAGAACGCCCCTGGGTTCAATTCCCCCCTGCAAAAGTATGTTGTTTAATATCCAAATATTTTGTTATAATCCATCTATCTTGCTGTTACTAATTTCTATTTTATTTCCATTGTTTTCTGAAAATAGATACTGTACAATTCTATTTTGTGTGTATGTGTGTGTGTGTGTTTGCGCACGCGCATGCAAAAGACTAGGGATTGAACTCTGGGGCACTCTATCACTGAACTACATCCCCACCCTTTCTATTTTGAGACAGAGTCTCCCTAAGTTAATGAGGCTGGCCTTGAATTTGTGATCCTCCTACCTTAGCCTCCTGAGTCTCTATGATTACAGCCATGCACCACTGCAATCAGCTAAAAATTCTATTCTCTTAAATGAAGTTTTTATTATCATAGCTTTATGATAAGTTTTCAGATGTGGAAAAGCAATTTCCTCAGTGCTCTTTACCAAGTAGTTTATCTGATGATCTCATCCAATTTCTTTTCAATAAAGAATTGAGAGTCTGCTTATCAATTCCTTAGAAATATTTACTGGGATTTTATTTGAGATTGTTATTAAATTTATGACTAATTTTTAAAGGTTTTTTTGTAGTTGTAGATGGACAGCATGCCTTTATTTTATTTGTTTATTTTTATGTGGTGCTAAGGATTGAACCCAGTGCCTCACATGTGCTAGGCAAGCACTCTACCACTGAGCTACAACCCCAGTCCAAATTTATGACTAATTTGAGAATTGACATTCTTATAATTTTGAATCTTTCAGTCCAAAACCAATGGTATTTATCTCCATTGATTCTTCTTTTTATGACTTTCAATGAAATTCAGTAGTTTACTTCATATAGGTAATACATATTTCTCATTAATTTTATTCCTAGAAATGTATATAATTCATGTAATTCTGAGATAAAAGAAATTTACTGCTGGGTGTGGGGATGCACATCTGTAATCAGAAGGCTGAGGCAAGAGGATTGCAAGTTTGAGGCCAACCTGGACAACTTAGAAATATCCTGTCTCAAAATTAAAAGAAAAAAAAAGCAGGGGTGGGGGTGGCAGGGAGTTTGCACTGGGGATGTGATAGAGTGCCCTGGGTTCAATCCCCAGTACCTCAAAAAGGAAAAAGAAATCTACTGATTGTGTTGCACTAATCTTTAGTTAGCTACTTGATTGGTTCTATTACATTGTAAGAGAATACCATGTAGTCATTTATGATGAACAGAAATTCTTTTGACTCATGGTTCTGGAGGCTGGACAGTCCAAGATCAAGGGGCCACATCTGGTGAGGACCTTCTTGCTGGTGTGGAGGAGGAATGAGGAAAAATCCATCCTTTCATAAGGGACCTACTTCCACTATAACGGCACGCCCACATGACCTAACACCTCCTGAAGAGCTCCCCTCTCCACACTGTTTCTACCACGTGAACTTTGGGGACACAATCAAAGCACTGCAGCTACTTGGCAAAAAAATCTTTTATTAGTTCTTAGAGCTGTTGATTTTTAAATTAGACTCTCACATGGAATACAAACAATGGCATTTTTGTTTATGTTTCTAGTATTTGCTATTCTCATTTTCTTATTATTTTTTGATTGGTACTGGATATTGAACCCAGAGGCATTTTGCCACTAAGCTGTATCTCCAGCCCTTTTCATTTTAGGAGAGGGTCTCCCTAAATTTTGGTGGCTGGCCTTGAACTTGCAATCCTCCTGCCTGAGCCTCCAGAGTAGCTGATATTTTAGGTGTGTTCCACCATGCCTGGTCCCTCATTTCCTTTACATATAGCATTTATTTTCAGTATAATATAGTAAGGAGTAGTTAGAGTAGGTATCTTATCTTGCTGCAGATTTTGAAGTTAATGCTTATATGTTTGCTATAGATATCTGATAAATTTTACCAAATTAAGGAAGTTCACTTTTCCAAATTTGTTAAAAATTATTGGGTTTTTTTGTTTGCTTAATGATGAATGGATGGTGAGTTTTGTTAAATTTTCTCTTCAGAGGTGAGCACTATTGAAATTACTTTTTTCTCTGTTAATCTGATAATTTGATAATTCATACCATATTGAACCATCTTTGCATTCCTGACAAACATCCTTGTTGAACATAATGCATTTATTTGTTGGTGTGTCACTAGACTGACTTGTGAATATCTTATATAAATATTTGAATCTTTCATAAATGACTTTTATATCTAAGTGTAGGCTACTCTTGTCTAGGTTTGGTTTTGATGAATGACATGGAGAAAACTGCTCACTGTGTGTTCTGGAGGATTTTAATCTATCAGCAAAAGCAGTTATTCTTCAAGGTTTTGTAGACTCCACCTGTAAAAAACTTGATGCCTTTTTAGAGGACTATTTATTTGTGTAGTTTCATTTAGTTCTTAAAATTTCTTGTATTACTTTTATGTAGTGAATTATTTCTCTTCTGGAATAAATTTTGTTAAGTTATACTTTTTGAAAAGTCTTCCACTTCATTTAGATTTTCAAATTTATTGGTATATTGGCATTTAAACAACTTTAAATCTCTTCCCCTCTTTTAAATCTCTTTTCATTTTTTTAAAATCGGATTTGTAAAAGCTTTGTATGTTGGCTTTTCTTTCTTTTTCTTTTTTTCAGTTCTAGGGATCAAACCTGTTAACTCACGCATTCTAGGCAATTGCTGTGCTACTGAAAATACATTCCTAGCTCTGTATGTCAGTCTTAATAAAAAAAAAAATCAATATTTGCTGGGCGCAGTGGCGCAAGCCTGTAATCCCAGCACTTAGGGAGGCTGAGACAGGAGAATCGTGAGTTCAAAGCCAGACTCAGCAAGGGCGAGGCGCTAAGCGACTCAGTGAGACCCTGTCTCTACATAAAACACAAAATAGGGCTGGGGATGTGGCTCAATGGTCGTGTACCCCTGAGTTCAATCTCCAGTACCCCCCCCAAAAATCAATATTTGATTTTATCAATTGAATCAACCAGTTTGATTTTTCCATTAATCTCTGCTTTCACTTGATTCTTTCTTCCTTTTGTAACTTTAAAATCTTTTCCCCCTGGCTTTCTGAGTCAAATGCTTTATCAATTTTTAATTTTTCTAAAATCTTACTTTCTAATAAAGTGCAAATGTTTTCTACAAATATCACTTTGCATCTACTGGAGTTTCATGTGTTGTGTTTTTATTAGTTTTCACTTCCAAATAGTTTATAATTTCGTACAATAGCTTTGTAGATATTCAATTTTTTCTGTAGAGAGTTTTTTGGGGTAGGCTTTAACATTATTATTAATCACTGGTTTTATTGAATTGTGATCAGAGATTCATGTCATATAAGATTCCTGTTTTTTTCTGGCATTAGCCAAAATTTCCTTTGTAATTTAATACATGCTTAACTTTTGAAAATTTTCCGTAACTGTTAAAAATAAATGTACATCTGTCTTTTTTGGGTGTGTTTTATGTGTACCTTCTAGGTTGGACTTGATTGATTGCTAATTTAAATCCTATTTTTTGCTTTGTGTGTGTGCTTGATTCTCTGATTTCAGAGAGAAGGTTCTCAGAGTCTTCCACTCTAATTGAGGGCTTGTCAACTTCTTGTATTTCTATAAATTTTTACTAATACTGTGTATTTCAAAAATATGTTCTAACTTATGAAAGTTCCAAATTCTTCTCTTTTCTTGGTGGATTATGCTTTTTATCAAAATGAAAAATTCTCGTCTGTCCTTTTTGTTGCTTTTTACCTTTTAGACTGCAACTAATATCTGCTTTCTTTTATTTATTTATTTTGTTTTGATTTGGTACTGGGGATTGAACCCAGGGGCGCTTAACCACTGAGCCACATTCCCAGCCCCTTTTATTTTTTATTTTGAGACAAGGTCTATTTATATTACATTTACGTTAACTAATTTACATATATTTAGACCTAATCCCTCTTATGTTTTCTATTTATTATAATTTCTTTTGTTTCTTTTTTTTTGGGGGGGGGTACCAGGGATTGAACTCGCATTCAACCACTGAGCCACATCCCCAGCCCTTTTTTGTATTTTATTTAGAGACAGGGTCTTGAGGAGTCGCTTAGGGCCTCGCTAAATTGCTGAGGCTGGCTTTGAACTCTTGATCCTCCTGCCTCAGCCTCTGGAGCTGCTGGGATTACAGGCGTGCACCACCAAGCCCGGCTTCTTTATTGTCTTTTGCTTGTTTGCTTTAGTTCCCCTTTCTTCCTTTATTGTTGTTGAGACTATATATTCTACTTTTCTAATTGTTACTTTTTTCTTTTCTTTTGCAGTGCTGAGGATGGAACCCAAGACCTCACACATGTAAGGAACACACTCTACCATTGAGTTACACCCCCAGCCTTACTCTTAACTCTTTCTTTCTTTAGTTCTGGGGATCAAACCTTGGTCCATGAATATGCTAAATAAGAGTTCTACCACTGAGCCACATCCCCAGCCCTATTTTGTGTTTTATGTAGGGACAACTAAGCAACTTGCTGAGGCTGGCTTTGAACTTGCGATTCTCCTGTCTCAGCCTCCCAAAGTGCTGGGATTACAGGTGTGCACCACCGCGCCCGGCTCTATCATTGGTTTTTATTTTTTATTTTTTGCTGTATTCACATGTGTATCCACACACCTTTTGCTCCCTGCACAATAAGAATCTTAGCAAGCATTCTCTTCCTTCTATCCTCATCGCCCATCTTCTATTTCCCATGTTGAAATCATCGGGTCACTTAGTTCCCAGTTGTCATTAATTATTATTATTTTTTTTTGAATATTTTTTAGTTGTAGATGGACACAATGTCTTTATTTTATTGCTCTGTATGTGGTGCTGAGGATCGAACCCAGGGCCTCACGCATGCGAGGCAAGCGCTCTACCGCTGAGCTACAATCCCAGCCCAATTATTTTTAATTATACATGAATATCATCAGACTTATTTTGGGTTTTCTTTGCTCATCATTTGTTTCTTATCTCTTACATTCCCCTGAATTCGGCTTTTTTGTTTATTTCTGTTTTGGCAGGGGAGAAATTGGGTTATGTCTTTTGGTAATTCTCTGAAGACAAGGTTTGTGATGAGCTTTCAAGGCTTGTTGTGTCTACAAATGTCTTAATTTTGCCCCACTACTTAAATGATCATTGCCTGGGACTAAGATTTTAGTTTTAAAATAATTTCCCTCATTATATAGAGATATTATTTTTTCTAAATATAATTTTGTTTCTAGTCTTAGCAATGAGACACATAATGCCAATGTGATGTTTTTTTGTTTTATATTATTTATTTTTCCTCAGTATACTGATATGAGCCCATAATGTATATACCCCTTTTTTTTTTAAAATATATTTTTAGTTGTTGATCTTTATTTTATTCATTTATTAGTTATATGTGGTGCTGAAGATCGAACCCAGTGCCTCACGCATGCTAGGCAAGCGCTCTACCACTGAGCTACAGCCCCAGCCCCTGTATATACCCTTTTTAAAAAAATTTTTTGTAGTTAGAGATGAACAGAATACCTTTGTTTATTTTTATGTGGTGCTAAAAATCAAACTCAGTGCCTCCTGCATGATAGGCAAGTGCTCTGCCACTGAGCTACAGCCCCAGCCCCTCTGTATGCCCTTTTAATCAGAAGGCTTCTGTCTTCCTTTGATTGGGAAATTTTCTTCTATGATTTTCTCATTTCCAGTCTCTCATCCTCTGTGCTCTCTTTCGGTTCAGGAGTTCTTCAAAGTATTTCTTTTTCTTCTCTTTCTTTCTTTTTTCTTTTTCTTTTTCTTTTTTTTTTTTTTTTTTTTTTTTTGAGTGCTGGGGATTAAACCCAGGTTCTCATGTATACTGGGAAAACTCTCTACCACTGAGCCACATACCTAGTCTCTTTTTCTTGTTTTCTTATGTTGTGCTTGTGACATTTTATAACTTTTTAGGAGGAGGAGTATGCATGGAATCAGATCACAATTTTAATCCAATCTCTACCCATTCTCAAAGAAATTTAAAAAGAAATTTCAAGCTTTACTACTTTTGAATGTAATTGAATT
Source organism: Xerus rutilus (assembly GCA_028644305.1). NCBI lineage: Eukaryota > Metazoa > Chordata > Mammalia > Rodentia > Sciuridae > Xerus > Xerus rutilus. Next base: position 31,833,214 of record CM053402.1, on the reverse strand, counting down.
TAGGCTCTTATTTTCCCAAAGAATCTTTTTTTTTTTCTATCCTTGGATGGATTCCCTTCAGAAAATCTTAGGAACTTCTCACTCATTCGATCAGTGTTTACCTAGTGCCTAATTTTTGCTTGACATTATTCTAGGTCCTGAGGATCCAAAGCAGAAAAAAGATACAAGTTTACAGTTTGACACAAAATTTCTCAACTTACTACTGACATTTTAACTGGATATTTTGTTGTTATGAGAGTTTGTCCATATTATAGGTATTATAGGATGTTTAGCAGCATCTCTTGTTTCTCCCCAATAGAAGCTAGTAACAACACCCCCCAACTCCATCACAACAATAAAAAACATAGCCAAACATTGCCAAATGTCCCTATGGGCAAAACTGAACTCCTCTCACACCCACCACACCCACACTCCTTACCACTGACAATGCTTGGTCCAGCAGGAGAAATAAGCAGTATTATGGGGGGTATAGGAGTGGGAAAATGTGTACAGTAGAATATTGGCACAAAGAAAGGAATGGCTAACTCCACCCAGTGTTTAAAGCAGATGCTGACTGGCTCATATGTTAAAGAAACATCTAGATGTTTGTCAGGTAAACAAAGAGTATGAGAAGAAAGAATAATAATACGAGAAAAATAATATGCAAAGACAGAAAGGTTGAAATGGGTTGATGCACTTGGGAAAGTCTTAGTAGCTGAGCATATGGTCGGAACATAGATTTGAGGGCTCTAGTAAAGGGAGAAGGAATCAATAAGCTAAAGGGACAGTCAGGGACAAGGTTATAAAGGAACTCTCAGGCTCTACTAAGAAGTGTGTGCTTCACTCAGTAGTAATGGCAAACCACTAGAAGTATTATGCAGGAAAATGGCGGTTTAGAGTGGTGGTTTGGGTAAATATGCAAATAGTTATGCATATTTACAAAATATGCATTTGGAGAGAGATGGGACTAAAATTAGAAGACTGGTTAGAAGACAGCTGTAATAGTCAAGGGCCCCAACTATTGTAGCAGAGGCTAGAGAGATAAGGAATGGCACAAGCCATGTACAGGAGGTAGAATCCATAAAATTTATTAATTAGGGTGTAGTGACACACTCTTGTCATTCCAGTCTTGGGAGCCTGAGGCAGGAGAATCACAAGTTCAAAGCCAACCTCAGCAACTTAGTGAGAACCTCAGCCACTTAGAGAGACCCTGTCTCAAAACAAAAAAATAAAAAGAGGCTGGAGACATGACTCAGTGGTAAAGTGCTCCTGGGTTCAATCTCCCATACCCAAAATAAAAATAAATAAAATGAGTGATTTTGTGTTTGAAGAGTAAGGAATTAGGAGGAGTTAAGGACAATACCAAATTCTGGTGAAGAGGTAAGTGATATTATTAGTAAATTGTGTTTTCAGGCAGAAATTCAAAATAAAATCCCCTTGGGACAAAAATAAACATGAAAACTCATAAGTATCTGTGGCTCCATAGTTCTAAACACAACATACACTAAGTAAACTGGCAGTTCCAGGACTGACCACCCTCCCCCATCTCAAGATCATTGTTTTTCTCCATCATGAGAAATTTTAATATTTTCTCTAAATGTTTTCTCATGGACTTTTTATTCCAAAAATGTAAGAGAATGGTTTATATATCCCTTCAAATATTCCATGGCTGAGTCAACTCGCTCTTGACACATTATTTCAGCCGTTAAAAAAGATTGTGAAATTTTAGGCCAAGCTCAAACAATGAGGACTAAATTTTTTCATTTATTCATGACATAAAAATAGACAATTGTACCCATAAAAATGACTAAAAGTCCTTACGAAGCCATAAATGCCAAAGAAGTCAAGGGTGGGAACGGTTTCCAGCATCTTAGTTGAAGAGCTGAGGTACTGAGGACCCCTACTGTTAAGAATAAGAATGGCTTCACTGTTATGATTAAATATTCAGAAAAACATGAACCAGGCAAAGGTGATCTGTAGCTTACCCCAAGTTCAGAAATTCTTTTCAAAGGCACACGGATATTTATGTCAATGGAGCCTATGTAGAAATGCTTATAAGGTAGGATTGAGGTTTCCTTCTACCTCCTGGGCTTTTCTTCACTGCCCCCAGTACCCTGTTGCTATCTTCTGGCTTGAGTCTGCATTCAGCCTGACTACTACAGTTTTTCCACAGATTGTGTGTGTGCGTGCGTGATATTTTTGTTTTTTCTCATAATTACAAGGCAACTGAATGTTTACAGAATTTTAACTCACTGATGGTAAGAGCTGGAAGTGATCTATTATATAATCCCTCCTCACTTATGTTTAGATCCCTTTAGAAAAGGAAGTATTTCTCCTGTCCAACCTCTGACTCTATGGAATGGTTAATGCTTAAAATGCAAAAGGGCCAATAGAAATACTCCCTTTTCCAAATACCTTTTTTTTTTTTTCCTGATCTGCCCAGATTCTGAAGTGTTGTTCAGAGCACCAGGTTCTCCTACAATTTACGCTCCCACAAAGTCTGAATCCAAAATATGTTTGATTATGCCAAGCCCTTGAGCACAGGATGAACATTTTCCTTTGGATTTCCTCACAGTTTACCTCCAAAGATGTTAAAGTAGTACAATTCCTTTTAAAGTGGGGTCTTCATGAGAACCTTTTCTCAAATGCCACAAGTTACAGGGTTGGAGATTTATTTTGGTACTTTAATATCTGCATGGGCACAACTCTCGATATAGTAAGCAAATCCCTTAAGGGATACTCCCATGATATATTCATTAACAGAAATTAAACCTCAGGTGTAGTTTGACTAATAACAATCAGACATCCTAGAGCTCAAATTTGGGCTCTGCTATTTATTAGTTTACTAAGGGACTTGCTACATAATTTAACCTCTCTGACTCTCAAGTTTCTTCTCTGTTCAAATTGGTGGAGGAGGGGGGAGGTAATGCTTATCTTGATTTTTTTTTTTTTGGTACCAGGGGTTGAACCCAGGGGCACTTAACCACTGAGCCACATCCCCAGCCCCTTTTATTTTTCCTTTTAAGACGGCCTCACTAAGTCGTTTAGGACCTTGCTAAATTGCTGGGCCTGGCTTTCTACTTGAAATTCTCCTGCCTCAGCTTCCCAAACTGCTGAGTTTATAGGCATGTGCCACCAGGCCTACCTTATCTTGAAGGTTTTAAGCAACATATAAGACAGAGATTGGCACAAAATTAAGTTTCTCTTCCTTCCTTTTTCCTTCCCTTTATAAAGAACACATTTAAAATAATCAATTCAAAGTGAGAGATGGTGTTCTATTTTGTTTGGTTTGGTACTGGGGATTGAACCAGTGAGTGTTCTATCACTAAGCTACAACCCAAACACTTTTTATTTTGAGACAGGCTCTTGCTAAGTTGCTGAGGCTGGCCTTGAGCTTGTAATTCTCCTACCTCAGCCTCCCAAATAGCTGAGATTACAGGTTTGTGACACCACACCTGGCTGGTCCATGTTTAGAAATAAACATACATGGGGTCCTTTATCAACAATATAGATTCAAGCAAAATGTGAGTCAAACCAAATTCTTGGCTTTCATCGGATTATATTTTTAATGAAGAAAGTCACTCGGGTTAGGGTAGATACCGACAAAAGGTACTGAGTGTTAGAGGGCATAGCTGGACACAGAGTACCAAAGGCATAGTCAGTTTTGTATAAGAAAAAAAAAGAGTTTAGCCAGCTCCCACAGGCACATGTGAATTGTGAGGTTTGGTACAAGGGCTAGTGAAGGAAAAGATTTTATGAAAGTTTTAAACAAGAGAAACTGAAGCCCCAACTATAAAGGGGCCTGGTGTCTTCTCTAGCATTATCCAGTCACATTCACAGCATGCAACACATTCATTCGGGCACTCTGGACAAAGAAAGTCCAATAGCTCCCATTCCTCACCTTTGGGAACTCAGAGGTAGGTCATTCAGTTATAATTTTTGTTATTGTTGCTGCTTAAAAAGGATATGTCAAGGGGCTGGGATTGTAGCTCAGCGGTAGAGCACTTGCCTTGCATGTGTGAGGCCCTGGGTTCGATCCTCAGCACCACGTACAAAGCAATAAAATAAAGACATTGTGTCCATCTACAACTAAAAAAATATTAAAAAAAAAAAAAAAAAGGATATGTCAAACCACACACAGAGACACATGGGCTGTAGTACAAATTCAAGCTAATACAGGCATGTATTTCGTTTTGTTTTGTTTTTGGGTACCGGGGATTAAACTCAGAGGTACAGGACCACTGAGCCCCATCCCCAGCCCTATTTTGTGTTTTATGTAGAGACAGGGTCTCACTGAGTTGCTTAGCACCTCACCATTACTGAGGCTGGCTTTGAACTCACAACTCTCCTGTCTCAGCCTCCCAAAGTGCTGGGATTACAGTCGTGTATTTTTGCACTGCCAGGAGGTTGTGTCCTTACGTGCTTGGGGTGAAATGTGAAAGTCAAGGGCTGCTATTCCCTGTGCTTAATGAAGGGGGAGTGGCCATCTGATTGAAGGCATACTGGAGGAAGCACTAGGGAATAGATCAGGGAACTAAACTTTGCTGTGATGCCACTGTGTGTCTAAAGGACCTAGGACAACTTCTCGAAATACATTGCTTGTTTCCCCAGCAGAATGCTCTAAATAACAATTCTGGGTGGTATCTCAAAGGGAGAAGATAGTAAGCATCAAATACTTGGCACACTGCCTTAAGACAGTGTTATGGAAATCACTTATGATCACTAAGACGCTAGGATGACAGCACCTGCTGGCGAGAGAGATACGTAAACTCCAGTTCTGATGTCAGGATGCTTTTGTGCAAGCTGTAAACTTTCACTATGGATATTCCGCTTCTATGAATAAGTCATTGTGAATTCTAAGTGACCTCATCGTTATGAGAAGATGCAGCGTGAGCAGTTTTGCCAATCCTGGCAACATAGCTGTGACTCCGTACCTGTTCAGGACAGTGGTGGCCATGTGACCAAGAGGAAAGCTGCTATGTTCACGAAGGAAACTATGTACAATTTGGGATTATAAAATGCTATCTCCTGAATCCCAACTGTAACTTTTATGGTAGACCCTCTTTCTAACTAATGCAGTCATGTGCAGATCAAATGTTTGGGTTGATAAATGAGGCTTAATGGTGTGAGGGACTCACTCATTGACAGAGCCCAGAATCCAAAGGTGATTAGTTGACTAAAGAGGGAAGATGAGCAGCAGACAACCTTGTTTGTCATTTTGCACACTTAATCACATAAATCTCATGACACTAAGTGCATCTGTGCAGCAGGAAATTGAACCCTGACAAAAATAACACCAAAGCTCACAAATCAATTCAGACACCTGTTTCAGTAAGCTCAGCAAGATCACCAGTGGGTGGCGATTTTTTTTTTCCTGTAGACTCTTAATATTAGAATATTGACATAGATAATTTAGGATTCACTTTTCTTTTCTTTTTTTTAAATAAGATTTTTTTAAATCTTTATTTTTATTTATTTATGGATTTTGTATGTGGTGCTGAGGATCGAACCCAGTGCCTCACGCATGCAAGGTAAGTGCTCTACCACTGAGCCATAACCCCAGCCCTAGGATTCACTTTTCTAAGAGTGGTTGCTTTTTATATCAGGTAATTAAATGTTATATTCCAAGCCAAAAATAAACCCAGACCAGATTCTAAATGAAAATAGAGCATTGTCTAACTGTAGTTACATTTCCTATTTCAGAAGGAAGCTAATTTAGGGAATTCTTTTAATCAAAAAGATGCTACAAGTGACTTATGCTTACACACATGTGTGTGCATGCACACACACACACACTATTTGATTCTATCAGGATTTCCTTCTTGAACTTTGCATTGTTTAAATTAATTCTTTATAGGGCAGACTTGAACCTTTTAGAGTACTACTATATGAGAATATTATTTAAAGATAATTTTGTGTAAATGAAAAATATATATTTAAAGACCATAAAATTTATATTTCTTACATACGCGTGCGCACGTGTACACACACAAGCACACACACAGAGTCTTGGCAACATCATTTGATAATTGCTTTTATCTTATGTTTACTTTTTAGTTAAAACCATAGTAAGACACATGCAAATCAGTTAAACATTTGAGAAAACATTCGTGCAAAATGTAAGGTGCAAAATACTCCATTCTAATAAAAATCAATCATTTACGGGTAGCACTAATTTTAAAACGTTTTTAAAATTTACAATTTTGAAACAGAAGACTTTTCATCAGAGTCAACTTTAGGCAGAATTCAGTTTCCCTTCAGCAACATATAGGTACAGAACATCCCAGAGATGTTGGAAGGCATCAGGCACCTACAGGCTACACCCGAGCAGATAAAACTCGTAAGACATCCAAGGAGGGTTGTCGTGGCTACCGAGGGAGTCAGCTCAGGGTACCACAACTCTTTTCAAAACATACCAAAGCACCGGCTAAAGCATTCCAAGCACAGAACGAGCACTCAAAAAGAGCAGCAAGAGAGCCTTCTACCTAATTAAAAGCTTAAATTTACAGAACTTCAGAGCACTGCCGTTTCAGCTTGGCTTTGCCAAAATAATCAAGTAGAATGTAGCAAAACAAATAGGAGAACAACAAACCTACCACTCTGGTTTTGATTTGCTGCCCATTACAGTTGAGCGGTTTGGCCTGCTTGGGCTAGATGGTTTAAACCGTCTTCCAAATGCCCCGTAATGACATCTAATTTTACATTTAACTCTTAGAGGAAAACGTTGTTTCCCTTCTGCTGGTATTTGTTCTATATGAACATTATCAAACTGTTTGTTCTAATCCATTAGGAAAAACCATAACAAGGCTCATCAAGAAGGCGTTTCTAGTTAGGAAGGTGGCTGGAAAGATTTAGGTCTTGAGTCTGTCTTTAAATCTTCTCGATGAAAGATGATTTACAAGTAGGCTATGAAAACGTGAACACTCTCAAATCTGGAAAGTTTCAGCCTGAATCTAGGTATCCTAAATCAAGGCAAATGACTCTGTCGCACAGAACCAAATTTCACAAAAATCAGACTCGATGCTCAAGTCTTGTTAATAAATTACAAAGGGTTCTCACGGTATGTTTAAGTTCCGTGAGTTTCAGCTAAGGCACTGTCAGGAAGGGAATAATAGAGCTGGCATCTAAAGACAAAATTGCATAAAGTGCTAGCAAATTGTCAAATTGTCACAAAAAGATCATTTTTCCTTAAGAGAAAAATTACATTTCCAAATAACTGGTAACTTGGAATAGGAGATGAGGTTTGTTAGGGTCTTCAGAAGATGTCTCCAGGTTTGGTTGCAAATTAAGGTTGCAATTTTTATAACCAGAACTCTCAAATTATTTAAAATTTTGTCAAGTTAGGGTTATCAAGTCTGAGGACCTCATCACCATGAACTCTCTGGTTTCCTTGCTTTATTCTCAGCCAATGCCCAGGCCCCATTCAGAGATCTTTTCTAACTTCCAGACAAGGGGTAGTAGAACACAGGAAAGAGTATGGTTAGAATTCTGGATTTGGATCCAGTTATATAATTTTAGGCAAGTTTCTTTTCCCTGGAGTTCATTTGCCCCTTCTTTAAAACAATGGAGCTACCAAGTATCTAAGAATTCATTCCAGTTTTAAATTCTCTGAGTTCTTGGCAAAGGAGCCTCCATGATCACATTACCCAGGTCTCCGTCCGGACCACTGGTAAATGCTATAAAACTATCCAACCAACTCTCTGATTATTAAAAACAAAAACTTAAAGACTAAGAAATTAGAAAAAATTTAAAAACAAAATGAATGAGCTAGACAGATAAGTATGTTCCAGAGAGAGAAAACTACATGGAAAACATCATTACGCATGGTATAGGTACACAAAAATTCTATTTCAGATAGTGAAAGCAGACACAGAAGGAGAAAGAGAACATGCAAATCACAGAAAGAAGACTATGGCAGGAACAAAGAGGCCAGGCACGGTGGCGCATGCTTGTAATTCCTGCACTTTGGGAGTCTGAGACAGGAGAATTGCGAGTTCAAAGCCAGCCTCAGCAACAATGAGGCACTAAGCAACTCAGTGAGACCCTGTCTCTACATAAAACACAAAATAGGGCTGGGAATGTGGCTCAGTGGTTGAGTACCCCTGAGTTCAATCCCCAGTACCAAAACAAAACAAAACCAAACCAAAGTGCTTTGCAAAACTGTGCCAGAACTGACCCTTCCAAAAAATGAACAAATAGAATTTCTCAAAAATGAGTAAATAGAATTTCTTTGGAACCCGCATGCCTATAATCCAAGATATTCAGGAGGCCAAGACTGGAGGATTGCAAGCTCAAGGCCAAACTTAAACACTTAGTGCGACCCTATCTCAAAATAAAAACTAAAAAGAGCTGGGGGTGTAGCTCAGTGGTAAAGCACCCCTGGATTCAATTCTCATTACCAAAAAAAAAAAAAAAAAAAGTGGGCAGGCAATGTACTCAAAAGTTGTATCCTAGTAGCTATAATAGGTAGTAGCTAGAATACTGAATTAGGACTGAGAAGACAAATTCTATTCCAGTGTAGACCCTGCCATTTATGAAGCCTATGTGACAGAGCAGTCACTTTGCTTGTCCAGATCTCATTTCAATCACCCGTAAGATGAGATCATCTGGGTTACTCATGCGTAAGAGGAAGGGATGGGACTCCATGATCTTTAAGGTCCCTTAGAGATCTTAAATGCTATAATTCAACATGGTTAAGCAAAAGCATTCTTTGGTGAAGTTAGCTGGTAATCTAAGGGAGATCTAAAAGTTGAGATAATTATAGTAATATCCACTTCATACATTTTGGAAAGGTCTGGTAAAATGGAAGCTGCAAAAGTGTTTTGTAAACTCAAATGCTAAACAAACAATGGTAGTAGTGGGTATCACTATTTATCAGTAGTTTAAGCAAATTATGAGTTAATGTTGGTGAAAATGTCAGCAGTGCCATAGTACATAGTCAATGATACTTTTGGAATAAATAAATGGATTAAAAGTAGCATGTTCAATCCAATAATGAGAAAAATCGATACACAGATGTGCAGATGTAAGGCGGGGGGAGTGCACATCCACACTCTGGAGAGCAGGGAAGAATGGGGCGTCTACGGGGAAGAATGGGGAGTCTAGTTCAATGGCAAAGCAGCAGAGTGCCTGGAAAAATGCTTTTTATTTTTTTAATTTTGCCCCAGAGAAAATTTTATATTTTGAAGATCTTTTGGTTTCAAAAGACATTCATGTTCCAACTCTTTATAAGACTTTATGTTAATTTCTTAAATTGGGGAGGAGATAGATGTTCCAAGATAAATAAGATGCTTTCTGCTCTCAAGAAGCTGATAACTTGCCAGGCGTGGTGGCACACACCTGTAATCCCAGCGGCTCAGGAGGCTGAGGCAGGAAGATCACAGCCTCAGCAACCTAGCGAGGCCCTAAGCAACTCAGCAAGACCCTGTCTCTAAATAAAATACAAAAAAGGGCTTGGGATGTGACTCAGTGGGTTCAACCACTGGGTTCAATCCCCGATACCAAAAAAAAAGTTGATAATTAACTTGACAGAAGGACAAATTCATAGTACTTATGATATAATTTGACAAGTGCTGTTGATAGAAGCAGTACTAGGTCCTATGGAACCTCAGAGTAGGGGGACAACTTCTGCTTGGGAACAGAGGAGGGTGGGAAATGGAGATTTTTCTGTAGGAGATAATATTTAAGCTATACCTTGAAAATGGATAGGTTTCATTAAAGTTAAAAAAAAAAAAGACAAGAAAAGCATTCCAGGCAGATGACTGAACTATAAATCAGAAACTAAATCCAGTAGAAAGAAATTGAAGAGGAGGCTGATCACGAAACAGTCAGAATTTCAGTTGTTTGAGCCATGTTGTCACCATGTTTATAATCAATCCGTTTTAGAAGGGCTGTATTCTTGGGCAGATTGTTTGTATAATAGCATCGTTCATTTCAAAAGTGTCAGCATGAATACATATGTTTTGCAGGATATTTTAAAAAGAAAATTGAAAAGATAGGAAACTGATCCTTTCATAGCTTAAATTTAGACTAATGTAATTTGAGAGACATCAGGCTGTTCCTTTTTTTTTTTTTTTCTGTACCAGGGATTAAACTCAGAAGGAGCACTTAACCACTGACCACATCCCCCGCCCTTTATAAAATTTTTAAAATATTTTTTTAGTTGTAGATGGACACAATATCTTTATTTATTTTTATGTGGTGCTGAGGATCGAACCCAGTGCCGCATGCATGCGAGGCAAGCACTCTACCACTGAGCCACAATCTCAGCCCTCTTTTAAAATTTTGAGACAGGGTCTCATTAAGTTGTTGAGGCTGGCTTTGAACTGGCCATCCTCCAGCCTCAGCCTCCCAAGTCACTGGGATGAGAGGCGTGTGCCACTGTACCCAGCTCTGTTTTTTTTTTTTTTTTTTAACAGATTTCATATCTTAATTTGGACTCTAAAATAGGCTTAAAGGCAACATTACTTCTAATAATTGCACCAAAGATTACATAGCTAAAACATATATTTAGGGCTTGGACTCTTTTAATTTAACTCAAATCATGTTTAAGAGCTCTTATTTCTATTTTTAAGCAGCATAAGGCACACAGTGAAGGGAACTTTCCTTACTATGGCTCCAGCATGTATCTTGCTTATTTCCATCTTTTCCAGTGTGTTCCTTTAGGTCTCTTCCAGAGGTGGCATATATTTTACCCACTTTTCTGTCACATCTGACTGCTTGCTAATTAGTCTGGTTGAAATACCTCTCCAAACCTATCCCTGCCACTAGTTAATCAACCTAAGTAGTCACTTTTGAGGGCTGCAGTGTAAGGCGTACTATCGTTGCCACATTCCCAGATCTTGCTGGCTTAGGTCCAGGTTTTGGGACTGGAAATTCAATCAGAACTATGCTTTCCTATGGAATTTGACCTTATATTATTTTTAACACGTACAGTCCAACAGAAACAAACAGCCATGAAAAGGAACTTCACATTTTAAGCACATAGCAAGCTGTTAGGTAAACATGCCATCTTATGCCAAGTATATAGCTGCTAAGGACAACATTATCCTGCAAGTCTCTCATGCAGGAGATTCACGTGGCATTTTTGCTCTTAGGAGACATAAGTCCATCCATCCAAAGACAGTTGAGTAATAGTAGAGCAGGTGGTCTGGGCTAAGGGACTTTGGAGAAGATAGTTCTGGAAGGGTAGGAGAGAAACTGTGAGCTTTTTTTTTTTCCAGTCCTTTTACATTTCCCGTGTTCCACAAAGGTCAAACTACTTTTATAAAAGGAAATTAAATGTTAAAAACCAGCCTTAAAATGAAATCACTATTTTCTCATCTAACCCTTCCAAAGTCAGGGCATTTGGAGCTCATATCTCCTATTTCCATTAAGTTGTGGCTCCCAATTTAGAATTTTTAAAAATGTCTGTTTCACATGCTGTAATTTTTCAGAAGAGTATAGAATTCTGGTATTTCTTATTTTAAAAGAATGAAATAGATAACAGACAGGATATTTTGACATCTAAATCACAGTTAAATTTTTCAGGCAGCAAATATGTAAGTGCATTTAGTGCCCATGAGCTTCCACCTTTAAACACGTGCACAGGAAAGAGGCAAGCAGGTTACCTTATTTGCGTGACAGGTATATTTGCTTAATAGCCCTTTCTTTTGGTTTTAAATGGAATAAACCCACTCTGGTGAAACCATATGTTGTTTCAGATACACACAATGCAATAGATGAGAAGATGGGGGCCAAAATTCATCTGTGGGGAGGACACAGATAATTCATATTTGGAAGGTAGCACAGCACCATAGTCAAGTGTGGAGGTTGCTGACTTATTTTGCTGCATTTGAATCCAGGCTCTGCCTGCTGTACCGACTTCCTCTGCCTCAATTGTCTTATTGTTATTGGATATTAAAAATAATATCAGCCAGGTGCGGTGGCGCACCCCTGTAATCCCAGCACTTAGGGAGGCTGAGACAGGAGAATCACGAGTTCAAAGCCAGCCTCAGCAATGGCGAGGCGCTAAGCAACTCAGTGAGACCCTGTCTCTAAATAAAACACAAAATAGGGCTGGGGATGTGGCTCAGTGATTGTGCACCCCTGAGTTCAATCCCTGGTACCAAAAAAAAAAAAAAAGGTATCTAGTACTAAATTAGTTAAAATGTGGAATTTACTTCATACTCTGTGCAATGAACACTAACACGCCAATGTTGCAAAAATGGTAGTGTTAGGCAGACTGTTCTGAGCACAGTATGGGTGACAGAGTGAGGAAAAGGCAAGATGAGAGAGAGGCAGGAAACGGAACTGGGAGGATGCTTTGAATGAGCGTGTGAGTAGCAGGGATGGACAGGTCTATCTTTAGGCTGTGTCTGCAGGGCACTGACGAAACCTGGTAAAAAGTGAAGCTGCTCAGAACACTTAAGCGGTTGAGGGTGAACAGGGGTAGAGCACAAGGCCCTAGGTTCAATACCCAGCACCAAAACAAACAATTTTTGTAGTGATGATACTCTCAAATCACAATAATGTACCACCAATTTGATAAGTTTCTTTAAAAAATGACTTTCCCAGTTGTTGGCAATTTACCTGGCTGTTACACTGTTGTTATGGCTATTAAATTATGACTATTATATTGTTACTATACATTAAAGATATTACATTAATATATGCTAGTGTCATTCACTCAACTGGATGGTAAGAACTTTGAAGGCAGGTACTTTTTCTTATATTTATATAACACTACGTAGCTCAGTCGTGGACATGCGGTAGGTATACTAAAAATACTCATGGATTGGTGCAGCTTAATTATTATGTTAATATCATATGATATTACAAGTAAAAGTATAATTCTGACTATAATGAGGCTCATTTTGACATGAATAATAACAGAAGTTCATAAATATATCCAAATAAGAGAAATTCTAAAAAAAGAAATATTCTCACAATGGCCAATAATTACTTTCAAAATCACTTTTATGGAATTTTTTTCAAACAAAAACTAATAGGCATATCAGGAAATTTCCACAAAAGGCAGTTTTACCTTTAAGAAAAGTGACCACAACGCAACGTATCTGGGGAAGAAAACCTTTTCAGAGACACCATCAAAAGATTACTGGATTCAACGTAAAAAGCAACACCACACACCTGCTGAAATATTTGTTTTCCATTGATGTTTACGTGCTACTAACCTCTTTAGTATTTTTCTTACAGCTCTTCTCTAGGATGGGAAGTCCATAAAAGGTTATTTCTTTGTACCTTTTGAGAATTCTAAATCTGTCCAAGAGGCTGAAACTTCTTTTACCCCCTGTTTTTGTTCTGTTGTACACGGCTGTTGGCTTTTTATTTAAGTGACTCATAATTGAAGCAACTTGTGAAAAGTTCAGCAGATAACTGGTAATTAAATGAAGGCATTTTAGAAAACACTACAACCTTTGTGTTACTGGGTGCAACCCAAAAGATAGTGAATATTCTCTCTTTTATGTATTATGACTCTGCCACATTAAAACCAGACCGATAAATAAACACTAAGTACACTTTAAAGTGCAAGGTATTATCAAGCAAAATCATTGATCTTATTATACCTGTTAACAATGATCAAACAATATTACTTCTGAGTAAGAGTACAGAATGAATGGCACTACATGCCACATAAATCATGCATTGCTTGAGCTCATTCAAAAAATACTTTCAATGGCCTTAAACTTCTTTTCACAGCAAACAATTAGTACTCAGAACTATCATCACTGTGAAAGGAATAATGAAAATAAAGTGAAAAAAAACTGAAAAGTTCCTTAACAAACATCTATTTTTCTATAGAGCTAAGGGGTTGTATACTTTAAAGCATTTTAAAGCTAAAAGATGTTGCAAACACCCCAGATTAACATTGAAATTGACTTCTCCACCCTGTTTTTAAATGGTGTTGATCTAACAAGAAGCTGCATGCTAATTAGCTCAGGTTTCATTTCAATTAAAACTTCAAAGAGGCACACTTTGCAGGGTATTGCAAAGCTACAGTGACTAATTCTCCCTGAGATCCCTTAGGTACCTTTGTTTTCTTTTAAGTGGTCTATGTCCCTTTTTATCACTCAAAAGCAAACCTTCGCTTTAGATGTATTGAGCTACAGGTGGGAAGGCTTCCCACCTACCTTCACCTATCTCTGTATTTTGTTTCTTTGTTTTTATCTCTAGACTCAATACCCGCCAGCAAAGAAGACAGAAAGAATACATCTGAGTCATTACTGTAAGCACTGGAAACAGAAAATGTTTCTACATATTCTAATTTAACTCCTTTATCCTCTCTCTGTTTACCTAATCTATGTTGACACAGTGATTCACAGAGAAAAAATAAGAAAGCACACTTAAGCAGAAAGACCAACCACAAAAAAAATACCACCCAGGAAAATACTATGATTGAGTGGGATCAGGAGGAATATTTAGCCAGAAAGATGCATAAACGCATTGCCAACCTAATGGCTCAGGTGCCAGCGAATACTATTCCAGCCGCACCTCTAGATCATCTCTGAGTTCTTACAGCTGATGATGGGACCACAAAAAAGTTGAAGGTAGGAGAGGAAAGGAGAGAATCAGAGGCTTGATTCTGTATCTGCACCTGTGACATTTTATCTCTTCAGAAGCAAAATTGAAGCCACTGTAGAAAGATGTTAACATTTGTTAAACCACTCATCGATTGATCGATATTTATGTTGTTCTTATTTTTGGGCTACTAATAGAATAATGTTGCTATGAATGAAAATTCTAAGAGTTCCCTATGTCCTTTCCCAGACTTATGAATTTCCCCTTCTTTTTTTCTACTATCGCCATCCTAGTGGGTGTACGGTAGCATCTCTCTGTGATTCGTCTTTGCATTTCCCCAATGACAAATGATGTGGATATCTTTTCATGTTCCTATCAGCCACCGTCTATTCAAATCCTTTGCCCACTTTTAAATTGGGTTGTCGTTGAGTTGTAGGATTTCTTTATATATTCTGATACTAAATCCTTATCAGATAAAGGCTTTGCAGATATATTCTCCCGTTCTTTAGGTTATCTTTCACCTTCATTAATGGTGTTCCTCAACGTACAAACTTTCCAACTTTCACAAAGTCCAATTTATCTACTTTTTCCTTGTGCCTTTAATGTCATACCTAAGAATCCATTGCTAAATTCAAGTTCATAAAGATTGACACCTAAGTTTTCTTCTAAGAGTTTGATACTTTCTAAAAAAATTTTTTTGGTTATTGATGGACCTTTATTTAATTAATTTATTAATATGTGGTGCTGATAATCAAACCCAATGCCTCACACATGCTAGGCAAGCGCTCTACCACTGAGCCACAACCCCAGCCCAGAGTTTTATACTTTTAACTCTCACATTTAGGTATTTGATCCCTTTGAGTTAATTTTCATTTATGGCGTGAGGTAGGGACCTAACTTTATACTTTTAAACGTGGATATCTAGTTGCATCAGCACTGTCTGTTGAAGAGATTTTTGTTTCCCCATCATCTGGTCTTGGCCCTTATATAGAAAATCAGTTGACTATAGCTGGGCGTGGAAGTACACATCTGAAATCCTAGGTACTTGAGAGTCAGAGGCAGGGAATATGGCAAATTTGAGGCCATCTTGGGAAAACTAATGAGACCCTGTCTCCAAATAAAAAGATTAAAAAGCTGGGGATATA
Organism: Xerus rutilus; assembly: GCA_028644305.1. NCBI lineage: Eukaryota > Metazoa > Chordata > Mammalia > Rodentia > Sciuridae > Xerus > Xerus rutilus. Next base: position 31,817,573 of record CM053402.1, on the reverse strand, counting down.
GCTCAGTGGTAAAGTGCCAGCCTAGCTTGCGAGAGGCCTTGTGTTCATCCCAAGTACTAAATAAATAAATAAATATCAGTTTGTACAGACACATGGGTTTGTTTTTAGACTTCCAAGTCTGTGCCATTGATCCACACGTCTACCTTTATGCCACCCCACACAAGGATGTTGAGTCTATATAGAGCAGTTCATAAATTCTTTCATAATGACACAGGATCATTACTCCTAGTATCAATTATACTGTATGTGCAGTTAATAGTGCCACCTCAAGAACCACTGAAATAAACAGAGTGTTTGACTCCACACCAAATAATTCCAGACGAGTATTTTTAGTTGTTTATGTTGTATATGGTTTTCTATTTTCCTCTTGCTGAGAGCTGTCATTTTTTTTTCTGTCACCATTTTTTTCATGTCACCAAGCATGCCACCACTAGTAATCTCATTTTCCCTTCCTAATTCATTATTTTTAATGCCTCTGTGAATTTTCAGAGCTGAGCTGTATAAGGAGCTGCGAGTGACTCTCATACTCTACAGAATGAAAACACAACTTAACAAGCCTATAAATACACGGCCAACTGTAGAATAAAACAATGGTCTCAGCAATGGCGGGGTCCTGACGTGCCAGCACTCCTGGCGTACCCCTCATTCCTGCCCTGCCGCGTCCAGGCAGGATGGCCCAACAAGCACATCTGTGACTTGAACAAGCCCTTCTACAAGAGATAGTAGGACCAGCATGTCATATTACCCAGAGAACTTTCCAAAGAAGTACCCCAAACCCATCTGAGGTCAGAAGAGGAATGAATGGAGGAGACTTGATGTCCAATGGGGTCGAAGCTGAGTTCATTTCATGACTCATGATCCAGAACCATGTATTCTTCTCTTTAGGTGGCTTCTTCCAAAAGAAATAAAGTATATGTGGGCACTATCAGTTAAATTTTTTTCAAATTTAATAGATATGTGTATATATGTTTATACTCAGTGGATACTTGAAAAACATACACATCATTCATCCATAACTGTGTATGCTTCACATAATGTAGCTCAGTTAAACATACTGCAAGTAGGTTATTGTAAAGGTGTTTTAGATAACATTTCTAGTTGATTTTTCTCTTAACATGTGCCTGTCTAACTTTACCTGTTACTCTTGTTAAAGTGTAAAAAAAATCACACGTGTACAAATAAAGGTAGGAATTGTTTTGTGGAAGTATAGAGACGGAAATATATATATGGATAGAAGGAGAGAGGTGGGGAGAGAGAGTTTGTTTCTTGGGACTAAACTCTGGGCCTCACACAGGCCAAGCAAGTGCTCTACCTCTGAGCTACATCCCGAACCCTTTTCATTTTTTAAATGTTGAGACAGGGTCTCACTAAGTTGCCCAAACTAGCATTGAACTTGCAATCCTCCTGCCTCAGTCTCCCATATTGCTGGGATTACAGGTGTGTGCCACCACGCCCGGCAGACATATGAATTTAATCCACAGAGATAGGGAAACATTTCACCCAGGAAGTGGTATTTTTAAAAATATTTATTTATTTTTTAGTTGTAGGTGGACAGAATATCTTTGTTTTTATGTGGTGCTGAGGATGGAACCGAGTGCCTCAGGCGTGCTAGGCGAGCATGCTACCACTGCGCCACAATCCCAGCCCAGGAAGTGGTATTGAAATTAGCCCTTGGAAGATGATTTAATTTTGTCAGATCTTGTCAGAAAATAAAGAAGCAAATTTCTGAAAACATCCACCATTCCATATGTTGGCAAATCACATACACATTTCAATTTTGAAGCTCTCCCAAGCCACTTTCTTCCTCAGAGAAACAATTGGAATGATTCTAAAGGAACTGATCTTACAATTAAAAAAAAAAAAAAAAAAATCTGCCCTACATCCGGGTTCCACTACTATTTATGGTGAGATCTTGGGCCAGTTATTGAATCTCTTTGCCCCTGCTTATTCAGGAGCAAAAAAGGAAAAAACTTAGTTTGTAAAACTTTGTAGCAAGAGTTAAATGAAAGAAAGAACCTTACCTATTCCTTGTCACATAATGAGATTTCATCATCGATTGATTACTTATTCTTTTCTTTTGTTATACATTTATGTTAGAATAAGCTGGAAATGAAAAAGGGCTTTTCATGGAAAAAAAATGGATCTGTCGTGCAATTAACTCAGATTATTTCAATCATCCAGAGAACTCTATTAAACTGCTTTTATTTTAGGCTCTTCTGTTATCGCTAGCACCAGAATTAACCTGTTAACAAAAATAAAACAAAGTAAAACACCCCAGCCTCAAAGTCATTGCCAGTCATAAATAACTTGGAAGTTATTTAAATGAAGATATATGGCCTCTATAATGGAGTGCTGTCTATAAATCAGGAAGAAAAACAAACAAATAAAAGACCCATTAATGTGAAATGCTGACAAATCTTTGTTTTCAAAGGCCCTGCAATTGGTATTCTCAGAAGCTGCAATAAAATACATTCATTGTGTCTCCCAAGACTGCACAACCAGAGGAACCTTCTCAAAGCTTGAGGAGAAGTCTGGTCATGGTGGATTTAAAGGTGGGTGCTTGCAGAGCTAAGAAAAGTTTTCTCCCTCAGCAAAGAAAAACTGTGGCTGTTTTCTAATGAACAAAACAGTCCTCCAGGCACCAAAGAGCTTTTAGCGTCTTTCCCACAAATTAGCCACAGGAAGCCTGGGAGGGGATGGCTTAGTGTGGTGCTGCCATCTACAGCCAGCATTTTCAGATTCCTTGATAAAAAAATACAAATAAAAAATAAAAAGTACTAATTCTAGACTCGGCTGGTCTGCACACACCTCCGAGTTGCTTCACCGACTGAGGAGGTACTCACTAATTCCAAAAGAACTTCTGCCTGGGATTTCTTATGCTTACCAAAGGAACCTGTTTTAGTTTCACTTTAAGGGAAACTCCATATAGAAGATGCTACCCCCTCAGATGAGTTTTCCTGAAATTCCACAGCACACATTCTATCCGATGTTGTTATTACAGGAATCTCTTTAAAAGGAGCACGTTGGTGCCCTTGAGTAATGATGTAAAGTCACCTCAGAGTGAAGTTGTAAAACAGTCACAGAGGCAGGTGCTGACCCTGGATGCCACAGTGTTCCAGCCTGACCATTCTGCCTTGGGCTTTGCCCTAAGCAGAAGAAAGAAGATGACAGCAGAGGACCGCTTTCTAGAGGACAATATGCCTAAGTAATTAGCATCCAACTAATATAAAAATTGCATTTATAGAACAGAACATTTCCAGAGATAACTCACCAGTTTTACAAAGATAAAAGTCGCATCTATCATTAATGGTCTCTAACTTTTTTTTCCCCTTCTCTCTTAACTAAATATTTGGCCTCTGCTACTATATCATAGTTTTCTTTTTCCCTAAATATCTCTTATGTCTCATTATGAGTCATTTATTTTCCTCAAGATAAATTTGCTTCTCATACAGCTCAATGCTCACTGAAAAACAAAATAACAAAAATTAATGCTCACGATCTCCCTAAAATATCATCTTCTGAGTTCGCTTATTTGTATCTTTATAGTGTTCATGGGTATTTTGGATTAAGAGTTAATCTAGTTTTTCAAATGCAAATAAAGATACCACAGAAAATTTATAGGTCAGATTAAAAATATTGGTTCATTGATGTTTTCGGAATAACAGAACACATACAATTACAAGATGTTATATGACTGCTTTTGATCATCATAAGCAGCCATATAACTAAACTACTCTTCACTCTCATTTGGCAGATAATAAAATAAAGCATGGATGGGTTAAATTACCCAATCAAGGTCATCTCTCATAATCTGCTGGAACATTTAAGAGTAGAAGTTCTTGTCACTGAAGTCTGTACTGAAGTCCTAGCAAGAATATTGGACCTCCCATTTTTACCTCTATGTTTAATTCAAATTTTTTACCTATAAAATGGGTAATAATTTATCAAATTAGGTAGTAATTATCACAACTAATTCAATTCCTAAGAGATGAACTGGAGAAGAAAAATGACATGGTATATTGGGAAGCTTATTGAGTGTAAAGGAGAAAAGTTCTTTTTCCAACTTTAAAATGGTTTTTATGTCTCCAGCTGTACATATTTTTAGAAAGTCATTCAGTTTAGAAGTTTTTCCACTTGTTTCTAAAAGTTAAGAAAAAAACTACAAACAACCTTACTATAGTAGAAAAATCGAGTTAATTCTTTCATTATTGATCTTATATTTAGGATTAAATACAAATGTCTCAATGGTTATTATCAGTTTGAGCCATCCCTATGCTTCCTCAAGATAGAGGCAGGTTGTTGTTGTTGTTGGCTTGGGTTTTTGGTTTTTGGTTTTCTTCTTTCTTTTTTTTTTCTTCTTTCTTTCTTTCTTCTTTTATTTTCATGGCTTGAAGAGAATATGCAATTCATATGGCTCTATCACCTTCAGATAGTTTCTCTGTGCCTGTGACTGAACCCAGGGGCTTAGCCAAATGCTCTACCACCCCTCAGCCCTGGACATATTTTTAAAAAAATTTTTTTTTAGTTGTAGATGGACACAAATAGCTTTTATTTATTTTTATGTGGTGCTGAAGATCAAACCCAGTACCTCGCACATGCGAGGCAAGCGCTCTACCACTGAGCTACAATCCCAGCCCTGGACATGATATTTTTAATCATCCATTAGAATTACAAATCAAAAAAAGAAGAAAACATTTTAAATAACTCTAAATATTTAAAATAAATTTATTTAAATTTTATTTAAAATAAAGTCAGAAATACATGAACTCTTCTCAGCATCTTACCCATCTTTCATCGTATTTTAAAAGCATCAAATCCACACTTTTTCTATATTATGTAAACAAAGTATTTCCAGGTAGGATTTGATAGATGGTTGGTTTAAATTAAACCAAAAATGTGCCTATAACATACACCAAATTACTTGGTTAACTGAATGATTTTAAATCTTTTTTTATTCTTATCGTGATCCAGAGGATTGAACGTAGGGATTCAAGCATGCAAGACAAGTTCTCTGTTGCTGAGCTTTATCTTCAGCCTTGGTTTAAATTCTTACAATTAAACCAGGTCTTAAATGAAAAACAAATCTATATACAATACTAAATCCAGTAAACAGAAGCAAGAACTTGTGTTGTCTAGACATTTTCATTTATATTTTTAAAATACATCTATGGTGATAGTTGTACAAATCTGCAAATAAACTGAAAGTCACTGAACTGTACATTTTAAAAGGGTGAATTTTAGCCAGGTACAGTGGTGCACACCTGTTCTCCCAACGGCTCAGGAGGCTGAGGCAGGAGGATCACAAGTTCAAGGCCAGCCTCAGCAATTTAGCAAGGCCTTGAGCAACTTAACAGGACTGTCTCAAAATAAAAAGTAAAATGAGCTGGGGATGTAGTTCAGTGATGAAGCACCCTGGGTTCAATTCTCAGTACCCACACCCACAAAAAAGTGAACTTTATGTTAAGTAAATTGTATCTCAATAAGGCTTTTATCTTAAAAAACAAATCTAACTAAATATCCAGTAAGAATATCCTGCTAGGAAAGAATGTATGATATTTTCCTTGCTAGCACCATATTTAAGGGTATATATAAAAGTGAAACAAATCAAGTGTTAATTGAAGTTCAGATAAGATGTGTTGAGGGCTGAGGTTGTGGCTCAGTGGCAGAGCGCTTGCCTCGCACATGTGAGGCACTGAGTTCGATCTTCAGTACCACATATAAATAAACAAAATAAAGACATAGTGTCCATGTATAACTAAAAAATATTTTTTAAAAAAAGAGATGTTGAGGACATCTTTTGTGATATAATTACAAGACTCAGATTCCGATTTCAAAGATTTGTGTGAAATTCCCACCGAACCAGTGACCATTATACTACAAAACTTAGGGTGTAACTGGGCACATTCTGCAGCTTATTTACATTTTTAAAGGATTTTCCGTTATCACTTTCATCTGCTTTTGTTTAACTGACAGAAAGATCAGGCGAGGTTACACTCTTATCATGATATTTCTTTAAAGTCATTCTGGATAGAAACATGAAAGTTACCCCAGTAGAGCAATATAGATTTGAACTCACTGGCAGTTTTTTGGAAATAAATATTGTAGGCACTCTCCACTTGGATTTTGAAAGAAGTAGATGAAGCATTCTTTTATGGAAAAATGGTTCTGATAGCATCAAAGAATATTGGAGTCAGAAGCATGTTAGAGATAATCTAGTTGAATCCAGTGGCCCTCCTAGGTGAAGAAATAGGATCCCAAAGAGGCTAAGTAATTTGCCCAAGTTCACACATCAAGTTAGTGAAAGAACCAGGTAGGGAATGAGTCTCCTCACTCCCTCATCCTTTAGATCACTGTACTATCATTTGAGGAAATAAAAAAATTGTTAGTACTCTCAATTCCCAAACAAGAAAGTTGTAGATAGCATAATCTCATGCCCAGCAGGTGCTAAGAAATATTTTAAAATTGTGAATTATTTCCATTTATTTTTACTGTTTTTCTATATAGAATTTTCATGAGGTATCATGTAATTAATATCATAATGAAGAAAATTGGACAGAGAAAGATTACAGGGTAAAGGAAAGGACTGAACAGCAACCATGTCCACTTCCAAAGTCCACTGTGCCTCAGGAAGTCTCAAGAGAGTTTCAAAACTCAGGCATTTGAAGGAGCCAGGAAACGTGTGCTATCACACTGTGCTAGATCACGTAAACTGAAACAACCATTCTGGAAAACAATTTCACACTATCTAAAGCTTTTAAAAAACTTTTTGTAATTTAACCTAAAAAGAAAAAAAAATCTTTGGGAGCCAATTATATCAATATAAGCTAAGGTCCAGAGACACAATTTTGCAGGAAAATATTCATCGCAATATTTATTATGATGATAAAAAGTGGTACTTTGGGAGGCTAAGACAGGAGAATTGAGAGTTCAAAGCCAGCCTCAGCAACGGCGAGGCGCTAAGCAACTCAGTGAGACCCTGTCTACATAAAACACAAAATAGGGCTGGGATGTGGCTCAGTAGTCAAGTGCCCCTGAGTTCAATCCCTGGCACCAAAATAATAAATAAATAAATAAAAAATAGTAGTCGCTTCTTGGCCTTCTGGCTAAGATCGAGTGTATGATCAAAAGTGGTAAACATCAATAAGGAATCGTTAAGGACACAATTGTACATTCATTTGATTATTATCATTGTAGCTAATTAAAAATTTAGAAAAATTTAACACAAAACGTATTTTATGGATATAGTAGGAAGCTTAAGAAGCAGAATACAAAATGGCATATGTGGTATATTTTTAAAAAATATAAAAAGCTGTGCATAGAAATGTAGTGGTGGGGCTGGGGTTATGGCGCAGTGGTAGCGTGCTCGCCTAGCACGCGTGAGGCACTGGGTTTGATCCTCAGCACCACATAAAAATAAAATAAAGATATTGTGTCCACCTACAACTAAAAAATAAATATTTAAAAAAAAAAAGAAGTGTAGTGGTTATCTTTATGTGGTAAAATAGGAGGTTTTCTCATCTTTTCCAAGTTATTAATGAAAAACATATTGCTTGTATAGTAGACAAATCTCTAGTAAATGTTATTATTAAAATAAATTTTAAAATGAGTTAATCAATCAAAAACAAATCCAGAAAATATCATTAGAATCTACAGTGGGAATGAAGCCTATATAGGCTCTGAGCTCTGACACCTTCCAACTACATCACGTTCTCATGCGCCCTTCTCATGTTATTGCCAAATGCTTTTTTTTTCAGAATCATATATGATTAATTATCTAATGTAATTAACATAATATATAGTTCTCTGAGAGTCCAAAAAATGCCTTTCACTCTAGAGCTTACAAATACTTCATGCCTTTGAATCGCTTGATCAGATTGCACCCATTAAAGCCAAACTGCACTGGTCTCCCAAACTCAGTTCAGGTGGGGAAGCTCCTCTGGCCGCTCCCTGAAGGGTTAGCCCCACATGCTGAAGTCCTGTGTTCTCTTTGTACTATGGCAGTATCTAAACAGCACCAGGGGCCATGATCCCTTCTCCTACCCAATCCCAAATTAGCCGAAGTTGTCACACAGTCTGGAAGGATAGCAAGCACTTAAATAGCAACCATCTCAGAGGATAATAAAACATTGTTTTGAACAAGAAAACAGGTCCTAGTGAGCTATCATGCCAAAATGTTCTTCGTTGAAGAAGAGAATTTGTTAAGAGTATTTCAAAATTCCTGAATCTCACCTTTCGAGAGGTTCCCCCTGTTGCTTATACTTTGGAACAATAAAGCCAGAGAGAAGAACGCTTTATTCCTCTGTCAGCCTGATTCATGTTCCCACATTTGAAATGAAGAGGATCCTTTCCTGACTAAATCTCAGCAAGACAACCACGAAGGCAAACTGACAACCCTGGTTTCTGCTGTCAGAGATTTGCACATCAATCAACGAGACTCCATATGGCATCTGTTTTCAGTGATCATGTCACTTACCATCAACATCACATTAAATCCTTGCAGTAAAAATGGGTTCTTTCCCCCATATTCACAAACAGATGATCTCTGATTTCATCCCCAGGCCTCTTGTGTTGAGAAGAAAACACAGTGCAACAGTGTCTCCTGCTGCCGATTAGTGTGGCGGCTCGTGTGCATGGGAGGGACTCTCCCGAATGAAAAGGAATGAAGACTTAATCCCCGGCAGGACTTGACTCCATTCCAGTGTGTATTTTCTCTACCTTCAGTAAAAATATGCTTCAAACTTTGCATCGCTCCTGTCAAAGTTGAAGAATATCATTCTCTCTGCTATTAGCACTCTTCTACAATTAAACAACTTCTTACCCTCCTTTGATTTTTTTTGCCCATGGCCACTCCCGTACAGGCTTGCTCACCTCTGCATCCTTACCCAGGAAAACAACAACAACAAAAAACAACAATGCAAGACGGCTAGTTCACCTTATTATGTCAACAGAAGAATCTGAATTTCAGATGCCAGAGAGAAAATAATGGGTGTCAGAATATGTTCTCATTGTTTCGCAGGTTTGGCATAACAGTCAGTGGGAAATCATTCTGGAAGAATGCCACGAAAACCACAAGAATACAAGTTTCCTTTTTAGTATTATTTCAGATCCTTGATGGAAGAAAAATGTGTGTCTGGGAGCAATCATACTCAAGCATATATCTTCCTCTGATGCAATTTTGTGAATCCAAAGTGATAAAAAGAAGTTGTGACTTTTGACATTACTGAATAAATTCTGAGGCACTATTTGAATCAATCAGTTACTTCTTCCCTCCAAATAAATCCAGTATGTTTATGCTCTGACCATATGTCAAAAGAATGCATTGGAAATCTCATGAATGAGTTAATTTGTTTAAAAAAAAAACCTGGGGGTGGGGGAAACTTATGTAGAAAACCGCACATTTGCCCCCATGCTCTTACTGCTTCCACCTTCCCCCACTTTTTTGCCCCCCAAAATTTCTGGTCATTTATGACCTACCTCTGGGGATTGGCTGGTTTTGATTGTCTCTTGTTTTGGAAAAAATTGACTAGCAGGATTGTGCCCATTTTAGTTGCTAAACTGACTGTCTTTGAGGGCATGGAGAGTATGCTATGCATACATTCTGAGTTGGCTAAGGAAGAGCTATGACCTCCCCTGATCCCAAGGTAACTACCAGGTAGTTAGGGTGTAACATGAATTTAACAGTCTATTAAATGCTTCCCATTCCAAGAAGCAAAATAGCCCTTTGCTCTGAATGACTATGGATCTGGTTCTCTGTGTCTTTTGCTCTGATCTTCAGCATTTATAGTTGTTTTGGGCATGTAATCATGTCCAATCTTGATTTATTCTCTAATTGTTCCAGAAGTTCCTGCCTTCAGAAGAGGACGAAGTTACTCAGGGTATCATAAATTAATTGTAGTCCCTCCAGCCCAGAGTACCCTCATTGCAATGATTCGAAATATTTCTCTTTTTAGAAAAAGCAGAGACAACACAAACTATAGTGTTGTAAGAATTGATTTGTTAATACTTTCACAGTACTTCAGAAATTTAAAGCATTAAGCAATGTAGTGGATAACACCTTAGTATGATAAGTTTTCATTCTAACTTGAGACTATGTAAGTATGGGCATGTTTTACTTCTGAATAGCTCATTCTTTCTTCCTTTTATTGACTTAAGTGTAATAATGAAAGTTTTGATGACTCAATTTGAGTGAAAGAGAAAGACATTTTTAGTTTGAATAAGCATTAGCTTTCCATTTAGCAATTTCATTTTCTTTCAGTACACAGAATTTTTTTTTCATTTTAACATGCATTCCCCCCCCCTTTTTTTTTTTTAATATGTCCAAAGTAGACGACTGTTAAAGGTAAACACCAGAGCTAATCTCTAGTTTAGGGAAGCATTTGATCACTGGTTTTGTTTTGCATTTCAGCGGAGACACTCTAACAAGACAACCAGCCCCTCCCAGAGTGCAAAGTGACTACTCATTTCTAGTGCACATACAGTTAAACCTTCCATTATGTGTCCTATTAATAATTATATTTGCTTTTGTAGTGTGTACTGTCTCCTGATCTCTGAGCTCATACCTATTATAATCTTCTCTAAATAACATTCAAGTTCCATCCCCCAAAGACCTTTTGGCAAAAACCATTTCCCTCTACTTCCCTAACACTCTAAGACCCAAGCATACAATGAGAACAAAAATTACTTCAAAGCAAAAATTACATCGGAATAATAAGCAAAGCTTATAAAATGTTTAAATGCATTTACTGATCTTTTTTTTTTTTCTGGCAAGATGTGGTGTTTGAACCTTAAATAAATCTCATCATAAACTATATTGAAGGCAGGAAACAGAAAATAAATGAAACAATAATTTCAAATCAATAATAGAAAACCATAGAGAAAAAAATTTAAAATAAAAGATTATTTTTTATTTTTAATTTTTGGTACCAGGGACTGAATTCAGGGGCACTTAACCACTGAGCCACGTACTCGGGCTTTTTTTTTTTTTTAATATTTTAAAATATTTTTTTTAGTTGTAGGTGGACACAATGTCTTTATTTTATTGCTTTGTACGTGGTGCTGAGGGTCGAACCCAGGGCCTCACGCATACAAGGCAAGCGCTCTACCACTGAGCTACAATCCCAGCCCCTCAGCCTTTTTTGTTTTATTTTTTTAAAAATTTTTGAGACAGGGCATCACTAAACTGCTGAGGCTGGCTTTGAACTGGAGATCCTCCTGCCTCATCCACATGAACCCCTGGGATTATAGGTGTGCACCACAGTGCCTGTCAGGATTATTTTTAAGTAAAAAGTTATTTTTAATAAGTTATTAAGTTTCATTTGCCTTCTGAATATGAAGTTTAATACTATTATCTTTTTTTGAAGGGGTGTTGGGGATTGAACCCAAGGCTTCACACTTGCTAGGCAAGTTCTCTACCACTGAGCTACATCCCTAGGCCAAATTAATATTACTCTTAAGGGAGAGTTTATTCCATTTTTGTATCCTCAGTACTTAAAATAATGACCGAATAATGAAGGCATTCAATAAGTATTTGACAAATGAGCGAAAGAATAAATGAATGAATATATAAATCATGAATTCTTTACCAATGATGTTGGGTTTACAGACGTATCTGAAACAGAAGATGGAGAAGTCAAACATAAAGAATCAGAAATTAAACACCTTTAACTTAGATTCCTTGAAACTAACCTTGGAACTCTTTTGAGAGTAAATATTTGAGAGTGAGCTTAGTTGAATATTGTCATGGAAGAGGAAAAGACAGACTGCTAGGTATTTAGAAGGCCTCCAATAGATTCTCAGGTTAAAGTTGGTGAACTTTTTTGCCAACTTTAGTTGTTGAACTTTTGTTTTAAGTAATTTCTAGTATTTTTCACAAACCTTATTCAGTCCTATATTGCATGAAAATACTGTTTATAGGTAGAGGATCATATTATTTCTCTATAGTCTATTTAATTCTATAAACTATAACCACAGCGGAAAAACCACAAAGCTGATCCTCTTGCTGAGAGGGAACCATTTGGAGTTCTCATCGAGATCAGGGTCAAGAATCCACCCAGAAGTGTGTTTATTGAGGGCGATACAGAAAATCTTGGCATGTGTTATCAATTTGGGAACAAGTGTATGTATCTGCATTGGCATCAGGCAATTTGTTAGACCCAGAGGCAGAATTCTGAGTGATGTACCAACAAGGCCAGGCTAAGAAAACCATTTAAAGAGCACATCATTAGATCAGAATAAAAACACGACCCCGACGAGTTTATATATAAAACACACCACCTTGTGGAATGAAAGATAAATGCTTAACTATGTCCTGCCACTTGTGAATGATGTCACCACTGTGATTACAAGAGGAAGGAACCTCTCAGCTCCAGATGGTGACCATTCCCTCCCTCTGGTAACTCTCGTATTCATAAGCAAGTATAATTTTTTTTTTCCAATTCAATTGTATAAAAACACATTGCCTTTTTTCACTGATACGGGTGGATGAGCACACCGCTTTATCTCATTACGTTCTTCAGTCTCCGTTAATGTGTTTTTCTGTATGATTTATTTGTTGAGAGTAGATGATTTATTCTTTGAGATCACAAGTTTTCCCGAGATAACCAGAAGAGACTTTAGAAACTTCTTTTCTGTTAGTTTCTAAGTCAGCCCAGAGATTTAAAAAAAAAAAAGTTTATAGAATTTTCTGGCATTTAAACAAAGATACTGCTTTCCTTCTTACCCATAATAAGATACTAGATACCCACTGATTAACGCAGAAAGAAGAATGAGTAATTCTCCTTTGTTAGCGTTCATATGCTAAATAAAGGTCTCAGAACAATTCCTAAGATATTTTGGGATTTAGAAACCATGTGGTTTAACGCCTTCATATTTAAAATTAAGAAATCGAGGCCTAGAAAGGTTAATCAGTCAAATCACCTTAAAGTTACACTATCAGTTAACAGCTGAGCTAAGACCAAATCCCGGGCCTTCTACACCTCCCAATGCATTTCCTAATATATGACACAATATTGTTTAAAAGTAGAGTGAATTTTAAATGGTCTTTCCAGACAATAAAACTCATTATGCTTAGCAACCATGCTACTTATTCGAAAGCTATTAATCGGTCATGATTTTTATAATTCTCGTCTTAGAAGTGATGCGTTCACTCTGATGAAAATAAAGCTATTTTATCCACTTTCTAAATGTAATATTTTTAAAACATGCATTTTGCTTTGAGATTAGCTCTGTGGTATGTGTATTTTTAAAACAAAGATAATGGAAACACTTCTGATTTTTCCATTAGCTATAAAAGCAATGTATTGGCTTCAAGATGAGAAAACAATGTTTGTGTTTAATCTGTTGCACATACGAATTCCGCCAGATACTTAGCAGGTCTGCAGTACATAAGTCTGATGACAGCTATCTTGCAATTTCTAATTGAAGGAGCTTTAAGTAATTGTGGTAAAGCCATGTTCAGTGTGTACAGCTCTGAAGAAGCCCAGATACTGGGGAGGAATCTTTCACTGATGATACTAATAGAATCTAAATTCTAGTTTGTAAAGCAGCCAGCTGCAACCCACTTGTGATACACCATGTGAAAAAGATCAGATGAATTTGATACAAATGCTTTATATGAGAAAGCAGAAATCTGCTATTTAAAATTCACACCAGCTCATTTTAAAAAAACAACAAATACATCTTTGCTTTTGTACTATCACACTGAAATAAGAATAGGCAACCTACTCAAAAACTCTTTGGCACTCTAAAAATATGCAATGCTGAGCACATGCAACCTCCTTCTTTTCAAAAAAGTTTTTAAAAAAATGGGAATTAGAATACCATTTGTACCATTTCCTTTGTTTAAAAAATGAGCATAAAATTCAGAAAAGATGTTTCTTGTATGATTCATAGATGGTAAACAAAACGTTCTACGTTCCCAGATGAGTAGTATTATAATAAAATATTAATCCAAGCACATGAGGTTTCTTTCAAAGAAAATGTACATATTTGTCAGTGAGAAAAAAAGAGAACCATGTTAAATATCTCTCTTGCTAAAGTTGGCTTGGTCTAGCTTGTGCCATCTACTTACACTTTATTTTTAAGCTGTGGACAATTTGAACCAGTGATTTCCAAACTACGAATTTTAACCCATTGTTTGGGTCTTAACCAGAATGTTAGAAAATGCAATAGACAAAGTATCAAAGATACATTACACATAGTGTAGAGAACTACTTTGAGTCATAAGATAAAATGTATTTCTTACTATGAATCATAATTTTAAAAGTTTGCAAGAGAATGTATTAAAACAACTATGAAAATTACTGCTATTTTTCTTCTACCTTTTATGCATGTCTCTAACTCTTTACTTGCTAATTATTATATCCTGAAATTTATTTCACACACTTAAAGCTTTTTAGAAGGAAGAAATATGTGTACTAACAGATAATAAAGGATCATATGTCTAAACTTCCCTAGAAATCAACTTTTTAGTAAATAAGTAGGAGTCTAGACATCTAAATATCATTGTACAAGTCCTGCCGTTATTATTCCTCTGGTAGCTTTAGTCAGAATGATAATTCTTGCTGCTAGATTGCTTCCCAGAACACTTGGAAAATTCATAGTAGCAGACTAATTGTATTGTAGTCTGCTCTGAGACAAATGTTGGATACATATATGGATGGAGGGAGAGAGAGCTGTTAGAACATCAGTTAAGGCTTCTATTAATTTTCCTCATTACATATTTTATGATTGTTCTTTATATCCTTGAAAATGTTTCTCTTAGGTAAGTTTTTGGGATGTGTGTGTTTTCGTGTATTTAACCTTCCCGTACATTTTAAGAGGCTCTTTGAGAACAGAGAACATGGCTTATGTGACTCTATCATTTTAGAGCCTACAGACAACTTAACGGATGCTTATTATAAAAAATTAAATAAACCTGGATGAATGGGGATAGATAAAGAATTAAACTTTATGATGAACTGGAAACAGTCTCTGTTGACCTTAAAATCAACTCCCAGAGGAGATGGACAAAGGAGGTCAGGTTAAAGTGGGCTAGCTTAAAAATTGGTAGAGGGCTGGGGATGTGGCTCAGTGGTAGAGTGCTCGCTTCCCATGTGTGAGGCACTGGGTTCAATCCTCAGCACCATATAAAAGAAAAAATAAAGGTAAGAAAAAAATAGATAGTTTTGTATATTTAGATGTGCTGCTGATTTTTATGAATCAAAGCTTTACCAATCCATTCCATTTCCTTTAGTTGAATGTTTCCCAGTCATTGGGTACAAAGGGCAATTTTCCTTTTCTTTTTGGTACTGGGGATCTAACCCAGGGGCGCTTTACCACTAAGCCACATCCCCACCCCTTTTTATTTTTATTTTGAGACAGTCTCACTAAGTTGCTGAAGGTGTCACTAAGTGGCTGAGAGTGGCCTTGAACTGGCGATCCTCCTGACTCGCCTCTACAGTTGCTAGGATCACAGGTATGTGCCTGCCTGGCATACAAAGGGCTCTTGAGTCAAAGGGTTTTTTTTTACTACTAGTATTAGGCCAAAAACAGATCATGCGTTAACCTACTTACACAAGACAAATCATGCTTCTCTCCAAGAACACCACCAAGGGCACCAAGTTAAAAGCAGTAACTTAATTTGGTTACTTGCCTTTTCCCATATTATACTTAATTATCAAGTGGTCAGAAAAATTCCCCAAAGTGAAGGCTTGGTTCACTGACAGTCTACAACAGGCAAAGATGAATGTAAAGTCAGTTTTCATAGGGCAGGTCATCTAAGAAAGACAGGCAGGGTCAGAGCCTCAGAAACAACCTTTTGGACAATGAAGTTAAAAGATAGTCTCAAGGGGCTAGGGCTGTGGCTCAGTGGTAGAGCGCTTGCCTAGCATGCGTGAGGCACTGGGTTCGATCCTCAGCACCACATATAAATAATAAATGAATAAAATAAAGATCCATCAATAACTAAAAAAATTAAAAAAAAAAAAGATAGTCTCAAGAAACGTTGAGAACATGGACAGAAAACACTCAACATTATAGTCAAAAGTTGAAAAAAAGAAACAGAAAACTCTGATGCTCATTTTGAAGAAGGTAAAGCTGCAGGAAGACTGAGACACTGCTGGGGACGGGGCCACAAAAAGAATCAGAGTAATAGAGGAGGTCTAAAAGGTACCATCTTTGCACTTGTTGGTGGCTGGTTTCAGTTCATTAAGCTCCTTGAGGGAAGTGGAAAGAATATGGGCTTTGGAATCATGTAGATTATGAGTTCTCAGTCTAGGTCTTCCAGCTGCTAGCTGTATGATAATGGGCAAATTAATTAACCTCTTTAGCTTCAGTTTCAGAATAGAAAAATAACCCTTGTGCTGTTAAGTACTTACCATAATTTGTGGCACATAGCAGGGGTTCTAATCGAGATCTATTATTGTTGCTCTTAATAGGGAAGATAGATTGACTTCCATAGTTGTGTTCTTGACGGTAATTTCCCTTGTGACCAATAATACATGTTTCAAGATGTCTGATCAGAGTCTGAAGGCACCGTCTGGGCAGTGAACCTTGGACTTACTGGTTAACTTCAATAAACTGAGCCAACTCAGTCTCACAGTGGTTGGTACCCTGGAGAGCTATCTTAGTTGGCAAAGGATTATTCTACATTTCATACCATTTTTGTTTGGGGAGGTATTTGAAGTAGGTGGGCTAAAGTAACTTAGCTTTGCAGTGACATGTGGCCCAATTATGGTGATGATTAATTGGTAAGTGCTTTGCACGGTACAAAGTGTTCACATAATGATGATGATAAATAACATTTTCCTCTGATTTATGGGCTCTATCTACTATATTATGCTCTTCCTGAAGCTTTGAGAAAAGCTCATGTGTACACAGAAAGCATGTCTACAGGAAACAAGAATTTTTAAAACAAATTTCAAGTGTATATATCTAAATGAGCAGTGTCCCCTGCAGAGATTCCCTTGGGAAGCCCTACAAACATTCTACAACTCCTGCCCTTGCTCAAAACATTTTGGGAACTTCTCTACTGGAATTGCCCTAAGACTTGGTTTATGAGCCATACAAAAAAGTCAGACTTACTAATTTATAGTCACACGTAATTTTTCACCTCTGATACTGTTACCCAGCTTGATCACCCATCGTGGCTTACTACTTTCAAAATAGAATCCAATCTCAAAATGTGACTGTTTGTCACTCTCTAGGGGATGGAGGAGAACACATCACATGTTTTGAAGGCAATCCCACAGAGAATTCCAGAAAGTTGGATGCTGAAACAATATCCCTCATGGCAATGATCTTGCTGAGGCAACTCTCCTTTGGGGAGAGTTGTGGCATATTTGTTTTTTTGGAGGTGGGGGTGGTGGTACTGGGGATTGAACTTAGGGGCACTCAACCACATCCCCAGCCCTATTTTGTGTTTTATGTAGAGACAGGGTCTCACTGAGTTGCTTAGCGCCTCACTGTTGCTGAGGCTGGCTTTGAACTTGCAATTCTCCTGTCTCAGCCTCCCTAAGTGCTGGGATTACAGGCATGTGCCTCCGCGCCCGGCTATTTGCCAATCTTTTGATAGAAGGCCTAAACTTTCCTTTGAGTATGATCTGTTTATTAGAATTCAGCCTCAGTTTTCTTGCATAAGCATATCCACAAATGCACTATCTATAATTCCCTGTTTTGATTTATTTGAATTAGATCAAGAACTTAAGGTTGTTCACAAAGCAATCTGAGTGTAGAATCCTACGTATTTACAATTTCTCCCAAGTTTTTTTTCCTTTCTCAGGTCAATATAATGAAAACGTTTAAAGTGATTTTCCTTGTAAAATCTTCCCAAAGCATTTGATTTATTTTTCATAGAGACAGCCAGTTTTTTTCCTGTTTATGTTTCATATAACAACTATATAAAGGTTCTCATAATAATTAAATTATGTGGTTACAGTACCAAGTATAGCTGGCATAAACAGGCTTAGTAAACACACTGATTCTTGGGAAGCCTATACCTGTCTAATGAGGTAAAAAATCTGTGTGTACATTTGGCAGTGGTGTATTAGTTATAAGAACCCAGGGTGCTACAGGGATCAGTCGGTGTGTTTTATAAAGGCAATGGAGAGTTCCAATGAACTTGCATTATGTTGGTTAAACAGAAGTTGACTGCAGGAGATTTTACTTTATTTTAGTTCTAAGGGGTGGTTCAGAAGGAAGTTAGATTGTAGTGAGCTGAGCTGAAGAAATGGAAAGACTGAATTAGATCACTCTTCCAAAAATTTGCCTGGGAGGGAGAAGAGAGTGCAGTAACTGAAGTCATAACTATAATTGGTGGGCAGGAAACACATAGTCTTCTAAATACAGAAGAGACTTGAGTAAGTTTATATTCTAGAAGGAGTAGTAAAATGTAAAGGAAAGAGTCAAGGTGATCCATAAAAGCTCTGAGAGGTAGGCAAGAATGGAATCCATTGCATATATAAAACAATGAATCTTTATAATAGGAAAGGCATCTTTTTCATAGTAGAAGAGAGACAGAAGTATGGATTGGGGTGCAGGTAGGTATCAGGTGTGGTAGCAAAATCAAAGGAGTTTATATCTGGCAACATTTTTTCCCCTGAAAAGTCTGAGGAGCCATCTGCTGAAAGTGAGGGGAGAGGCAGGAGAGTTAAATACAGACAATGGAAAAGACTTGTAATGATCATTACAGAGGAGCAAGACAATGATCAGTAGAGGATTGTAACTCAGTGTTGAGATCCTGGCTGAGATAGGTAAGTACCGGGCTGAACAGGGGAACGCGGAGAGCCTGAGAAGAGAAGAAAGACTCCTCCTGTTAGTCAAATGGAGAAGAGAGACATAAGCAAACAATTTCTTTCTAGAATTAGTTTTAGTTGTTGATGGACCTTTATTTTATCCACTTATTTATATGTGGTATGAGACTTGAACTCAGTGTCTCACACATGCTAGGCAAGCGCTCAACCACTGAGCCACAACCCCAGCCCAAGCAAACAATTTTAAAAGAACGGAATATATAAAAAACTTAATGTTGAATGAAAGAACATGGTACAGGAGAGAAATACACTGTAATCTCATTTATATATAAATATATATTTATATATATTTATATATAAATATTTATATTATACTATAATATAAATATTATAATATATATTATATAAATATTTATTTATGTAAATATAAATAAATCTCACTTTATATATAAAGTTCAAAAACAAATAAAATGGAAGTATGTTTTAGGAATGCATACATATATGTGATAAAATGTAAGGGAGAACAAGAGAGCAGTTACCATAACACTCAGATCAGTGAGAAAAGAGAGAAGAATGATCTGAAAGGGGCCTGTGGGAACTTCCTGAGCGCTAGCGATATTCGATTCTTGGCCTGGATAATGGTGTATTTTATCATAACTCAACCTGGAAAGTGAACCACCTTGGGTTATAGGATAAGAGATTCATTGTACGAATCAGACCTTAGATAATTGGGGGAGGAGATGGGGAAGTAAAGTTCTTCGAGAGGGAGTTGGAGGAGTAGAGTGGTCACCGACCATCTACCCGAGAGGCCAAGCACACCCAGTTGCTGGATGAGACACCAAAGAGAGACACAGTGGAAAAGTCACTGAGTAGCTGCTGCCTCTGTGGGTCTGCAGCCCGGTGTCTAGTCAGGAGCCTGGGACTGCTGCTGGGAGGAGCTGACGCGGAGCAGAGAAACAGGAACCTGTGGGATCTCTGTCTCCACACCTAACACAACACCCTCTGACCATAATGGCTGCTGCTTCACCTCCGCCTCCTAAATCTCATGCGTGCAGCTCTTTTGGCCAACCCCAAACCACAGCCACGCAGGCAAGCAGATCCTGCTGTTCCCAGATCAGTCACTTTCAAACAGAATGATCCAGCACAGGTGGTCACATAGCTGTACTTTATAATTATGTATTATAGAATACAATTATGGTTAAATACTTTTCTGAAGTTATTATAACACATAATAAAGAAGTCCATCAATTAATGGATCAATCAATAAAAGAACAGGCATGTCTGCCATATATGATGCATTCCCATGGTGCTACCAGAGCACTGGAAAAGGTGCCAAGAACAATTCTGCTTGAGGGCATCAGAAAAGGGGTCACAGAAAAGGAAACATTTAAAAGGAATAATAAAAATAATAGCATTGATACTTACTATGCATCAGACATTGTACTCTGCTTTTAAATTATATTATTTCATATAATTTTCACAATTCTGTGAGCTAAATGTTATACTTCTCATTGTTCAGATAAAGAAACTGAGGTATGGGGCTGGGGTTGTGGCTCAGTGGTAGAGTGCTTGCCTAATGTGAGTTACTAGGTTGGATCCTCAGCACCACATAAAAATAAGTAAATAAAGGTATTGTGTCCATCTACAACTAAAAAAAATTAAAGAGTTTTTATTAAAAAAAGAAAGAAGCTGGGCGCAGTGGTGCACACCTGTAATACCAGCAGCTGGGGAGGCTGAGACAGGAGGATCACAAGTTCAAATCAGCCTCAGCAATGGCGAGGCGCTAAGCAACTCAGTGAGACCCTGTGTCTAAATAAAATACAAAATGGGGCCAGGCGTGGTGGTGCAAGCCTGTAATCCCAGCACTTAGGGAGGTTGAGGCAGGAGAATCGCGAGTTCAAAGCCAGCCTCAGCAAGGGCGAGGCACTAAGCAACTCAGTGAGACCCTGTCTCTACATAAAACACAAAATAGGGCTGGAGATGTGGCTCAGTGGTCGAGTGCCCCTGAGTTCAATCCCCAGTACCAAAAAAAACCCCCCAAAACAAAAAAACGAATGGGGCTGGGGATGTGGCTCAGTGTTCAAGTGCTTCTGCGTTCAATTCCCAGTACCTACTCCCCAAAAAATAAGAAGGAAGGAAGGAAGGAAGGAAGGAAGGAAGGAAGGAAGGAAGGAAGGAAGGAAGGCAAGAAAGAAGGAAAGAAGGAAGGAACTAACTGAGGTACAGAGAAATAAATTCAACTTTCCCAATGCCACATTAGCTAATAAGAAACAGCAGTTGTGCCAGGAGTGGAGGGGCTAAGCAACTCCATGAGACCCTGTCTCTAAATGAAATACAAAATAGGACTGGGGATGTGGCTCAGTGATTGAGTACCCCTGAGTTCAATCCCTGATACCCACCCCCCTCTTTCTTTAAAAATTTTCTTATTTTTTCTAATTAGTTGTACGTGACAGTAGAATGCATTCTGACACATCATCCATAAATGGAGTATAACTTCTCATTCTTCTGGCTGTACATGGTATGGAGTTACACAGGTCGTGTAATCATACATGCACATAGGATAATATGTCTAAATGATTGTACTATCATTCCTACCCTCTCACCCTCTCCCCTCTTTTCGCTCCCCACTGTCTAATCCAAAGTATCTCTATTCTCCTCCCCATTGTGAATTAGCATCGGAATATCAGAGAAAACATTCGGCCTTTGGTTCTTTGGGATTGGCTTATTTTGCTTAGCATAATATTCTCCAGTTCTATCCATTTACCTGCAAATGCCATAATTTCATTCTTCTTTAAGGCTGAGTGATATTCCATTGTGTATATATACCACAATTTCTTTATCCTTTCATCTGTTGAAGGGCACCTAAGTTAATTCCATAGTTTAGCTATTGTGAATTGAGCTGCTATAAACACTGATGTGGCTGCATCACCGTAGGATGCTGATTTTAAGTCCTCTGGGTATAAACCTAGGAGTGGGATAGCTGGGTCAAATGGTGGTTCCATTCCAAGTTTTCTGAGGAATCTCCATACTGCTTTCCAAAGGGGTTGTACCATTTGCAGTCCTACCGGCAATGTATGAATTTATCTTTTTCCCCACATCCTCACCAACATTTATCATTGCTTGTGTTCTTGATAATTGCTATTCTGATTGGAGTGAGATGGAATATCAGCATAGTTTTGGTTTCTATTTCTATAATTGCTAGATATATTCAACATTTCTTCATATATTTGTTGTTCAATTATATTTCCTCTGTGAAGTGTCTTTTAAGTTCCTTGGCCCATTTATTGATTGGGTAATTTGGGTTTTTTGTGTTAAGTTTTTTGAGTTCTTTATTTATCCTGGAGATTAATACTCTATCTGCGGTGTGTGTGGTAAAGATTTTCTCCCATTCTGTAGGCTCTCTTCACATTCCTCCAATCACTCTTTTTTTAAAATATTTTTTAGTTGTCAATGGACTTTATTTATTTATATGTGGTACTGAGAATCGAACCCAGTGCCTCATACATGCTAGGCAAGCGCTCTACCACTGAGCCACAACCCCAGCCCCTCCAATCACTCTTAACCATTACTCTCTATCTCCTTCCACATGAGTCTTGGCAGATAAAGAATATAGCTTGTGGGCTGGGATTGTGGCTCAGTGGTAGAGCACTTGCCTAGCAAGCCTGAGGCACTGGGTTCGATTCTTAGCACCACATATAAACAAATAAAATAGAGGTCCATTGGCAACTAAAAAATATTTTTAAAAAAAGAATATAGCTTGTTGGCAGAAGGGAAGAATATGAGTGAAGAATTGTCGATGTGAAAGAGTATATTTTGCTTACAGAACATCAAGAAGGTCAATGTGGCTGACAAATGTGTGGGGGGTGGTAAAAGAGGCAAAAGATAAGCTGTAAACTTTGCTGAAGGGTATTTTTTTTCCCCATGATGAGGTGTTTTGAATGTATGGTCAACACAGAGTCATTGGAGATTAATAAGCAAGGAAATAACACAATCGAATTTACATTTTAAAATTCTGATAGCGGTTATTTGATAGTTCTATATAGCTTTGTACATGAGAATAATTATTTTCCTTTGAACTCATTATTCTTTTTCTTTTTTAAATATTTATTTTTTAGTTGTGGGTGGACAGAACATCTTTATTTTATTTTTATGTGGTGCTGAGGATCGAACCCAGTGCCCCACGCGTGCTAAGCTAGCACGCCACCACTGCGCCATAACCCCAGAACTCATTATTCTTTACACAGAATCTTCCATCACATTATGTATTCTTTCTCATAGCCTATGAGAAATACAGAATATAATTATTCTTATTATGTGAACTTTAAAACTGTTGGGACTGAGGATGCAGCTCAGTGATTAGCACACACGAGGCCCTGGATTCAATCTCCAGTATCATTTAAAAAAAAAGAAAAGAAAACAAAGCTCATGGATGGGAATGCTAGATTCAATCCCCGGCCTCAAAACACTGAAACAAAACAACCAAGGTTTGGTAAATTTAAATAATTTGTCCAAGGTCACTTAGCTAGTAAGTGAAGAACTCTGGGTGAGAACTCATGTTTCTTTGACTCCTTGATTTCTCCTCAAGGTATGCCTAACTTGACCTGAGCAAATGTGAAGGTAAAGAAAACAAAATGAATCGAAATCCTTAGGCATTTTGCAGTGGGCTGCAGGCAGACCTAGTGAATTGTCTATTCCTTGAACCCTAGAAGCTGAGAACTAATTGACATCATCATCTTTTGAGAAATTAAATTTTAGTCATGGAACTTGTATTTAAACTAAAATTACATGACTCATAGATATATTTTTATTTAAACCTAATGACAGCAAATTGGCTCATAGTAAGAATACAGTAATGCTGGATACACATAAATTTTGTGTTCTAAAACGAAACGACGTTTTCTAATTGCAACGAACAAGAGAATGTAATTAGTCCCAATCGCCAAATCCAAAATTGTGCCAGGAATTTCAGGAAAGGAAAAATAAAATAGAATAAAAGAATAGTATTCAACATGAATGCCAGAGAAAGAACGTTCCAGAGTTGCTGAGACTCTCCTTGAGAAGTTAGTTTTTGTGGTTCCTTAAATCTCCACAATCCAAACCTTTCACCAACACCGAGAATTTCTTCAACTTAAATATTCCTGTTGTTTTTTTTTGTTCTATTTTCCTTTATTAAAACTCTTGTCATTGTTCTGAAATCACTACCTCAGTGTTTTGGTTTTTTTTTTGGTACTGGGGATTGAACTCGGGCACTGGACCACTGAGCCACATCCCCAGCCCTATTTTGTGTTTTATGTAGAGACAGGGTCTCACTGAGTTGCTTAGCGCCTCGCCATTGCTGAGGCTGGCTTTGAACTCACGATCCTCCTGTCTCAGCCTCCCTAAGTGCTGGGATTACAGGCTTGCGCCACCGCGCCCGGCTACTACCTCAGTTTTAAAAGTCTGAATTTATGAAGGTCTTCAGGATTTTAGTTTTCAATGGTATCAATTTTTTCCTTTTAATGTCACCAGTAAGGAAGAACGGAAATAAGGGCTGGATAGAGGAAGGGTGGCATCTAGAGGATTTCATTCCCTGCTTATTTCCTTGTGTGTCTCCTGGATTTCTGTCTAAGGAAGCTCCAGAGTTTCTGTCCGATAATGTGCTGGGTCTGGAAAGTGACTGCGGATGTGAAGCTTCCCATACCCCCAGCGTGATCACATTGAAATGCAGGGTTTTACCAGAGACAATTTTCTCAATTCATCACCCTTCCAGCGACATTAGGTGTGCATCATTTTCTCAGAATGAGCAACAGAGAGCAAATGGAAAGATGCCCCATCAGGCTCTGTCCATTCCAATTTATATTACTGTTTTTCTGAACTGACTTTTTAGCTATTGTAAGTATGTAATAATACTGTCTCTCTTTGCAAAATTGCTTAGGCCTGAGGATGGGGAAACAAAAACAATGCCATTGAAACTAAATATGTTTCTTTTCATGCAATAAAAAATTGAAGATAGGTGTCAAACATCACCTGATTCCAGTATCTTATTAAAACTCTTGTTTTTGCTGTCAAAAGCTTTTTCTCTTTCCTTATTCTCACTTGGCTTAAAAGATACTGCTTTATACTCAGCCAAAATTATGAAATATTCAAATACTAAACATTTGAGTATATTACAGTATGTGATGCTGGTCTTGCCAACCCATTGGCTCAAACACAAGAATTCAAAATGGAAAGTGTACCTAATGAACGCTTATACATAACTTCTGGGAAATTTCTTTGGATTTAATTTTTTAAAATTTACCCCTATTAGTCATTTCATATAAGTGGTCCCAAAGAGATCTCCATAAATGGTCAGATTTAATTTATATACTCAAGGAGTCACAGTTCTGTAAATGGAAGGGTTGACCCTGGCCTTAAAAAGACAGCTTGCTTAGTTACAAGGGGGATACAGTAATTCAAAATTAAACACAATTAATAGAGCCATACATTCTACCTCTTGCTTATTTAGCTACCTTCAAGATTACTCTAACTGCATCTGATCAAATATGTTAGCTGAATTATACTTAATCCATTGTTCAATACAAATTCCTTATGAGCACGAGACAAATTGTCTAAGTGGCTTGTCTTCTCTACGTGCATAAATGGGGAGTACGGCCTTGCATTCTGTTATGAGATACTAAACTGCCTTTGTTGCCAGGATCCAAGGGCTTGGGGCTTCTTCCCACGCTCATGGCTGGGGAAAGCAGCTTTCCTTTCTCTTGTACTTTCCTGAGTGTCTATGGCAACATGTCTTCAAAGACTTTCTTTGAATGGGGAAAAAAATCCTTCACTACTTGTTGAGATTTATAAAACTAAAAGTATAGATTGACAATTATAGGCAGGTGAAGTAGGTCCCTAATGTTTGTTAGCGCAGAGAATAAACTATAAAAAGATCTTGTTTCTAGGTATCTTGGTTTGGTCTCATGGCCCCTATTTCTCCAATGAGTCTCATCTAGATCCTTTTCTGGTCAATTCAAAAACAAAATACTTGTCCAACTTTCTTTTTTACAGATGAAAAAGAACTTATCAGTTAGGCTTTGACTTGTGCTCTCTCCTCTATATTATAGATTAGGATTTCATCAATAACTTTAAAAATGAGTTAATATATGTAGATCACTTAGAACAGTAGCTGATATGTGATACTATTTAAACTCTTGTTCTCTTTCTTTTTCTGTTAATGGTGATTGAACTTGGGGTCTCACTACACTCTACCACTGAGCCACATCCCCAACCCTTTTCAGTTTACTTTGAAACAGGGTGTCACTAAGTTGTCCAGGCTGGCCTTCAACAGGCCTGGAGCACTGTGCCTGGTTTCAGTTCTTGCTGTCATAATGCTTTATTATCTCTTTTGTAAAGTCTTCCCTATCTTTGTTTGGCCTCTCTCTCTCTCTCTCTTTTTTTTTGATACCAGGGATTGAACTCAGGCTTGACCACTGAGCCACATCCCCAGCCCTATTTTGTGTTTTATGTAGAGACAGGGTCTCACTGAGTTGCTTAGCGCCTCGCTGTTGCTGAGGCTGGGTTTGAACTCGCGATTCTCCTGTCTCAGCCTCCCTAAGTGCTGGAATTACAGGCACGCGCCACCGCACCTGGCTTGGCCTCTCTTCTCTGTATGGCCATCTGTTTCTTGGGGTTTGTTTCTTATTTAAACTTACCTTGTATTTAAGTGTGTATATTTCCCCTTTCCTCACTACATAGTAAGCTATTTCAGGGCAAGAACCATGAAGTTTCTTTGTATCGTCCTCCTCCCCAGTCCCTATCATATTAGATTTGGTGGGCCAGAACTAGAGGTGCACCAGGGGTACTCTCCCACTGAGCTACATCCCCAGGCCTTTAATTTTAATTTTAATTTTTTTTTTTTTTTTTGAGATAGAGCCTTGTTAAGTTGCTGAGGCTGGCTTGGATCCTGCAATCCTCCTGCCTCGGCCTCCTGAGCCGCTGGGATGACAGGTGTGCTCCCCCCACACCCAGCTGATCATCTTTATTTTTAAAATTCCTTTTTTTGTTTAAGTTAAGTCGAGTTGGTTTTTTATCTTGCCACCGAAGAACTCTTAACTCCTTCACTGTCCCTATGTCTGCATTGTCGTCATCGTTCTGTCCTGTTAATTCTGCTTTCGAAATAGATCTCGACTCGGTTTCACTTCTTCATCTTCACTCTGTCATCCTCTATGATCCAGGTGTTCTTATTTCAGTTTTTTTTAATTTTTTTTTTTTAGCTGTAGATGGACACAATATCTGTATTTATTCATTTATTTATATGTGGAGCTGAGGATCGAACCCAGTGCCTGATGCATGCAAGGCAGGCGCTCTACCACTGAGCCACAGCCACAGCCCCTTATTTCAGTTTTGAAGTTTATTTTGCAGTACTTGGGATCAAACCCCAGTTCTCCTGCACACCAGGCAAGCACTCCACCGTCAAACTGCGTCCCCCAACCCCCAGCTTTATTTTTTAAAACCATCTCTTCGTGCTCAGATCACGGCAGGACCTACCTTTCATGCTTCTGATTTTGTCATCCTTGGATCTGATCTATTCTCCAAATTGCAACCACACTGCTCTTATAAAATTCAAATTCAATCATGATATTGTTTTGGTCTAAAACTCTTCAATTGCTTCCCATGGCTCTTAGAAGGAAATTAAAAATCCTAACAGGGCCTATAACATTTTTCATAATCGGATCCCTGATGACCTCTCCTAGATTCTGCCACATCCCTATAAGCTCCAGCAACTCTGGCTTCCCTTTGATTTTGAACACTTTAATTTCCTTATTATCTCAGAGGCATCACACAGGCTGTGCCCTCCACCCAGTCTACTTCTCCCCTGTCAATCATCTGGTCTCACCACAACTGTCCCTGGAAGAGGCCTTTCCTTATCTCCTGATCTAAACTTGTTCTTGCTCTCCTCTTTCAGAGCACTCCGCTCCTTTCCATCACAGTAGCTATTATAACTTTTAGGATTCTACTTATGCAATTATTTACATAACGCCTGTTCGTGTACATGGCAACACCTAGGCGATGTCCTAGTGCTGGTTAACTTCGCGAGGGTGAGAATCATATCTGCTTCACACGCCACTGGACCTCCGGCACAGTAGGGTGTCCGACTTACAGAAGAGCTTAGCAATTCTGTTGGGCTGGGGATTTGGCTTAGTGGTAGAGCATGCGCCCAGCATCTACAAGGCCCTGAGTTCCATCACCGACATGGTGGGGGAAAGAAAAATATCTTTGAATCAAATGGCTGAATGAAAGGACAGGAGTCGTCACATTTTAATCTCCGTTCCAACCCTCATCATTATTTCCTATACTAAATCAATTACTAAATCACCGTCTTTCATTTAATCTCTAAATTATCATTGTTACAGATTCAGTGCAGGCTTTTTTTTTTTTTTTTTTTTTTTTTTTGGTACCAGGGATTGAACCCAGGGGCACTTAAGCACTAAGCCACATACCCAACCCTTTTTTTTGTATTTTATTCAGAGACAGGGTCTCACTGAATTGCTTACGTCCTCGGTAAATTGCTGAGGCTGGTTTTGAACTTGCAATCCTCCTGCCTCAGCCTCCTGACCGCTAGGATTACAGGTGTGAGCCACTGAGCCTGCCTTCTTGTTTCTTTCTTGGGCCTTTGCAATAACTTCCTAACTGGTACTTTTGTCTCCTGTTTTGACTCTTTCTCAACTATCTTTCACACTATAGCCAGGGTGATGTCTCAAACACCGGTTTAATTTTTTTTAATTGGTACTGGGGATTGAACCAATTGAGCCAACCCAGGGCCCTGTGCATACTAGATCAACACTCTGCTGAGCTACACCCCCAGCCCTTTTAAAATTCTTTATTGTGAGAGAGGGTATTACTAAATTGTCCAAGGTGGCCTCAAACTTGAAATCCTCCTGCCTAGAACTCTCCAGTAGCTGGGCTTGGGGGTGTTGCCAGTGTGTCTGGCTAATCATGTCCCTTCTTTCCTTATGACCCTTCAGTAGCTTTTCATCACTTGCAAGATGAAGATCAAGTTCCCCGTCAGAGCCCTAGGTGACTGACTGTCTGGAGCTTTACTTCTCAACTCCTCTCCTTCTCACTTTAAACACTCTTCTTTTTCCTTTACTGTTCACTTTTTAGTTCTAGTCGAGTTGTGTATATTGCATTGACTATTTGACATAAATGATCATATCATCTGTGAATAAATACTTTCTTTCCAACTGGATGCTTTTTATTTATTTGTCTTATTTTATTACGTTTGCTTAAACCTGTGAACCCTTTCTTCCCCTCACCAGTTCTAACCCTCCACAGTGCTCTGTGGCCTGTCACAGTTATGGTGCGGTGTTGAAATTTCTCTGCCTCTACCATTACAGTGAAAGATCCTGGGGACGTGAACTACGTGTTATTCATATTTCTATTATCCTTGTGTAGTCTTTTTAACCTTTGATCCATTACTCAGCCATTAAATCAATTTAGTGAGTTATGATTAGTAATGGTTTTAAAAATGACATAGAAGAGAAAGGGAAGTATCAGACTGCATTACATTTAATTCAGGTAATTTTTATATGTATGGAAGTTTTTAGTATATGCACATATATAATATACAAAACATGTATACAAATGCATGCATTAGGTTCCTTTGTACAAGGTATTTTTGCCCTAAGATCATAGTATAATTTTTTTTAAACACTCTCCAGGGGCTAGGGTTATAGCTCAGTAGTAGAGTGCTTGCCTAGCACATGTGAGGCACTGGGTTCGATCCTCGGCACCACATAAAAATAAATAAAATAAAAGTATTTTGTCCATCTACAACTACAAAAAAATTTTAAGTTGTTATAAAAAATACACTGTCTAGATTCTGGAGATACAGCTTGGTGGAGTGCTTGCCTAGCATGTGTAAGGCAGGCACTAAGAAAGGAAAGGGAAAGAGACAGGAGGGGGAAAGAGTATCTGGAACACAGAAGTTTTAAATAAATGTATCTGACTCAAATCCTTTCAGAATGAGGTAAGGGACAAACAAATTAGGTTGAATCAACCTAACTGCAATGAACGCATACCGTCTCCTGCTTATGTGACTTCTTGTTCTGCAAGTCTTACATTATTTCAATTCACCAAGAAGATAAAACAATGCTACATGCTTATATATCCAATAAGAGTTTCAAAATATATGAAGCAAAAACTGGTAAAACTGAAAGGAGAAACAAACTCAAAATTCTATAGATTTCAAAAGCTCTCTCAATAATTGGTATAATAAATAGACCGAAAACCAGTATATAAGACTTGAATAACATTGTCAACCAACCTGGACAAACCAACTAATAAGCCCTGGATGCATGTTTTTTTGAAGTGCTCACGGAACATTTGCCAAGGCTAACCATATTTTCAGTTATAAAACAATTCTCACTAAATTTAAAATGATTTAAGTCATACAAAGCATGTTTCCCAAGCACAGCACAATTTAATTAGATATTTATAACAGAAAGATGTATTTAAAATCACCAGATTTTAGTGGGGGGGGTAGTGGTACTGGGGATTGCACTCAGGGGCACTAGACCACTGAGCCACATCCCCAGCCCTGTTTTGTATTTTATTTAGAGACAAGGTATCACTGAGTTGCTTAGTGCCTCACTTTTCCTGAGGCTGGCTTGGAACCCATGATCCTCCTGCCTCAGCTTCCCCAGCTGCTAGGATTACAAGTGTATGCCACTGCGCCCAGCTAAAATCACCAGATATTGGAAACTAAACAATGTACTTCTAAATGACCCATGGGTCAAAGAAGAAAGCCCAAGGGCAATTAGGAAATTTTTTTTTTTTAGTTGTAGATGGACACAATGTCCTTACTTCATTGCTTTGTATGTGGTGCTGAGGATCGAACCCAGGGCCTCATGCATGCGAGGCAAGCACTCTACCGCTGAGCTACAATCCCAGCTCAGGAAGTATTTTTAACTGGGAGAATTTTAGTTGTAATAGCCAATAGTAGAAAAGAAGAAATGTCTCAATTGACCTTAACAGATGCCTTAAGAATCTAGAAAAGGAAGAGTGACTCAAGTCAAAGAAGAGGACAGGAAATAGGAACATAATAGAAATCAATAAACTAAAATAAATAGAAAAAAATCAATAAAGCCAAAACCTCATACATTATGAAAGTCAATATGATTGATAAAACTATAGTCAGTTTAATCAGATGGTGATGGTGGTGGGAGAAGATAACACAAATACCAATAACAAGAATAAAGGAAGGAGGCTGAGGTAGTGGATCAGTGGTAGAGCATTTGCCTTACACGTGTGAGGCACTGAGTTCGATCCTCAGCACCACATAAAATAAATAAATAAAGGTATTGTGTTCATCTACAACTAAAAAAATTTTTTTTAATTTTTTGAGTTGTTATTTTATTTATTTGTACATGGTGCTGAGAATCAAACCCAGTGTGTCACGCATGCTAGGCAAGCGCTCTATCACTGAGCCACAACCCCAGCCCTAAAAAAATTTTAAAAAAAGAATAAAGGAAGGTACATTACATTCCACATACATTGAAAAGATAATCAGGGAATATTATGAGATTATGAGTAATTGTATGCCCATATATTTGACATCTTAAATCCCTTGAAAAATCCAAAATACCAAAGCTTACTCAAGAAGTAGATAATTTGAATAGTGTTGTACTTATTAATGAAATTAAAACTGCTAATAACAATTCCACAGAGAAAACTCCACTGTGAATTCTATCTAGCATTTGGAGAAAAATAATATTAATTCTACACACATTCTTTCACAAAAGTATAGAGCAGGAATGTTTCCCAGCTTTTTCTATGAGGTTAGCATGACCTTCACACCAAAACCATCAAAGAAATTATAAGAAATGAAAACTAGAGACTAATATTCCTCATGAACATAAATGTAAAAATACTAAACAATGTTAGCAAATCAAATCCAACAATATATAGAAAGCTAATACATCACAAAAAAGTTGAATTTATTCCACAAATGCAAGCTTGGTTTGATATTAAAAGAATCAGTGTGAACCATATTAGCAAACTAAAAAAAGAAGAAGAATCATACAATCATTTTTAGACACAGAAAAAGCAACCGACAAAAACTGAACATACATTCCTGATAGAAGAAAACTTCAAGTTGTATTACAAAAAAAAAAAAAATCTGTATCTGGGCTAGGGTTGTGGCTCAGTGGTGGAATGCTTGCCTAGCATGCGTGAGGCACTGGGTTTGATCCCTGGCACCATATCAAAATAAAACAAAATAAAGTTACTGTGTCCATCTACAACTAAAAAAACATTTTTAAAAAAATCTATAACATCATACTTAGTGATGAATGACTAGGTTCTTTGTAGAGTCAAAACAAATTTGTCTTAGCTCACCATGTCTATTCAGCATGGTTCTTGTGCTTTAAGCAAATGCAATAAAATAAGAAAAACAAATAAAAAGCATCCAGTTGGAAAGAAAATATTCACAGATGATATGATCATTTATGGAAAATATTCAATGCAATATATACAACTCTACTAAAAAAACGAATTTCTTAAGGTTGCAGGATACATGAGCAATATGCAAAAATTATATTCATTATATTAAGGACAAATAATTAGAAATCAAAATAAAACCAACATATTTACCACATCATAAAATATGGAATATTTAGGAATAAATATGACAAAAGAGGGTGAGGCCTGTAGACTGAAAACTACAAAACATTGCTGAAAGAAATTAAAGACTCAAATAATAAAGATGTATGCCTTGTTCATGTATTAGATAAGTCAATATTTACGAATGACTCTCAAAACTCAATAACAAGGAAACAAATAAATTTTTAAAATGGGCATGAGATTTGAGCAATTATTTGGGGGATTGAAGAGTAATATGTTATTCTGCACTGATTTTTTTTCCTGTTTATTTTAAACAGTTTTATTTATCCTTACATTCCCTGAATTCTCCCATGTTTATAATCAACTGTGATGATGTCAATCAATTTTACTGACATATAATTTATGTACAATAAAATGTCTACACTTTCAGTGTACTCATACATAAGTTTGACAAACTTATAGTTATGGAACCACTCCCACAACCATTATATAGATACATAGGTGACACATTTTATTTTGAGACAAGGTCTTGCTAAGTTGCTCAGGACCTTGCTAAATTGCTAAGGCAGGCTTTGAACTTGCGATTCTCCTGCCTCAGCCTTCTGAGCTGCTGAGATTACAGGCATGTACCACCACACCTAGCTGGATGACACATTTTTAACTCATGAAGAGATGCTCAATATTGTTGTTCATTAGGGAAATGTGAATTAAAATCACAATAAAATACTGCTAGAACATTCATTAAAATGGCTAAAATTCAAGACTGACTAATGTGGAGGAACTTAAACTCTTTCTCTGCCAATAAACATCTAAAAAGGTACAATCACTTGTGAAGATAGTTTGGTAGCTTCTGAAAAAGTTAAACACAGCTGGATGCAATGGCTCATGCCTGTCATCCCAGCAACTGGGGAGGCTGAGGCAGGAGAATCACAAGTTCATGGCCAGCCTCAGCAACTTAGTGAGGCCCTAAGCAACTTAGTGAGATTCTGTCTCAAAATAAAAAATGAAAAGGGCTGGGGATGTGGCTCAGTGATGTAGTATTCCTGGGTTACATTCCCAGTACCAAAAAAAAAAAAAAAGAAGAAGTTAAACACATACTTTTCATATAATACAGTCATTCTACATACATTTAGGTATTTACCCAGGATAAATGAAAGCATATGTCCACAGAAAGATTTGAACATGAATGTTTCATAATTTATTTGTAATAGCCAAACACTGATAATAACCCAAATGCCCATTAAGGTGTAAATAAATTAAATTTTGGCATATTCATACAATGGAATAGTGCTCAGCTATAAAAGAGAACAAACTATTGTTACATGGAACAACATGGATTAAGCCTCAAAATAATTATACTGAGTGAAAGAAGTCAGAAAAAAAAAGAATACATGCAGCATGACTATTATTCCATTCACATAGAATTCTAGAAAATGTAAACTAATTCACAGCAGGAGAAAGTTAGTGTTATTTGGGGATGGGGTGGGAGATTGAGGAAAAAGAGATGGAAGAGAAGAACTTCAAAGAGGCAGGAGACAACTTTTTGAGGTGATGGATATATTTATTATCTTGATTGTGTTGATGGTTTCATGAGTTATAAATATATCAAAACAAAAAAGTAAAAATCTATCAAATTATGTAGTTTAAATATGTGCCATTTCTTGTGCTAATTATATATCAATTAAAATGAATTTAAGGGCTGGGATTGTGGCTCAGTGGTAGAACGCTTGCCTCACATGCGTGAGGCACCGGGTTCAGTCCTCAGCACCACATAAAAATAAATAAAATGAGGATACTGTGTCCATCTACAACTAAAAAAAAAAATTTAAAAAAAATGAATTTAAACATAAATGGAACAAAACAAAAGCAGTAGATGAAAATAAATAACATTATTTTCATAATGTTGGGCAAGGAAGACCTTTCTTAGCATTCAATAAGGCTAAAACTATCAATGAAAAGACTAATAAAATTTGTCATAAATTTTCTCACATAAGTGGCCATAAATTAACCACATATCATATGCCAAGTTTAAAAAAAAGATAAACATCAATATCTGATACACAAAGGCTTCACATCTTCACTATATAAAAAGTTTTTAGAAATTAATAAGAAAAAGAAGAGTACTTACATATAAAATGGTGGTAATTCACAAATTAAGAAAACTAAAATTGTCAATAGATATCTAAGATGTGCTGCTCCATCAGTAATGGAAGATTTGTAGCTTAAAAACAATGAAATAGCCAGGCATGGTGGTGCACGCCTATAATCCCAGCAGCTGGGGAGACTGAGGTAGGAAGATCGCAAGTTCAAAGCCAGCCTCAGCAAAAGCAAGGTGCTAAGCAACTCAGTGAGACTCTGTCCCTAAATAAAATACAAAATAGGGCTGGAGTTGTGGCTTAGTGGTTGGGTGCCCCTGAGTTCAATCCCTGGTACCAAAACAAAACAAAACAATGACATAATCTTTTTTCTTTTATTTAATTGGTAAATATTAGAAACACATACAGGGTGGGTAAGAAATATTCTCATACACCATTGGTGGGACTATATATCTGTATATTGATTGGTTTAACTCAGAGAGCAATTTGGCAAGACATATAAAATTGTTAAAGATCTCAACACTTCAATACAGTAATTTGAATTTTATAATTTTACTTCAAAGAAAGCATTAAACAAATGCAATCTCAATCCCTCTCTCTCTCTCTCTCTCTCCCTCTCTCTCTCTCTCCCCCTCTGTGTGTGTGTGTGTTAAAGAATAGCTCCAAACTGGAAAAATCCTAAATGTCCATCAATAGAGAGATTCATCAAGGTTGGGGATACAGCTCAGTAATAGAGTATTTGTCTGCCATGTATGAGGCCCTGGGTTTGATCTCCAGCAATGCATTAAAGAGAGAGAGAGAGAGACTGACTCATCAAGTAAATTGTGGTTTATCCAATACCATGTCATCATTAAAGATTAAAGAAATCATTATGAAGATCTACATATGTTGAAATAGAAGGATATCCATTAAGTAAAAAATGTAGTTTGCAAAGTACTACACATAAGTATAATTAAATTTTAAAAGTATTTTGTAAAAAAAAAAAAAAATCCTGGGAGGATATACAGCAGAGGCTAACAGTGACTTTTTTTCCCCTCTGAGAGACAAGATTATAGATAGAATTTCCACTTTTGAGACTTCTATGTTGCATGATTTTTTATTTTAAAAAGGGTATTAATTTTTAAGTGTTAAAGGTTTCCATTTTAGAAAAAAAAATCTGGTCTAAAAATATCCCCAAAAGAATAATATATAAAATTATCAACAAAATTCATTTCAACCTAGATTTTGAAATGTCCTAATTTTTTCACTGGAAGCTTTTGGAAAGTGTTTCCTCTATTGAGAGAACTGAAATAATTTTCTGAATGGTGACTTTTAACTTTATGAGCAATAGTTCCTAACCAAACGGTTTTGAGCATGAAGAGTAAAAGATGCTGGGCTTGTATAAGCAGCTCTGAGTGAAATACATCTATCATCACTTTGTGAGATGACTTCCCACTAAACAAACACCTGGGCTAAGAAAATTAATGGATAAGCCAATATTGCAAGCTGGGGCTACATTCATATATATTGGATTAGTTTACATTCACATCATTATTTCTTGTTGAAAAGTATTCCATTTAAATAGTTCAAAACTTCACTTTTCATAATATATTGTCCCATTTAAACAGAGACTGCAAATGCTCTGGATAATGTTACACAAAAGTTACAAAACCCTATAATCATTTTTGAAAAGACACTGTACAATCAATAGTGTGGTGTATTTAGACTTGAAAACAAAGCACCAAAAGGAACATCAATCGTTAGAGCAATGTATCTCAAAGTGAATCACGTTCAGATTTTAAAAAGTCACATTGAGGAATGTGGGCAAGATCAAGGCATAATTAGAGATAATAATGAGCTATATATCAAACACAAATTGCCACATTTCTTTGCACCAAATTTTATCACTGCTGCCTATGACGATTTAAACAAAAAACCCAAACACGTTATAAATCATTCTCCCGCTCCACACTCTCTTAAGCAAAACACCTACCATGTATACAATCAAATTAAAACTGCAGGAGAGATTTATTAGCTTGTAGATGTTCCTAATTATTTGAAAAGCTTGTCTTATGTTCAATAGCAACATCATTCAAAAGCACATTTCAATGTTAGGAGAGGGAATCAAATCCTCATAAAAGTGATCATAGAGAATGTTTATTAAATCAACATTCCAGGGCAAAGTAAACTTTTGGCAGGTATGGTGGGTTTTGTTCTACTGTGCACACAGTTGTCTGCGCCCTCTGTCATTATCTAGAAGGCTCGCTAAGTTTAGAAGATACAATTATGCCTAAGGTAAACTGGGGAAGGGGCAGGGAAAGTGGGTAAGATTTATTACCTTCAATTATTTTTGTTAAAAACTTTCCTCAGGGCACAGGCACATAATATATTGTACTTTCCATTACTTAGTGCAAATGTAAAACATATCTAAAAAACACATTTCATCCTCATAACATATTAAAATAACAAGTGGGATGTCATGACATTAATTTGACAGATGGACTGTCATTTAGCAATGTTGTACAACATTAGTTAGCAGCAAATTAATATCATCATACCTAGTTTTTCTTAACATCTAGAAACTATCAGATTGGGAAAAGAGTCCTAGAAAAGAATTTTATATTTGTTTACTAGTTCAATGGAGGGGGAAATAGCTAGCTAAAAATAAGCAAGTGTAATCCACATATAATTTTAAACTAGCTACTTTAAAAAACAAACTTTAAAATGAGTAGTAGAATAATTTAAAAATTCTGATCTCAGAACCCTCCCTCCAAGTTATCCTTCATTAAGGTATTGATTTTTTTTGACAAGTTCACATGTACATTATGAATTGACTCATAAAAATTTTCAGCATATTCTATTAGGTTTATTATAACCATCCTTACTATATATTAAGACCAGTATCTTTTCATCAACACCAGCTGTTAAGCAAACTCAAGTGACATAGTGGATTCATGATTAGCTTATAGAAAAGAATGCAAAAAGAGTGCCATAAATTAAATTTCATTACACTTTGGCATCTAAAGCCACATTTTATACCCCATTGACCACAAATGACTTCTCTATTGTAAAACAATCTTGATCTGAACAATTCTAGAAACAATGCCATTTGCCAAGTACAGGTTAATTTTAGTCTTCATATCAAAATCTGATGTTATCTGAAGTAATTTTAGCAGTACTGGAATAACATGTAAAACCATTTCTCAGAAATTTGTCCTCATTGATAAGCTAAGGGATTCTATAGGGACTTTCTGTTAACTTTTTTTTTTTTTTAATGTCATACACACAGGTCAGGGCTACCGAGGAAGGAGAACTCGTAGCCTAATGTGAGGGTTTGGATTAAAACATCAGTTTAACTTTATTTGGCTCTTGGAGCAGTTACAGGAAGGTTTGTAAAAACAGCTTTAAATCTTTAGCAGCTACATTCTAGAAAAGCAGAACAGAGTGGTGTTATAGCTTTAAAATAGACCTGCTTCTCTGTAAAAGGGGCTGTGGAGCATCATACATTTTAGTAAAGAAATTATAATTTCCTAATGGAAACAAAGAAGATCTGATTTCAGGGATGATTGTGTGTGAATTCTATCTTCAAAAATTAACTCATTCCACACCAGTATCACATAACTTGTTTTTCTAGTTGTTATGTACATTAATTTGTTCACTTCTTTTGGGTTTTATATTCTTTGAAAGCAAGGATCATGTGGTACATATAATGCAATAGTTTCTTTTTTATCATTCGGACATCAAAATATTTTAGAGAAAATTTTATTTCAGTAATTTGAACTGCACTATTGATAAGCACTTTGAACTTAGGCTCATGGAGAGTCTATATTCAGATGTGATTTTTCTGGCTCTGTTAGCTTTCTGTCACTATAATAAAATACTTGAGATAATTAATTTATAAAGAAAAGTGGTTCAGGGTTCTGTGACCTAAAGACTGACCCTACTGTCAAAGGTTCCACCATTGCCTAACAGCACTGTCACAGGTACCGAAACTTTTGAACACTTAGGCCTCTGGGGAACATTCAACATCCAAACTACAGCATTAGCACCAGTGATGTGTAGCCAAAGAAATAAACTGATCTTGGTATGAACAAACTGCAGTAACATAGACTGCAAATACAAGCTGGTGCATAATAAAGAACAGTTTTCAGTGGGTATAAACTGCATATTTCAAGTATCCTTATGGTGATGGTATTTCCTTTAAGTCTCAGGTCTTTAAATAAACAAGTCAGGAATCAGAACATGATTTTTTTTGTTCAAAATAAGTGACCAGTTATGTTGGATGTTTGAAGACCTAAAGACCTTGGTAGATGTAGAAAAAAAAATTGCAACTCTCTCAAGAGATTTATTCAGTGTGACTACCATTAATTTACTGATTACCATTGCATGTGAAATTCCATCCAATTATCTTTCTAAATACAGTATCTTTTTTTTTCCCAAAAGGCCAAAACTTCTCTCTGATAAGTGGATGCTGATCCATAATGGGGAAGGGGGCATGGGAAGAATGGAGGAACTTTGGTCAAAGGGGAAGGAGGGGGGAGGAAAGGACATGGGGGCAGGAAAGATGGTGGAATGAGATGGACATCATTGCCCTAGGTTCATGTATGACTGCACAATTGGTGTGATTCTACATCATGTACAACCAGAGAAATGAAAAGTTGTGCTCCATTTGTGTACAATGAATCAAAATGCATTCTGCTGTCATGTATACCTAAGTAGAATAAATAAAAATAAAAATAATAATAATAATAAAAATAAAGAAAGACTACTCACTTGATTAAAAAGTTGAGACTTTGGACCAGGAAGAGGGATAGGCTGGAGAGTCAGTCATGGGGCCAGGGATTTAATCATGCCTATATAATGATGTGGAGTTTCCTAGCTAGTTATTATATAGGTTTAGCAGTGCCACACCCTGAGTCCACAGGGACAGAAGCTCAGGACCCCTTCATGTGACTGTTCATTTGTAACCTTTATGCTAAAACAATAATTTTAAGTATAGTGCTTTCCTGAGTTCTTTTTGTTCTTTTAAGATATACATGACAGTAGAGTGCCTTTTGACATATTATACATACATGGAGTGTATTATTCTACTGTCTTTCCTATTCCTGTCACCCCTCTTCCCTACATTTCCCTTTGTCTAATCCATTGAACTTCTGTTCTTCCCTCCTCCCACCTTATTGTGTGACAGCATCCGCATATCAGAGAGAACATGACTTTTGGGTTTTCTGGATTGGCTTATTTCACTTAGCATGACAGTCCTCAAATTCATCCATTTACTGGCAAAATTCACAAAGTCATTCTTTTTTATCAATGAGTAATATTCCATTGTGTATATATACCACATTTTCTTTATCCAGCCATCTGTTGAAGGGAACCTCAGTTGGTTCCATAGCTTAGCTTAGCTATTGTGAATTGAGCTGCTATAAACCTTGATGTGGCTGCATCACTGTAGTATGCTGATTTTAAGTCCTTTGGTATATACCAAGGAGTGGGATCAAATGGTGGTTGCTTTCCTGAGATCTGTGAGTCATTCTGGAGAACTATTGGACTTGAAGGAGTTATGGGAAATTACAATTTATAGTTGACTGGTAACACCCCAAACTTATGACTGATAATTAAAGCAGGGACGGTAAAGGACTTTGCCCTAAACCTGTGAAGTTTTACACTAATGCTGGATAGTTGAGACCAGAATTGAATTGAATGAGAGATTACCCAGTGGCATCACACCTTCAGGTGTTGAAACACAGAAACAAACACTTTTTAATTTTTTGCAAGGGTGGTGGTGAGGTTTGCCGGGGATTGAACTCAGGGGCACTCAGTCACTGAGCCACATCCCCAGCCCTATTTTGTATTTTATTTAGAAACAGGGTCTCACTGAGTTGCTTAGTACCTCACTTTTGCTGAGGCTGGCTTGGAACCCATGATCCTCCTGCCTCAGCCTCTCCAGCCTCTGGGATTACAAGCATACACCACTGCATTCAGCTTTTTGATTTTTTTTTTTTAACTTACATTCCAGCCTTTTTATTTTCAGACAGGCCCTTGCTAAGATACCAAGGATGATCTCAGACTATTCTCTTGCCTTAGCCTCCCAAGTATCTGGGATTACAAGCACACACCCATGTGCCAGTAACAAACACTTTTACACTAAGAATTGCAGCTGTGTGCAGTGGTGCACATCTGTAATCCCAGCAACTGGGAAGACTAAGGCAATAGGATTGCAAGTACAAGGCCAGCCTCGGCAATTTAGGGAGATCCTGAGCAACTTAGTAAGACCCTGTCTCAAAATAAAAAATAAAAAGGGGGCCGAGATTGTGGCTCAGTGGTAGAGCGCTTGTCTCACATGCGTGAGGCACTGGGTTCGATCCTCAGCACCACATAGAAATAAATAAATAAAATAAAGATATTGTGTCCATCTACAACTAAAAAAAAATTTTTTTTAAATAAATAAAAAGGGCTGGGGATGTAGCTCAGTGGTACAGTGTTCTTAGGTTCAATCCCTAGTACCAAAAAAAAACACACCAAAAAACCCACAAAAAAACCACAACAACTTTAGGATTTACTGCCTCCTGTAATGTGTAATTCAACAACTTCAAAACTCTTAAGGGATAACTCAGAGTGATGTCACAGCCCTTACTCCAGTTGCTTTTTCTAAATGTTTTCATCTTTAATAACAAAATGAATATCAACAAAAACCCAATTATTACATACTAACAAATATGCAGAATGCTCTGGACATGAAAATTAAAAAAACATTGTAAATATAACCCATGGTCTTTATTACAATAATTTTGTGGAGGACAAAAGTGAATCCTAGACTTCAATTCAATGGGAAAACAAGAGCTAAAATGGCCAAAACATTAGAAATTTTAAATTATGAACTGTTTCATTAGTGGCCTTTATAAAAATGTCTTTGTTAACTCTACAATGTTAATTCTGCTATTTAAAATAGAATGTACATCAAAGTATAGATAAACATTTTACTGATTTTCATTTTTGCAATAAAAGATGTCTTGTCGTGAAAAAGACTGGATTACAAATTAAGAGAGCCATGGAACACAAGACTACATTGAGAGCTAAAAAATCTTTGTAAATGCTGGTGAATGCCACCTGTCTTAAAGAATTATCAATTTGAGAAACTGATGAGAAACAGATGAAGTACACAGTAAAGCTGCCACAAAGGCAAGTAAAAGTCTTGGCCACTATTTTTACTGACGTTTAATGGTCAACAGCTCAAAAATATTTACTAAATGCTCTAATTAGAAACTGAGGGATGTGAGAGTTACTTATAAAAAAGAAGTGCTGAAGATTCAGGGGAAAATAGACATTAGTGTCTTTTTGATACAATGCATTTCACAATTAAAATAATTCATCTGGTGGTAAAATCTGAAAAATACATTTTCCAGCACACCTTATCCACTTATTGTGGTATACGAAAATAAGTGGATTTCAATTTGGTGATTTAACCTAGAGCTTTAAATCTTTAATAAACAAACTTGAAATTCCAAACTTTAATAAAGAAAAGGCCATAACTGAAATGATGTCAACCCTGGATATGAATCTCTCACCAACATGATGAAAGCCCCACTTGCAGAGCTGCACTTCTGGTCAGCAGCTGCATTTTTGTTTTAATAAAAGGAGAAGGGGTGCCAGCACACCAGTACGATCCAAGACATGGTTGCTACATAAGCAGTAGGATTAATTGCTTTTCCAGAAAGCTGGAGTAAGTTCTCCTTCCACTGTCCCATCAGGATCAGCTTCCATAAAATGAGTGTAATAAGATAATGTATTACATACGCCAGTAACTCCTACCAGCAGTATTCAGCTGCACAAAGCCATACATATTTATATCAATCAATAAAAACTTCATTGCTACATATATCTCATACATCACATTTTAGTTCCGTCTTTAAGGTGGAGATAAGGTAAGCTATAAAGAAGCAAAAGTACATTTCCTTACTCCCTGAACGACCTGTCCACCTTTCCTCTAACATTTTCTTGTTAATGAGATGAGGAAAAATAAACATGTATTAGGGATGAAAGATTCACCAATGTGAAAGATTCACTTCACTTATACATACATACACACACTCTTATAGA
Source organism: Xerus rutilus (assembly GCA_028644305.1). Taxonomy (NCBI): domain Eukaryota; kingdom Metazoa; phylum Chordata; class Mammalia; order Rodentia; family Sciuridae; genus Xerus; species Xerus rutilus. The sequence continues at coordinate 31,775,092 of CM053402.1, read as the reverse complement.
CATGTTTGTTAGTCAGCATCCTAATGGTCAATGAATGATTTCAAGATTGATGAAGTTTTTGACAGATCATTTGATTAGATAGTGACGAGAGGGTACATTTAGGTTCATATACCATGGTGACTTTTCATAGGCTTGTAGCATCCTTTTGAAGAGATTGTGAAGGAGAAAGTTGTCTCTAAATGTAAGAGTAACACAGAAGGGAGAATGACAAAGGTCACCCTCCAATTAGGAAAAGACCTATTTTCTTTTGGTTCCACAGTCTGAAGCTTATCCACTAAATCATTTGAATTCCTACACTGTAACCTAAATGCACTTTCTCATGGCTATGTATGGGATAATCAAATGATCTGTCCCAAATTCATCAATCATTTTAGAACTATTGGAAATCACAAAAGTCATACAAATAGGTTCATTTCACAGGTACAAAAGTTCTGAGACTCATCTCGAAATTCTGGCCCACTTATGAATATGATACAATGCACGATATTAGAAACTGAAGTCTTTCCTTGGAATTTTTTTTAATAAAAAATGGGTCTTTCTGTATAGGAGAGTAGATGGATTATTGCTTAAGATAATCTATTTTTCTCTAATGGATGCTATTGGCTGAAATGCCATGAAGAATCATTTAGGGGGGCTGGGGTTGTGGCTCAGTGGTAGAGCGCTCACCTAGCATGGGTGAAGCACTGGGTTCCATCCTCTGCAACATATAAAAAAATAAATAAATAAAAATAAAGTTATTGTGTCTGCTAAACTGAAAAAATATTTTAAAAAAGAATCATTTAGGTTTCTTTCTGCTTCAAATTTATGGAAAAAAATAAAAATGAAAAGATGATGTTAAGCTAAAAATTTTTAGTCTTACATGCCTTCTTAATGTGTGTGGGTAGCAATGAAAATAGATCAACAGAAGAAATCTCTAGTTTTACTAAGAAATATTTCATTATAGGTTTAGGAACAATAATCCATAGAACAATACTGCTTTCAAAGGAAGCTATCAGTTACTTAAAATGTTTTAACAATATCAACCTAGCATTTTCTAAATTCTTAACGAAATTATTTTCATTGTAGCCCTTACCTACCCTAAGAAAAAACATGCAATACTATTCATCCTTTATTATGATGTCTCTGATGATTTCCAAATGTTTCTTTGCTATGCAGCAGAAGTATATGATTTCTGATCCAGATGCTTTAAAAAGCAATCCTAACAAAGAAACTTAATCTGAGCTGAACTTGGCAAAGATTCCAAAAACCTATAGGATGATGTTTTGGAAGCTGCTCAAACAAAAGCTGAAACAGAAATATGCATCCACAACCATATATCCCTGGCTGTTAGTAATAAATGAAGGATACAGACTTTTTCCATAAGTGTGGGTGAATAGAAGTTAATGCTTATAAAATGCAGTTTAAGTACCAAAACAGTATTTCAGATTGATGGTTTTTTTTTTTAAAAGCAAAAGCCTCCATTTAATTCACAAGTAGATAAAATAAAATTTTTTAAATTATACTTATTGTTTGAAAGTTATTCAGAAATTTTATCCCTATTTTATTTTAATTAATTAATTAACTAATTAATTAATTAATGCAGTGCTAGAGATTGAACCCAGAGCCTTGCACTTGGCTAGGAAAGCACTATACTATGGATCTGTATCCTCAATACTTGGTGCCTATCCTAAAGGCAGAATTTTTTTATTTTCATTTTTTTGGTGGTGGTGCTGAGGATTGAACCCAGGGCCTTGTGCATTCAAGGCAAGCACTCTAGCAACTGAGCTATATCCCCAGCCCAGGAAAGGAAATTTTTTAATGCTATGTCATAGACTTATAGCATAATCATCTAAAAATATTAATATAAAGAGATGGTACTTTGAGTTAATTTGTCCTAGTGAATATGGAATAAGTTGTTCACAAAGTTTTGAGACTCATGTTAGAGTCCCAGAAGGAGAGGAGAATGTGAATGTGCCAAACAATATTTGAAGAGATCATGCCTGAGAATTTTCTGAAACTCACAAAAGATATGAAACCACATACACAAGAAACTCTACATACCCCAGGAATGAATAATAAAAAGTACCACAGGAACACAATGGTAAAAGTAGTGAAAACCAAAGACAAAGAGGAAAAAAAATTTTTAAGTACCCAGAAGAAAGGACACATGACATTTCAATGAAAACAATGGAAGTCAGCAGACAATAGATATTTTTCAAAGTTGTTAAAGAAAATCACTCCAATCTAGATTTTTACACTCCCTAAAAATATTCTTAAAAACTGAATGTGAAAGAACCATTTTACACAATTAAACATCGAAAGAATTTGTTGTCAGCAGCCAACTGTAAAAGATGTACTGCTATATAAAAATATAACTTATTTTGGTACATTGACCTTTGTATTCTAAAGTCTTGTTAAACACACTGACTAATTCTAATAGTTTTTTTTTTTTAACTCTAATAGCTTTTTCGGAGTTTATGATTTTTTTATAGGGGTGATCTTGTTGTCTGTGAATACAAACAGTTTTAATTCTTTCTTACATGCCTTTACTTGTACTTTCCCCCCGCCTTTATTGCTCTGGTTAGGGCATCCAGTACAATGTCGAATAGAAGTACAGAAGTGATGATAGCAGATGTCCTTTTTTACACTATCACAGGGAAGCATTTAATCTTTTATCTTATAGTTAAGCATGTTGTTGGCTGTAACATTCTCATAGATGCCTTTTTTTCAGTTTGTTGAAAATAAATGGATGGTGCATTTTCCAATTTCCATTTTTCTACATCCATTGAGACACCAGGATTTTCTTTATTCATTGATTTTTTTAAAATTTTTTTTAGTTGTTGATGAACACAATGTCTTTATTTTATTGCTTTGTATGTGGTGCTGAGGATCGAACCCAGGGCCTCACGCACGCGAGGCAAGCGCTCTACCGCTGAGCTACAATCCCAGCCCCTCATTGATTTTTTTTTAAAATATTTATTTATTTTTTTAGTTGTAGGTGGACAGAATATCTTTGTTTTTATGTGGTGCTGAGGATCGAACCCAGTGCCTCACGCGTGCTAGGCAAGCACGCTACCACTGCGCCACAATCCCAGCCCCACCTCATTGATTTTTTAAAAAATATTTTTTTAGCTGTAGATGCACAGCTAAGTAAATAAATATTTATTTATTTTTATGTGGTGCTGAGGATTGAACCCAGTGCCTCACGCATGCAAGGCAAGTGCTCTACCACTGAGCTACAATCCCAGCTCCTTATTCATTGATTTTTAAAACTTAAAAAAATAATTACAAATAATTAAAATAGAATTAAGGGTGTTGCAAAATTAGTATACAGAGGTCCTGTGTATCACAACTTCCCCTACTGGATATATATATATAATTATAATATCGCTATAGTTTGGATCTAGAATTTCTCCAACAACCCATGTGCTAAAGTCTTGGTCTCTAGCTTAATGCTAATGCGAAGTGGTGGCATCTTTATGAGGTAGAGCCTAGTGGGAGCTCTTCAGGTTGAAGTCATGTCCTCAAAGGGGACAGGACCCCAGTCCCTGTTACCCTTCTTTGGTATCCTGGACATGAGTTGTGTGGTCTTGCTCCAGCATGAGTTTCCACCGTGATATGCTGCACTGTCACAAGTCCAAATGCAATGGGGTTAACCGACCATGGACTGGAACTTCCAAAACTGAATTAAAATAAATTTTTCACTATAAAGAGAAATACCTGGTTATCTCAGGTTGGAAAGGAAGGGAAAGCTGACTAACACAAATATCAAAACCAGGAAGTTGTCTTTGTTACAAATTGTGCATATAGCTCTATGTCATTTTGTCACATGTATAGATTCATGTAACCACCATTACCACAATAAACAGCACTACTCTATTACCATAAAGAACTCTCTCATGCTACCTTTTTATAACCATATGCACGTCCCTCCTTGTCACCATTGCTAACCTCTGAAGACCACTGGTTGTTTTCCATCTCTGTAATTTTCTCATTTCAAGGGTGTTATGTAATTGTAATCACACAATGTGTGTTTTTTGTCAAAGTTCTCCAAGGAGATAGAAACAATTGAATATATATATAGAGAGAGAGATGAAAAGGAATTTATTAGAGGAATTGGCTTACTTGAACATGAAGGCTGAGGCATCCCAGAAGAGGCCAATGGCAAGCTGGAAAACAAGAAAAGCGGCAGGCTGGTTCAATCCAAGTGAAGACCTCAGAATAATGGAAGCTGGTAGTGTAATTATCAGTCTGAGACTGAAGATCCAAGAACCTAGGTGGCCACTTTGTGAGTCCCAGAGTCCAAAGGCTTGGAAATCTGGAGTTCAGATGCCTCAGGGTAGGAGTAGAAAGGAGTTCTGACTCCAGAAGAGAAAGAGAATTTGCATTTGCTCTTCCTCTGTCTTTTTTTCCCAAGTTCCCAGCCAATTGGATGGTGACTAGCTACATTGAGAGGGGATCTTCCTCACTTAGTCAATGCCTCACATGCTAATCAGTCATTCTGATTTAAAGCCAATCCACCTGGGTTTTCGTTTCAGCAGAAGAAAGATGTGCTAGATGTGCTCAGGGCCTCTAGAAACACTGAGAATAAATAATGCTATAACAGATATCTGAGTATCCCTTAATCTAGTCAAGGTGACACTCAAAATTGACCATCAGAAGTCTACCTATTGTCAACATGGAACTCATATGCATTTCCTTATACTATACTTACTCTCTGAATAAAGATGGTGACAAGATCAACATTCTACATGGCATGACACAATACAATACAATAAAAACACACTACTTCCCTCTGCAGAGGAGAAGGTAAAGTCTTTGAGTTAGGTTTATCTCTTTCCTGATATCCCACAACTCAATACTAGGATGTAAAATTAATAATACTTAAATACTGATAAAACCAATATATCTCAATATATCAATTAAAAAAAGGGGAAAACCCCAAAGATATTTGCTATAAATATAGGAACACACACATACACACACACACACACATATTCTTAATGTAATAGGAGGAAATATAGCCCTCATTTCTGTAACTGGTCATGTGGTGGTAGCAGGTATTCTACCTTCTTACTAACCTTTTAGTATATCCTTCACCTGCAACAAGCTCCTCAGCTGATGATGGTTCTTTTTTTTTTTAAATATTGTGCCAGTTTGCTTTTTTAAAATTTTATTTATTTATTTATTTATTTATATGTGGTGCTGAGGATCGAACCCAGTGCCCCACACATGCGAGGCAAGCGCTTTACCACTGAGCTACAATCCCAGCCCCTGGTGATGGTTCTTTACTTTGTAGAGTTATCCAATTTTTATTCTTGAGGTATCTGTACCATTCAAGTCCTACCTAGATTGGATTGTTGTAATTTCCCAGTGACTTTAATTATAGGGGATGGTGATACTTTTTAGAGATGCCCTAGGGAAACTTCTGTATTCCATACATATTTTTCCTTATCTTTTTTGGGGGGTATTAACCCAATTTCCCCTTGGTAGTCCAGATCAATCACCCTAGCCTACACCATTACCCTCCTTTTAGTCTACTGATTTAGAGGCATGAGGAGCCCAAAGTGGAGGGGTGGCAGTCTTAACATTCACTTCAACAGAATCATTGTTCTGTTTCCTGGCGGAAGTGTTCTTCCCTGTGAAACTAAGAACTCCAGAGCAGTAGAGTATAAAGTCCCATGAAAAGGAGGCAAGAATTTTATTTGTCAGTCACGCAGTAAATAGGAGTGGAGCTACTTCTATATTCATCCCTTGATTCCCAGACCCATAAACCCTGGCAGTGGGAGACATAGTACAATATAGTGAAAACTGATTTGGAGCATATAGTGTCTTCTGGAGAACCTTGCCCCAGACTTGCAAAGTACTGGCACTTTGCACTGTGCTTGTACAGAAGATCATTCCACGATTCTCTCAAACTAGCTGCTTCAGGATGATGAACATGATATAAGCCGGGCGCGGTGGTGCACGCCTGTAATCCCAGCACTTTGGGAGGCTGAGACAGGAGAATCACCACTTCAAAGCCAGCCTCAGCAACAACGAGGTGCTAAGCAACTCAGTGAGACCCTGTCTCTGCATAAAACACAAAATAGGGCTGGGGATGTGGCTCAGTGGTCGAGTACCCCTGAGTTCAATCCATGGTACCAAAAAAAAAAAAAAAGAACATGATATAATGAGCAAATTCTATTGGCATTAGTCTATTGACAAACTTGTTTGGATGAAAAGTGAGTTCCTTGGCCAGAAGCAATGCCATGTGGAATACCATGATGATGGATGAGGCATTCTGTGAATTCACAATTAGTAGTTTCAGCAAAATCATTGTGTGTGGGGAAGGCAAATCCATATCTAGAGTGAACGCAATCTTCTTAGAAATACTCTCACGGACTCACCTGGAACTTTTTTCAGCAAAAAGCAAAAGCAATTGGAGTTTCCTGTCAGCAGAAGAGAGATGGGCACAGTGCTTATTAAAGGACTGACAATAAATACCAGTCAAACTGCCACCCCAAATCATCCATCGCAGTATGTGATCTTTTGAGATTTTTTTTTTACTTAGCATATGCCGTTGAGATTCATGCAAGTTGTGCATATATCAATAATTTATTCCTTTTTATTGCTGAGCAGCATCCTGTATACAGATGTTTCACACATTGTTAATCCATGTACCTGTTGTAGAACATTTTGGTTCTTTCTAGTTTTCAGTTACTACAAATAAAGCTGTTAGGAATGATTTCATGTCAATTTTTGTGTGGACACAAGGCATCATTTCTTTGAGATAAAGGCCTAGGGGTGCAAATGTTGGATTGCTTAATAAGCACATATTTAGTTTATAAAGAAGTTGCCAAAATACTTGCCAAAGTGGCTGAAACATACATTTTCTCTAACCATGTACGATAGATTCATTTTCTCTGTATTATTGCCAGCATTTGATATTGTCCCTATTTTTCATTTTAGGCATTTTGATAGGCACGCAGTGATATCTCAGTTTGGTCTTCATTTGCATTTCCTTAGTAGCTATGATGGTGAACGTTTGTTTTGTTGACAGATAATAATTGCACATCTGTGTGGGGTGTAATGTAATGTTTTGATACATTTATACATTATGTATGATAAACTCAAGACACTTAGGTTATCTATCATCTCAAACATTTATCATTTCTTTGTAATGAGAACATTCAAAATCCTTTCCTGTAGCTATTTTGGGTTATATGATACAATATTCATAGGTATAATCATTCTCTGAGCAATAGAACACCAACATTATTCCTCCTAACTGGCTGTCACTTTGTACCCAAAAAGCCATCTCTCAACTTCCTCTCTCTTGCCTCTGGTAATCACTATTCTGCTTTCTAGTTCCATGAGTTTAGCCTTTTTAGATTTCATATGAGTGAAATCATACAGCATTTCCTTTCTGTGCCTGGCTTGTCTCACTCAACATTTTATGATCTCCGGTTCCATTCATGTTGCTACAAATGACAGAATTTTGCCATTTTTGTGGCTGAATAGTATTCCATTGTATATATACATTACATCTCCTTTATCCATCATCTGTTGGTATTTAAAACTTGCCAAAATTTGTGCTTTAACTGTTTTTGATATAAATATTTATGATACTTTTCTTATTTACTAAGTTAAGCACACTTAACATCTCCTAATATTTCATAATAATCCAGGATCAATTGACATATGTGATTTAGAGCATTGACTTGAATCTGTATTGACTCTGTAACATAATCTATTGTGTATTGGAACATAAGCACATTGGCTATTGTGATTAGTGCTATAATAAAAATCTCTCTCATGTACTGATTTTATTTCCTTCAGACAAATACCCAGTAGTGAGATTGATCAGTCATACTTAGTTCTATTTTTTATTGAGGAAGCTCCATACTATTTTTCATAGTGTCTATACTAATTTACATTATCACCAACAATGTACAAGGGGTACACAGTAGTCCACAACCTCGCCAACACCAATAATCTTTTATCTCTTTGATAATAGCCATTCTAACAGGTAAGAGATGCCCTCTCATTACAGTTTTAATTTGCATTTCCTTAATGATTAGTGATGCTGAGCACTGCATTTTTCACTGATCTGTTGAATATATTTATGACTTTTTTGGGAGGAATATCTATTCAGGTCTTTTGCCTATTTTTATTTTTATTTTATTTTTTTATATTTTTTAGTTGTCATTGGATCTTTATTTTATTTATTTATATGTGGTGCTGAGAATCAAACCCAGTGCCTCACGCATGCAAGGCAAGCGCTTTACCACTGAGCCACAGTCCCAGCCCATTGCCTATTTTTAAAAAAATATTTATTTTTTAGTTGTAGGTGGACAGAATATCTTTATTTTATTTTTATGTGGTGCTGAGGATCGAACCCAGTGCCTCACGCGTGCTAGGTGAGCACGCTACCACTGCGCCATAACCCCAGCCCCTCCTTTGCCTATTTTTAAATCAGGTTGTTTTCTTATTATTTAGTTGTTTTACTCTGTTGTTTGCTTTGCCATGTAGAAACTTTGAAGCCTTCCTCTTCCATTTTCTTCTTGTAGTTTATAGTTTCATGTCTTAGCTTTAAGTCTTTTTTTTTTTTTAAGATTTTTTTTTTTAATTTGTAGATGAACACAATGTCTTTATTTTATTGCTTTGTATGTGGTGCTGAGGATCGAACCCAGGGCTTCACGCATGCGAGGCAAGCGCTCTACCACTGAGCTACAATCTCAGCCCCAGCTTTAAGTCTTTAATCAATTTTGAGGGCTTTGTTTTGTTTTGTTTTGTTTTTTGGTGTCACTGGCAAGTCAAACCCAGGGCTTGCTGGGCAGGTACTATAACAGTAAGCTGTATCCTCAGCCCTTCAGTTGATTTTTATATAGGGTGTGAGATAAAGATCTAATTTCATTCTTTTGCATGTGGTTATTCAGTTTCCCCCAAAATACTTATTAAAGGGACTCTCCTTTCCCTGTTATGTAACTTAGCATCTCTGTCAAAAATCAGCTGACCCTAAATACATGGATTTGTTTCAGAGCTCCTGTCTTGTTCCATTCTTTAATGTGTCTATGCCAGCACTATACTGTTTTGATTACTAAAGCTTTGTGAGATAGTTTGAAATCAGGGAGTGAGATATTTCCAGCTTTGTTCTTTTCCCTCAAAATTGCTTTGGTTATTCTGGGTCTTTTGCAGTTCCATATGAATTTAAGATTTTTTTTTCTATTTTTGTGATAACTGTCATTGGAATTTTCACAGGGACTGCACTGAACATGTAGATTGCTTTGGGTAGTGTATGAACATCTTAACAATATTAATTCTAATCCATGGACATGGGCTATCTTGCCATTGTCTTTTATTTCTTTTATCAATATTTTAGTTTTTAGTGTACTGGTGTTATCTCCTTGGTTACATTTATCCATTACTTAATCCATTATTTGCATAATCTTAAAATCTGCCTGCCCTCTCACTGGACTGTGATCTCTAGGATTTGCTTTCCATTGATTTACCAGTGCCCTGAATAATGCATGGTACGCAAGGACACTCAGCAACTATTTGTCAAACAAATTTAAACATCAGCAAGTTTCATAATGCTTTATAACTTCCTTAATCTATTAGTGTATCTTAAGAAGTTGAGCT
>CM053402.1:31733262-31764989 GCA_028644305.1 Xerus rutilus | reverse complement strand
TACCACTGAGCCACCACCCCAACCCACTCTATGTCTTTTGATTGGTTAGTTTAGGCCATTAACATTCAGGGTTACTATTGAAATATGGTTTGTATTTCCATTCATTTTGGTTTATTTTTGTTTTTTAACTTGATTTGGTTTCTCTTTTCATTGGCTTTTACTTTAGTAAAAGTTCCTCCCTTTGCCGATTTTCATGGTCGTTTTTTATTTCCTCCTCATGGAATATTTCGCCAAGAACGCTCTCTATTGCAGGCTTTCTTGCTGTAAATTCTTTTAACTTTTGTTCATCATGGAAGGTTTCTATTTCATCATCAAACCTGGAGCTTAATTTTGCTGGATATAAAAGTCTTGGTGGCACCCATTTTTTTTTAGAGCTTGGTATATGTTGTTCCAGGATCTCCTGGCTTTGAGGGTCTGGGTTGAGAAATCTGCTGAAATCCGAATTGGTGTCCCTCTGTATATAGTCTGAACCTTCTCTCTTGCAGCTTTTAGAATTCTATCCTTATTGCATGTTAGGCATTTTCATTATAATGTGCCTTGGTGTGGATCTGTTGTAGTTTTGTACATTTGGTGTCCTGTAAGCCTCTTGTATTTGATTTTCCATTTCATTTTTCATGTTTGGGAAATTTTCTGATATTAATTCATTGAAGAGATTGTGCATTCCTTTAGTTTGTATCTCTGTGCCTTCCTCTATCTCAATAATTCTTAGATTTGGTCTTTTGATGTTATCCCATAATTCCTGGATGTTCTGTTCATGGTTTCTTCCCACCTTCATTGTGTGGTCAACTTTATTTTCAAGATTATATATTTTGTCTTCATTGCCTGAGGTTCTCTCTTCAAGTTATCTAGTCTGTTGTTGATGCTTTCTATTAAATTTTTTATTTGGTTTATTGTTTCCTTCATTTCAAGGATTTCTGCTTGTTTTTTGTTGTTGTTGTTTTTTAATGTCTCTATCTCTTTTCTTGAAGTAATGTTTTGCTCTCTGTATTTGCTCTCTTATCTCTTTGTTGGAATGATCAATGGTTGCCTGTACTTGCTCTCTTGTATTATCCTGTGCTTCACAGATCATTTTAATTATGTATGTTCTGAACTCCTCTGAAATTTCATCTTCTGTGCTGTCAATGGATTCTATTATTGTAGCATCTTGGTTTGTTTGGGCATTTTCTTTCCTTGTTTTTTCATGTTGTTCATGTGTCTTCCTCTCCAGCGGTGCCGATCTGAAGTATTACAGTTACTACCCTATAATCTTGTAGTGTTCCTGTCAGTTACTGATACCACCTCTGGTATAGCCAGGCCTGCAGGGATCTTGGGGATGATCTTCCTGGTCCTGGCTGTTGACTCTAGATGGAAGTAGACAGGGACAGCCACCAGTTGGTAGATGGAGGGCCACAGCACAGCACTCAGTTGGTCTCCTCTGCATGTGCACAGTTGGTCCACAGTCTTTATCCTATAGGCTTATAGATCCCCTAAAGAGTTCCAATACCTCTCCTTTAAGGAGGAAACCAATATTAACAGATTTCAATACAAACAATGTATAATTTTAGACCAAGTAGCTCCTAATAGGACATTTATGGCTCTGTCACAATATACAGAAATTATGAGTTCAATTAGTATCTACTACACAAACAATAGGTTTGCAAAAGGGTCTACAGTTTCTGCTGGTGGACTAAAGAGACCAGAGGGTGGGGTGTAGGATGAGATGTTAGGGAGGTAGGAAGTGAGGATATAGAGTTATTAGATCCTAGAAAGTGTGAAAGAGGAATCCAAAAGAAGTTGGCTAGTAGTGGAAAAGAGAGAAAGAGATTTGGGAAAGACAAGTAAATAGGAAGAAAATAGAGTACAACAAACAAGAAAACATAAAAATTAAGAAAAATAAAGCATGTAAAGCTAGAAAATATGAGACAATATAATACAACTGTAGTAGACTAATCAGATACCTCAGTCCTCAGTAGCCTAATGCATAAAAAATACTTGGTTTCACAAATGTTGGGGATGTGAGGGTGGAAAAAGATTGAGAGAGGACAAAGAAGAAAAAGAAAGGAAAAAAAGGGATAATAGAGGGGGGAAAAAGTCTCAAGGTAAATAAAAAGGCTTGTTTCCTTTCTCATCCAGTAGGTGGCATTGTCTGTTATTTACTGGTATCTCTCCACTCCAGTCCAACATGGCTATGAAGGAGTCCCAAAATGGAGGTGTCTGCTTTCAGAGATAGGGTGTAGGGCCTGGCCAGGCGGTGGTGTTGGGCGACATTTTCGGAGATGCCGCTGTGTGGTGTGCTGTGCAGAGGTAGAAGGTTGACTCCAGATCCTTCCAAACAGGGAAGTTCCATGCTGGTAGATGGAGAACCACACAAGAGCAGCAGCCAGGGGTCCTGCGCAGTGTGTGGGCGCTGGGGTGGGTCCTGCACTGGCTATTCCCCCGGTCCTGCGGAAGCAAGCAGCTGGGGTCCTGTGCTAACCACGCAAGCCGGCGACTGGAATTCCTGCGTGGAGGCAGCTGTCAGGGGTCCTCTAATAACTCACAGAGAAACAGTATTTCTACTCCTTTAATCTCCCATCCTGGAGAGACTAGGAACTCAGCGTCTGCCTGGGCCACCATCTTGGATCCACCCCCCTCTAAGTTTCCTTCACTTAAATCTGTGACTATCTGCTATCAATTTGTACTTTTTTCTGAATGAAATAATCTTAATTAAATTTAGATGATTCTTCAGAGTTTCAAAATGCTTCATTTAATTCTTAAAAATTCTTTTGAAGAGGGCAGCACAGGTATTTCTGATTTACAAATGAAACCTCCTCAAGTTTGAATAAGTTAGGTGAATTGTCAAAGATTGTACACCTAGTAATTCAAATACAGCAAACAAACTGGTAAGCAGATCTATAGGCTTTGTAGGCAATTAGACGTAGATTTAAATCCTGATTCTCTTAATAACTATCTGACACTAGGCAAATTACTTAGCATTTCAGTGTCTTGGTCTCTTCATTTGTAAAATTGTTGGTAACAACTATTCTCTATTAGTTGTAAGGAATAAGTTAAATAATGCACAGGGACTGTACATACACTTTCCAACTGAAATGAGTGTTATTTCCATGCTCTGTCCTCCATGAAAGCTCTTAAATGTGTATAAACTTTACATTTTATGACACTTCTGTGTGTGTATGTGTGTGTGTGTTATGTTTATTACTTTGAGATACAGGAAAATCAGATTGAACATCTCCAAATTATAGATAAAAACATTTTGAGGCTTAGACAGTATAAATGATTTGCCCAAATTTATTGTTGTAGCAGAGTGATAAAAATCATTATCTTCAGTGCTGATAGAAGAATTTCCTATTAGGAAGGCAACTGCTTTTTGCTTAGAAAAATACTTTGATGTGACACTGGAGAATAGAAAATGAGATTTTAGGAACATAAGTAGCTGGAGACAAGAAAGCAGGCGATAGCTAAAGAGTTCTATGTTAGAAATAAGCAGGAATGCTGGGCATGGTGGTGCACGCCTGTAACCCCAGCACTTTGGGAGGCTGAGACAGGAGAATTGCAAGTTCAAAACCAGCCCCAGCAACAAGAAGGCACTAAGCAACTCAGTGAGACCCTGTCTCTACATAAAACACAAAATAGGGCTGGGGATGTGTCTCAGTGGTTGAGTGTCCCTGAGTTCAATCCCCGGTACCAAAAAAAAAAGTAAAAATGTTTGATACTCATTTTTTTGTTTTGGTACCAGGCATTGAACCTAGGGGCACTTAACCACTGAGCCATATTCCCAGCCATTTTTATATTTTTACTTAGAGACAGGATCTTGCTAAATTGTTTAGGACCTCACTAAGTTGCTGAGGCTGGCCTTGAACTTGTAATCCTCTTGCCTCAGCCACCAGAGCTGTTGGGATTACAGGTGTATGCCACCGAGCCCACCATGGATATTCAATTTGCTGTATAAATTCCTTCAATTTAACTTTCCTTCTTTCCTGCTTTGTATACATAAATTTCTTAAGAATCTTTTTCTTTGCCCTTTTAAATTCTCCTTTCTTCTTTTTCTTTCTTTTTATCCTCCTCTTTTAAAAACAAGAACATTTTGGAACAGGGTCTAATTCTATGCCTAGGTCAGCCCAGGATGAGATGGGGTCAATACGTGGAAGAAGAGGAAATAATCTATAACAATAAATTCAAGAGAAGCATAAGTTTGGACTCAATGGAAAGAAGAAAGCATGTCAATCCCACCCTCCAGATTCACCAAAATCTTGGGAAAAGCAATCAGTCTTCTGTGTGCCATTCTTATCTACATTTTAAGGGAATTATAGTGGTAAAGCTGAGACTAACACTCTGGTTTTTAAACTCCTAGCCCAATATTCTTTCTAAAGCTGAAGGGGATTGTTAACTAAATGGTGCAAGTGCAGGCCAGAAGTTAAGGTCTACTGAGTTTGGAGAGAGATGATTTAGATAATGTTGTAAAGAACACTGCGATGCACCAGTGATACAATGAGATGGGTTGATGTGTAGTAAAGAGAGAAAAGAACCAGCAGAATTTGAGTATAGTCTTGACCTTGTCATGGGGCAAGTCATTTAACCTGCTCCCCTCTGTCACTGCAGTATAAAGGAAGCTCTTATTTGAAACCGTGACATGTAAATCAATACGTTAACACTATTAGTCTTACCCATATAAAGTTGCTAATTTTGTAGTTAAAAAGGCCAAATAATGGCAAGTTGACATAGTTCATATTTAAAAAAATATTTTCTTAGTTGTAGATAGACACAACATCTTAATTTGTTTATTTTTTATGTGGTGCTGCGGCTCGAACCCAGTGCCTAACGCATGTGAGGCAAATGCTCTATCATGGAGCCCCAGCCCCAGCCCAACATGGTTAAGATTAAGCAATAGGCAAATCTTTGAGCTTAACTGCCTTCCTTCCATATTCTGATGCAAGTATCTGATTATGTGGTTATTCATATTCAAATGCATGGTGGTCACTTTGATCATTAGATACTGCTTATAATTGTTCTTGTCTCTTTTCTTTTCGTCCTGTCTACAGTTTAGTCATGCTAAGGGCAGTGGGCTGGGTTGCAGACAGGCAAAAGAAAGTGTCCGGAGACAGCTTGGGAAATGTGGTTTAGTGGAGAAAGCTCCCAGAAGAGTTCAGTGGTGCAGGCTGACAGATGGCACCTCGGTCCCCCATGGTGCTTTGCCGAGCAGTGCCTCCTCTCCTTTACGGTGTTCTGTCCAGTGGCAGCCAGCCGGATGAGTGACATGTATCCTTTCCAGTGTCCTCAGTTCCACACCTGTCCCTACTCAGAGAGATGTTGTATCTGTTAGGCTGCAGAAGCAGTGACATCATCAGCATGAACTTGCTTAGTTTGCTTGTCTGACCGGCATCCCGAGGAGCAGCTGTCCTGAAGTACACGCAAGAAAGTAGCTTCCTACAGATAGCACTGACTTGCCTTGGTTCCCAGGGGCATAAAAGAGAGCCAGTGTCCTTCAAGATAATAGGTATCCAGACTTTCTGGCCCAGGTTGGCTCTCATTGTTTCCTTATTTTGGCTAGGTTTTGTGGGGCATTCACGATCATGATGCTTTATGTGCCCCTTCTTTTTAGGGACGATACATTTGTATTCTTACCAGATTTTTGTTTCTTGTGAATTTTAGTGCCTAGAGCAGATAAGCATTTAGTTCCCATGACAGCAGCTTTAGCAAGTCAGAGAAATCAGTGCTTTGCAAAGAGATTTCCTGTTTCTCTAGGTAAGTAAGCTAAATCTGGGTCACCTATAATTTAAACACATATTCTATATCTGCTTGAAAATGTATGGTCACACATAACTGGGGTTCAAAGCACACTGATTTCATTTCATTATGCTGTCTCTAGAAATAGAATTGATTTTATTTTTTGCTGTAGTGCAGATTGAACCAAGCGCCTCGCACATGCCAGGCAAGCACGCTGGCACTGAGCTACATCCCCAGCCCTAGATGTAGCATTTATTAATTCCACTGTGAAATCAGAAAAAAAAAGGGGGGGGGGGTTGGCTCACTGAAAATTTGATTTAAAAATCACTCTGTTAACATCTACTGTCTTCTAAGTGTTACCACAAAATTACCCTACTGTTAAGGGCCAAGTGAAATAATCTGAACACACTGTGTTCATAGAACATACACATTCCCTGATAGACATTTATACATAGGAAAATTTATTCTAAAAAGTGTGAGTTGGGCATGATAGTGTGTACCTGTAGTCCCAGCTCCTGGGGAGGCTGAGGGAGGAAGGATTGCTTGAGCCCAGAGGCTCAAGGCCAAACAGGGCAACATAGGGAAACCTCCTCTCAAAAACAAAACCAAATCAAAACAAACAACAACAAAAAATCAAAAGTAGGACCAAGAAGCCGGGCGCGACGGCTCAAGCCTGTAATCCCAGCACTTAGGGAGGCTGAGACAGGAGAATCGCGAGTTCAAAGCCAGCCTCAGCAAGGGCGAGGTGCTAAGCAACTCAGTGAGACCCTGTCTCTACATAAACACAAAATAGGGCTGGTGATGTGGCTCAGTGGTCGAGTACCCCTGAGTTCAATCCCCAGTACCAAAAAAAAAAAAAAAAAAAGTAGGACCAAGAATGAAAGGAGTTACTAGAAGGGTAATTTAGAGGTGTTGAATAAAAGAGATGGTGTGGGAAATATACAATTCACTTTGATAAAACATTTTTTATCTACCTACCTACCTACCTATTATCTGTCTCTATTCTTCTATTAATTTATTCTAGAGTTGCTGCTTCTGAAGACTATATTTCAAGGAAGATCTATTCAGTTAAGCAGAAAATCAAAGATTATTTATGGTTAAGTTGTTAAATGTGTAGAATAGATATGAAGCATTTTCAGAAAAATGAGGGATGAGGGATGAATGAGGTCTCAAGGTTAAGGGAAGGCTTCACAAAGGACATGAGTCCAAGACGGAAAGGCAAGATAGTCAAAGCGGATGGACAGGAGACTTCTAGAGTCAAACTTCTGCAAAAAATATCCAGCATTGAAGCAAAACCGGCCAATTGATCAGCTTTATTAGAGCAGTGTTTTCTTTAGGCTAAATTGACTGATACTTGTCATTTTATAAATTGATAGCATTTTGTCAAATTTGACATTGTACCATTTGTCAATTCATAATTAATTATTTTGGCACTTCAATAAGTAAGTCCATTTACACTATTACCCAACTACTCCAACAGCCAGTTCTGTTTGACAGAGCTCTAGAAAAGTTTGGTTCAGATACCACAAAATATTTCCACTAACGAACAAATATTTTCACTTTTAAATAGATGCTCTAGAAATAATTTTTCCATAAGTAACCTTATAAAATACTTGACAATATCTTATCACTAGTATAATGCATAATATATAAATGTGTGAGAATTCAGTTCTTTGCTAAAATATAAAATCATAAATATCCTTCCCTAAAACTCACTGGTCATGAGAAACAAAGAATAACCATCTAAATCTGCTTCTCAAAACTTTTAAACCAGATTATAAAGTTAAGTCCACCTGAACCCTTAATGGGCAAGGATTTAATTTCTAAGGCTGTAATAACTTCATTTGTGGCCAAGTCTCAGCTCCAGGAGCAGACAGATTACCGATTACCGAAGACATTCAGGAGATCAGTATGAAGCACATCTTGCTTAAACCAATTAGGCTGAAATTGTCAGATCGCAGACAACAGCCAATTTCATTTCCACCAAATGTACTAATCACAGTAGTAGAAATAAAACAAGAAAGCTATCATTATATATCTTCTTTTGGGAAATTCAAACTTAGATGAATATTTTACAAATAAAATTCTGTGGGTCATCTATGAAGAAACTCAGTAATTTTTTGTTGTTTTGTTTTGTTGTGGTGCTGGGGATCGAATCTACAGCTTTATGTATGCTAGGCAAATGCTCTATCACTGAGCCACTTCCCCACTGCCAGAAAATGTGATTTTAAAGAAAAATGTTTAAAGAGAATATGGCTTTAATAAATACGTTGCTTAAAATTATACTCTCGGGGTTGGGGCTGTAGCTCAGTGGTAGAGCGCTTGCCTAGCATGCGTGAGGCACTGGGTTTGATCCTCAGCACCACATAAAAATAATAAATGAATAAAATAAAGATCCATCAACAACTAAAAAAAATATTTAAAAAAATTATACTCATGAATATTTTGTTTATTTTTATCTCATTGATTCATTTTAGGAGAAAACTGACATGCAAGTTTAAGAATTTTTTTTTCCCCTCTGTCCCATTTTATCAGTCAAAGAAGATAATAAAATAGATCAAGGTAGAAGAGCAATGCTTGATTTATAGATTTCTCACTTCAACTACTTTTAACTCACAGCTTCTGAATGGTGCTCTTCAACATACACAAAATAAAACAGTTTCATTAATATAATTAGCAATTATTTTGTACATCCTTCAGCGGAAAATCTGTTATAAACAAAGAGAATTTCATGAGCTTTTTCTGAGGCAATTCTTAGAGTGAGTTTGTATAATAATAGGGCCTAATCTGATGGAAAACAAGTAAAGGAAAAAATTAATAGGGTCATCATTTTGGTCTAATGATGTTTAAAGCAGTTTTAGCAATCTGCTCAAGACAAAAGGTAACCCCTCAGACAGCCAATTATGCATTTGTGTGGCACATAAAATCTTTAATGATGAATCTGATTAACATTCAATAACAAACATACAAGCAGAGAAAACAACCAAGCTAACCTCCTGCAAACATCATCAACTCAGGCTTTGTTCAGATTGAGGTCAGACTGGTATTCCAGAAAGGCGCATTAAAGATAAAAGTTTACCAAATGTGTTAACACGGATCCACCCGAAAACCCAGCAAAATCCCTATTATACAAAGGCTACCTTTTCAACAGCTGACTTGTCTGATCAGTTGTGGAAACGACAGACTAAATATTTTTTTATGGGTGCCATGTGTTTGATTTGTCGAGTAGTTTTAAATTAATTTGGTTTGCTCTCCCCACACTGAGAGCATGATATAACCGAATCACAGTCAGCAGTTCCAAGCCTCCATTTTTTCTACCAGTGATTCACGGTGAGCAACGGAAAGCGACTCTGTTAAACGTGTACTCCTACAATGTTTTGGATCTCTGGGGTTTAAGGGCTTATTTATATAAAGAAACATTACTTCACCAAGTATGGAAGCAGTTAGATGAGGATATCATATTTTATTTAAATACTTTTTACTGAAGTATAGCCCATATGTAGAAAGTATACTACTAATAAGAGCTCATTGGATTTTCACAAAGTGAGCAGACCTATTAACCCATAACCAGATTTAAAAACAAAAACAAAAACAAAAGCTGAACACCAAGGGGCATCCCAAGAGCCCTTTTCAGTCACCAGATCCCCACCTATCAGCCCACGACCTGACTTTAAACATTAATTTTACCTACTCTTGAACTCGTGTGTCACCTTTTTTCTCAACATTGTGAGAGACATCAACATTTTCAATTGTGGTTATAGTTTATCTATTCTCTATGCAAATACGCCACAATTTATATACTCAGTGTACTGTTAATGGTAGGTTTTTGGATTTTTTATCCATTTACTACTGCTTTCACTTTTTAGCTACTATGAATTGTGCTGCTACAAAACATTTATACATCTTCTTGTGAATGTGTATACATTTCTGTTGGGTATGTATCCAGAAATACTGCTGGGACATGGGATATACATATGTCTGATCTTAGTAGACAGTATGAAATATTTTTCCAAATGGTTATACCAATTCACATCACCATTAACGATGTAATGAGAATTCAGGCTGCTTTGCTTTTTCTGGTTTTTGGTTTTTTTTATACTCAGGATTGAACCCAGCGTGGCTTCACCACTGAGTTATAACCTCAACCCTTTGTATTTTTGATTTGGGGCAGGGCTTCATTAATTTGTTGAGGTTGGCCTTCAACTTGCCACCCTCTGTCCTCAGCCTCCCGAGTTGCTAGGATTACAGACCTGTGCCACCTATGCCTGCCTGGTTCTACATTCTCATGAATCTTTTCTATTTCCTGTTTTCATCTTAGTCTTCTGTTTGGTGTATAGTGGTGTTGCATTATGGTTTTAATTTGCATTTCTCTGAAGACTGACATTGAGCATCTGTTTCTTATGTATTTTTGTCATTTGAATAATTGGCCATTTGAATACCTTTTTTTGTAAGGTGTCATTCATGATGTTGATCCTCATTTTGTGTTCCAAGACAAACTAATGTCTCCTGAATGCAGTTATATTAACCAACAAGTGTATAAAATTTGAGTTTTTATTCTATTTTAGAAATCTGATATTGAAATACATCCACATGTTTAAGTTTCTGAGCTTATGGTAAAACTAAAAAACAATCAAAAAAACTATTTTGGGGGCTGGGGCTGTAGCTTAGTGGCAGAGTGCTTGCCTAGCATGTGTGAAGCACTGGGTTCGATCCTTAGTACCACATAAAAATAAACAAAATAAAGGCATGATGTTCATCTGCAATTACAAAAAAAAAAAAAAAACTATTGTAGGATGCAAGTGAACCAACACATTACAGTAAGGTAAAAGAATATATTAACATTCATTCTGGCTTTCCTGGAGATTGAAACCAGGGCCTTGTGTATGCTAAGCAAGCACTCTACCAGCTGAACTATATCCCCAGCCTATTATATGCTTCTTGATGGGAAAACACAATACCAACAGGAAGCAGAATTGCCTAGCCTCTATATAACTATCAATTTTTGGAAAATACATAAGTCAGAGAAGCTTGTTAAACCACACCACAGGGCAACAAACAGCCAGATTCAGACTGTGGGAAACTCTACCATAACTTACCCTGGTTTCATTTTCACCATTTCAATTACTAAAAATAGATAACTGAAGTCAGAAAATATTGAAAGGCAAATTCCACAAAATAATTCATGAGTTTTAAATCACATACCATTCTGAGTTGTGTGGGTAACACCTCGGTCTGCCCCAGTGAATCATCTCATCCTTTTGTCCAGTATATACATGTTACATAAGCCACTTGCCCATTAGTAACTTAGGAGCCATCTTGTTTATCCGATCAACTCTCACGGTGCCAGTGTTATAGTGCTGTGTTCAAGTAGCTCCTGTTTTACTTAATAGTGATTCCCAAGCAAAGAGTTGTGGTGCTGGAAATTTGGATATGCCAAAGAGAAGCTGTGAAAAGATTCCTTTAATTGAAAAGGTGGAAGTGCTTAATAAGGAAAAAAATTCATATCCTGAGGTTGCTAAATTCTAAAGTATAATAAAATATTCAAAAAGAGTGCTTTCAAATAACTATTATTATTTCATATTACAATTATTTTATTATTATTTATTATTCTATTATTGTTAATCTCACTTCACCTAATTTATAAATAAAACTTTATTATAGGTATGTATGTATAGGAAAAATTAGTATATTTAGGATTTGGTACTGTCTGTGGTTTTAGGCATTCACCAGAGGTCTTATAATGTCCCTATGGTGAATGGGGCAGGGGACTACTGTATAAATAACTTGTTTATTTTTATCAGAAAAATAAATTGCAAGAAAAACAAGTGATGGGGGAAATCTAAGATTAACAAAGACTTACAATATATGTCAATCAACCTCCATGTAGATGCCTTATTAGGATCCTGATTCAAAAATAATTTTAAAACTTAAGAAATTTTATAATACTTGTAAAGAGATGATTTCTTTTAATGGTGGAGTAGCTCCTATGAGGCCACTCCTTCTGTCAGAAACAATTATACATTCTGAATAAAATACTAAAGTTTTTTTAGGTATTAGTAACTCCCCCCCAAAAATTTAAAAAATCTTGAGACATAATTCTTGAAAGATGTGAAGCTTGGTAGGGAAGCGCTTCATTTAATCAGCTTTTCTCTTGAGCAAATGTCCTAGTTCATGTGGCAGGGAATAAACCTCAAACAAAAAGTTGTAGCCTTATCAGGATAAGGAAACACAGATTGTGTTCAGGACTTCTAGAATGACTAAAAATTCAGTGAGGAATCTTGGGCATGATTGTGACACAGAGAAGGTGACCCCAAAAGGTACAGATATTTCTCAAGTCCTTGGTCAATGCTTGAACTGTTATGCATCTGGAAGGCAGGCCTCTAGTAGCCCAATAGAAAGCAGCTGTAAGCTAGAAAGAGCTGAGCACATTTCAGCTGCTGCTTGACGCTGGGGAAAACTTTTGGAGTTCAGGTTCCACTAAATTAGAGGAACACTTGAGGGTTTTTTTTTTTTTTTTTTTGGCAGTGTCATTGCCAGGCAAGCACTTTACTATTGAGCCACATCCCCAACCCCACACTTGAACTTTTTTATTAAACCCCAGGAAGGCTACACTTCACACATAGAACCACATCACAGGGAAAGAGCAAAATAAAAACAGACCATCCTAACAAAGCTGGAAATCAAGCCTCCATAATTAATTAGTTGTTCTCAAGTGATTGAATTGCCTTCCAGAATAAAATTTAAAATTCTTTAGAAGGCTGGGCGCAGCTGTGCATCCACAATCCCAGCAACTCAGGAGGCTGAGGCAGGAGATTACAAGTTTGAGGCTGGCCTCAGCAATTTAGGCAAACCCTCAAAATAAAAAAACAAAAATGACTGCTGATATAGCTCAGTGGTAAAGCAACTTTGGTTCAACTCCCAGGACCAAAAAGCAAAAAACAAACAAATAAACAAACAAAAAACCCAAACAATAAAATCAAACCAAAAAGAAATCTTAGCTAGAAATATCATAGTCAAATTGATAAAAACCAAAGATGAAGAGTCCTACAAGCAGTAAGAGATAAAAAGACATATAACATGAAGGGACACAGAATACCCTCAGATCTTTAATCCAAAACAAGAAGTGGAAGACAACATCTTTCAAGTGCTAAGGTGGAAAAAATCCTGCCAATTTACTTTTATGTCCACTGAAGATTTCCTTAAAACATGGAGATGAGATCAGTCCACTGTATAAAGAACTTGGAAATCATCTCTCCTATTATGAGGAAAAAGTTGAACAAACTAAAAATCAACAACTTTTCTATCGGGGAATTGAGATCACGGTGCAAACTGCAAAGACAGGCAGGCAGCTAAAAGGAAATCTGTAGGAACCATGTGCGGGCAAGAAAACTTCAATTAACATATTGCTGAAGGCTCCGTATAGACAAGTCTGAGAGTGAAAAACATCCCCAGGACCCAGTCTTACGAAGATCTGCACATTTTTGAGAGTTTTATCTCTAAGAGCCCTACCAGGTTGTCAATCTGAAGATCAGAGAAAAATCCTTCCGTATTTCTTGGTGGATAAGAGAAAAGTAGTCTGTGTTGGTCTGCTTTTCACTATCACAAAATACCTAAGAGATTTAACTCAGAAGACGGGGACTCAGTGGTTTCAGTCTATGATCGCTTGGCTCATTGTGATCACTAATATATTCTATTAAATCCCAAATCTGGGCCAGTTCAGGGACACTTTCTTTGACTGCTTTTTGCCTTGTGTATTTTGCTGTTTATTTGCTAATCAAGCAACTTTTCATTGAAAAGTGAGTATTTTAGATAATACATTATAACAGTACTGGTATTTGGTCCATCTTTTCCAGGGCTTTTTTGTTTACTTATTTAGCAAGTTTTTTGGACTAACTGCATGGGTTTTTGTTTTCCCTGCCATTGAGTTCTTATTTTTAATCAAGGGTTGCTAGTGGTCACCTCAGGGTCACCATAATTAAGTGGTCAGCCAATGACTAGTCAAATGAAGTGCCTTGCCTTTATGTTTGCCAAGGGGAATTTGCCAAGGAGAAGATTATCAAACTTCAGGCAGTGTGTAAAACAGCCTTGCCTTTCATTTCTTTTTGTGCAGGAACCTCAAAGTCAGCTAGTGTTGATTGGCTGGGGTGGGACCTTCTCCTTTCCGTATATTTTGTAGTCATATGCACGGCCTTATTAATGCATGTAGCCTTTTAGATCCGCAGGAACATAGCAGAGCTTTTCAAGTTTTTTTCCCAAGGTTTTCTGTACCTTTCTACGTCTTCACGATTTCTGGGTGGATTCTTAGTCAAGCTCTTGTGTGCTCCAACCTACAACACAGCCTTAGGTAGCTGTGATGCTGCAAAATTGTTATTGGTTTAGTAGTGTCCTGGAAATAGCCCTCCCCCGTCCCCCACTCTGTTAAACAGTCACTACATCCTGGAAGTAGAGATTTCCCAGGAAGCTGCAGGTTTGGACAAAATCTTGACTACGCTGCAGGGATTTTGATTATTCAATTACACATGATCCATCTGGTTAAAAATATTAACATCTCTAGAACACATCTCATTTTCATAAAGATCACCAACAGTAGCTATAAAAACCATCTTTGGGGGCTGGGGTTGTGGCGCAGTGGTAGCGTGCTCGCCTAGCATGCGTGAGGCACTGTGTTCGATCCTCAGCACCACATAAAAATAAAATAAAGATATTCTGTCCACCTATAACTAAAAAAATAAATAAATATTTAAAAAAAAAAAAAAAAAAAACCATCTTTGGTAAAACCAAAATAAAGCAGAAATCATCCTTCATTTGTACAAAGTACATCTGCATGTAGTCATTTCAGATATCAGACTCCCAAACATCTTCATATATTTTTAAATATATTTTTAGTTGTCAATGAATCTTTTATTTATTTATATGTGGTGCTGAGAATCAAACCCAGTGCCTCACATATACTAGGCAAGTGCTCCACCACTGAGCCAGAAGCCCAGCCCACATCTTCATATTTTAAAAGAACCACTACATTGAATTAGTAAAAAAAAAAAAAAAAAAAAAAGTCTATTGCTGTGCTAATATTAAGTAAGACTGAACAAGAGAATAAAAAGTGAGCTGTTACTTAGGAATGCAACTGATGGTTATATTCAGTCAATTCATATAATAAGTAATGGTGTAATTTCCTAACTCACTAAGAGTATAATAATGGATGGATGTGATATGGGCTTAACTATAAAAAAGGACATATTTGAAAGATAATTCCCACTCACCCATACCAAAATAAGGTTAGGCTTACCCTCTTGTCTAAATTTCTTATCAGGCAAGACAATGGAACAAAACCTTGTTACAAAATCTTTATTACATTTGCAGCTGGGAGGCATAACTTTTAAAAAATAAAATGTACAACTCTGCCGGAACTTTTCAGTGTTCCCATACTGCCAATTTTTCCTTCCTTAGAAGAAAGACAAGCTCGATTTTTTTCCCAAAGAGAAGTATTAATTGTAAGGTATAATTCACATGCCCACAAAGGAATAGTATTGAACTATGCTCTTCCTGTGAGCACTCAATTAACTGTGTGCTTATAAATGGCATTTCCTCTGAATACGTATTGAAACTCACCTTATAAAGTCCCCAGCAGTAGATCTTTTCTTGTTGCTAAGGGACTGTGATACTATTTCATGATGCTAAAATAGGAATATTGTAGTTTAAATTGTTCATGTGTCTAGCTATCATTAGGCAATTTAAGTATTGAAATGAGAAAACATTCTAACCTCTATAGTGCTTAACATTGGTAGAATGAATGATCCTGCACATTCTTATAAGAATTAATTTTAAAGTAATATCAATTAATAATAACATATCATTATTATCATTATATTTATTATTGCTAGTTAATACTTCAAAGCTATTGCACCATGCCAGGCACTATCCTAAGTGTCTTATATGAATTAACTCATGTAATTCTCATAACTACTCCATTGGTTAGGTATTATTTCCCTAGTTTTGCAGAGAAATCAACTAATGTGCAAAGAAATTAAGTAACTGCCTGAAGGTCATGCAGTTAATAAAAGGGCAAAAGTAAAATTTGATATACAACTAGTCTTATTGCTGTGTTCACATTCTTTACTGCCACACCACATTACACTAAGAAAACATTTAAAAGATTTTTAAATATATTTAGTTACCTGGCATTTGATGTTATTAAAGTGATGTTTTTCATAGCACTTTAAGAACATATCCAGTTTTATCCATAGAAAATATTTGCTGAAAGTACTACCTCCTGTGAAGGAACTGCATTTATAGTCAAATTGTTTACATCACTGTTATAATTTAGAATCTGCTTGGTTTAGGGATGTGCAAGAGGAGTTTACATTGAGTTGGAAATCCGATCCTCATTTTACAAGGCTAATCTCTGGGTTACATCTTGTCTCTAGTGTATATTCAATCCTGATTAGACTTACATAAGCAGATTAAAAAACACACAAAGAAATGCCTAGATTACTTTACCAATACAAATTTTTAGACTGTAATTTCACTGGCATAATAGGCCTACATTTTTATGTTGGTATACAAAATGCCTTTTTAGTTATGGTTCTGATACTTAAGGTTTAATGAAAAATTTACTAAAGTAATGTATCTACGAATAGTTCATTTTTAATGGTATACCATACTCTATTTTTGTTTATCAACCAGAAAAATAGGTATTGTTCATTATTTTTATTTGCACAGCAATACATTATATCTTTTTTCATTGCATAAGCGTAGTTACACATATATAGCCCCATATTAAATTTCAAGAACATATATAAACTTTCCTTTGATTCAGTAGTGTTATGTAGGGCCAGTTTTTTCAGGCTCATTTAGGGACATGGGAATATAAGCTGGTTGACACAATTTCTACACTGTTTAGTAGCTGGCTAAATGAAATTCTTTCATATTTCAGATGGCATTTAAAGATAAACCTGTCTCCACACCTACCAAAAAAAAAAGCCCAAACTATCAGATTTAACATCTCAATTTCACTTGTAAACTTCTAATATAAACTGGATTGGATGCTAATACTGTAATGGTTTTGAAAGACATTAACTAATATACTTAAGAGGAAATTTTAAGAATTTTTAGTCTAACATTAGTAAGGAAGAGTACGGAGGGGCTGGGGCTGTAGTTCAGTGGCACAGCGCTTGCCTTGCATATGTGAGGCACTGGGTTCGATCCTCAGCACCACATAAAAATAAATTAATAAGCAAAGATATCATGTGTCCATCTACAACAAAAAATATATTTTAAAGAGTATAGAAATTAAATTTTAAAAAGGGAGTGACAGCTTCTATTTGCTAGCGCATGTTATGTAAAATCATCACTTAATTTTATCCTCGTAGCATCTTTGTGAAGTACTGTTGTCCCCATTTTATGGATGAGAAAACTGTTTCAGGAAGCAAAAGTAAAAGTTACAATACATTAGGCTGGGGCTTAAAATATACAAGTCCAAAACTCACACTCAGGTCCTTTGACTTACTGCCTTCTTAAAGAATCAAATTTTTTTCAAGAGAAATCATAATTTCTTGTTCCCAAATAAAACTATGTATAACTAAGAATATTAAAACTCCACATTCTACAATAATAAAGTCCTATATTAATTGTGAAGTGCAGCCTTCCAAAATTTATTTTAACACTAGTTTTAAAAATATTATTTTATATATATATATATATATATATATATATATATTTTAGTTGTTGATGGACCTTTATTTTATTCATTTATTTATATGCAGTGCTGAGAATTGAACCCGGTGCCTCACACAAGCTAGGTCTTAAGCGTTCTACCACTGAGCTACAATCCCAGTCCTTAACTCTAGTTTTTTTTGGGGGTACTGGGGATTGAACTCAGGGGTACTCTGCCACTAAGCCACATCCCCAGCCTTATTTTGTGTTTTATTTAGAGACAGGGTCTCACTGAGTCGCTTAGCGTCTCGCCATGCTAAGGCTGGCTTTGAACTTGCGATTCTCCTGTCTCAGCCTCCCAATGTGCTGGGATTATAGGCGTGTGCCACCATGCTGGGCTCTTAATTCTAGCTTTAAAACAGAACTTTATCATATAAAAATATTAGAATGCAATCTTTTCTCATGATAGAGGCTATAATACAAATAATATAGATATTGAAAATTCATATTCTTCTAAGAAAAGAATATTTTAATCAGGTATGGTGGTGCATACCTGTAATCCCAACTACTTACGAGGCTGAGGTAGGAGGATCACAAACTTGAGGCCAGCCTCAGCAACTTTGTAAACCCTGTTTCAAAATACAAAGGGGAGGGGCCTGGAGCATAGCTCAGTTACAGAACTCACTGGGCTTCCCAATACTAAACTTAAAAAAAAAAAAGTTTTTTAAAGAAAAACTTTAAAAAATGCAAATATCTCCTAGCATTTAGAAACAGCAAAGTAATACATCTGTGGGAATAGCATTTTTCTTTTTATGGTAAAAACAATAATAGGTATCACCTTTGTGCATCTGGTTTCAAGGCAAGAAGTTTCTCCTATTCCTCATCTGAACAATCACATAAATAATCCAAATTTCAAACTTGCCGGGATCATCTTCTCTATTTATATTGCTATTTTCAGAAGTTTTTATGGAGAAATTGAAAACTCCAGGTGCTGAATGACTTAGTGATTCATGAGTGAGCATATGCCACCTTTGGCAAGAATTGATGGTGCTATACAACAGAGGTACTCGTGGAGAGGGAAGACAGTAGATCAAGAAAAAATCTCTTACATATTTGCTCCCCCAATTTTTTTTTGGA
Source organism: Xerus rutilus (assembly GCA_028644305.1). Classification (NCBI taxonomy): domain Eukaryota; kingdom Metazoa; phylum Chordata; class Mammalia; order Rodentia; family Sciuridae; genus Xerus; species Xerus rutilus. The sequence goes on along the minus strand of CM053402.1, from coordinate 31,746,497 downwards.
TGGAATTACATTTGTGCTTAAATGAATAAAGTAGAAGAGCGAAAATTCAGAATTGAGAAACTGGGTGAGGAAGGTCAGAGAATTAGAAACATGACCTTTTACTTTACACTCAAGGACAGTTGAAAATAAGATGAATTTGTGTAATAATATGACTATGAAACTATGTAAAATTGTAGTTCTCAGAAAAACTTGTTACGTTTCATACTGCAATAAGCCAAAATTCTTTACAACCACATATTCATTTTTTGATAAATGAGTACATTACCACAAGAAAGAATTTCCAATTCCAGAAAAAATATTGAAATTGGTCAAAGCTGCAAAGTACTAAAGGAAACTTTATTAGAACCATATGATCTGACCATATGTTTCTACAGACATTTGTAACCAAAGTAAACATACAGATTTGTCATGAATGGTCCACCTTTGAGAGGGTAGAAGCAGGGAAAATCTCAAGTTTTAGTTTTAAGTGTCTTTTATACTTAAGTGTTGAATGAATGGATATTGTTATCATAGAACTCGTTACCCTCAGATTTTAAGGAGGTAGAAAAGAGAGTTTAGATGAATTTATTGATTTTGAAAATGGGGAAATAATAGATGCTGGGGCAGGATTTTAGAATGTGAGCAATACGCTTCCCCTTAGCCATATTACTTCTAAGGAATGAGTGGAGTTCAGGATTTTTAGGGGTGAGTAAAGGGTCTAGGACAAAACATACTGTGTGGCTTAGTCCCTTCTCTGAAACATTAGAAAAAGGTATTAGCAGGATGAAAATGAACATAGTAAGTAGCCTTGAGAGTATTTGGAAATTTGAAAAGGGTAACAGGCAACCTGAGAAATTTATGCAAAGAGGAAGGACTTGGGTTGATGGGTCATTTGATTGTACATTAGCACCCAGACCATTGTTTTTCAGGAACAGCTGGTGCAAGCCAGTTCCTATTATCCCGTAATTGCCTCCTTGAGTTACTGCTCATCCTATACCCAGGTTGAGCTTGCCAAAGCATGAATTTGGATTTGAATGTCATAGGAATGCGTTCTTTGGAGTCATTATCAGAAACAGATGGACCAATGTCTCACCTATCCCACTTTGATATTTGTATGTGTACCTTCCTTTGTTTTGTACAAATTGAATGTGGGATTCTGTTTTTCCCCCTTTTGCAATTCTTAAGAAAATGGAACATATTTTAAAGAGAAATATTGCTTTTTCATTTCAGAACTCAAATGCAAATGTAAAGATGTCTTACTTACATATGAAGACTTCGGAAAGTGACAAGCAAAGCAGCCATTAAGTTTACATTCATTCCTCTCTTAAACCATAGATGTGGCCTTTAAACCATTAGGGGCAGCATTGTCACTGATGATGTACATTTCCTTCTGATGTGTACTCTGACTCATTCAAGCAATGGCAAAAGGGTTTTGTACAATTCAGTTTAACATTCAGGAAGATTCTTTGGCTTTTTATTGGCCCAATATTCTTGGGAACACCCTTTTAGAAAATATTCCTAAAAATAAAACAAGGTTAAAAAAGATTTAGGAAAGATACATCACACAAATAATTATACTAATTTCCTTTAAATATACTGCTCATTGCAGTAATTTGGGTTCTTACTTGAGTTTCTGTGAGACCGGGTCTTGCTATGCTGCCCAGGCTAGCCTCCATATCCTGGGCTCAAGCTATCCTTTTGCTTCAGTATCCCTAGTGGCCGGGACTACAGGTGTGCACCACTGTTCCTGGCAGTAATTTGTTGAAGTGTGCTATGGATGTATGGTACTAAATCAGAAGACTCTGGAGGATTATCACATATAGTGGTAACAATGAAAGTCAAACACATCATGAAAATCTATTATCACAAATATGTACTGGTTCTTGTAATAAACTCGATGGTTACATGTAGTCAAAATGTGATTGTCTTTAAATTAGTATTATAATTCATTCATTTTTTGGTTATCAACAATTATACCTTTTCCTAAGAGTACCTGCAGGACAGTCAAGTTAATACGAATTAAAGTACATAAAAAAAAATGAAGCATGTGGTGTGTTGCTATCAATGTGACCTTGGTCTCTTGGAGCCTTGGTTACCTCATGTTTAAGGAAAATAGTTGACTTCTAAAATACTCGTCTACTCTAAAAGAAAGAGTAATAGGCCATATGATTAACAAATCAAAGCAGTGTCTAAATAAATGTAACTAGTTTCAAAATAGCACAGTTAAGTTCATTTGTGAAACCGAACAGCGCCATAAATTAACAAATTATTTTAAGGCCAGATGCAAGAAAGACAAACAAGGTCTTACTTTATTTAGATTTGTAAGTCTGGTACAGAAAACAAAAGCAAAAACAGACAATTTTAACATAGCATTGAAGTTATTATGTTGAAGTTATGTTCGAGGGGTAAGATAGTTAGATGAGGTACTTAATACAGTTGGAAGAACACCGTAAGCCTTCAGGGAAATGTTTTATTTGAATTTCTCAGGTCGAGTAGGAATTTTCCAGGTAAAGTGGAGGAAGGAATTCTTACACAGGTAGAAAAACTTCAGCAAATGCAATGGATATAAAACAGCATGGTCTTTTAAAAATTATTTTTCAAAATAGTTAGTGCCAGGCACAATAGCATACACCGATAATTCTAGTGGCTCAGGAGGCTGAGGCAGGGGGATTTTAAGTTCAAAGCCAAACTCAGCAACTTAGTGAGGCCTTAAGCAACTCAGGGAGACCCTGTATCAAAATAAAAAATAAAAAGGACTGGGGATGGGGGATGTGACTCAGTGTTTGAGCATCCTTGAGTTCAATCTCTGGTACCAAAAAAAAAAAGAAACACACACACATATATGTATGTATATATTTAAAATTGTAAAATTCTTCCATTAAAAATTTAAAGAAGGGGCTGGGGCTGTAGCTCAGTGGTAGAGCGCTTGCCTAGCATGCATGAGGCACTGGGTTCGATCCTCAGCACCACATATAAATAATAAATGAATAAAAGAAAGATCCAACAACTAAAAAAGTATTTAAAAAAATTTAAAGAAAATCAAGATTTGTTAAACAAATCGTTAAACTTATAGATCTACTACAATCATAATTTGTATACGCTGGTATGCACATACTCAACAAAATACTGTTGTGTGCTTTGCTTCTATTAAATCTCTCATCACAGAATGTTTACCGCTATGTGAATTGGAGTATGATTTCCTAGTGGATATGATCCTTTTTCTTACTTATTTTACCTTGGGTCACAGATAGCAAAAATTAATTTTATCCCAGAGTAGTAATGGGATTGATATGCTTTTACAAAAAAGCTAACATTATGGCTAATCCAATTAGTTGATACAAGACCCAATTCATATTTTAGAATCTAGTTGCGTGAGAATAATACTATTTATAGACATCCCAAACATAATTGCAAAAGTCTAACATTCTTTTAAATATTTTTTTTTATTTGTAGATGGACACAATACCTTTATTTTATTTATTTTTATGTGGTCCTGAGGATCAAACTCATTGCCTCACATATGCCAGGCAAGTCACAACCCCAGCCCTGCAACATTCTTTTGTAGGTAAAGTTGGTAAAGGTATATCCTTTATTATAAAGAAAAGAAAATCTCTGGCCCAAAGAGAGGAGCAAAGGTTCAATAAATAGGAATGGGAAAAGCGTGGCATTCATGCTGCTGCGTCAAGAATTAAAAAAATTTGAAAAGGGAAAGGGTGCTAGAGTCTAGAAGTTAGTCAAATAAATTAAGCACATGTGTGTAAGAAATGAATTATTAATTGAATGCTCCATTTAATTCATTTAGTCAGCAAATATAATGTTGGGAGAATAGCAACAAGCACAGACCAAAAAAAAAAAAAAAATCCCTTCTTTGAATTTTACATAAAATATTCTCATTGAAATCCATGGATGTCAATGATTCTTTGGTATCATTTTTGTTTATTTGCAGTATGTATATATCTTAAGATATAAAATATGAAGTATAAAAATGGAAATGAATCGTAATAATCAGGACACTGAGGTACCAATTGCATTTGGTCAGTTTCAGTGTCCTGACGTTATTTGGACAATGCCTGAAAAGCACTTCCACATATTGCACATCATCTCATGTATCCTCACAATGATCTTATTATTTTGTGTTCACTTTTTGTTGTTGTTGTTGACAAGAATAAACCTGAGGTTCAATGAGGTAAAGTAATATGACCAAGCCGATCAGTAAGTAGCAGGGCAAAACTCAAAACCCATTCCCTTGATTCCAACTTGTTATCTTTCTCCTCACCTGATGCAAAAAAGTTCCTATATACTACACTTCTTTCTCATGTTTGATCTCTTTCTTTCTTTCTTTTTTTTTTTTTTGGTACTGGAGATTGAGCTCAGGGGCACTCGACCACTGAGCCACATCCCCAGCCCTATTTTGTGTTTTATGTAGAGACAGGGTCTCACTGAGTTGCTTAGTGCCTCGCCGTTGCTGAGGGTAGTTTTGAACTCGCGATTCTCCTGTCTCAGCCTCCCAAAGTGCTGGGATTAAAGGCGTGCGCCACCGCGCCTGGCTGATGGTCTGTTTCTTATGAAGTTATTATCACTATTTTAAGTTCAGAAGTTAAACAGCTTACCCAAAGTAAGTTAGCACGTGGGGCTGAAACATGTTTCCAAACCTAATAGTAGCAAAATCCATGTATAGTGCCAATCAACTTTAAAGAATGACATATGGAAATATTAACATACCACTCTATTTTATTATAATTTATATTTGGTAAATCTATACTACAAATAATTGCTTAGTTTATGGTTATGCTTTATCTCCAAATATGGTATTAAGGATGGCGCAGAGTAAACTTTTATAGTTCCTACCTCTTTCTGTTTTAGCTAATAATTTAGCTCCAAAAACAAGACAATAAACACCTGGTTGGAAAGGCAGATTACTTAGGTCCTTTTACAATGGATAAAAAAGCTTAATGTTCAAGTGGATTGTCAACAATTAAATATAAATACGGTATCAGTTGGGAAAAAAGGGGAAGAAATACCAAGACAATACTCCATCCAAATAACAACGATCAGCGCTCAATACTGTTAAAACTTTTCAATGATATATAAATCATATATAAACAATGATGGTACCTAGTTACATAAATATGCCACTTCTACAATATGGCATTTTATAATAGCAAGGAGCCAAATTACTTTAATATCAAGTTCTGTGAAAACAAATAAATATGTACATATTTATTGCTGGGGTTAAATCCAGAGCCTCACACATGCTAAGCACGTGCTCTATCACTGAGTTACACCTCCAACCCCAAGATCTGTAAATATTGATATAGAATATTTTAATGTGAAATGATGAAATTTTAGGGAAAATCAAAATTATATAAATTCCTTAAGAAAGGAAGACCAAGCCAAAAAAAAATGTATTATAAAAAGAAGCACTAAAAAAACCTCCCCAACTATAAATTGTTAACCAATGATTCTTTTAATCAGTACTTACCATTAGCTTTTCAAAGGTTAATTTCTGGGAACAGTAAGTTTCATATGGCTTTTGTTTTCTTTTCAATACATTGAAACTTGTTTATTACAGAGTGAAATTTGGTATAAGATGGGTTATTTTGGCCCTAGTCCAAGAGGGTTTAGTTACTGAAAGCACCTCATTATAAGGTGGTCTTACCAATAAGGTGATCCACTGGCTCAGATCCCATGGATATTATAACAAGGCTCCATTGTGAAGTACAGGAAGCCAGGCAGCTAATGGTTCCATCAAATGAAACCTTACGAAACAAAATTTCTTTTTTTTTTTTTGAGACATGAAAATCGTTTAGGGCTAGGGGATCATAAGCATAAGCCTTGGTCATTTTTCTAAATTTCCATTTCCTGAAGTGATATTCTTTATTGTATGTTTCATAGCTGCACAGATATTTCACATTAAGGTTTTAGCTACCTTAGACATTCATTGCCTGATGTGGTCTTAAATTTTTTTGATTATGAAAAATTTCATTATTAATACTATCTTTACAAATGATTGACGTCATTTTGCTATAGAAATAGACAAGAAATATAACAAGAATTCATAAAAGTTGAAGTAAACTCTTGTGTGGTGCACTGAGAAATTTGAGATTCAAAAGAGCATAAGTGAGAATAACTGTGTGGTAATCAAATATACAAAGAATGCCATCACTTACAGATGACTACAATAACCAGTCTTTCAAGTGATTTTACAACAGGCACTTTGATTTCATGAAGAAGTTTTATAAGCAGTTCTAAAGAATTAAATATTTTGAGTGTGTTTTATTATAGGAAAACAATAACATGACAAAGTCTTATTGCAGAAAAATAATATGGGAATACTCTTTTTTTTAAATTAATGTTTTGAATAAAAAGATCATAAGAATAAAAACAAAGCCTTATGTGAATGTAGAAGCAGTGCCAAACTTAAAACCATGTAAAAATAAAATGCATATTAGGAGCATAGTAAGAATTCTCATTAATTTCCAACATAATTCTATAAAGTTTTAAATGATTCATCTAAAATTCAAATATCAGGTTGTGAAACATTTACTCTTTACATTGTACCTTTCCTCCATGAATAAAGCCCTTACTGCAACTGGTAGTTTTCATGGTTCATGGCCTGTATGCTATATGTACTTTTAGCCCTTGAATAAACTCAATATTATTTTAAATGCATTGAATGTGTAAGATAAATTATCTGATAAAACAGTTTGTAACATACATCTCAAGAAGATCAAAAAATAAACCAGTCAAATAATTGTTTCTTTTTCTATAGAATGGTTCTTCATTGTCAGATGATCTATATCCATCAATGTACAGTTAGAGAAAGCTTTATATAAAACAAGAGTTTACATCAGATACATGATTGATTACTAATAATTAACTGCTAACTAATAATTAATTGAGAGCCTGCCAAAGGCCAAGTACTCTTTTAAATGCTTTTATGTTTTAACTTAACAATGACATAAACATCTTAAAAAAAAAAAGTTCAGTAATGAAAATAGTCTATCTTCTATTCTACAAAGGCCAGCAGTTCAGTTTTTAGACTATCAGCTTAGTCAAAATTGTGATTTGAGGAGAGACTATAGACCTATTTCAACAGTGATATCACTGTACAAAATTTTTGAGACAACTTTTAGTTTTACAAATGCTTGTGGCACATATCTTTGCAAATTCTCAATAAGGGAAAAATCTTAGCCTAAGAGAATTAGATTTGGAAAGAATAAAAAAATTTTTATTTTGGGAGGCTGACAGGAGAATCGTGAGTTCAAAACCAGCTTTACGAATGGCGAGGTGCTAAGCAACTCAGTGAGACCCTGCCTCTACAAAAAAACACAAAATAGGGCTGAGGATGTTGCTCAGTGGTCGAGTGCCCCTGAGTTCAATCCTCAGTACCAAAAAAAAAAAAAAAAAAAACTTTTGGGAAAGGGGATAGTATTTGGTATCAAATTGTGTAATAACAGTAGAATCTAACTACAAAATAATGTTTGATTTTTTCATGTACTTGAACAATTCTTCTGAAGTCAATTTTAGAAGTGCCCCAAACGTTTTGCTTTGTTTTTTTCATACCAGGGATTGAACTCAGGGGTACTTGACCACTGAGCCACATCCCCAGCCCTATTTTGTGTTTGTTTTATTTAGAGACAGGGTCTCACTGAGTTGCTTAGTGCCTCACCATTGCTGAGGCTGGCTTTGAACTCGTGATTCTCCTGTTGTAGCCTCCCAAAGTGCTGAGATTACATGCGTGCACCACCATGCCTGACTCCAAAATGTTTTAATCATAATACTGTTAAAATAAATGTCCAGCTTTCCAAGTCATTATGTACATATCATATGCTCCTTAATGTATGCTTTATTTTAAGCATTTTGGATTAAAAGCAAATGAAAATTGACTCAGAGTAAAATATCAACAGATATTCCTTTAAGTTATATATTTTTAAAGCTGAAAGGTATTTGTATGACTTTATAGTACTGAGTTCTACATTTCATAGGTAAAATTAATTCTGTGCAAGACATGGTATTGCCAACATGACTTAGCAAATTAGAGCCTGGGCAAGGAATAGTGTCCAAGTCTCCTATCTTCCACTTGGTACACTTTCCATTACCATGTTACCTTTATCTATAGTTTAATCAATACCAGAGATGAGTAATGGTTTCATTCTTTCAAAACAATGTAGAAATTATGTTCTAATCTAGTGTTTGGTACTTATTACTCTAAAACTAAGAAAAATATATAATACTAGGAATCTAGTATTGAGATCTAATATATCCCAATCTAGAGATAAATTCTTTAACTGATAAACTGTCAATTTAAATTTCTCTTAACTATTCTTTGAGTTGCAATATCCAATGCTATAGAAACAGATAAGCTGTATTAAATAAAAATGATATAGCTGGGCACAGTGGCGCATGCCTGTAATCCCAGCACTTTGGGAGGCTGAGACAGGAGAATCATGAGTTCAAAGCCAGCCTCAGCAACAGCGAGGCACTAAGAAACTCAGTAAGACCCTATCTCTACATAAAACACAAAATAGGGCTGGGATGTGGCTCAGTGGTCAAGTACCCTTGAGTTCAATCCCCGGTTCCAAAAAAAAAAAGCTATAAAAATGAAAGCATATGTATGCATATGTAATAATTTATTTCTCTAAATGTAAAAAATATCTGACTACTAGGAATTCTGACTTGGTAACACGCTGTATTTACCACTTGCACAGCTCATAAAATTTCAGTTTAGGCTGGGAATGTAGAGAGCTTGCTTAATGCAAGGCCCTGGGTTCTATCACCAGGAGCAAACAAAACAATTTCAATTCAAGTTACTCACAGGAAGTCTAAATTGACCACTGAATAACAGATGTTTTTTAGAAAAAGATTAGTGGATATATTTTTGGAATGAAGTCAGAAATGAGCACTCCCCTCCCTATTGTGGTACTGATGATTGAACCCAGGGGCACTCTACCACTGAGTTTCATTCCGTGTCCCCCTGCCCACCCCACCCCTTTTTAGAGACAGGTCTTGCTAAGTTGCTAAGGCTGGCCTCGAACTTGCAATCCTCCTGCCTTAACCTACTAAATAGCTTGGATTACAGGCATGCACCACCACGTCTGTCAAGATGAGCATCTTTTATAACCACTTTTGATCAGATGTATAATTTTATTCACTAAAGCCTAACATAAACACTCAAAATTTACAGAAAGGATTAGTTTCCTCTAGGGAAACATATTTCAGCTGTAGTATATATGTGGGTTTGCTTATTAAATTTATACATCAAGTTTTCTATCTTTTTGAAAGTTGTATAAAGTTATACTAGAACATACTACTTCCCTCCTCCACAGAGCTGAGAATCATATATCACTTTTCCCTGTAATGATGATGAAGTTAAATAATTAAGAATTGAACATGTGGAATATTTCATTTGGCCTTTTGTAAGTTTACATAATTTTGTTTATGATATGTTTAATTTTAGTTTTATCAAACAAAAGGTAAAACAACTTCAATTAAGAACGTATACTGTTGGGCTGGGGTTATGGTGCAGTGGTAGCGTGCTCGCCTAGCACATGGGAGGCACTGGGTTCAATCCTCAGCACCACATAAAAATAAAATAAAGCTATTGTGTCCACCTACAACTAAAAAATAAAAAAATAAAAAAATGAAAAAAGAATGTATACTGTTGGGGCTGGGATTGTAGCTCAACGGTAGAGCGCTTGCCTCGCATGTGTGAGGCCCTGGGTTCAATCGTCAGCACCATATACAAAGCAATAAAATAAAGACATTATAAAAAAAAAATTTCTTAAAAAAAAGAATGTATACTGTTGCTAGGTGTGGTGATATGCACCTGCAATCTCAGCTACTTGGGAGGCTGAGGCAGGAAGATTGCAAGTTGGAGCTCAGCCTGGGCAACCTAGCAAAACTGTGCCTCAAAAATTTAAAAGGGGTAAAGTTAAAAAAGGCTAGGGATGTAGCCTTGTGGTAGAGGTTCCCCAGATTCAATCCCTAGTACTGGTTGGTGGTGAGGGTGGGGGTGGGAGAAAGCATGTTGTTTCCTTCCTTAATTTTTCTGACTTGGCAATTTAGTAAGGGAATATATTTTTCAAGACAAATTTTGATATCTAAGAAAAAGTTCGGACAAATTGGCAGTAGAATAGTGAAATATAGCAGAAATATGGCTAGATTCAACTGCTACTTATCTTTATGTATCAGTGTAAAAACAAATGGATGAAGTGAACTACAAAATATGAACTAATGTGAAACTGGAAGTGCCCTAGGAAACTGTAAATATCTTTCAGATTGACTAATTTTAAATTACATTTAACTAACTAAGACTTATTAGAGGAATAAACTTTGTATGAATCACTTTATCAAAACTTGAGAATAGTAAAACTTACATTTCTGAACATAAAATAGATTTAAAAATCTGATGACAATGAATTGAAGTAAAAAAATTAAAGCAAGACCATTTATCCAGTGCATAAATTATTCTTTACAATAGGATTTAACAAAACATGACAACATATTTTTACAGCTTAACAAGTATTATTACCTAACATCAGGGAACATACCTATTGCTTAAAGTTCTTTATATCTATTTCATGAGTTTTTCCCAGCTCCAATTCATTTATACAGGTTTTTACATTACCATCCATGTTATCAATTTTAATCTCTTCAGTATGTGTGATTTTATCCAACTTTGTTTCTGTGTAATCCTCAGCTTTCACATCTCTGGCTGAATTCACTCCTTTCATAGTTCTAATTTCAAAAAAGTCTTCAGCTACAATGCAATTTGAATTATTTCCGAATCCATTAGTTTCAACCAGCTTATTTTTTTCTTCATCTGTTTCTACGGGATCATAAAGTTCAGGTGTAAAATAGATAGACTCATCTTCTACTTCTGTTTCAAAAGTTGTATTTACACTGGAATGTTTAGCTTCTTCACTTATTTGAGACAGTTTAAAATCTGGATCCTGGGCTTCTTCAAAGCACAGCAGCTGTTTTGAATGATCTTTTTCAGGAATAGTAGTATCAATCTTTATTGATGAAATAATGTTTTCTGATTGAGGACACAGATCAAATGATGTGTTTACTGTTATATTTGAGGAATCGCATTGATCAGTGAGTGGCAAAGCAGTTTTACTTTCCTTTTTTTCTGCTTTGAAAGTGGTAGAACTAGAAGCACAATTCTCTGTTGTACTGAGCTGGGGCTTAACACTCTGCATCTTGCCTGTAAAATACTGTCCTATAGAATTAAAGCTAGACCAGCTAACTTCCTTTGTTTGTTTGCTGAAAGTTGGGCTTGAGGATCTGGAAATCACAATTTTTTCAGCTTTCATTGCTTGGACAGATTCTTCCAATAATACTAGATCATCTAGAAATACAAAAATTTAAAAATTTTAACTTTCTGTTCCTAGCTAACATAATAATTGTTAAAAGTATTTCTTAAATTATGAATGTTTAAGCAACTATATAGAATATATAATTTAGAGCCCAAGATCAGTAATGTTAGACTTTCACCTTAGAACTTAAAGAACAGAACTTTAATTCTGAAAGGAATATCAGATCTCATTGTTTCCTAGCCCAAGTTATAATGCTGTCAGGTAAACTTCGAATTACACACCAGGAACCTCAATATTGAATGAGAAAAAAGGGGTAAAAAGGAAAAGGAAGAGGGCTCGGTAAAGAAGGGAACAAGCCATAAAAATTTGCCTTGAAAATTCACTAATCAGTGATTCAGAAAAGCTGCCCTAGACAAATAAGGAAACTAACAAGTATAGGGCCATTATTATTTGCTCAAAGTTATAAAACTGGCTAGTAGTTAAGACCAGAACTAGAATCTAGGTTTTCTGATTACCAGTACAATAATCTTGAATTCACTATGACATTTATTCAGAAGCATATGCCACAAAATAAATGTTTAAAAATGGATATGTTAGGGGGTTGTGGCTCAGTGGTAGAGCGCTTGCCTAGCACATGTGAGGCACTGGGTTGGATTCTCAGCAGTACATATAAACAAAGTCCATTGACAACTAAAAAAATATTTTTTAAAAAATGGATGTTAAGCTACAATGCTATATGAATTTAAAAATTAATTTTATATCCAATGACCAGAGTTTGGCAAACTTTTTCTATTATAGGCCAGATAGCAAATATTTTAGATTTTGCAGGTCACACTGTCTCTGATCCAATTACTCAATTGTGCTATTCTAGTGCAATGCATACACCTATTCAACTTTGTTGTTGTTTGCAATATGTAAATGAATAGTGTGACTGAGTTCTGTTAAACTGATTTACAAAAACACAGCAGGTTGAATTTGGTCTACCCACCACTACTTGCTAATCTGATACAGACCATTATTTTTAATATACTCTAAAATATTTATTTTTATCATATGGCATAAAACAAAGAAGTTCATATGAGAAGCATCTCCAAAGTAGCATCTCCAATTTTTACATAAACTTTAAAATAACACCTATCATCTGTACAATACTTTCCAATGCTATGATAGATGTCTTATTTGACCTTTATAACCCAACCTGCAGGGGTAGCTAGGCAGGTATATATCTTCTCTATTATGACTCAAAAAGGTTAAGTGGCTTGCTAATGATCATAAAGCTAGCAAAAGGCAAAGCTACTTAACAGAAAACCAAAGAGCATGCTCTGGCGTCCTGACAAAGGTCTGTCCCCCATTCAAGTCCACTGTATTATTTCACTATTTTAAATAACAGTTTCTATGATAAATCAAAATACTTAAGGAAACAAATATATCTCAAAATAAATATCATTTCCCTATCATGAAAGACTTCTTTATCAAATATAAATGGGCAGAACTTTTCAGACCTGTCTCTTTTCTAGAGATGATATTACTTGGTAGAAATGGGTTTTTAGGAATCATTTTAAGACACTGTAGTTCTTGGATACACATTTTTGTTTTACCTTTTGTAGGATTTTCTGGTGGTAGATAACTTGAAGTATCCAGTAAATAAGTAGGGCTATCACTCTCCAAACAGGACTCTTCGAGAGTAGATTCACTGTCTTGAATACACTTTTGGTCCTTTTTAGATGTATCAATGACTTTTTGGTGCTTTTTGGAAAATTCAGCCAAGGATTCCAGTGCACTTTCAAAAGTTGAATGATGCTGAATCTGTTGCCTTACCCATTTAGAAAGTCCTAAAGAAAAAGTAAACCCAGGGGTATTTGTAAGATATTACATATTAAGACAAAACTTAGCCAGGCACAGTGGCACACGTCTATAATCCCAGCACTTTGG
>CM053402.1:31720273-31732762 GCA_028644305.1 Xerus rutilus | reverse complement strand
AACAGTAAGTGCTGGCGAGGATGAGGTGAAAAAGGTACACTCAAACATTGCTGGTGGGATTGCAAATTGGTGCAACCAATCTGGAAAGCAGTTTGGAGATTTCTTTAAAAACTTGGAATGGAACCACCATTTGATCCAGCTATTCCACTTCTTGGCTTATACCCTAAAGACTTAAAAACAGCATACCACAGTAACGCAGCCACCTCAATGTTTATAGCAGCACAATTCACAATCGCAAAACTGTGGAAGCAACCCAGATGCCCTTCAATAGATGAATGGATAAAGAAACTGTGGTACATATACACAATGGAATATTATTCAGCAATAAAAGAAAATAAAATTATGGCATTTGCAGGTAAATGGATGGAACTGGAGAACATTATGCTAAATGAAGTAAGCCAATCCCAAAAAACCAAATACCGATTGTTCTCTCTGATTAGTGGATGAGGATACATAAAGGGGGTGGGAACGGGAAACATAGGAGAAATGCAGGAACTCTGGATGCAGCAGGGGGGAGGTGGGAGGAAGGAAAGGGGAATGGGTATAGTAATGATGGTTGATTGAGAGGGTCATTTCTATCCCTGGTGCATGTACGAAGACACAAATAGTGTGACTCTATCTGGTTTGCAACCAGAGAAATGGAAAAACTGAGCTCTGTTTATGTACTATGACTTGAAACGCATTTAAATAAAATAATTAAATTTAAAAAAAAACAATAGAATGAAATTAGAATTAAACAGCAGAAGAAAAACTGGATAATTCAAAATATGTGAAATCAAAACAATACTCTCTTGAATAACCAATGAATACATTAAGGAAGAAAAAAAAGATATAAGAAAATATCTTGGGCTAGGGTTGTGATTCAGAGGTAGAGCACTTGCCTAGCATGTGAGGCACTGGGTTTGATCTCAGCATCACATATAAATAAATAAGTTAATTAAATAAAGGTCCATTGAAAACCAAAAAAAAAATTAAAAAAAAAAAATTTTGCTGGAGATGCAGCTCAGTGATAGAATGCTTGCCTAGCATGTGCAAGACCCTGGGCATGATCCCTAGTACCATCAAACACACACACACACACACACACACACACACACACACACACACAATAAAAATAGTACACTAAAATAAGGGATGTACCAAAAGCAGTACTAAGAGGGAAGTTTATAGCAGTAAACACCTACATTAAAGAAGAAGATCTCAGGGGCTGGGTTTGTAGCTCAGTGGTAGAGCACTTGCCTAGCATATGTGAGGTACTGGGTTCAATTCTCAGCACTGCATATAAATAAATAAAATAAAAATCCATCAACAACTAAAAAAAAAATTTAATTAAAAAAAGATCTTAGCCGGTGCAGTGGCGCAAGCCTGTAATCCCAGCACTTAGGGAGGCTGAGACAGGAGAATTGCGAGTTCAAAGCCAGCCTCAGCAATGGCGAGGCACTAAGCAACTTAGTGAGACTCTGTCTCTACATAAAAAACAGAAAATAGGGCTGGGGATGCGGTTCAGTGGTCAAGTGCCCTTGAGTTCAATCTCCAGTAATCCCCCCCCCCCAATCTTAAATGAACAATACTGTACTTTAAGGAACTGGCAGAAGAATAAATTAAACCCAAAACTAGCAGAAGGAAGGTAATAATAAAGATTAGAGCAGAAATAAATGAAGTGGAGAACAGAAAACAATTGAATAAATCAACACTGTAAAAATCCTAGAAGAAAATACAGGGGAAGAACTTCATAATATTGGTCTTGGTAAATACCTATTGTTCTAGAACTATCATATGATCCAGGAATTTTTCTTGGTATTTATTCAAAAGAATAAAAATATGTCCAGGAGATATCTGTGCGCTCCCATGGTCATTGCAGTATTATTCCCAATATCTAATAGGTATAAACAACCTAGAAGTCTACTGACAGATGAATAAATAAATAAATACAAGGAAATATTATTCAGTCATAAAACAGGAGGAAGTCAGATACTTTGACATGGATGAACCTTGACATTATGTGAAATGGCTCATTAACTGAAATAAACCAGTCACACAAAGACAAATATAGCACGATTCAATTTATATGAGGTATCTACAATAACCAAACTCAAAGAAGCAGAAAGTGGTGGTTGCCAGGGTATAAGGTAGGGGGAAATGGGGTACTGCTTTCAGTCAATGTAAAGTTTCAGTTTTGCAAGATCTAGAAACCTGCTATAAGTACTGTGGTTATTCATAACAATATTGCACTGTACAGACAGATTTCATGTTAAATTTTTTTTACTACAGTGAAAAAACAAAGATTGTCACTAGTTTTTATGCTAAACTCAGCTTACAATCTTACCAGATATATAGCGGTTTGGGTTATTCCTGAAACGGTCATCCACCAGAATAAGCGCTCCCCAATCATTTCTGTGTCGAATACACCTACAAAAAATAGGAGGAAAATAAAATACATATAACATGAAAGATTAAAGCTAGGTTTCTAGAAGAATTGGTAGAAAAGTAAGAAAATCAACAATGTATCAATTATACATACCTCTAATCAAATTTGTTATTATGAGAACAGTTATAGAAGCTACCCACTATAATGTACCAAAGTGGGTATATAAATAGATAGATAGATAGATAGATAGATAGATAGATAGATAGACAGACAGACAGATAGATAGATAAATAAAAAATCCTCTGGGGCTTGAGATGTAGCTCAGTGGTACAGCGTTACTTAGCATGTATAAGGCCCTGGGTTTGACCCCCAGAATCACAAACAACAACAAAACTGCACATCACCAACTACTGAAACTTATATTAAAAAATGTTATATGCATTTTATTTTGAAATCTACAGAACATTTTCCGATACATTCCTCTTAGCCACACAGACTATTTTTTTTTAAACCTTATGTATTGTTAACAATTGTAGGTTATTTGGTTCCAAGATAAGAAATGTTTTGATGACCACTTTTATCTTACAGATCTATTCAAATATTCTATTTATTCTTGATTCAGTTTCAATATTTTGTGTCTATGAACTTGTCTATTTAATCTTAGTTACCTAACTTATCACACAATGTTTAAGGCATTCTCTTACAACTGTTTATGCTTCTGTGAGGTCAGTAATAATGCCCTCTCTCTCATTTCTAATTTTGGCAATGTGACTCCTCTCTCTATTTTTACTGGTCATGTTAGATAAAGCCTTGTTAATTTTGTTAAACTTTTCAATGAACTAATTTTTCCTTACTTTGGTATTTTCATGCAGTTTCTTGAATTCTCTATTTCATTTATTTTCTTTCTAATCACTAGCAT
The DNA here is from genome assembly GCA_028644305.1 of Xerus rutilus. Taxonomy (NCBI): domain Eukaryota; kingdom Metazoa; phylum Chordata; class Mammalia; order Rodentia; family Sciuridae; genus Xerus; species Xerus rutilus. Next base: position 31,729,475 of record CM053402.1, on the reverse strand, counting down.
TTCTTTGATCTCCTTGATTTAGATTTAGTTTGCTCTTCCTTTCCTAATTCCTTAAGGTAGAAAGTTAGGTAACTGATTTCTTCTTATTCTTTTTCTGTCCCCACCAAGTGCTGGGGATTGAACCCAGGACCTTGCACTTGCAAGGCAAATATTCTACCTCTAAGCTATATCTCCAGCCAAAATCTTTCTTTTTTAAAATTAAAAAATTTTTTTTGGTACTGGGGATTGAACTCAGAGATACTCGACCACTGAGCCACATCTCCAGTCCTACTTTGTGTTTTATGTAGAGACAGGGTCTCACTGAGTTGCCTAATGCCTCGCCATTGCTGAGGCTGGCTTTGAACTCACGATTCTCCTGTCTCAGCCTCCCAAAGTGCTGGGATTACAGGTGTGCACCACCGAGCCTGGCTTCTTTTTTTTAGAAATAAATACAAGTGTTTGCAGCTATAGAATTCTGTCTGAGCATTACTTTCATTATGTCTCCCAAATTTTGGCAAGCTGTTTTCATTTTCATTTATCATAAGGTATTTTCTGAATTCCCTTGAGATTTCTTTGACTATTTAAATGAATTTCCTTATATTTGTCAGTTTTCCATTTTTCTTGTTACTAATTTCTAGTTTCATTCCATTGTGAACAGAAAAGATTTTTTTTAATGATTTTGACCTTTTAAAATTTATGGAAAATTAATTTATGGCCTAACATACAGTCTATCCTGAATAATGTACTATGGCTCTTTTCAGAAGAGTATGTATTCTGCTGTTGTGGGGTAGAGTATGTTAAAAATGTCTCTTAGATTTAAGCTGTTAATTTAAGCATTGTTGAAGACTTCTCTTTTTTGTTGATTTTTCTTCTAGTTGCTCAATCGATTATGGAAAATAAAGTCCATTCTACCAAACTTTGCCTTTTGGAGTGTTTACTAAATTTACACTTACTGTGTAATTATTGATAAGGTCGGATTTATGCACCTACTTTATTTAAAAAAACAAAACAAAACAAAACCTCAAGGTTAACATAGCAGGTTAAATTATTTATCCTGGCCTGATTAAAGATGACCACTAGCTGATGTTTCAGAACTTTGTTTTCAGAAGGGATCTTACAAGTGACTGATATGAGTGTTTCACTGTAACTTAACAGTTTGGACAAACACTATGTTGATGCTAAATATCTATTTTTCCTTCTGAGAGTGTACACTATGGAGAGAGCACTAGGCAGAGGCCCCCAGTACAAACCCTGAATGCTGAGTTTTTACCTACTTCCTCTGGAAATATTTCACACACATGACGTAACTCAGTACCGCGGGAATTAAGTGTGCCCTGTGTGGCTCCACTGGGAGAGGACTTATAAGGTTGGTTCCCCCTGGGCTTTGCCTAATGCACTATTCCTTTTGGCTGATTATGCTTGGTATCCTTTTACTATAATAAATCCAAGCCATGTACATCTATTTGTTGAGGCTATCACTGTTCTAAGTGAATTACTGAACCTGAGAGTGGTCTTGGAGAGCCCCAGACAATCACTACAGATTTAAAAACACATTTCTATTGTCTTTTTTTTTTTTAATTTTTTTTAGTCGTTGATGAATCTTTATTTTATTCATTTGTTATTTATATGTGGTGCTGAGGATCGAACCCAGCGCCTCACGCATGCCAGGCAAGCGCCTTACCACTGAGCTACAGCCCCAGCCCCTCTATTGTCTTTTATATTTATTTATTTACCTTTGTGTTATTTACTTCTTCATGTGAATTATGAGTTATTACCTAAAGTCTTTTTTTTTCAGCCTGAAATAGAACTTTTAGTATTACTTGCAGGATAAATTTGCTTGAAATTAATTCTCTCTGAGTTTGTTTGGGAATTCCTTAATTTTTCCTTCATATTTAGATCTCTAGACTAATGTTCTACCAGTTAAACTATTTTGGCTAACTCTTTCTCTTTCATTTTTGAAGGATAGTCTTGTTAGATGTATGGACTTCCTTGAGTTCATCTACTTGGGAGTTTGATGATCTTCTTGGATATTTAAATGAATGTTTTTAACCAAAAGTTTTCAGCTATAATTTCTACAAATATTCTTTCTGTTCCTTTTTCTCTCTTTTCTCTTTTTGGGACTACAATTATGTGTATACTAATATGCTTGATGGGATTCTACATGTCTTTGGAATTGTTATTCTTCATTCTTTTTCTTTCTGTTCCTGAAAATGGATAATCTCCATTGATGTTATCTTTAAGTTGCCAGATTCATTCTTCTGTCAAAAGCTGCTAATGAATTTTTCATTTCATTTACTGTCCTCCAGAATTTCCAGTAAGGTTTTTAAAAGCAAATTTCATATCTTTATTGATAGTCTCTATTTGGTGAAGTGATACATCATTCACAGAGTTTCTTACAATTCTTTACTCATAGTCCTTGAACATATTTAACCAGCTTTGTCTACTAAGTAAAATGCCGGGGCTTCCTCAGGAAAAAAGTCTACTGATTGCTTTTTTCCCCAGTGGGTTGAAATACCTTATTCTTTCTTTGCCCATGTCATATTTTTTGTTAACAACAGTACATTTTATATAATATAATGTGGCAACTCTAGAAATCAGATTCCTCTCCTTCCTCAAGGTTTTTTGTTGCTGTTTTGTTGGTGTGATTTTTCTGAAATAAACGTTGGAAAGACTGTATTCTGTTATGTGTGGCCACTGAAGACTACTTGGTGGGGCTGGGGTTATGGCGCAGTGGTAGCGTGCTCGCCTAGCACGCGGGAGGCACTGGGTTCGATCCTCAGCACCACATAAAAATAAAATAAAGATATTCTGTCCACCTATAACTGAAAAATAAATATTAAAAAAAAAGACTACTTGGTTAGATTATCCATCAGCTAATGAGCATACAGAAATTTCTTTAAATGTCTGAAGCCAATGTCTCCCATTCTTTTTTTTTTTTTGTACCAGGGATTGAATTCGGGGACACTCAACCACAGAGCCACATCCCCAACCCCATTTTGTACTTTACAGACAGGGTCTCACTCAGCTGGTTAGTGCCTCACCATTGCTGAGGCTGGCTCTGAACTTGGATATTCCTGTCTCAGCCTCCTGAGACACTGGGATTACAGACATGTGCCACTGTGCCCAGCATGTTTCTCATTCTTTACTAAGAAGTTTTGCATATGTTCAGGCAGGCTTAGGCAGGTAACAACTCTGCCTTAGTATGTACTTCCTGTTTCAACAGACCATAATGATAGCTTAGGGTCTTCTCAGGTCTCCTGAGCATGTACAGATCCCCAGTCAGGTGCATAGTCCTACACATATGTATAGTCCAGTGAAATCCCAGGAATATGAGAGAACTTTGAATTTTCTTTTTTTTGGTACTGGGGATTGAACTCAGGGGCACTCGACCACTGAGCCACATCCCCAGCCCTATTTTGTGTTTTATGTAGAGACAGGGTCTCACTGAGTTGCTTACTGCCTCGCCATTGCTGAGGCTAGCTTTGAACTCGCGATTCTCCTGTCTCAGCCTCCCGGAGTGCTGGGATTACAGGCTTGAGCCACCGCGCCCGGCTTGAATTTTCTATTGACATTTCTTCAGTTTTAGTCAGCTTCTTATTTGACCAAATGTTACTCACTGTCTCACGCACCTATGAAGTTAAATAACTGCTTGGGAGAGCTCAGAGTTAAGTCAATTAAAGATGGCCTTGGAAGTGGGATCTTCCAGGGAACCACCAAACAGGTCACATAACATTAATAAGAATACTCTGTGAATGCCCTCTAGCCAAATTATATCCAATCTAATGGCTGTCACATTGCTGGTTTTTACCAAGACTAGGCTTTTGGTTTTTTAGGGGACTGTGAATTTGGACAGAGTGGGGATGGAAATGAGGCAAGCTAAAATGTTACAGAGTTCACTGTTCTTGAAGGAGATTTCAGTCATTTGTCATGAAATGCTTCCTGGAATGCTGTAACCTTTGGTTAATATCCAGAATTTTGAAAAAGTTTATTTTTAACTATTTTTGTCTATTTTCTCACTGCTTTAAAAATTGTCAGTTTTCTGCTCTACCACTTTTGAAGTTTTCACCCAACTTGCTAATATTTTGCTAAAGATATCTTCACCTAAGTTCAGAGGACATATAGGTCTGTAGTTTTTTTCTCCTCTTCTTGTTCCCTCCATCCTCCTTCTCCTCTTCAGTACTAGAGATTGAACACAGGATAATTTACCACTGAGTTATATCCTCAGTCTTTTTTATTTGAGACAAGGTCTCACTAAGTTGCTGAGGATGGTTTCAAACTTGCAATCCTCCTGCCTCAGTTTCTTGAATCAATGGGATTACAGGCTGTGAGCTACTGCATCTGACCCTTTTTTAAAAAAATGGATGAACACAATACTTTTTACTTTTATTTATTTTTATGTAGTGCTGAAGACTGAACCCAGTGCCTCACACGTGTGAGAGGAGCACGCTACCACTGAGCCACAACCACCACCTCCCTTTTTTAAAATATAGTCCTCATCTGGTTTTAGTAGCTGGTTAGTGATGGCCTCACAAAATGAATTAGAAAGGGTTCCATCTTCTATTTCCTAGAAGCAATCATGCAAAGTTGGTATTATTTCTTCTTTAAATATATGGTAATATTTGCTAGTTAACTCATCTGAATGGAGAATTCTTTTCAAAAGGCTTTTAACTATGAATTCAATTTCTTTAATAGATTACTATTAAAGTTAACCTATTTCACCTTGGGTAAGTTTTGGAATTTTGTGAATTTTGAGGAATTAGTCCATTTAATCTAAGTTGTCAAATGTACACATATTGAATGGTCCACAATATTCCTATAGTCTTTTCATGCCTGTGGGGTCTGTAGTAATATTAAGTCTTTTATTCCTGGTATTAGTAATTGTGGCCTCTCTTAAGTCAATTTTGTTAGCAGCTTAATTTTATTTTAGTTAATAAAATTATTAATTTTATTATTTGTTTCAAAGAGGCTGCTTTTAAATTCATTGGTTTATAGTTTATTTTTATTTCCTTTTTTGTTTGCTTTACATTTATTATTGTTCTTTTTCTAGCATGTTAAGGTAGAAACTCAGATTAATTCCAGCTCTTTCTTCTTTTCTAAAATAATTATTTAATGGTTTAAATTTCCCTCTGAGCACTGTATTAGCTGCAAACTATAAGTTTTGATATGCTATATTTTCATTCTATTTTATTTTTTTTAGTTGTTGATGGGTTTTTATTTTTATTTATTTATATGTGGTGCAGAGGATTGAACCTAGTGCCTCAGACCCTATATTTTCATTTTTGATCAGTCTGAAATATTTTGTAATTTTCCTTAAGATATCTTGTTTTACTACAGATTATCTGTTTAATTTCCAAGGGTGTGGACATTTATCTGTCAGTGATTTCTAGTTTAACTGTTTACTAAAAAAGTAAACAATTGTTTATAGTTAGACAACATAGTATGATTATATTCCATATGCATTTGAAATCAATGTTTATTTTCCTATTATTGGGTGAAGTGCTCTATAATGTCAATTTATCCAGTTGATTAATAATGTTCAAATCTTCTATATCATTACTAGTTTGTCTACTAGTTTTATTACTAAGAGGAATTTTGAAATCTCTCATCTATGACTGTGGATTTACTTCTCTCTTTACATGGGTCAGTTTTTGTTTCAATCATTTTAAAACTGTTTGTAGACACATACACATTTAGGATTGTTATGTCTTCCTGATGACTTATTTTTCCTGTCATTAACTGATTCCCAAACTTTGCCACAGCTATAAAAGTTTTTCTCAATATGGTCAAACTTCCATCCTCTGGACCCAATTTATGCTAACAGTCAGGCTTGCTGCACAGCTGTCGTCTCAGTGCTTCCCTTCCTAATTACTTTGAGAATTCTCTGCCTTTCTTTGGAATTGGAACCTTTTCCCTGCATCCTTGATATTGTTCTTTCTGGATGATATTATAATTATAATTATAATTATAATTATTATTTTAGAGATTGAACCCAGGGCTGTCAGATTAATTCCTGGAAAAACTTAGAATCTAAGGCACTCTAAAGTGTCAATGAAAGTGAAATTAAAAACAGGAGTATCAGTTGCAGATAAGTATGTGAAGCAGGTAGACAGCCCCCTCACCCATCCAGATTAACTTATGAAATAAATATTTTGGTATTATAGAATAGTGTTGAAAATCAATGGGAAGTCAGAATATCACTCTATTTTGAATCCATTTTACCCCGCCTGCAGTGCTTGGGTAGAGCAAACATTTTACCATTGAGCTATATACCCAGCCCTAGATTTCTGTTTAAAGTATCCTATTGAGGAATTTATTTGAATAAAACAGTTAAGAGACAAAAGGCGGGCTGGGATTGTAGCTCAGCGGTAGAGCGCTTGCCTCACATGCATGAGGCCCTGGGTTCGATCCTCAGCACCACATACAAAGTAATAAAATAAAGACATTGTGTCCATCAACAACTAAAAAAAAAAAAATTAAAAAAAAAAAAAAAAAAGAGACAAAAGGCTCTACCTTTCTTTTTCCATTGTTTTCACATTGTCTTGCTCAAATAAATTATGCCCACTTGAAAAAAGAGTTTACTTTTAGTAAAGCAGACTAGTGAAAAAACTCAGTGCAATTGTAACCTGGTTACAAAACCATCTGGTATGTTCTTGAAGACTGTTATTATATTTCAGAAAGTTATGTTATTCCAAATACTTTAATAGTCCCATGTGGGCTTTAAAAAAGATAATATTAAAATAATCAATTGATTTCTGCTTACTTTAGATTTTAAGATATATCACTTATAGAAAGAGCACCTCAGAGTAGAAGCACCTTTTCTATTAAACATACATTATGAGTTCTATCAAACGAAGTGAAATATTTACTTTTTTATTTAACATTTTTTTGGTGTGTGGTACTGGTGATTGAACCCAGGGGTTCACACATGCTAAAGCTCATACATACTAGCCACATCATCAGACCTTTTTATTTTTTATTTTGAGACAATGTCTTGCTAAATTGCCCAGGCTGACTTCAAACTCGTGATCCTCCTGCCTTAGCCTACCAAGAAGCTGGAATTACAGTAATGTGCCACTACACCTAGATAATTGTTAATTTTTTTTTATTATTAAAAGGATATGTTCCTTTCTAACAAACTACTACTTGTTGATGCTGTTTCCCTGAAAAATCAGTAAAATGAGAGCAGGACTGTCCATGATTTTTATTTTTTAATTTTTATTTATTTATTTTTTTTGTGGTACTGTTTTTTTGTGGAACCCAGGGCCTCACACATACTGAGCAAGAACTCTCAGAGCCATATCTCCAGCCCACAAAGAAGGATGCAGATATCTTTTGCTTCACATGGTTTATTGAAATTCAAGGCACTATTTACACTAAAAAGAAAAAAAATCAATTGAGATAAGAATATTTATTTTCCTGAAGCTGATTACAGTAACTAAAAGTCAAGAATTTTAAAATATAAAGCCAGGCATGGTGGTGCACACCTGTAATACTGGTAATTGGGAAGGCTGATGTGGGAGAACTGCAAGTCTGAAGACAGTCTCAGCAATTTAGAGATACTCTGTCTCAATATAAAAAGTAAAAGAACCAGGAATATAGCTCAGAGGTAAAGTACTCCTGTGTTCAATTCCCAGTATAATATATATATATATATGTGTGTGTGTGTGTGTGTGTGTGTGTATGTTTGAATTCTAGTGTTCAGCTAAGTTTCTAGGGGAGCTTTGGGGGACCTCCCCTAGAAACTTAGCTGAACACTAGAATTCAAACAAAACAGGGAGAAAGTAAATGAAATGTTTCAAGAACAATTTGCAGTGCAATTTGATGCCAAGTAAAATGGGATTTCTAGGCAGAAAAGGGTAGCAGGATATCAGTAGCTGAACAATAGAACTCAGCCATTCAGTTTGAAGAGAAGCACATAAAAAATACCACTTTGAAATGATGGGGAGGAGAGTGGGTGAAATATTCTGGACTTAAATCCAGTTCTTTGGGTTCAATCTCTGGTATCAAAAAAAAAAAAATACACTTCTTATTATCCTATGTCATTAGTAACATGTAAAGTAAACTCAAAAGCAATTTGCTTATGTGCAGAGTTCACAAGACAGTTGAGAAAAATCTAAATTCTGGATTTGGTTATGTCAGATTCATGTCAACTGTAAGTCTTCTGGTTGAACTGTAAATGTCATGTGTTATGCTTGCATAATTTTATTCTTAACATGATTCTTCATAATTCTATTTATTTATTTATTTATTTATTTTGGTACTAAGGATTGAATCCAGGGGTGCTTTACCACCAAGCTACATCCCCAGGACTTTTACTTTTTTATTCAAGACAGATTCTCACTAAGTTGCTGAGGTTGGCCTTGAATTTGTGATCCCCCAGGTTCTCACTAAGTTGTTAAGGCTGGCCTTGAATTTGTGATCTTCCTACCTCAGTAGGAAGGCATGTGCCCAGCTTTAACCTGTTTCTTTATATTTTCTTTTTTTGGTACTGGGGATTGAACTCAGAGGTACTTGACCACTGAGCCACATCCCCAGCCCTATTTTGTGTTTTATGTAGAGACAGGGTCTCAATGAGTTGCTTAGCACCTTGCTGTTGCTGAGGCTGGCTTTGAACTCACGATTCTCCTGTCTCAGCCTCCCAAAGTGAGGGGATTACAGGCATGCACCACCATGCCCAGCTTAACCTGTTTCTTTTATTTAAATTATTTCTAAATCTTACAGCTTCCTTGGAAACAAAATATTATATGAATAAGCTAATTACATTTTACAAATAGCAAATATAAAATTTTAAATTAGTTTGTATAGGGGCTGGGATTGTAGCTCAGTGGTAGAGCGCTTGCCTCGCATGCGTGAGGCCCTGGGTTCGATCCTCAGCACCACATACAAAGCAATAAAATAAAGACATTGTGTCCATCTACAACTAAAAAAAAAAAAAAAATATTAAAATAAATAAATAAATAAATTAGTTTGTATAAAATCTAAGCATAGTGTTTGAAATTTGGAAGTTGTACTACAATAAGAAATTATGGATAAAGAAACTGTGGTACATATACACAATGGAATATTATTCAGCAATAAGAGAGAATAAAATTATGGCATTTGCAGGCAAATGGATGGAACTGGAAAGCATTATGCTAAGTGAAGTAAGCCAATCCCAAAAAACCAAATGCCGAATGGTCTCTCTGATTAATGGATGCTGATGAATAAGGGAGGTGGGAATGGG
>CM053402.1:31704237-31720173 GCA_028644305.1 Xerus rutilus | reverse complement strand
AAAAAAAAAAGAAAATGGGGGTAAACATAGTATCTAACTCATTTGATGAGTTGTGTGGGTTAAATGAGATCATGTTGTTAAAGCACTTGGGACAGCACAGTGCTTAAAATATACACCCTCATAAATTGGAGCTCTTATACTCATTATTATTTAAGCATATTTCCATTTGAAAAAAAAATAAAAAATAAAAATAAAAAAAAAAAGAAATTATGGTATAAAATGATGATTTAAAAACTTGTTCCACAAAGCACACATCTTGAAGGACCAGAATCCCTGGAAGAAGGAGTATTATCATTAAATGTTAGCTAGGCAAAGTGGCACATGCCTGCAATCCCAGCAAATGGAGAGGCCGAGGCAGGAGGATTCCAAGTCTGAGGCCTGCCCAGCAACTTAACAGCAACCCTGTCTCAAAATAAAAAATAAAAAAGGGCTGGAGATATATAGCTCAGTGGTACAGTGTCCCTGGATTCAATCCCAAGTACCAGGGGTGGAGTGATTAAATGTTTATTTGGTGTTCTTTTACTACTAGGACCATAGCTTTACTGCAGATTCCACTTCTTAAAAAGTAACTATTTTATCTTTTCTTTTTTTAATTATTCAATATTCTTCAGTTTCAAGATTATCCATCAATATTATTGCTATGCAGAGAAGACACTGACAGTGTAGACTGTAATCACATTATCTAAACCTTAGAAATAATATTAAAATGAAAATAATTTTTTCCATCAGTTGCCCTCTTTACATGAAAAAGGATAAAAAGCAATGCAACTTCAAGATCTCACTGGGCTCTAGAGTAGATTATATTTTATAAAAGTCGCTTAACAAATACAAGTATTCTATACATCTTCAGTGACAAAGTACACTTTGCAAACAGAATACCTCTTCATACAGCTGGCATATTAATTTTGTTCCCTGACATATTTTGGGTGAGATAAACAATTTTCACCTGCAAAATCATTATGTGGGTTTTGATGTTTATATGACAGAATTTTTTGGTGTGTTGGTGAGCTTCCTTTAATAAACATTTATTAAGCATCTGTGTACGCCACTCATTGTTTAGCCATCATAAACTTTCTTTAAACTTTAACAAATGTTGAGGGTTTTCTGGGTCTAATTTATTCTATTTGCTCTTTTCAACTTTCACTTGTGACATCTAACACTAAAAATATATCTTCTTAGGATTCTAGTTAAATAAAATTTACCACATTTATTAAAGAGTAAAGTAGCAATACTAGTTCTACATATAGCTGTGATCACAGATAGTATTTTTTTTTTGTATTTGTAGTTTACTTATGGTTTTAACACAGATTAAACCTAGACCTTCTTTGCATGAAACAACTTCTTTTTTTCTTTTTTTTTATTTAAATGCATTTCAAGTCATATTACAGTAAGATAATAATAAATTTTACTCTACTTACCTACCTAGGGCCTGGTTTAAGGCCCTATATGCTTGAATTTCATACCACTGACGGCCAGGTAATAAACCTCTCAATTTTGAATGGTGGTCATTATATTGTCGCTTTAGTTCAACCTAGTAATTTAAAAATATATTAGAAATGTAGTAGACAATTAAAGCTTAGTTTTAAAAATCAAATTCACTTCTGGCATTTCGAGTATTTTTTTTTTTTTAGAGTAAAGAGATATTTTGTTTTTCAGTACTTTTTTTTCATTCATTTAAAATAGTTTTGTTCATCCTTACATCCCTTAAATCCCTCATGCATGTAATTGTGTGATGGGGTCAGTTTTGAGATAATATACATACAGTAAAATTCACACACTTACAGTATATGAGTAGATGAGTTCTGACATGAATGCCCACGTGCATATTTCTGAGTTCACAGATCTTATAATACACTCAAAAAGGTCCTAAGATACCAAAATACCAAGAGCCACTGCTTTATAACATCCTCAAAAATAAACTCATTCTATAAATTGAACTGCTAGGTAAGTTGTACTAAACTGAATAGAACAACTCCAAAGTTAATTCTTTAAAAAAATTGTATAATATAAAATTATTTTTTTCAGCTAGATGTCAAAACATATCCTTATTTAAATAGTGCAATACTGATATGGGACCTGATAAAGAGAATATTGGAAAACAGAAGAGTTTGGAAATAGACCATTCCTTATTTTGCACATATTACAGATGGAATTTTAAACCAGCAAGAAAAAGATAAACTATTAAATATTAGGAACAATCTTTGAAAAGGTTATCATTTAAAAAACAGTAAAGTTGGATACCTCTCTTTTGTCACTGTTAAAATAAATTCAGGATATATCGAAAAACTATAAAATTTCTAAAGAAAATACAGAAAATGATTTTATAATCCCGAAGTAGGAAAGACCATCCCAAGCAAGACTATAAAACAAAGGCCACAGAGGAAGTTTTGATATAATTCTCTAGCCCAAGACTAAAAATTTCCAAAGTAAAAGATCCAAAAATGATGATTAAAAAAGTGATACTATATAACACATATAAATACCTAAAGTATTAATAATATCTTTATGCACAAAGAGTTTCTACACATATATATATATATTATATTTTTTTAGTTGTGGATGGACACAATATCTTTATTTATTTATTTTTATGTGGTGCTGAGGATCGAAACCAGTGCCTCACGCACGCAAGACAAGTGCTCTACCACTGAGCTACAATCCCAGCCCCATACATATGTATTTTTTAAAGACTTTTTTTTCACTACTGGGGATTTAATCCAGGGCCTCACACATGCTAGGCAAGTGCTCTACCACTGAGCTGCACCCTCAGCCCTTTTAACTTTTTGAATTTTGAGACAGAGTTTTGCTAAAGTTGTCCAAGCTAGCCTTGAATTTTTGATCCTCCTGCCTCAGCCTCCTGAGTCAGAGGGATTATAGGCATGTACCACCATAGACAAAATTCTAAAAAATGTGTTAAGTCATATATTAAATTTCCTACCTTACACAACCACAAAACTGGAAAAGTATATGAGGCAACTATTTCAGCAGCAAAGGACAAAGAGCAGATAGACAGCACTTCATAAGAGAAGGAACACTCAAGAGGTTAGCACTTCAATCTTCCTATGGATACAATTTCTCAGTCACAATGCAATGAGCTGCATTATAGAACACAGTGGTTCTACTGAGCTTATTCGGGAAGCATCAAAGTTTAGAGCATTTGACGTTCCTGGTATTGGTAGGGTAGAGCAAAGAAAAGGGAGTACTATGGAGAACAGTCCCATAGTCCACATGCAGGTCTTCTGAAGCTCCTGATTGAAGGTCTGGTAGCATGTCTACATGACAACACTACCCAAGACTTGACAGAAAGCACCTAAAGTTGAGAGTAGAATAGAGATAAAAATAGTCAAGGAATGTCTAAAAATGTTGGAATTCTAGCTCAACCCAACTAAAGATATGTTGTTATCACCTGTTAAGCCTCAACCATCTGAGACATAAAAGGCCAAGTAGAAATAAGGATCACAGTTCAGAGTGAAGCCTATTCTAAACCAACCCCAATAAAGAATTAAACCAACCCCTGACAAGATCCACAGGGAAGAGGATGTTTAAAGATTGGATGCTTTCAGTTTTTCCCAAATCTCCCCTGATAAATATTTCAAGTCATGCTCACACAAGTTCAAGGTGATCAGACACTAATTGAACTGCCTAGAAAGAACAAAATTAATATTCTCCAGAAGATAATATAATCCAGAAGCTCTATAATGTACCACCCACAATGATTAGTATGTAATAAAAATTAGTAAGAAAAATAACCCAAAATAGAGGAGAAATAAAAAGGAGTAGTCAATAGAAACCAGACAAGAGGGGGATAATAGCAAAGACGTTAAAGTAGTTTTTATAAATACATATAAGAACATGTTGTTTAATGAATGAATGTTAGGGAATCTCAGCAGAGTGAAAATTATTTTTAAAAGGTTCAAAGGAGAATGCTACAACAGAAAAATACAGTAAAATAAAAATTCATCCAACAAATTTAATAACAATTTTGAAGAAGGAAAAAGAATTCAAATTAAAAGAGATCAACAGAAGCAATAAAACACATCAATAAGAGCAAAGAAACTTCACATACATCAAGACACATTTTTGGTGTAAAAGAATCAATATATAAATGCATCAGTGATGACCTAAACAGATAAAATTCAAAGCTGAAATAGCACTAACGAATTTGACATAATACATAGTGTCTCAAGGTCTCTACTTTTAAATCTTTAAAACTTTATCATCACCAGAGTGAAGTATTTTATATATTTTAAAAATGTTTATATGGCATAAACAATTCAGACTAATCTATTCGTACACACACACACACACACAAATAAATTAATGAACTTTTCCCTGTAAAAAATTTCTCCTTAAAAAACAAAATGCAAGTTCTGAGTAAAGGAAAATAATGTACAGTTGTTCCTACATATTGCTGGGTTCTATATCAGTGGATTCAACCAATCATAGAATAAAGATATTCAGAAAAAAATTGTGTCTTGTACTGAACATGTACAGACTTTTTCCCTTGTTATGTCCTAAAGAATACAGTATAACAACTATTTATGTAGAATTCACATTGTATTAGGTATTATAAATAATGTAGAGATTACCTGAAATATATGAGAAGATATATATAGGTTATATGCAAATATCACACCATTTTATACAAGGGACTTAAGTATCTTTTTGGTAACCACATTGGGTTCTGGAACCAATCCCCCACAGATACTGAAAGATGAATGTGTTATGATTTCAGACTTTCACACTGAATGAAAAGTTTTAAGCATCTCTCAAGAATGCTGCAGAGATATTAAAAACAATATTAAAAGTAGGGAAATTGACATAATGTGAAGAAAAAAATTTTGGAGCTGAAAGAAAATTTGAATGCAGTTCAATAGTTGTAGTTTTCGCTAGGTGATATCTATGCTAGGTTTTAGAAATATAAAGAGGAGTTTAAAAATATTTTCTGCCTAGCAACAGCTTACAATAAGCAGAAAATAATATTAGCACAAATGACTACCAAATAAATGTGTTAAATATTAATTTTTAAATATTTTTAGTTTTTAATGGATCTTTATTTTATTCATTTATTATTTAAATGTGGTGCTGAGGCTTGAACCCAGTGCCTCACATATGCTAGGCAAGCGCTCTACCACTGAGCTATAGCCCAGCCCCAAATATTAATTTTTAATACAGGGCACAGAATTTAGTAGAGTTGAGAAATGAAGACATACTGTGAATTTGACGCAACAGTAATGACAGCCTGACTTGAAAAGGTGAAGGAATGGAAAAGAGGTCTGGGTTGTAATACACAGTGGAGTTACAGGACTTACACGACCAAGTAGATGTGGAATTTATTAAAGAGAAGAAGACAAGAAGACATATGCTTGAGGAAGAAAATAAATTTAGTTTAATGTTAAAGAAAAAATTTCTAAACTAGGAGCTAATATTGACAATAAGAATTAAAACAGTCAAAATGGGAAAAGCTGGGAGCCAAAATCTTAGTAATGATAAGAACATTTATTGAGCTTTCATAAAATTTTATACAAAATAGATGTTACTACTTCATTTTACAAATCGGAAAATTAAGGTCAAAAACACTAAGGTAGAGCTAGGATTTGAATCTAGGTCTGTCTTGAGTTAAGAACGGAAACTCTAGAGTCTGACACTGTATAGCTTTTCCGAGTGGGCTTAGGTGAGTCAAGTCTACCGTGCCTTATTTAAAAACGGAACAAGTGAAGAAATCTAAATTAAGTAAAAATGCCTGGTGTGGCAGCACACACCTGTAATCCCAGTGATGCAATAGGAGACCGAGACAGGAGGATTCCAAGTTTGAGACCAGCCTCAGCAACTTAGTGAGGCCCTAAGTAATTTAGCAAGACCCTGTCCCAAAAGTAAAATAAATAAATAAATAAAAAGGACTGGGGATGTGGCTCAGTGGTTAAGGTTCTCTGGATTCAATTCTTGGTACTTACTAAATAAATAAATAAAGTAAAAAAGGTTCTAGAATTTAAGGACAGTAATTTATTCATCTATAACAAACTGTCAGTATTGAAAGCTCACATAAATTTATTATGATTCTTAGCAACTAGCTAATCTAATATGAAAAAGCAGGAGCTGCTTGAGTTCCCTTCAGCTAGTCAACTTTAAGAGGTATCTTGTATGTAGTATTCCAAAGCACGTATATAGTACTATATTTTTATAGTAATAGCCTAATTAAAGGTACAAAAGTAGAGTTATATTCTTGGAAAAGTTTTGGACTTTCAAGATAAATTACCAGAGTTTATACTCTTAAGAAGTTGTAAAACTATGCAAGAAAAAGCAGTCTTTTTATTAGTGGAGGTTGAACATTCATAACCTGAAAATCTGAAATTGAAAATGCTTCAAAATCCGAAATTTCTTGGGCATAGATACCAGGCATCATGTGATAGGTCACAGTCAAAATGCAAGCACACTAAAAGTATTGCACAAATTACCTTCAAGCTATGTGGATACGGTGTACATGAAAATGAATTTTGTATTTAGACTTGAATCTTATCCCAGAGATATCTAATTTTATATTTATATATATATATGTATGTAAATAGATATATGTGCACAAATATTCCAAAATTCTAAAATCTGAAACAATCCAAAATCCAAAACACTTTTTTATCCCAAACATTTCAGATAAGGGATACTGAACTTGTAATTTCATTAACTTTTTAAACAAAGGACACACGTTAGGAAAGATAACAGAATAATACACTCTGACAAAGAGCTTTCAAACTGGTAGGGAAGACATTTGATTTTATATCCTCTCAAAAGAACCTGTCAGATTTCTAAATTAAAACTTAATATTTAGAATATAAGGAAGTAAATTTGGTTTGTACGATAAGATAAATAAGTAAATAATACAGTACCATTAGATAATGTCATGTATTAGATAATGTGAAAAAAATTTGTGAAAATTCTGCAATGAGGTATATTATAAATATTTAAAGTAGAACTACTTTAAAAATTCTATCTAATGAGAAAAATAAATAAATATTTCCTATCTCCTGAAATGCAACTAAAGCATCTTTTCCTCTTTTTCTTCCTCAAAGAAATTTGACTTCTATATTCTGTCAGACCTAATAGTTGAGGAGTTTTCAAAACTGCCTCTGCCACAGACCAATACTTTGTAATGGTGATTGTTCCTATGACAATAGCTACTTTAGAAAGTATTATTTATAAATGAAATATTTAGGGATAATATAGCAACTGTTAGATTAAATAAGCAAAATTATGTCTACTTGGTCTTTTGTTTTTAGTATCGGGGATTAACCACTGAGCCACACTTGTAGCCCTTTTTTAAAAAAAAATATTTTTATTTAGAGACAGGGTCTTGCCAAGTTGTGGAGGTTGGCTTTGAACTTGTGATCCTCTTGCTTCAGCCTCCCAAGCCGCTGGGATTATAGGCGTGCGCTACCACGCCTCGCAAACACTGCCAATATTTTATCTTGGCAAATTTATTTTAGGTGAAAAGTAAAAAACAAACAAACAACAACAAAACAAACATGAAATGAACCATATATAAAGGTTAACTTGGAAATATTTTATTATAGTTTCATAATCTTTAAATTAATTATCTTTGGGTAGTCATATGTAATTAGAAAAAAGATAAAACTAATGACTTAGGATAAGGAAGACAATACAACTCATTTTAATGATACCAGAATCTATTTCACATTGTAGATTTAGTGATTATCAGGCATGAAAATCAATGCTCAATTTAAAATGACATACAGCATATGTGAAAAAGCCAGTTTCTCCTGCCAGCAAATAGCCTAAATGTTAAGTAAACCAAAGGCTGGAAGGGATTAGTTGAAATGTCAAAAGACAACCTTTTACTTTTACCTGCTCATCCTTATAAACACATTCTTATCCCTCAGGCATGCTTTCCAAATAAATAGTTTCAATATGAAGCAACATAAGGCCCAAGGCAAGCTCTGCCATCTTGTAACTGTCAAAGAGATTAGTCTTTGATCTATTTGGGAGGTCACTGCCTACATTCGCATTAGCTATATAGTCTAACAATATTATACCTGTTGACCAATGCTTCTTTAATGCCTAATGAGACAGACATTTCATATTATGGAAGTTAACTGTGAATGTTTTTTCTAAGTTTTGACAAAAAGTAAACACCGTAAATTGAGCTCAAGTGTGGTTTGGAAAGATGATCTTTTAGGCCATTTAACATTACTTCTCAAATACATTTTACAAGCCTTTCCCAAAATAGAAAGTTATATTTAATTGTACTCTCTGGAAGGAGTTTAAATCACTTGCTTCCTAAGCATAATAAATTAGTATATGTGTAAATTTGGAGGGATATGAGAGCAGAAGGGTGAAGGTAAATTATTTTATCAAAAGTTGTAAATTGAAGGTCCACGGTTGTGTTTTGTGTGGACCTTACTGCAGCTTCAAATAAGGAGCATTATTTGCCAATATCTAAAAATCTGTCTGTTTTACCAGTGTCATCAATGAGCTCACCTGTTTAAATAATCTATTTAACTTTTTTTTTTTTGGTACCGGGGATTGAACTCAGGGGTACTCGACCACTAAGTCACATCCCCAGCCCTACTTTGTGTTTTATGTAGAGACAGGGTCTCACTCAGTTGTTTAGTGCCTCGCCATTGCTGAGGCTGGCTTTGAACTCGCGATTCTCCTGTGTCAGCCTCCCTAAGTGCTGGGATTACAGGCTTAAGCCACCGCGCCCGGCTTTAAATAATCTATTTAACTTTTGTAGCCACTGGAATTTGCAACTCACCAGAGTTCAGATGCTGCATGAATTCACAAAAATTTTTGATAACTAGATTTCAAAGTTCATAGAAAACAAAAAGCACCCTTAATTTGGTAGTTTTTAGACAACTAAAAAACATTATCTGAATCAAAATTTAACTTAAGTAGAAAATCCAAAATAACAAAGACATTGACATGAGGGGGTATTTAGAGAACTTTGTAAAAATTTCCAATAGACAAATGGTATTCAAGTAGAAATTATATGACTTTATATTCTGATTTTTACCATTATAATATACTTGAGATCAAACTGCAAGTTCCTTAAATTCTCCATGTCTTAATTTTATTAAAAACAGTACAAGTAGCATATTATTTAAAGCAGTAATAGAAAACATATAGCAATCAAAAATATTATATTCCATATGTCAACAACAAATTTAGGTCACAATTTTCAACACGGGGTCATTTTTTCAACTTTCAGCCAAACCTGTGTTGGCCTTAAATAGCTCTGTGCGAGAGTAGCCTTTTAGAAGTTTTATAGGTAGCTTCTGAAGAAATAAATGGTGTGACAAATATGAGCTGAAACTATAAATGCAGTCCTTCACTTTGCCTCTACCTCACATGAAAAATGGTGGATTTTATCCCATTTCAGATAAATATGTACAATGATTTCAGTAATGAATACTTTCCTGAAAGCAATCTACTTAGCTGAATATAGTTTTTTCTTTCATGTAAGCTTGAAGACAAAAGTTCAAGTCTCTAAATAAAATAAAGAACAAATAACCAGCTAAGCTCATTAATTAAAAATATTAAGAAAACTTTTCTTCAGAAAAATAAACACATTTGTCTAGCAAACACTCAAAAGAATAGTTTTAACTCTAGCCAAGGTACAGGGCCTAAAACCTAAACATTTATAGCAAACCAAATCTGGAAGACAGAGACTGTGCATTAGAGACACTTACTACTCCCTATCATTACAGTGTAAACACTTTTATCACAGTATCACAATATAAATTCCGACAGTTAAAATTCTAAATTCAGCATCAGATCTCATATGTGAAATAATTTAGCTAGATAAAAGGAATATAGCTAGTTTTATTTCATCTGGCATATTTTCAAGATTTCTAAGACATTGAGTTAACCAAATATAGTACATATTCTTTGTAAATGACGGGGAAAAAAGTTTCTGCCCAGAGTTAAGAAGCCAGGATCATTGTTAAAATAAAAACAAATTATATTAGAAATAGTTTTCAATTGGTATTTACTTTCTGTTATATAAGGACTTGACAAAAATAATCTACCAATAAAGAATCAAGACATAATAAGAACAATATAACTTATTTCATGTATGCTTTAAGACTGCTTTAGATAAGATGCTTATTTAACAAATAAGATTAGTTAAATTAAACTTTGTGTTATAAATTGTCAGTGTTGGGGGGGGGAAACCTGAAAATTTTAAATTAAAGAAATAAGGCTGGGAGTATGACTCAGAAGTAGAGGGCTAGCCCAGCATACACAAGACCCTAGGTTCAGTGCGGAAGGAAGGAAGGAAGGAAGGGAGGGAGGGAGGAAGGGAGGGAGGGAGGGAGGGAGGGAGGGAGGAAGGAAGGAAGGAAGGAAGGAACGAAGGAAGGGAGGGAAAGAGAACAGAAAAAATATACATATTCAAGGCAGGTATCTTCTGTTCTCCACATATTTAACCTCACTAGTTGAATAAGTTAGTTTATGGCTACCATCCAGGATAGTTTATTGGGTAACATTTAAATCTCAGTTAGCTTTTTATTATTACAAAAACAACTGTCCATATACAAGCATGGGACAAAGTAGAAATTAATATTTCCTACTAAAAAGAAAAACAGTTAATACTTTAAGACATGTAAAAAATTTTAAATATGGTTATTCTGTAAAGAGCTAAGTTTAAATATTTTAGAAAGAGCAATAGGCTTTGTGCCAATTTAGTTAGCCCATCCATGTTAAAATATTGCTCAGATAAACCTGCAAATTCTTAAATTATGATCTCTAGAAAATGCCACCATTCATGCCATGGTCTATTTTGAAGAAAGAAGTAGACTGGCAAAAGCACATGGCTTAAAGTCAAGGCTTTGCTACTCAGCAGTTGTTTGACCTTGGGTAGGCCATAGTACTGCTATATAGGTTCCTTTTTTGAGTTTCTTCTTCTACAAAAAGAAAAATAATTCCTGCCAACCTTATCTCACAGAAGTGGCTGAATAAATGACAATGAGCACGAAATAGTAAAGCATCATATGTTAGAGGAAAACAGGCTAGAAAGTAATTACTTATCTCATATTTCTAAAACTCAGTGCAGGTTTCTATGGATTTTACATTCTGTTGTAATATACTGTTTTATGTATATAAAAAAAGTTCATAGGATTATATAGGCCATATGGTCATTATCTTATGTTATTGATCTCAAATCAGGGTTTTACAGTATAAGAGAATGAGAGCATGATTAGTCCTGCATTAGTCTAAATATTGTTTCATTCAAATATCTTACTTCCTGGGTTCAATAGCCCAGGCACTAAAAAAAAAAGAAAGAAAGGCAAAAAAAAAAAGCACTGTAAGGTTTAAAAGAATGAGCCAATATTAAGAAGCTTTGTAAAAGGGAATGAGTAGTGCAGTATTCACCAAGTGTCAGAGACCTATGCCTACATCTATATAGCTCTGGAGGAAGGTGAGATCTCTACGGAAGAGGCTTGTGGATGTCAGATGATATAATAATAAAAAACATGATGGCCCCAGGGGAATTGTATAAAGGTTTGGTGGCAATGGCAGGCATACAAAGGAGAAGTTAATTCTAATAACACTGGGCTCAGGCTCAGATTTTGCAAGGTCAAACATTTAAAAACACCAGCAAGAGAAAGTATGTAAATAAGAAAAAAAGATTTAAATGAATATTTCAAAACACACTTAAAATATTAAAACTGTTTGTTGCCTCCACAGTACAATTGGAGATTTCTATTTTTCTACTATTTATACCCAAATTATCTTCTAAACATAAGATCTGATTTAAAGACTATACTAGTACTTTCTACTTTTAAAATATCATTTCTAGGAAGATATTCAGAACTTCTCAAATATGAATGTGAGAGTAAGGCATGTGGAATTATAGCACTTTGAAAACCAATGCTTATCTTAGAAAGTAAAAGACTTCTGGTTTCAAGAAATTAAAAAAAAAAGACATTACTTCTTCCCTTATTTCTCAAAAACTGCCCTCCATTAAAAGATAAGAGGAACAAGCTTCAACTTCAATTAAACTAAAATACATCTAACTCCAATCCCTAATACATGAAAAGCAGATGGACAAATGGTAAATGTGCAGAAAGGAGAAAGTTCCAAATGATGTACCTACAGAATTACTCTGGGAAATAAGCTAGTTTGGCCTGTAGAAGTCCAGAAAGTCTCAGAAATGGAAGTATAAGGAACTAACTCAGGAAACTGTTAGAAGATGTGTACTACAAAGATCAAAGAGTAGGCTGGGTATAGTGGTGTTCGCATATAGTCTCAGCTACTTGGGAGGCTAAGATAGGAATATTGGAACTTTGAGGCTGGGCTGGGCAACACAGGAGGACCCTATCTTTTATAAGAAAAATAAGAAGTCTCTAGGTGTAGATCAGTGGGTAGAGTGCATGCTTGATACCCTGGGCTCATTCTCTAGTACTGCAAAAAGGGAAAAAGACAAAAACCAAAAAATGAAAAAAAGTAAACAAGAGATGGGTAAAATCCAAACCCTTGGAAACTGGTGACCTAACAAAGAAAATATATGCAAATCAAATACCTAGGATGATAGCAACAGAAAAAAAAAAAATTTCAGGATATCAACACTTAGATAGGCTTAAAGAGCAACTTAGTCCTGGCTGAAGTAGCAGATCAGAGGCTTAAGAAGTAATGACTCTAGAGGGAGAAAATGACATATTATCTGACAGGTCTAATAAAAAAAATCATAGTGAGAGACTTGTACAGATCTATTTGAAAAAGACAAATTTAGATGAAGATGAAAGATCTAAAAAAAGAAAAAAGGTGGGTGGAGGAGTGTATTATTAACTTAACAGTTCAAGATAGGAAGGAAATCATTTGACTACAGTTAATAGTATTTTCATAATCATGGTAATGTGAATATTGATAATAGACTTAATTTTGAAATTGTGACATAACTATATTCAGATGATATAAGGGAAAAGTAGAGTGAGCTAAAATCCTTATTTCAAGTAGGAAGTTAATATGTCTAAAACCAATTAAATAAAAATAAATTATGGAGGTAAATACAGCTAAAAGAAGTGAAAACCACCACTTCTCAGAAGCAGGGGTTGGGAGTGGGGTGGAAGGAAGCCAAGGGATTGTTATTATAAGAAGTCATCTACTGTATTTAGTATATATTTACTCTTAGTAAAAGCTTTATTGGACTTTTTTCAACTGATAAAAAATAATTTAAAAATAAATGTAGATAGTTCATTTTAATTCATGACATACATTTGTATGTCTTACTGTATAAAGCAGTGGTGCTCAACTGAGAGAAATTCTGTCTACCAGAAGGTATTTGCAATGTCTAGAGATATTTTTGGTTGTTACAAATGACAGGCATGGGTGAGGGGCTTGTTGCTACCAGCAGCTAGTAGGTAAAGGCAAGAGATACCCCTAAATGTCCTACAATGCATAGGACAGACCTCACAACGAAGAATTATCCTCTCCAAAATATCAACAGTGCCAAACTTAAAAAACCCTGATGTAAAGTAATTTAAAGCCCAAAGTGTGGTAAATTTGATGCAACAGGAAAAAACACTATGAGCTATTGTACAGCTTACTATTCTCCCTGGCACATTGGTATTATCTGTCCTACAGTTAGAAAGCGTAAACTGAACTCATTCTCAAAGTTTCAAACTTTTAATCTCAAACACAGGAGGAACTGATGATGTAAACACTGAGCAGCAATGTCTACTACAGCATAGTTTATCTGACACCTTACAGCTTTATTGTTGGAAAAACAAGTGACATAACACACTGAAAGCCCATCCACATGTCTGCACCCTGTCAGCTTTGAGGGTACCTGACCGAGTAAACTGATTAAGATCTACAGCCAAAATTCTCCTTTGAAGAAAAATAATTCTTTTTAGAGAAGACAAAAATCAAAAAAACAGTTCCATAGCTTCCTTTGAGGTACTGCTGTTGTTCTGTTTTCAGAAGGGACAAAAACAACGTGTTTTATTGTCTCATTGTTCACTGCCTAAGTAGATATACAAGTTGTCAACTTAGATAGTTTACTTAGATTCAAACTAGTTTTTAATTTTAGAATTTTGGTCAAGCTTTTGTTTTTTTCTTTTTAAAGCTGTAAAAAAAAGTTTTAGGGAGGGAAAAAAAAGCATAAGTAATGGAAGCTAAACTTATTCTACACTTTTAGAAGTGACAAGGTTTTCTCCCATGTCTCTGATTTTGCCTAAGTGTTTCCAACAATTCTAACAGCAAGTTGCTAGACTCCTAAATGTTAAAGAGTTTAGTATTACAGCCCTTTAAGTTTATATACATAGCATTTCCCTTGGGTAAACGCATGTTATTATTCGGGCTAGATCCAGGTGGGTTTCTGTATCAGATGCTACACTATAACCAGAACTCCACTCCACTCTGACCTCAGGCTCTGTTCCTGGATCTGGTTTCCCACAGCTTAGAATAAACTCCCAAATCCTGAAAATGGCATATAGAGTCCTAAGTGATTTGGCTCCTAAATACTTCTCCTGGTCTGTATTCACATGCCAGTCTCCCAACTCACTCTCTAACTCAGCTTCTTTCAATTTCTCAAAACTGCCATCCTCTTTCACACATTAGGGCCATAGCATATGCTGTTCTCTCTATTGAGAATACTATTTATCCATTCTGTTCACCTACGTAACTCCCAGTCTTCTTTCCTGCGTCAGCTTAAATATCACTTCCTCAGGAAGCCTTTCTTGACCCATAAAGACCTGTTATAACATTCTCATGGTTCCTGTGACTTTTCTTATAGCCTGCATCACAAGTGTGATTCTTTATTATATTAATGTGAACATTCCTTGCTAGACTGTAAACTCTATGAGACAAGAGGCTACAATCTGTGTAGTATATTGCTGTGTTCCCAGAGTCTACAATAGTACTTTGTACTCCTAGCCAGGTATTTTAAAAAAAAAAAAAAGCTTGTTTCATTATTCTGAGTAGTCTTAGAATCTGAATAGTTTTGTTGTAATCTGGTCTCTAATGAGCCCATTCCACTTTATCAAATGTTTGTATGTTTAAGTTTCAGTGTAGACAAGATTTCTGGCTCTTCTATCCCTTTTAGGCAAGTCAATAGGAGTAAATTGATGTCTGCAGAGGAGGTGAAAGGTGGTGATCAACTTCATTTTCCCTAAGCATTTGAGCACTTAGTCTCTATTCCACCAAGACAGTTATATGTTATTGTCCTTTACTAAATCATAGACATCA
The DNA here is from genome assembly GCA_028644305.1 of Xerus rutilus. Classification (NCBI taxonomy): domain Eukaryota; kingdom Metazoa; phylum Chordata; class Mammalia; order Rodentia; family Sciuridae; genus Xerus; species Xerus rutilus. The sequence continues at coordinate 31,704,972 of CM053402.1, read as the reverse complement.
CTAGTACAGAGATAGCATGTTCTTCACTTTTGCATCTATTGCACTTAGTACAAATTAGGCTCTTAGTAAATGTTTGTTAAATGAATTAATAAATGAATTCTGAAACACTTGAGATCATTAACATAATTATGATAGAAAAGTAATTCTAAAGGAGTCAATGAATCTACTCTAAAAGGATAGATGAATCTGCTCAAAGAGTGTGTTTCTGAAACTGTCTGATATACTATAGTCCTTTGCATCCCTCCCCCCTTCATCTTCTCATGAATATTCATATCACTGTCACAGCATCCAAAATAATGAAGGAACAAACTCATTCTCCTTATAAAGAAATCTGTCTTGGGCTGGGGTTGTGGCTCAGTGGTAGAGGGCTTGCCTGGCATGTGTGAGGCACTGAGTTTGATCCTCAGCACCACATAAAAACAAATAAATAAAATAAAGGTATTGTGTCCATCTACAATGAAAAATTTTTTAAAAAAGAAGAAATCTGTCATAAAAAAATTATTAGAATTAGTAAATTTAGCAAATTGGCAAGATATGTCAATCAACAAAACTCAGTTGTAAGAACCACATGATTCTATCAATTGATGCAGAAAAAAAGCATTCGACAAAATACAGCACCCTTTCATGTTCAAAACACTAGAGAAACTAGGGATAGAAGGAACATACCTCAACATGGTTAAAGCAATATATGCTCAGCCAAAGGCCAACATCATCCTAAATGGAGAAAAATTGGAA
>CM053402.1:31642970-31703737 GCA_028644305.1 Xerus rutilus | reverse complement strand
GATTGAGAGGGTCATTTCTATCCCTGGTGCATGTACGAAGACACAAATAGTGTGACTCTTTATGATTTGCAACCAGAGAAATGGAAAAACTGAGCTCTGTTTATGTACTATGACTTGAAATGCATTTAAATAAAAAAAATTTAAAAAAAAAAAAAACTCAGTTGTATTTATATATGCTACCAATGAACAATAAGGTACTGATTTCTAAAATCTATGTCATCTAGAATTCCACTTTCATATGTATAACTATAATGCACCAATTTCAAAAGAAATAAATAAACAGAAAGAAGACCAGTAGAGTAGAGGAATTAGGTGAAGAGGAGAGGGAGGGGAAGTACTGGAGATTGAAATGGAGCAAATTGTTATATGCATCCATGAATGTCAAAATGAATGCCACTGTTATGTGTAACTATAATGTATTAATAGAAACATTTTAATGTCAAAAAAGTCTGTCAGATTTAAGAATTCTAGTACTGCCATGATCTGATTTATTTTCATATATATATATGTGTACATATATAATTTTTTTTTGGTACTCTGAATTGAACCCAGGGGCACTTAACCACTGCCCTTTTTTACATTTTATTTAGAGACAGGGCCTCGCTAAGTTGCTAAGGCTGGCTTTGAACTCACAATCCTCCTGCCTCAACCTCCCAAGCCACTGGGATTACAGGCATGCGCCACTGCACCCAGCCAGCTTATATTTTGATGCTTGAAAGCACTAGTTTAATGTGTGCTGTATATTTATTAATGCTGTCTTCCTTTAGGGCAAGCACTGTCTTATAAAATGCTTACAGAGATCGATGTGAGCAACCCGCAGACTGTGGGGGTCGGCCGGGGCCGCTTTACCATCTACGAAATCAGGGTCAAGACAAATCTCCCTATTTTCAAGCTGAAGGAATCTACTGTTCGAAGAAGATACAGTGGCTTTGAATGGCTGGGAAGTGAATTAGAGAGAGAGAGCAAGGTTGTAGTTCCCCCACTCCTTGGGAAGGCATTTTTGCGCCAACTACCCTTTAGAGGAGATGATGGAATCTTTGATGACAATTTCATAGAGGAAAGGAAGCAAGGGCTGGAGCAGTTTATAAACAAGGTCGCTGGTCATCCTCTGGCACAGAATGAATGTTGTCTTCACATGTTTTTACAGGATGAAATCATAGATAAAAGCTATACTCCACCTAAAATAAGACATGCCTGAAATTTGGTGAGAAGAGGCAAAAACATGACCATGAATGATTCGTATGCACTAGTGAAGAAGTTCTAAATAACTTTTAGCATGCTGCACAGAAACTGGTATAACATGCCTTCAGTATACTAATACTCATATACTCTGTTTTGTTTTGGCAGTTGACAAGAAGTTAATTTGCTTTAGTGAGAATCCCTCATTCAGGCCTTTCTATATAAATAGCTTTTCTTGCTGTTTTAATGTGGTGCACATTATAGCCTGACAAACCTTCCCTTATAATCTGCAATGTCCTAACTAAAGTTACTGACTTGGTCTTATTTGCAGTTTTTATGTCATGTTTGCTTCTTGAATCAGATTAACTACGATATTTCTCTTCTCCCCCTTTAAAGTATAATGTCACTTGATCTAATTTATGTGCAGGAGCACTACATCATTTGTTTCCAGTGCCGCACACATAAGATACACACTTGTGTGCAGAATGTATCTTCCTTTTAGCTTGTAATACCCTTCACGTGGAAGGTTAATGAGGGAAATCTTTATATTCTGTATAAAAACAAAATCAAGGGGCTGGGGTTGTGGCTCAGCGGTAGAGCGCTTGCCTCGCATGCGTGAGGCCCTGGGTTCGATCCTCAGCACCACATACAAAGCAATAAAATAAAGACATTGTGTCCATCTACAACTAAGAAAATATTTAAAACAAAAAACAAAACAAAATAAAATTTATATACTAAAATCATTTATCTAAAAATTTAAGTTGTTTTCAAATAAAATTAAAATGCTTACAATGCATGGAAACCTAGTTATGTAAGTGTGTGTTTGTTAGAGACAATAACTAATGTAACTAATAAAATTAAAGTAGATCTTTGCATTTTTCAATCATGAATGTAATTTTCTTTTTTTATTTGTTATGAATGTAATTTTAAAAGATTGATTAAAAGAATATATTCAAATAGTTGGCACATTGAAAGCTAAAAGAAGTTTCCAAAATTAAGAAGAAAAAGAAGTAATTTAAGGGGCTGGGGTTCTAGCTCAGTGGTAGTGCACTTGCCTAGCACGTGTGAAGCACTGGGTTCAACACTCAGCACCACATGAGTAATAAGATAAAGGTATTAAAATAAATAATCCAAACAGCTATTGTAGGCCAATACTAAAATAGATATTTAGATCACTATCTTAATTTTAAGTAGTTTCCAAATAAAATCTACTTTGGGGTGTGGGGATGTGGCTTAATGACAGAGCACTTGCCCAACATGCAGGAGGCCCTGGGTTCAATTCCTAGCACTGAAAAAAGAAAACTTATTTTGGAAACTAAACATACTATGCTGCTAAAAAACATACAAAGTTTATTACCTGAATAAATTATTTTCATCATTGTAAGAGCACTTCTGACAATGAATATTACTATCAAATTTTATTAAACCAATTATAAACATTTTAACATGCTACTTCAACATTTTTGAAGTATAAAAATTTTAACCACATGCTTGGTTTATTACTTTTTCCTCAGAGGAGTAAAGGTACAAAACTCAGTATTAGTATGCCTTCAGTATACTAATGCTCATATACTCTACAAAGGGGAGAATATTTCTCTATACTATTAGACCATCTTGTTTTTCTTTTTCTATTAGACTATCTTAAGGAATGCAAAACAGAATGACATTTTAAAAAATCTAAGTATTGTATTTTATTATGTCTCACAAACTATGTCCACATTACCAATTGGAGACGTGGATGACTAAATCATAACGTTGAAGGCTTTTGTAGTTGTAATTGACCAAAGGGTTTGCTTTAAATACCCACTAAAAAGGCAGCCTTGTTATACTGTGACTTAATTGCATTAAAAGAAAACAACCTCTCTTTTAGTTATACTTTTCCACTGACATCTAGTCATATAAAAGCCTTGGTTCATTCTCATGCCCCTCAAATACTTCATTTTAGTGCATAGAAAGTTTTCTTTTTAACTATTATATGATTAAGTATGTTCTTATAGAATGATCAGAAGCATCTGGGAAAGATGGAAGAGAAAAAAATCCTCACTGGGAAAGTTAGCTTAATGCTTGCCCTTCAGAGTGGCCCATTATCAACATTTCATAGTGGGTTTCTTTATTTTCAGGTCCCTAAGGTATGTGCAATAAATTATGACTTGAACTAAACAAGTCACACTTGGCTCCAAAATGAAATTTTCCTACCTCTATTTTCTAGTCCCCAAGGTGGGAAGAGGAAATCCTAGTCACAGCCAAAGAAGTCGTATTTTTGGCTCTAAAATACATTTTCCTGCTTCTCTAAAAGCCAAACTCTGCTATTGAGACTCTAAAGTCTTAAGTTAGTATTTTAAACTGAAGTTTAATTTTTACTTCCATAATCTTTCTTAAATTTAAGAAAAAAGTGAATATCATAAACTTAATGTCATTGCCTTCTTTTCCCCACTCAAATCACTTTTCTAACTCACTGATCTGAACCTTTTCAAATGTGGAATAAAACGAAATCAGGAAAATAATGCTGAACTGGGTTGTTTCATTTATATAAGATAGAATATTCAAAATTTTCACTTGCAAATAAATTTCATTATTTCTGTATGTGAAACTGAGTATTAATGTAAAAGAAAACTATAAAGTTCTAGCTTAAAGTCCAGTAATTTGAAGCCTAGTTTTAGAAGAGGCATTTATGGAAATTATTTAGTCTGTCAACTCCTTTTACCGAATACAAGATGGCAGATACATCCTAAGGTAACACTTTACATGCTCTTCCCTGGAGTGAGGGCAGAATCTTGACTTCCTTCTAGCCAACAGAATACAGCAAGAGTATGGGACAGTCACTCCCTTAATTAGGTTGTGTTACATGGCAATGGGATGGGAAGTAACTCTCATGATTAGATGATCCTGTTTTAGCTGACTGGTGCTAGAAAGTATCCTGTTGGTCTGGAAGACCAACAGTAGTATACTACTATGCCATGCATGAGAGGGTGTGTGAGAAGGAACTTGACCACATGACAAGGAACTTTGAGTAACTTCTGAAAGCCAAGAATGGTCCTGGGTTATAAAGAACCTCAGTATTACAACCACAAGGAACTGAATTCTGGTAATAATTCAGAATTATTATCTAATGATAAGCTGAATGAACTTGGGAGAGGATCCCAAGCTCCAGATAAGAATGCACCCTTGCGGAACTCTGAATGAAGGACTCATCTCAGCCATGCCCAGATCCATGAAACATAGAGTTAATAAACGTGTGTTGTTCTAAGGTATTATGTGATAAACTGTTACATAGAAACAGTAAACTAATACAAAAAGTGATAGCCAGTATAATCACTATAAGATACACCCTGTTTATTATGTTCTACTATTTATTATATAAAATTTAAGATGCTATTTGGGATTGAGCATTTTCTTCCACAACTCCTTTAATAACTTAAGACTATAATACACCAACTGCCCTTTTATTTATTTATTAATTTATTTTTTAAAAAAATTTTGGGGGGAGGATACCGGGAATTGAACTCAGGGCCACTCAAGTACTGAGCCACATTGCCAGCCCCATTTTGTATTTTATTTAGAGACAGGTTCTCACTGAGTTGCTTAGCGCCTCACCATTGCTGAGGCTAGCTTTGAACTCAATCCTCCTGCTTCAGTCTCCCGAGCCACTGGGATTACAGGTGCATCCCATTGCACCCAGCTCTGACTGCCCTTTTATGAGTTACATTAATGTTTATTACCATTCTGTTCGTTATCATTTAATAATTACTATTATTACAGTGCCTTAATTAAATTGAGGAACGAAAGGTTGTGTTTTTTGTTTCTGTTTTTTTTTTAGTTGATGGACATTTATTTAATTTATTTATTTATATGTGATACAGAGAATTGAACCCAGTGCCCCACACATGCCAGGCAAGTGTGCTACCACTGAACTACAACCCTAGCCCCAAGGTTGTTTTTTTTTTAAACAACAAAACCAAATGTAATCTTAATAAGCTTATATGAAACCTCCATTCAACCATTAATTAAAAATTAAGATAAAACAGAAAAATTAGATATCATTTCAAACAATTATATATTAATTTGTACACAATGTATAAAGATACAATTTGTGACAATATAAAAGAGGAAGAATGGAGATTAAGATGATAGTTATATCTCGCAACATGAACTCTAACAAAATAACTAAAAAAATATACAAAAATGAAGAAGAGAATCAAAATCCAGGGTGAAGATCCCTAATGTGAAAATCTGAAATATTTTGACCACCATTATGAAACTCAAAAAGTTTTGGAGTTTAGAGAATTTTAGATTTCAGATTTTGGATTAGGAGTGTTCAACTTAAACAGACTCCCTTTAAAATTAAGGGAAACTCATTGATAACTTTTTCTGCATCCTGTATATCCCCATACCAAGAGTAAAGGCTGAAGGGCTGTCCGCAAGCCTAACTGACGTAGGGAATCCGAGACTGACACGTTTCTGATTATCACAGTCAATCTACAAATGTCTATTTCCTGTCTTTTGTCCCAATCTGCCTTCTCTTATAAAAAGCTTTCCAAGTGGGGTGCCTTGGCACAGGCCTGTAATCCCAGCAACTCGGAAGGCTGAGGCAGGGAGATCTCAAGTTCAAGGGTAGCCTGGGAAACTCAGAGAGACCCTGACTCAAAATAAAAAAGAGTAGGTGACGTAGCTCAGGGGCAGAGTGCTTGCCTAGCATATGCAACGACCTGGGTTTGATCCCCAGTACTGCAAAAAAATTAAACAAATGAATTAAATAAAACAAAAGCTTTCTACACAGTTGGTCTCCATTAAGACAGAAATTTGAGACAGGAAATTCTCCTCTATCTTCCTCAAAGCTGGCTCTGAATAAACCAATTTTCTCACCAACTTGCCCCCTAAGTTTTCAGTGTAGTGATGAGAAGTAAAGCCATTTTCTTTAATAATACAACCGGTAAAGCCTGTGCAAATAATCCAAAATTTGAAAAACTTCCAAATCTGAAACACTTCTGGTCTCAACCATTTTGGATAATATATATTCAAACTGTAGTATACCACAAATCAACTAAATACAAAAAAGGTAATGATAGAATTGAGGAACGAAAAGCATATGACACATAGAAAAACTGCTAATTGGCAGAAGTCTTTCCCTATCAGTAACTGGAGATAAAACTATAAAACTCTAAAAAGAAAACATTAAGGGCAAATTTTATAACCTTGGATTTGCTTACAGTTTCTAAGTATGATACCAAAGGCATAGATAACAAATAAAAAGATAAACTGGACTTTATTAAAATATGAAAGTTTTCTATTTCTCTTCTATCTCATAGATGCATACCAATAAATATTATCAGTAACTTGTGCCTAGCAACTCCATAAACGTGTGATCTATAAGAAATGATTATTGTTTTAAGTCACTGAATTTTAGAACTGTTACACAGGAAGAACTGATCTAGACATATGGCAACAAGAAATACACTTTCCTTGCAATTCTCTCTTTTTCTGTCCCTTTACCTTATAAGCTTGTATTATTCTTGGGTCCATCATATTTGCACTTTTGGGGAAGCACTAGGGTAAAACTGTTAGAACCACCCTCTTCTTCTCTATCCAGAATTCAATGACACTTAGGTTTTGTGATTTTATGCATTTCAGCCACTGAGATTTGGATAAGCAGAACAATGACAAGTAGGATCATGACAGGAATGTCAGAGCAGGTCACCAGTCTCTTCCCCTTACACTCCCCATGGTAGACTGAGATATTGCCTGGAAGGAATTTATCCTAAGGAAAGTACTAATTTGGATAAATGTCCCCCAAGACCCATATATTAAAGGATTGGTCACCATCCTGTTGTGCTATTGGGAGGTAGTTTAATCTTTAAGAAGTGGGGTCTAGTGGGAGGGGCATGACCTTGAAAGGGATATTGGGACCCTCCACTCTTTCCTCACATCTCACTCCCTCTTTCTGCTTCTTGGCTGCCATAAGGTAGGCAATTTCTTCCACCATGGGAAAAGTGAGCAATTTCCCTTACCATAAGGTAAAAGTGGAGAAAATGGAAGGTAAAATGTCATATTTTTTTCTTCACAAATACATCTTTTAAATTTTAAGCATTTTTGTAAAAAAAAATAAAAACAAAAAATAACATAATAAATATTCTCACCATATTTTCTTGAAGCTGTTTTAATTGAAAATTATGAAAAAAATTAGTCCCCTTTGATTTCCAATATCGTCCCCTTCTTGTCTCTTTAGATGTCATCAGTACTGTAAGCTTGATGTGCATCTTTTCAAGCTTCACTATTTTGCAAGTGTAATATTAGGACAGTCTAATATTAGTCATAAAGCTTATCTTCTTTTCCAGCTCTCAAGAACTCACATAGATTCAAGAAGTAGAAGAAATATTAGCAAATATCTAAAAACTAAATCTAAAGTATACATTTTAGAGGGAAAAATGTATATTTAAGGTATTGGAAAAACATGTGGTGTAAAGAGGGAAAGGAATTCTCTCCACTTTAACAAAGCAGCAATAATGAAGGGACAGGGTGAAATGATAAGACATCAGAAAGCATCAGTATCAGTGTCAACAGCAGCACTGGCTTGTGTGGAACGCAGTACTGATGAATGCTGCTATTGATGCAATAGCAGATGTGAACTGTTTCATCAGTAGCAGTATGTGAGTAGTAGTCAAGGCAGAATGAGCCATTGTAGAATAGGAACTGTGGCCCAGCATATGGCCCTCAGTGCCCTTAGTGATAGCACTGGTAGTTGGAGAAAGGGAGTAGAAGCCACCAAAGCCTATAGGGACTGAAAGGATCACATTATGAACTGTCAGGTGACATTATCTCCTGAGGACTTTCAGAAGTTCTGAACAGGCCTAGAGGTTACGGGAGGAATAATGGCTAGCAGTCTTTATTGTTGTTAATGTTACCCAAAGACTGCTATGGCTTAGAGAAAATAAAATTATATAATTCATAGTGCCCAGAAAAGTCTTAACAATAAAAAGATAACCATCCTACTGAAAGAACTTCTATTTTGGTATGATATCTTAACTGGTTGTACTCAAGGAAGAAAGATCTACGTCATACACAATGGGTCACCTCAATGGCCAGAACACTTCAAGTTTTGGTCTCAGATTGTTAGCACCTTCAAATGTTTAAAAGAAATTACAGAATAACTTCCCTGATGAAAGATAACATCAATTGTGATGGTTAATTTTGGGTGCTGACTAGTCTTACAGATGCCTAGAGAATTAGTAAATCACTAGTTTGAATGTGTTTGGGAGAGTATTTCTAAAGAAGATTGGTGTGTGGGTCAGAAAATGAGTGGGAAAGGCCAGATCTGAACATGAATGAGCTCTGTTTTAGTCAACATTTTCACTACTGTGACTAAAAGACCTGACAAGAACAATTTTCAAGGAGGATAAGTTTATTTGGTTGTTTACAGTTTTAGAGATCTCAGTCCACAGACGCCCGGCTCCATTCCTCAGGGTTCAGGTGATGATGCATCATGGTGGAATAGTGTGGCAGAGGAAAGCAGCTGGGATTCTACTTGCCAGATACAAAATATATAACCCAAAGGCACTCCCTTAGGGACCCATCTCCTCTAGCCACATCCCACCTGCCTTGCGTTACCACTCAGTTAATCTCTGTTGGGGGATTAATTCACTAATTGGGTTAAGGCTCTCATAACCCTATCATTTCACCTCTAAATCTTGCATTGCATTGTCTCACACAGAGCTTTTGGGGGGATCCCTAATATTCAAACCACAACAGGCACTATCTAACCAGTTGAGGGCTGGGATAGAAGAGGAAAAGCAGCAGAGGGAAAACTTTCTCTATATGGTTCTTCCTTCTAGAGCTGGCAGATTTCTGCTAGTACTGCTAGTACTGCCTTAGATATAAGACTGCAGGGTACTTTGGCCTTAGACTTATACCAGAAGTATAAGTCTTGGGGGCCTCTCAGGCCCTTGGTCTTAGACTGTATAATCAATACTCCTAATTCTAAGGCTTCCAGCTTGGACTGAGTCATGAAACCAGCTTGTAGATGGCCACTGTGGAACTTTTCAGCCTCTGTGAGCCATTATTTTCAGCTCTCTGTTTGGGTATAATTTCCTGACTACAGCACACAACACTTAAGTATAAGCAGAGTACATTGATGCTACTGAGCTGAAGTGGAAGAGATCAGCTAAAATTGTGAAATACGTAGGGCAGTGCACTAGAGAGAGGACCATGGAATCCCCTGGGGGACCTATGAGTCTAGAGCTAAGAGCTAACAAAACAGAAATTGGGGGCTCCACATCAAGCATTTCTGATTTAGCAGTTCTGGAACAGGGCCTAAAAATCTGTATTTCTACCAAGTTCCCTGGTGATACTAGTACTCCTGACCTAGGACCACACTTTGGAAAACCATCCTTGTTGAGAAAAAGACAGTATAAGTTAAAAATAAGATAAACATTTTATACTAAACCTTTTCAGATTCTCCATGAAGATAAAATTAGGATACAAGAAAAATGTATAATTACCTATACAAACCAAGGATTTCTATGATAAAACTTCTTAGGGCTTTGATGGCCTACCTGTAGATCTTTCACATTTGGAAAGGGAATTCCTATTGTTATGACAGCACGGGCATTGTCATCTGAGAAATCCAGACCTTCACTCACTTTGCCACGACAAACTGCTATGAGCAGCGATCCATCTTAATCGATAGAAAATAAACATTTTAAAAAGACAGTCGAAATTCTCAGACGCTGCTTATTCTTGTCATTTTGTTAAGATTATTATTCATATTTAAAATAATCAAATTTAAAATAATCAAAATAAAACACTTTTAAGAGATATAGTTTTAGGGTTCATTGTCTTTAAATAAATAAGGGAAATAAGCTGGATGGTGGTATGGCATGCCTGTAATCCCAGCCACTCAGGAGGCCGAGACAAGAGGACTTCAAATTTGAAGTCAGTCTCAGAAACTCAAAAATAAAAAGGACTAGAGGTGTAGTTCAGTGGTAGAATGCTCCTGAGTTAAATCCCCAGTACCATAAACAAATAAATAAAAAATAAGTTAATTAAAAAGCTGGGAACGTAGCTCAGTGGTAGAGCACTTGCCTTGCACGTGCAAGGCTCTTTGTTCAATCCCCAGCACTGCAAATACATACAAACAAAACAAAATTAGATGCAATATGGTAGCAAACTAATTTACAAACTGTGTATCTCCCAGATAAATTATGCAGTAAAACCATATCAGAGTAGCAACTGTATATAAACTGAGCAAGTATGGGCTAAAAATTGAAGTTTCAATCATTATCATTTATCACCAAAAAGTAAAGTTCTCAGAACAATTTAAATAATTCATTTGTACTAATTATGAGACTGAATAAATATCATATTGAAGTGTTTAAAACACAAACACTATACATAGTCTTATCAATAAAAAGATATTGACAATTGTATTATTGTATCTTTATTATTTATTGTTCATAAATTATTGCTAGTAGTCCTTCACATAAAACTCCATGGAAACTGAGTTCTCAATTATGATTTAAAAACTCAAAATGTTTCTTATTTAATAAAATATAAGCAGAAAGTACATTATTTGCATAAAAATATATGTTCGATCTGCCTAGTAAGAAAAATATCTATGCGTATCTCAACTGCCTTCTTGTACAAAATATTTCAGTTAGTGTAAGGAAAACCATGGAATAATACTTGAATGCATGCCGTTTCTTAAAGTGGAATTGGCACACATGAGAGAAAATGTTATAGGAGGATAATTCCAAACAAAAGAAATTCTTATTTCCTTTTCAGCTAAGATTATAAAATATAAATTTTCTCTTAACTACAATTCATTTAAAAATGTAATAGAAGCCGGGCACAGTGGCGCAAGCCTGTAATCCCAGCACTTAGGGAGGCTGAGACAGGAGAATCGCGAGTTCAAAGCCAGCCTCAGCAAGGGCGAGGTGCTAAGCAACTCAGTGAGACTCTGTCTCTACATGAAACACAACATAGGGCTGGGGATGTGGCTCAGCTGTTGAGTGCCCCTGAATTCAATCTCCAGTTCCAAAAATAATAATAATAATAATAATAGAAATGAAATTCTAATACCAACTTCTTACTTTATAACAAAAATATTTTTTATTGACCATGAAATAAATAATTTCCAATTACCTTTCTCTCCTTTATACTTGATTGAGTCATAGTACACCTGCAACAATTCATCAAAATCAGTTTTTTCTCCTCCCTGTGGTTCCACAATGACTGTCTTCACCAACTCCAGATTATGCCACAAACCAGTATAAAGCCAACGTTCTCTTAATTTTTCTAGTAGCTAAAACAAGGAAAGAAAAAGATTAAATTTTTATGTATCCAGCTGAACAATTTACCTTTGTTTGTTTAGAGCTAATATGACTACAACCATGGCAAACGTATTTACCTTTCTGTGTCTTTTCTCCTCTATAAATAAGGTAAGCAATATCTCATAGAGCTGTTATTGAGTGAAATTCCTTAACAAATTTAAAGTTTGAACAATGCCTAGCACATAGTAAGAGCTGAATAAATATTATCTGCTGCTTCTGTTACCAGTACTTTTTCCATTTACACTACTGCTGTTATTGCTGCTGCTGCTGCTGCTGCTGCTACTACTACTATTATTATTGTATCTCTGTGATTTCAAAAGCAGAAAAAAAAATTACTTCTGTTAGAAATTGGTTTTTTTTTCCCCCTTGTGGGCTGGGGACTGAATTCAGCGTTTTGCACGTGCTAAGCATGTGCTCTTCCACAAGACTACACCGTCAAGCTCTAATGTTGACATATTTTAAATTCTTTAAGTCTATGGTAAAGTTCCTTAATATTCTTAACAAGAGATCCTTAAATGAAGATTCTTAAAATCATTTTACTATGTACCTAGGCAGCCAAGCTCACTGTGTGAAAATGTGATCACATTAATAACCCAAATTAAACAGATATATAAACAAAGATTTAGCCAACAATAGAAAAGAAACAGCCACATATGGAATATTTATAGAAATAACAATTGGCAAAATTAGAAGAGAAATTTAAATGAATTTTAAAAAATATTTATCAAATTGAACACATTCTAATAATGGAATATTAGATTAAAAATAAATAATACAAAGCCATTGGAAAAAATTAGAAAGCCCAACACTAAACCTCATATTCTTAAAGAAATATGAATTGCAGAGCATCATCTTTAGATATGAATGATAAAAAATTTCACAATTCAAAACAAATGAGGTTCAGCAAAGGCAACACTTAGAAATATACTTATTTAAAATTTTTGAAAATAAAAGAATTGCATTCTTTCCAAGAAGCCAGAAAGTAAAATAAAGCAAATACAAAGTAGTAGAAATAACAGACAAAAGATTAATACATGAAAAAGACAAAAAGCCAATGGTACAGAGTCTAATTTAAGTTCACTTGTTTTACCCATTGCTGCATTGCATGTGTTCCATACAATGTGGACCAATTTTTACAATGCAGGCAAAAAACCAATACAAATTCCTTAAAGAATGAAAAGGAACCCATTTTTATAAGATGGAAATGTAGGGTTATCGCCAATCTAAAAGTCTTCTATTTTGAGTGCCTCACAAACTGGCTATTAGAATCTGCTTGTGGATTATGTCCTGTTTCTGAATCAAAGTCTCTCACCAGTGCTTACAAGTATAGGCAAACAAAGTAAAACAAAAAACCAATTCCTGATAGTATTTAGAGCAATAGTCATACTGGATTTTCAGGCAAGATTGGAAGAATCAATAACATTCATTATAATTTATTAAATTATTTAAATTTCTTTACTAAAATTAGATAAAGATAGTTGAGAAAAGGATAAAATGTCTCAAGAATACATAAAATTAGATGAACTGTCATGAATTTGCATAACTATTAATATTCATGAAATTTAATCCATGACATACTGTTTTTCTTATATTTGAAAATACTGCCAACATTTCATCTTTGATTCATTGATCCTGGGATAACAACTCTGAACACTGTTGTTCACAAATATTCAAAATCTGGAGAAAACCCTCTCATGCTACTTGAGTAAGACAATTAATTACGTTGATAACTCTAGGATATATACCACAACTAGATTAGAAGAAATCTATTTTAAAAAGAAAGTTTGAGAAATAACAAAGAATTAGTTCAATGTGCAAAATTTCCACTAAAGAAATCCAGCAGATTTTTTTCCCATTATATAGAAAATAATTAATATATTAGGGAATTAAAAATGATTTAAAAAATTTAAAAGCAGGTATGATAAGTCCAATTATTTCAGATTTGTTATAAGAGTTAAAGAAAATAAACATTCGTTTGTGGTTTTTTTTGTTGTTGTTCCTAAGAACTTTAGAATTTTATACACAAACAAATGGTCATAGATTCATAAATAGATCTTGAACATCAAAATAAGAAAGCACAATATACAGTATTGATTCCATTTCTAAAATAGAGAAATACAAAATCAGCCGGGCATGGTGGTGTGCACCTATAATCCCAGCAGTTTAGGAGGTTGAGGCAGGAGGATCATGAGTTCAAAGCCAGCAAAGGTAAGGCACTAAGCAACTCAGTGAGACCCTGTCTCTAAATAAAATACAACACAGGGCTCGGGATGTGGGCTCAGTGGTCAAGTGCCCCTGAGTTCAATCCCCGGTACCAAAAAAAAAAAGATGCAAAATCTTTACATATTACTGGGTCTTTAGGAAACTTGTCTGCAAGATAATGCTGTTGAGTTCATGGATATATCTGAGTTACTTCTAGCTCTAAAGTTTGTTGATTCTATTCAATTTTTAAACAAAATTGTCAGCATATGATAACTATATGTAAGGCTATAATTCAAGGACTAGGCAAGAACAAAAAGAAGAAAGCAGAGATACAGATTAAATTTTTCTAGGCTGCCTTAGAAGTTTGCATTACAACTTTAAAACTTTATTGTTACTGTAAATTTTATAACTTGAACAAAACTTTTCTACATATACAAATCACTCAACTTTGCCTTAATTAAAAAGGAAGAACTATTTTAATTTTCCAAATGTAACTATGAAGTTATTAAACTACTTTTTACTTTCCAGAAAAAAGAGATACAAAGGGGGACAAAAAGGCTGCGAATGAAAGAAAAAAATTAAACAATTAGTCATCACTTTAAATATAACTGGATTAAATTCCCCAACCAGAAAACATAAAATGGCTGAACAGACAAAAACCTGATCCATAGATAAGTGATTCACAAACAGGCTGAAAGTAGAAGGTTGGGGAAAAGATATTCCTTATAAATGATAATCAAAATAAGATGGGGGACAAATACTGATGTCATCAACTAAATAGATTTTAAGTCAGAACTATCATAAGAGACAAAAAAAACTGCATGAGGATAAACAAGTGAATTCATCAGGAACATTTAACAATTATATATGCTCCCAACATCAGAGAATCCAGATATTTCAAGCAAATATTGACAGAACTGAAAGGAGAAACAGGAAGCCACACAGTAACAGAATATTTCAAAGTCTACCTTTGATAATGAGTGAGACATCCAGGTAGAAGATCAATAAGGAAACAGCAAATCTAAACACCACCAGAGACCAGAAGGACCTACCTAACAGACATATGCAGAACATTTCTATCATCAGCAGCAGAATACACATTCTTCTCAACTGCATACAGAATGGCCTCTAGCACAGATCACATTATGTCACAAGACAAGTCTTAAAACATTTAAGAAGGCTAAAATCAATACCATAAATCTTTTTCAACTACAGTGGAGTAATAGTAGGATTCAAGAGCAGAAAGAAAACTGGACAACGCACAAGTATGTGGAAATTAAGCAGCATAGTTTTGAAGGGTATGTGCATGGGTCATAACAGAAATCATTTAGCATGATGTTCTCCAGTTCCATCCATTTACCAGCAAATGCCATAATTTCATTTTTCTTTTTGGCTGAGTGAAACTCCATTGTATATTTTATATACCACATTTTCTTTATCTATTCATGTGTTGATGGGCACCTGGGCTGATTCCATAACTTGGCTATTGTGAATTGCACTGCTATAAACACTGATGTGCCTGTATCACTATAGCATGCTGGTTTTAGTTCTTTTGGATAACCAAGAAGTGGGATAGCTAGGTCATATGGTAGTTCCCATTCCTAGTCTTTTGAGGAAATCTCCATGCTGCTTTCCAAAGAAGTTGTACTAATTTGCAGTCCCACCATGAAGTATGAGTGGACCTTTTCCCCTACACTCTTGCCAGCATGTATTATTACTTGTATTCTTGATGACTGCCATTCTGACTGGAGTGATAGTGAAATAAACCAGACTCAGAAAGTCAAGGGTCACATGCTTTCTCTCATGCAGAAGCTAGAGTACAATAAGGAAAAACAGTGGGGGAGGATCCTATGAAAATATAAGAGAGATCAGTGGAGTAGAGGAAGGAGAAAGAAGGAGAGGGAACAATAGGAAAGGGAAAGAACTGTAGAATGAAATTGACCAAACCATGCTATGTATATATATGAACATACCACAGTAAATTTCACCATTATATACATGGTGAAACATCATTTTTTTTTTCTTTTTTGTGGTACTGGGGATTAAACTCAGGGCCTTGTGCATCAGAGGCAAGCACTTTGTCAACTGAGCTATATCCCCAGCCCCATGAAGCACCAATTTTAAAAACCCTATAAATAAATAGAAGACCAGTAGAGTAAAGGAAGGAAAACAGAGGGAGGGAGAAGGGGAGTGAAAGAGAAAGTACTGGGGACTGAAGTGAAGAAAATTACATTCCATGCATGTGTGGTTATAGCAAAATGAATCCCAACATTATGTATACTATACTGTACTAATGAAAATATTAAAAATAAATTCAAAAAAGAAAATAATGAAATTATCTTCAGACTAACAAAAAAATAAAACACAAGATACCAAGTTTAAAGTATGCAATAAAAACAATACTAAGAGGAAGCTGGGCACAGTGGCGCAAGCCTGTAATCCCAGCACTTAGGGAGGCTGAGACAGAAGAATCGAGAGTTTAAAGCCAGCCTCAGCAATGGCGAGGCAGTAAGCAACTCAGTGAGACCCTGTCTCTACATAAAACACAAAATAGGGCTGGGGATGTGGCTTGGTGGTTGAGTGCCCCTGAGTTGAATCTCCAGTACCAAAAAACAAACAAACAAATCCAATACTAAGAGGAAAGTGTATAGGAGTATAAATGCCTACATTAAAAAAGAAATAAGATCTCAAGTAAATAAACCAAAAGAACTAGAAAAGGAACTAGAAAAAAGAAGAAAGGAAATAAGAAAGATTAGAAGAGAAAATATAAAAAAATAAATGAATATATCAATAAAAATAAGTTGTTTTTTAATAGATCAATAAAATTAACTACACTAAGAAAAAAGAGCTTAAAATCAGAAAAAAAGGAAATGTTACAAGTGATGCCACATAAATAAAAAGGATTTTAAGAGATTAAAAACAATGTCCTAACAAACTAGATAACCTAGAAATCGATGAATTCCTGAAAACATATGATCTACCAAGCTGATCTTGAAGAAAGTCTGAGATATTTTTATCTAGTAAGATTGAATTAGCAATAAAGTGTCCTACCAAAGAAAAACCTGGGACCTGATGACTTAAGTGCTAAAGTCTACCAAATATTTAAAGAAAAACTAAAACAAATATAAATTCCATAAAAATCTACTGAAATTCCAATGGCTTTTTTGCGTAAGTAGAGAGGTCATGATGAAAAATCTATTTAGCATTCTTATAAAGAATGCACAAGGAGTCTTCTGATTTCTCAACCTTGCTAATACTTGCTATTTTCTGTGTTTCTGATAATGGCCTTTCTAAGAGGTTTGTGTTGATATCTCATTGTGGTTTTAATTTGTATCTCCTGATGATTAATGATGTTGAGTATCTTTATATACACTTGTAGGCCATTTCTGTGTCATCTTTGGAGAAATGTCTATTCAAATCCTTTGCCCATTTTTCAACTGGGTTATTGTTTTGGTATTGAGTTATAGGAAATCCTTACATGTCTTGGTTGCCATTGTAGAAAACACAAGGAAATAAGAAAGGAATCAAAATCGTATTCCACCAAAAAAATCATCTTTAATTTCTTTCAGCAGCATTTCGCAGTTTTTAAGTATACGATCTTTTACCTATTTAGTTTATTCTAATGTATTTCATTCATTTTGGTGCTACTGCAAATGGGATTGTTTCCCTAATTTCCTTTTCAGATAGTTTATTGTTAGTGTACAAAAATGCAACTGATTTGTTTATTGACTTTGTATTCCGTAACTTTACTGAACTTATTAGTTCTAATAGTTTTTTAATGGAGTCTTTAGGGTTTTCTATATCTAAGATCATGCTGGCTGTAAAGAGCAACAATTTTACTTCTTTCTTTCCTACTCTGATGTCTTTTGTTTCTTTTTCTTGTTTAAGTGCTCTGTCTAGGACTTCTAGTACTATACCAGGGTGAGAAGCAACATCCCTGCCTTGTTGCTGATCTTAGAGGAAAGTTTTTATTTTTTTCACCAGTGAATATGTTGCTAACTGTAAGCTTTACAGATATGTGCTTTATTATCAGGTAATTTCCTTCCGTATCAGGTTTATTGAAAGTTTTTTTATCATGCAAGAGGCTGAATTTTGTCAAATGCTTCTTCTATGTCTACCAATACATGTCTCAGTCTTTTCAACAAACAGAACTGGAAACACAAGATAATGACATGCCAACAAATGAAGTTAGATCTTGTCTTTACAATATGCAAAAATTAACTTATAATTAATCAAAGATCTTGGTATTAAGAAATAAAAATATAAAACTCAGAGAGTAGTGGATACTCAGATGTCCATTTTATTATATTACTTAAAATGTACACATTACATTTACATACCCACATCATATCTCAAAATTAAAAAAACAAGGATCAAACTACATTACTCTGCTACTAATATAAACAAGAGGAGCGGTAAGAGTGGATACACTTAGGCTACTAATAAAGTAAGCCAAAGATAAAGGTAGTCTGAATTAGAAAGAGTTAAGAAAAAATATCCAAAGCCAAAGATAAAGGTAGTCTGAATTAGAAAGAGTTAAGAAAAACTATCCAAAACTTGACAGGAAGGCAAAAAAATACGCAACACAAACTTTCTATGTCAAACAGAGGAAAAGACTCCATACAGAAGTATCTAAGGAAAATGCATTTTGTTGAATTCGCCATTTATTATTAAGGCTCCAGACTTAGTGGAATTCATTTTAACTTGTATATTTTTGTCCAGTAGAAATTCAAATTATTTCTCTCCAAGAGAAAAGATGATACCAAAGGTTACAGTTTACTGGCCTACAGCACATAAACCTGTATTGTATTCAGGCCAATAATCTTATATTCTATTCTTTTATTAAGTTGCCTACAAGTATATTGCCCTTCAAATGTTTTCTGAACTGGCCTTACCATCATGTTCATTTCCTCATTAATCAGTGAGCTTAATAAAATCTTTAATGTGTCTAATTTACATGTGAGCCATGATTTTACCTTTTTTAAAAAAATATGAATTGCACCACAGAGAAAGAAAACAGATTATAAAAATATTTAAAATTTAAAATGAATAAGGTAGTTGGACTAGATAAGACAGAAAAGGGAGAAAAAAGTTAACAGATGCCCCATTGGTATCTGATTAGTCCAAATACAGATTATGGTATCATTCACTCATATAGGCAACATTAGAAAAGGGCCAAGACTGGAAGAAAAGATTACAAGTTTGTTGCCTTTAAGATACTCAAATTGAAATGTTGATCTGGCAGTTGAACACGTGGTTGTGGTACTTTGGAGAGGTCAGAAATAAATTATGCATTGGGAAAATAAGACAAAAGATGAAACTAAGAATGTATATAGATGAAAGCATATAAAGAAAAGGGTCCAGCAGGAAAACCTTACCTTCTCTCTTTCTCTCATTATGCACACCTAATTCATCAACAAACCTGCCAGCATTGCCTTCAAATTATAGTTAGACTTCAAATAGTTCTTATTATCTTCACTGCTACCACAATGGTCCTAGTAACCACCATCTCTCACCTGAATTATTGCAGGAGATTTTGCTAAATAGTCACCTTGCTTCTCTTTGTGCTCTGTTGATTTAATCCATTTTCCACAGAGCAGCCATTATAATCCTTTTAAAACTAAGTCTAAAGCCTTCAAAGGCTCCCTATTGCATGTAGAATAAAATCTAAATTCTTACTGAGCCAGGATTTTACCCCCAGCTACTTCTCTGGCTGTATATCCCATTCCCCTTATCTCACCCCAACACTGCTACAGCCACACTAGTCTCCTAATTGCTCAATATAATCAGGTCCTATTCTACCTAACATTCCCTCTGTCTGAACATTCTCTCTTCCTCTCCTTTAGACCTTTATTCAATCTCACCTTCTCAGACAAGACTTCCCAAACCATCCAATTAAAATTCTAAAATCATTTCTCCTCAAGTACCCAGAATTCTATTTTCTTCTTTCCTTGCTTTCTACATAGCACTTATTACCATCTCTATTACTGCCCTTGGCTGCTATAATAAAATATCACAGACTGGGTAGCTTGAACAACAGAAATTTATTTTTTACCATTTTGCAGGATGAGAAGTATAAAATCAGTATGTTGACCAACTTGATTTCTGGTGAGGGCTCTCCATGGGCTTATAGACAGTGGCCTTTTCTCCATGTCCTTTCCTCTGTGCTTGAGCAGAGGAGAGAGCAAGGGAGTTCTCTGGAGCTTTTCTATAAGGACACTAATCCTATCAGATCAGGGTCCCACCCTGATAACTTCAGTTAACTTTAATTATGTTTTAGAGGCCCCATTTTCAAATATAAACACATTGGGGGTTGGGGCTTCAACATAAGAAATTTGGTAAGACACATTCAATTCATGTTTATCATTTAACTTACTGGTATCTTTCTATGTATCTGTTTTTCTCTCTCTCTTTCTGCCTCCCTCCTTTCTTATTTAAGAAGCAAATACATATGTAAAGGTTCAGAAAGCACAATATGGAGTAGATAGGATACTAAATCTGGGGTACTATAAGTTGTCAGAGGCGAAAGTGGTCATACAGGCGTGGTGGCGCACTCCCAGTGGCTTGGGAGGCTGAGGCAGGAGGATTGCGAGTTCAAAGCCAGTCTCAGAACTTAGCAAGGTCCTAAGCAACTCAGCAAAACCCTGTCTCTAAATAAAATACAAAAAAGGTCTGGGGATGTGACTCATTGGTTGAGTGCCCCTGAGTTTAATCCCTGGTACTTAAAAAAAAAAAAAAAGTCACAACTTGAAAGAACTGACAAGGAAGTGGAATATCACACTTTGAAAAGGGAGAAATTTGATGATTATGAGACAATATTTATACAGAGTACAATGTGTTTATTTCAATCTCTTCAGTGGAAGTTTTAAAAAAGTACCTTAAAAGCCTTCTATTAACAACTTCACAGGGCTACATGTGAATTGGGAGTATAGTTCTATAGCAAAAACATTTTGAATATTTAAGTGAAAATGGTCTATAACAATTTTTCAATTTCAGATAACAGAATATTTATTGGTATTTAAAATATTCAGCTCTTCCATTCTCACTGGAGGTGACACTCAAAATGCACATGTATACATCTGTATTCCTCTCTTGCCAGACAAATTACAGTAATAACCAAACATACAAATAACTCAATCGATGTTTAAGTTGTCTCAAATATTCTAACCAGGTACCTAAAAATAAAATAACTTAAAGGGAAGCACACTGACACAGAGCTGTCTCTTAGGCTTTAGGGTTTACATATGTGAAAATATGAAATCTGTTACATACTATTTTACTAAATAGCTCATAAAGGGTAAATACTGTCCACACAGATGATGTGATGATGGAGATGATTTTAATTCACCAATTGGTGTTCACTTTACTTAGACTTGTTAATCTCAGAGGCAAAATTTTTTAAAGTCAAATCTCAAGAATTAAAAGATACTTTGGAATGCCTGTGTCTTATCTGGACATTGTCATTTTACTTTTTCAAACTTCTTAAAACCAGTATCTCACTAGGGAGGCAATAAGTAAGAATCCAAACTAGTGGAGAAATCCTGCATTTGCTCAATGTCCATAGCTTTTACACAGTTCCAGATGTTCAGTACATTAATAATACACTAACTCAAAGCCTCTTTTTGAAACTTTAGAAAGTGCAAATTGCATTAAGACCTCTTTGCCCTCATTAATGGTATTGTTACAATCCCAGACCTCTGGAAAATGTTTTTTGGCATGTGTTTAACTTTATAATATTGCCATTTACTCACTTTAATAGCCAGTACTCAAGTCTTAATGCTTTTAAATAGTTCTGCCAAAACAGACTACCATCTTTTGTAATCTTTTCACATAATTTATTTCATAGGTAAAATCCCTCATATTTTTCCATCTAAAGATGATTCTTTACTATTGATTTCATGTGGTATTAATATTTGAGAAATGTTTATTTAGTTGACATGTACTATAGGTGGCATAAGTTAGAAATAAAGTACAGAATATTTTAAATACCAATAAAAATAAAAAATAAGTGTTTTAAATAACATTTTTGCTTATTTGAAAATAGGTATATTTTTAATTCTTTTCTTTTTCTTTTGCTACTGGGTACCCAGGGGTGCTTTACCGCTGAGCTATATCCCCAGTCCTTTTTACTTTTTATTTTGAGACAGTGTCTTGCTCAGTTGCTGAGATTGACCTCAAACTTGTGATCTTCCTACCTCCCAAGTTGCTGGGATTACAGGCATGTGCCAAAGCACTCAAATATTCTTAATTCTTGCTCTATTCAAACAAATATGAGAAGATCGAAAATATTATTTCCATTGAAACACTTTCCTATTTGGTTATATCTGACATAGTATTTCTACCTCAAGAGGCTGGGTTATATTTCAGGATCAAACTCTCAATATATACACATGCAGTCAGTCACAGGCATGGTGGAATAATATGGAGGAATCTTGCCTTGAAGTGAAAATAAGATCTCTTGTGGTTCTTGACAACCAAGGGGCAAATAAAAGAAAAGGAGCATTTTCTCTCAAAAATTATTTAAATGATGACTGTGTAAACATTAGATCTGTACTACTAATAACACATTTATTTTTAGTCATTCATATTCTGATAAAACTATGCAATGATATTATAATGCAAAAATATTTTAAACGGCATTTCTAAAAAAAACTTCACATTTCATTTTGACAGTCTACTTTTTTGAAATCTCTTAAACAGAAAACATCAAGAATCAATATCTATTTACACATGGAAGAAATTCTGAACTCTTTGAAATATGATTTGAGTTTCTAATGATTTTTCAACATAGTTGGCTCATCAATGTCTAAAGTAACCATTTAGTTATTTTTAACTAAATGTACACAGTTGCACAGTTTTGCTATTTTAGAGTCAAGAAATGTTGGCTTAATAAATGTTAGCTAATATATGAATGAATAAATTTATTAACACATATTCAACTATATGCTTCATTTCCTGCCTGAGCAGATTAAGTAGAGGCAAAATTAAAAAACAACCAAAAAACCAACCAAAACCACATTTCTATACTTCTGTAAAAATGGATAGAATTGATGTCAACTATGAGATCAGCACATTTATACTATTGGAATCTAGATAGAGTCTAAGCTGAGAGAAGCAAATGAATAATAAGCAACCACTTCAATGCTTCCTAAAAGCTACTGCTTTGAAGTATAGTTAGCCTACATCTGCTATAAATCTGTTGGCATAAAATTTGAGGGTGAAATGTTTGGGGAAAAGCATAACTTCACAAATTAGTAGATAAGACACAAAAGAAAAATACTTAAAATACAAAATAGTATCAAACGAAAAGAAAAAAGGATTCAAACCATACCACTATAGAAAATCATTAAACCACAAAGGAAGGCAGCAAGAGAGAAATAATCTACTAAACTACCAGAAAAAAAAATTAACAAAGTGGCAGTACCAAGTTCTTACCTATCAATAATTACCTTGAATATAAATGAATTAAACTATCCAGTAAAGAGAGACTACTAAATGAATCCAGTCCAGAAGAGACTAAATAAATTTTTACAAAAACAAATGTTAGTAAATGTTAGCTAATATATGCTAACAACTCTATGCTGCCTGGAAGAGACTTAAGTTACGTTTAAGGACGCATAAAGACTGAAAGTAACCCAGGCATGGTGGCACACATCTGTAATTCCAGAGACTAGAGAGGCTGAGAGGTAGGAGGATCACAAGTTTGAGGTCAGCCTCAGCAACCTTAGGGAAGCTGTGTCTTGAACAAAATTTAAAAAACAAAAAAAAGTGTGGATGTTCAGTAGGAGCTTGCCTGGTATGAATGAGACCTTTGGTTCAATCCCCAGTAAGGTGGGGGTGGGAGGGGTAGAGGAGGGCAGCACTGAAAGTGATGGGATCAAAAGATTCTATAGAAATGGAAACCAAGACACACAAAACTTAGACAAAATGGACTTTAAGTCAAAAACTAAAAAGAGAAAGATGTTATTTAATGATAAAGGGGGTCAACTCATCAAGAGGACATAACAATTATAAACATATGTACCCAACACCAGACATATAAGTATATAAAGCAAATATTTAAGGATCTGAGGGATAGATTCTAATACAATTACAGTAGGAGATTTAAATATCATAATTTTAACAATGCACAGATTATCCAGACTGAAAATTACAAAATATTCCATCCAACAGCAATGGAACACACATTCATCTCAAGCCCACATGGAATATTCTTCAGGATAGATTATATGGCAGCCCACAAGACAAATTTCAGAAGATTTAATAATATTGAAATCATATCGAGTATCTTTTCCAGTCACAATGGTATGAAACGAGAAGTTAATAATGGAAGAATTCTGGAAAATTCACAAATACATGAAAATTAAGTAACATGCTACTGAATAACCAATGAAGAAATGAAAAGTGAAGTAAAAAAAAAAAAAAAATCTTGACAACGAAAATGGAAACACAACATACCAAAACTTATAAGATGTAGCAAAAATAGTTTATAGGAGAATTTATATCAAAAAGAAGAAATACATCAAATAGATGATGTTACTTCTCAAGGAACTATAAAAAGAATAAACCAAGCTCAAAGTTAGCGGAAGGAAGGAAACAATAAAGATCAAAGACAAATGAAAAAATGCAAAAAAAAAAAAAAAAAATCAACAAATCCAAGAATTAGTTCTTTGCAAATATAAAGATCAACAAACCTTTAGAGAGAGTAGGGAGGAGGCTCAAAATCAGAAAAAAGGGAGATAGAATTCATGCCACAGAAATACAAAGGATCACAAGTGATTATTATGAACAAGTTTATGCCAATGAATTGTATAACCTAGAAGAAATAGGTAAATTCCTAGACATATACAGCCTACCAAGACAGAATCATGAGGAAAGAGAAAATCTAAACAGATGTATAACTTGTAACAAGATATTTCATCAAGGAAAAGCTCAGAACCTGATGGCTTCACTACTGAATCTCACCAAATATTTAAAGAACTAATACCAATATTGTTCAAATTCTTCCAAAATATTAAAGAAAAATATTTCCAAATTCTTTTCACAAGATCAGAATTATCCTGACCCTAAAGCTAGACAAGTATATTACAAGAAAAGAAAACTACAGGTAAATATCCCTAATGAGCACAGAAACAAAAATCTGCAATAAAATACTAGCAAACCAAATTCAACAAAGGATTAATTACCATGATCAAATGGGATTATCCATGGGACGTAAGGATGATCCAATATATAGAAATTAGTAAGTGTGATTGTATCATGTTAATAGTATGAAGGACAAAAACCATATGATCATCTCATTAGATGTAGAAAAAACATTTGATAAAAATTCAACATGCTTACATGATACAAATTCTCATCAAATTAGAAACAGAATGAATCTACCTCAACATGATAAAGTCTACGTATTATAAACCCACACCTAACATATTCAACAATGAAACACTGAAAAGCTTTCCTCTAGATCTGGAATAAGACAAAGATGTCTATTCTTGTCACTTCTATTCACATAGTACTGGAACTCCTTGCTAAAGCAATTAGGCAGGAGAAAGAAAAAAGACAACCAAATAGGAAAGGAAGAACTGAAGTTGTCACTGGTTGCTGACAACATAATATCATACACAGAAAACCCAAAAACTTGTTAAACAAATATAGCAAAGTTGCAGAATACAAAATCAACACCCAAACATCTGGGGTGTTTCTATATACTAACAACAAACCATGCAAGAGAATAATCCCATTTAATACTGTCACAAAAATAATAAAATGCAGCCGGGCGCGGTGGCACAAGCCTGTAATCCCAGCATTTAGGGAGGCTGAGACAGGAGAATCGCGAGTTCAAAGCCAGCCTCAGCAACGGCAAAGCGATAAGCAACTTAGTGAGACCCTGTCTCTACATAAAACAAAATAGGGCTGGGGATGTGGCTCAGTGGTCGAGTGCCCCTGAGTTCAATCTCCAGTACCAAAAAATAAAATAAAATAATAATAAAATGCTTACAGATAAATTTAAACGAGGTGACATACCTGTACATTGAAAACTATTAAATATTGATGAAAGAAATTGAAAACAACACAAATAAATGAAAAGATATCCTATGTTCATGGGTTAAAAGAATATTGTCAAAATGTCCATACTAGTGGCTGGGATTGTGGTTCAGCGGTAGAGCACCTGCCTCGCATGCATGAGGCACTGGGTTCGATCTTCAGCACCACATAAAAACAAATAAATAAAATAAAGATGTGTCCATCTACAACTAAAAAAAATATTTTAAAAAAGTCCATACTACCCAAAGTAATTTACAGACTCAATGCAAGCCCTGTCAAAATTCCAATGTCATTTTTCATTGAAATAGAAAAAATAATCCTTAAATTCACATTGAACAAAAGCAGCAGCAGCAGCAGCAAGCCAAGGCATTCTGAAGCAAAAAGAACAAAGATAGAGGCACCACACTACTTTATTTTAAAGTATACTACAAATTATAGCTGTTTCCTGGGAAGGAAGGAAGGAAGGAAGGAAGGAAGGAAGGAAGGAAGGAAGGAAGGAAGGAAGGAATGAATTATAGCTGTTAATAATTTTCTGTAACTGGAATAAAGACATATCAACAACAGAATAAAGAACTAAGAAATTAACCCACAGGTGTACAGTCAATTGATTTTTGACAAAGGTGTCAATAATATACAATCAAAAGGGACAATGGCTTTAATAAAGGGTACTGGGAAAACTGAATAGCTACATGCAGAAGGATGGAACTTCAGAAACCCTATCTAAGGCTACATACAAAAATAATTCAAAATGGATTAGTCTTAAACCTAAGATTTGCAATTTGAAAACCTATAATAAAACACAAGGCAAAAACAAAATTACATTGGTTGGGGCAACATGTTTTTTTGTTTTGATCCCAAAAGCACAGATAACACATAGCAAAAGTAGACAAACGGGGTTACATCAAACTACAAAGCTTAAGAAACATCTAACAGAGTAAAGAGTCACTCTACAGACTGGGAGAAAATATCTGTAGGCCATACATCCAATAAGGGGTTAATATCCAAAATATATAAGGAACTCAACTCATCAGCAAGAAAACAAGTATCTCCACTTAGAAAATGGGAGAAGGAACTAAACACTTCTCAAAATGACCTAAAAATATCTAATAGTCAGGACTTGGATTGTAGCTCAGCATACAGCACTTGCCTAGCATGTGTGAGGCACTGGGTTCAATTCTCAGCATCGCATATAAATAAAATACAGGGCCACTGAGAACTAAAAAAATTTTTAAAAAATATATCTAATAGTCATATAAAAAAATGTTCAACATTACTAATCACTTAGGGAAATGCAAATTAAAACCACAATAAGATAATCACCTCATATCTGTTAGAATGGTGATGATCAAAAAGACAAAAGTATTGGGAAGGCAGTGGAGAAATAGGGACTCTCATTCACTGTTGGTAAGAATGTGTATTAGTACAGCTGTTATGGAAAATTGTATGGAGGTTCCTCAAAAGACAAATAAACTACCATACGATACAGCAATCCTACTTCTGAATATTTACCCAAGAGATCTAAATCAACATGCTGAAGAGATGTCTGCAATCCCATGTTTACTACACCACTATTCACAATAGCCAAGTTGTGGAATCAACCTAAATTGATTAACAGATGAATAGATAAAGACAATGTTGTGTATATGCACAGTGGAACACTATTCAGATTCAAAAAGGAAGAAAATCCTGTCATTTCCAACAACATGAATGGAATTAGAGAACATTGTGTTCAGCGAAATAAGCCAACCACAAAAAGACATCACCACACAGTCTCATTAAGTGTGGAATCTAAAACAATCCAACTCACAGAAGCAGAGTAGAATGACGTTTATTATAGGCTGTGAAGGGGTGAGGAGATGATGATCAAAGCTATCAAGTCTCAGTTTGACAGGAGGAATAAGTTTTGTTTTTCTTTCTTTTTTTTTTTTTGATACACTATACAATATAGTGAATACAGTTAGTAGTGTTGCTATGGTTTGAATGTGTCGCCTCTAAAAAAGTAGTGTTGAAATATAATGTCCAATGTGATAGAAGTAAGGGATCAGACCATGAGGGCCTTTTCTGTGGGAACAGGATCAGGCTCCTCATAACACAGGCTTTCTGCAGCATTCTGCTCACTTACTTTTCCACCCTTCCACCATGTGAGGACACAGTGTTCCTCCATTCTACAGGATACAAGAATAAGGCGTTGTCTGGGAAACAGAACAGACCTCACCAGACAACCAAATGTACCTGCATCTTAACCTTGGATTTCTCAGTCTCCAGAACTGTGAAGGAATAAATTTTTGCTGTTTATAAATTACCAAGTCTGTGGTATTTTAAATAAGACAAGTATATTGCACTTTATAAAAAATACATATATGGGTTTTTTTTGGTCAGTGGACCTTTATTTTATTTATATGTGGTGCTGAGAATCAAACCCAGTGCCTCACACATGCTAGGCAAGCACTCTACCACTGAGCCATGGCCCCAGTCCCTATTGCAAAATTTTCAAAATTGCTGAGAGTACATTTCAAATGTTCTCACCACAAAAATGCTGTTTGAGGTGATAGATATGTTAACAGCTTAATTATTCCACTATTAGTCAGCTTTCTCTCACTATGACAAAACACTTGAAATTAAAAAACTTAAAAAGAGGACAGATTATTTTGATTTATGGTTGACATTCATGGTTGTTTGGCCCTGTTGCAAGGCAGAACATCACGGAGGAGAGTACCTGATGGAGGAATCTGCTTACTCCATGGTGTCAGGGAAGTCAAAAAGGAGAGAGAAGAAGGGCTTGGAGGGGTCTCAATATTCCCTTCAAGGACATGCCCCCAGTGACCTTCCACTAGGCTCCACCTCTTAAAGGTTCTACCAGCTCCCAATAGCACCATTAACTGGAACCAAGCGTTTAAAACATGAGCCTTTGCAGGACACTCAAGATCCAAACCAGAACATCCACATTGTATCCATAAGTCATAAAATCACTTTGTACTCCATAAATATATACAATTATAAGTCAGCAACTTAAAATAAACATTTTTTGGCAATGCTGTAATAAAATAAAGATTTTTTTAAAAAAATACAATGTGGTAAGTAGTATTAAAGTTATATAGAAATGTGGCCAGGTAGAGGAGAGAGTGACTAATTTTGCCTGAGGGATAAGAATAGTTTAAAATAGTAAACCTCTGAGCTGAATATAGAGTACAAAATGTCTGGATAATAAAAAAGTCAGAGTGGGGTCCGAGCAGACACAACACTATAAACAAATGCATTACATTTGTTTTCCACTGCTATATAACAAATTACCACGAATTTAGTGATTTAAAACAATATCCATTTAAAAAAATATTATGGCAAAATACGTACAACATAAAACTTACCATCTTAACCATTTTTAAAGATAGTTCAGTAGTGTTAAATACATTCACATTGTCATACAACCAATCTTCAGAACTTTTTTCAGCTAGCAAAACTGAAACTCTATACTCATTAAACAACTCTATTCTTCTTCTTTCCCATCCCCTGGCAAGCACAGTTCTATTGTGTATAAGAATTTAACTACTCAAGGTACTTCATAAAAGTGGAATTGTATGGTATTTGCCTTTTTGTGATTCACTTATTTCACTTAAGTATATTATTCTCCAATTTCATCCATGTGGTAGCATGAAAACACCCATTTGTTACCTTGGTTTCTATAAGTCAGAAGTCCATGGCTAGTGTAGGATATTCATAGTAAGGAAGGCTGTGCATGTGTGGGGGACTGGCTACATGAGAGTTTTCTACACTGTCCATTCAATTTTGTTGTAAACCTAAAACTAATCTAAAATATAAAATTGATTTAAAAATAAGATCACATATCTACAGTCTTTTACATACTGAGTTATCTATAAAATCTTTTCCTTTATGAAACTTTCTATCCGTATAAAAAGCTTAAAAACTCTTCTACCCATAAAAATGATCTCTTGCAGAGTTCTAAAACTGAGGCTAACTAGTTAAATGATAATAGAGTAAAAATCAAATTTACCTTAGTGAAGGAATGGCATTCTTCATGAAACTACTGCAATTTCTAGTAACTTTAGAAGGCACTGAAAGAAATGCTGGTGGAGGGGAATCTAAAATGTTTCTCATCCCTAGCCATACACAAATAATGCAGTTTATAATAAAAGGAAATCAGTCTCATTTCTCTTAGTGAAAGAGTTGTGAATAAATCATTCATTCTAATTATCTAGACATACAAGGAAACTATACCATTGAAATGTGTGGCTTGAAAATGGTCAGACTTTTTATGTTTCTTTTATGAAAATAAGTAACTTCTCCTGTCCAGTCTTTCCATTGTATTTTTCACACAAACTAAGCTGTGATTATAAAAATATTTTGTATGACTTTGCTAATGTTCTCTCCTTGGTCTAGAATGCTATACTTTTCAATCCCACATCTACCAGTGAAAATCTACCCAGCTTTAATACCCATTAAAATAATATCCCTGATCAATCAAATGTAATCTCTTTCTATTCTTATATCCAATATCACTCTCCTCTCTCTCATGACTTTAGATTTGCCAAGTACTATAGGGATATGTACAGCTATTTTATACCATAACCAAACTGAAATCTTCTTGAAGAGATAATAACTTGTCCATGTTTGAATCTAACAGGGTTTAGCGAAGTCCTTTATACAAAGTATATATTCAGTAATTACTTCCTCAATGGATTAATGAAAATAAATGTGAAGTAAAGTTATCAAGTTTCTTAGAAAGATCTTAAATATAATATAAGCAAGGTTCTCAATGTAAATAATTTTGGTATTTAAAGAAATTCAATTATGGGCTGGGGATATAGCTCAGTTGATAAAAGTGCTTGCCTCACATGCATAAGGCCCTGGGTCCAATCCCCAGCACACACACACACACACACACACACACAGAGAGAGAGAGAGAGAGAGAGAGAGAGAGAGAGAGAACTAGAACTATAAATCTCAAGGAAGAAAACACTGAAGAAATCCAATTAAAATATTATATTGAGAAGGTTCTTTCTCAATACAGAATATTATATATGGAATTAAGATGTATTGCTCTATGGTGCCAATCACAGGGATTTTAGTTTGCAGTTATAATACCTCTGATTTCAAAGGCATTAAGATGTGAAATAAGAAAAAATACACATATACATATGTGTATTCATTCAACAAGCATTTATGGAAAGCCTATTATGTGCCAGTTGTGTATGCTTTTGCCACCTAACTACATCTCATGAATACCATATGATTTTTATCAATCTTCTCATATGCCACAGAAATAAATCTTTATTCTAATGGTTCTTCTTAATCCTTTTCTTACACAAACAAATCAGCCCTGGTGAAAGAAGCCAAACATAAAATAGCCCCTAAGATTTCCACTCCCATACTTATTCTGTATAAATTCCTCCCCTTGAATGTGAATGAAACAATGAAAATAACAAGATTTCACTCCTGTGATTAGGTTATATTATGTGGCAAAAATGAAGGGATTCCTGTGGACGGACCTGACTTGCCCTGGGTGGGACTGACAATCAGGTGAAAATCTGTAGAAGACAGACTGGTTCCCACTGAAAAGAGACAACCTGTTGTCTTTGAAGAAGTAAATGGTCATGTTATTAAGAGAACACATGGCTAGGACCTCACGTAGCTTCTAAGACCTAAGAATTATCTCCAGACAATAGCCAGTAAGAGACTGGGTACTACAAACTTACCACTACAAGTAGATAAATTTTGCCAATAAACTATGGGACCAGGAATGTCCCTTCCTCAATCCTCTGATAAGACTGCTGACCCCCAGCTGATCCCTGATGGTCTTTTGATACACTGAGCAGAAAATCCAACTAAGCCCTGCCCAGACTCCTGACCCACAGAAAAGATAATAAATGTGTAATTGGGGAGGCAGAAGAGGCAGAGGAGGCGGAGGAGACCAACCCTGGGCCCACATGCAGAGGAGGAGACCAACGGCACTGTCCCTGCCTACATCTGTCTAGAGTCAACAGCCAGGACCAGGAAGATCATCCTTGAGGTCCCTGCAGGCCTGGTTACACCAGAGGTGAGGTATTGGTAACTTGCAGGGACACTACAAGATTACAGGGCAGAAACTGTAATACCTCACATCAGCATTGCTAGAGAAAGACACATGAACAACATGAAGAAACAAGGGAAGAAAATGCCCCAAACAAACCAAGATGCTCCAACAATAGAATTCATTGACAGCACAGTAGATAAAAATGTCATATAATCCCAGCACTTAGGGAAGCTGAGACAGGAGAATTGCGAGTTCAAAGCCAGCCTCAGCAATGGCGAGGCGCTAAGCAACTCAGTGAGACCCTGTCTCTACATAAAACACAAATAGGGCTGGGGATGTGGGTCAGTGGTCGAGTGCCCTGGAGTTGAATCCCCAGTACCAGGAAGAAAAAAAAAATCTCAGAGAAAGAGTTCAGAATGTACGTAATTAAAATGATCTGTGAAGCACAACTGATCACTCCAACAAAGAGATTAGAGAGCAAATACAGGCAACCACTGATCACTCCAACAAAGCAATAAGAGAGCAAATCCAGGAAGTAAAAGATTACTTCAAGAAAGAGATAAAGACTTTGAAAAAGAACCAAGCAGAAATCCATGAAATGAAGGAAACAATAAGCCAAATAAAAAATTCAATAGAAAGCATCAACAACAACAGGTTCTCTCTTGAAGAGAGAACCTCAGGCAATGAAGACAAAATATATAATCTTGAAAATAAAGTTGACCACACAACTTTACCACAATGAAGATGGGAAGAAACCATGAACAGAACATCCAGGAATTATGGGATAACATCAAAAGACCAAATCTAAGAATTATTGGGATAGAGGAAGGCACAGAGATACAAACCAAAGGAATGTACAATCTCTTCAATGAAATAATATCAGAAAATTTCCCAAACATGAAGAATGAATTGGAAAATCAAATACAAGAGGCTTACAGGACACCAAATGTACAAAACTACAACACATCCATACCAAGGCACATTATAATGAATATGCCTAACATACACAATAAAGATAGAATTTTTAAAGCTGCAAGAGAGAAGGAGCAGATTACACACAGAGGGACACCAATTTGGATTTCAGCAGATTTCTCAACCCAGACCCTCAAAGCCAAGAGATCCTGGAACATCATATACCAAGCTCTGAAAGAAAATGGGTACCAACCAAGAATCTTATATCCAGCAAAATTAAGCTTCAGATTTGATGATGAAATAAAAGCCTTCCATGATAAACAAAAGTTAAAAGAATTTACAGCAAGAAAGCCTGCACTACACAGCATTCTTGGCAAAATATTCCATGAGGAGGAAATGATAACCAACAATGAAAACTGGCAAAGGGAGGAACTACACTAAAGGAAAAGCCAATCAAAGGAGAAACCAAGTCAAGTTAAAAACCAAAAATAAGCTAAAATGAATGGGAATACAAGCCATATTTCAATAATAATTCTAAATGTTAATGGCCTAAACTCATCAATTAAAGACATAGACTGGCAGGCTGAATTTTAAAAAGACTCAAATTGTGGAATTCACATGGATGTTGGCTCAGGGCTATGCCTACAATGGAGAAAAGGACCGTGTTAGGAACATCAGCTGAACATAAAAACTGGTTATTGTGCTATCCATTGAATTCCTTATTCTTATTCCTCTATAGCTGTATATTTAGGCAATTACTTTTCTTTCTTGTTTCAAAATTTTTTCTTTGTTTTTAGTTTTCTTTAATTTGGATATGAGATGACTAGCATTACTTTATTTATTCACTTATTTATATTTGGTACTTATTCTACTTGATAGTCTCTCAAAATCTGTGCTTTTTATCTCACCTTAGTTTTTGAAAAATTTTCAGACAGTTTATCTTCAAATATTTTTTCTGTGCTGTTTTCCTTTCTTCTTTTTGCATTCTAATTATGCATGCTTTATTCTTTGATGATGTTCTACAGTTCTTGGGTTGCTTTTATTTCCTTTGTATTTTTGTTTGGGAAATTTTTAATTAACTTATCATCAAGATCATGGTTTCTTTCCTTGGCCATAATTTAATTGATGGCATCAGAAGGCATTCTTCCTATTTCAGCATGTTTGATTTCTAGAATTTTGTTTTGATTTTTAAAGTTTCCATTTTCCCTAACATAGTTTATAAGTTTTTGCATGCTGTATACTTTTTTCCCCATTAGAGTATTTAACATAGTAATCATAATTATTTTAGTTTTTTAACTTGGCAATTCAAACATGCATGATATGTTTGAGTCTGATTTTTATCTTCAGATTACATTTTAGCATGTCTTCTGGCCTGTCTTGTAATTTTTTGTTGAAAGCCAGACATGTTTTATTGAATAAT
The DNA here is from genome assembly GCA_028644305.1 of Xerus rutilus. Taxonomy (NCBI): domain Eukaryota; kingdom Metazoa; phylum Chordata; class Mammalia; order Rodentia; family Sciuridae; genus Xerus; species Xerus rutilus. The sequence goes on along the minus strand of CM053402.1, from coordinate 31,669,629 downwards.
AAAAACTGAGGTAAATAGGCCACTGATAGGAGTATTTATTTTATCTGGTGAAGATTTGTCTGGTGTTTAATGCTTGCTTGCAGCTAAAGGTACCAGAGGCTTTAAGTTTTCATCCCGTACTTTTTTTTAAATCTCACTGTTTGAGTTTCCTTAAATATACTTCAGGGACAAAGAATCTGTGTATTACAACTCTTTTAGCTGTAATTGATTGTTATCATATCAGATCCTTGCTGTTGTGCAGGTCAGATATGGGACAGAGGAGTTTTTTCTAATCTTATCCAATCTTTAAGTGGGTCTATGTCTGAGGACTACGACTTTCACAAGTGTTTCCTCAATGTGTACCACCCCAACTGGCATCCTTATTCCCATCTCTAACTGCAATATTCCCAATATTTTTCTTTGAAACTTTGTCCTTAATTGACTTTTTAAAAAATTCACAACCTAATCATATCAGAGACATGAGGTCTTTTGGAATCTCCAATGGGAAACTGATAGGGTATCTGAAAGGAAAACCATGGAACTGTAAGGGCTTCCCTAAGTCTACAGAACCCCAAGGTTTCCTTAATCTCAAATTAGCCCATATTCTGTCTCCAGCCATTCTTCAAGATTGTATATACCAGTTGACAGCTCTAGCAGTACATTGTTGGGTTCAAGAAATGTAATTTGATTTTCACACATTTTTGTTACTGTAAGGATAAGATTGATGACTTTTGATTACTTAACATATCAGAGATGAAACATGAAGTCAGTTTCTTAATTTTAAAACAATGTTTAAAAACTTGTTTAATTTTATACATTCTTTCCATTTCTATACTCTTTTTTCCTTTTCTGATTTTCTTTCCATTTTATCATCCATTTTATATGGGAAATACTTTTGTTGAATACAGAAAAGCAATGTGATTAATTCTATTTCATGTTTTTAATCTTATTCCTACATCTTCTGTAGACTGTTTTTAATTTCTTTATTTAGAATAATTTATATAAAAATGTGTAATTGTCTTAAGGTGCTAAGTCAGTGGCAATTTGTTATGTAGCAACAGAAAATGAATATAACTCCTCTATTTATATTTCAATCCTGGTCCTTAATATCCCTCCTAAGGAAATTCTAATATAGGCTTTCTTGTCTCCTGCATGTTCAATGTCAAACCCTTTAAAATAAAAAGCAGGCATAATACACTTAAAGTCCACATAAATTTAATTCTAGTAACTGTACAGTCCCTTGGCAGAGACACTGACAAAATACTATCATAATGTGATTGTTTGACATTTCAATAAATTATATGTACATTCTGGAACTCAGCTAAACACATACTTTCAAAAAGATAGAATTAGGACTTTCAATCTCAAATATGTAAAGAACTTATAAGTCATTATGCTTGCGTTACAATGAAAAAACTAAACAAGTTAAATCAATGATTTTTCTGGGATTCATCAAAGAATTGAGGTCATAGAGCAAACTGTCACATGGAAATCACAAGAGATGGGTGAATAGAGAGAAATACTAAGGTATGCTTACAAGGGAGCAAAAGCCCCTAAATCATAAAAAGATAATTTTGACAAATTGCAGGAAGTAGAATGTAGACTAGTTTTAAAAGTGAGAAATTCTTGGGGGCTGCAATCTTAGAAGGTCCTCACATTTCCAAACATATTACCCCCAGGAACTCCACAATTCTCACAGTAAAGAGCCAAGAGAAACCCTCTTGATCTTGGGGTGGGAGGAAAAAAGAAATCATTTTGAAATACAGTCAAAGCATTATCCATAACAAAGGCCAGTCGACCAGTAAGTAAGACTTCTCCAGGGGCTGGGGTTGTGGCTCAGTGGTAGAGTGCTTGCCTAGCATGTGTGAGGCACTGGGTTCAATTCTTAGAACCACATATAAATAAATAAAGATCCATCAACAACTAATAATAATAATAAAAAAAATTGTTAAAAAAAAAAAAAAAGACTTCTCCAAGGTTCCAGAGGCTTATTTAACATGAAGGAAGGGTACATTAGCTAAATTCTAGCTCCCTCTAGACTCCCTGTCTCATGTAATGAGTTCAAAAAATAGTTGAGAAATACCCACAAAGATCACAGGCAAGAAAGACTGTTCCACTAAAAGACTGAGACATAACCACACTATTATAAGATACTTTCCATCTGCCCATACCTTAAGACCACCTGGATAGGTCTCCAGAAAAATAGCAGTGGATTACAGATGACTGGTTTACAGATTACAGATTACAGGTTTGGACTCTATTTAAGAATGAGCTTTTAGAGAGTGGGTATGGTGCACACATCTGTAAACCTAACAACTCAGGACACTGAGGCAGGAGGATTGCAAGTTCCAGGCCACCTTAGCAACTTAGGGTCCCTGTCTCAAAATAAAAATGGACTGGGGATGTAACTCAGTGGTAAAGTGCCCCTGGGTTCAGTCCCCAGTCACCCTCACCAAAAAAAGAGGCTTTAGAGACATGAGTAACTCAAGTTCACATTAAGAATTAAAGAGCACTGGTAAATGTAAAAGGTAGTATAAAATTTATTTTTTATAGGTGGACACAATACCTTTACTTATTTACTTATTTATTTTTTAATGTGGTGCTAAGGATTGAACGCAGTGCCTCACACATGCTAGGCAAGCACTCTACCACTGAGCCACAACTCCAGCCCCATAAAATCCATTTTTTGTCTATAACTCTTATCTCCTATTTTTAAAAGTCAACTACATAAAGCAGTAATTGTAAGTCTATATTCATAGGTATACAACATATAAGATGTGCTGAGACTGATGGCTCATACAGTTCCTCGTGACTCAGGAAGCTGAGGCAGGAGGCTCATAAGTTCAAGTTCAGTATCAGCAACTTAGTGAGAAACTGTCTCAAAATTTTAAAAGAAGGGGGGTGGGGGGTGCTGGGGATGTAGCTCTGTGGTAGAGTGCCTTTGGATTCAATCTCCAGTGCTGGAAAAATAAGAAACTATAAAGATGTACTTTTTATGACAATAAGTTTATAAAGGAAATAGGACAGAATATAGCTATCTAGAATCAAAGTTTTTGCCTACAAAGTTTGTTATCTACAAAAATCAAAGTTTTTGTAGATAACAAAAGACACATTTTATATTCAAAGACAGTTTGTAAAAGGTTTATTATTCAACTGTAAAAAGGAAGATTATTAATCATTCTATAACACAGATGAACCCTGAAAATACGTGAAATGAAGAATTCAAACACAAAACGTCACATATTGTATTATTCAACTTATATGAAATGTCTAGAAAAGGCAATTCTATAGAAACAAAGTAGATTAGTGGTTACCAGGGGACAGGAGGAGATTGAAGTAGCGAGTGAATGCAAAAGGGTTTATAGGTAAGGTTTTTCTTTTTTGGAGTCAGAAAAATGTTCTCTGATTAGGTAGTGGTGATGGTTCACAACTTTGTGAATATACAGAAAACTACTGAATTCTATAGTTTAGAAGTGGGAGAATTATGGGTATGGGAATTATACATTAAGAGAACAGTCTCTTTTCTTAAAATATTGTTTTAGTTGTAGGTGGACACAAATATCTTTATTTATTTTTATGTGGTGCTGAGGGTCGAACCCAGGGCCTCACGCATGCGAGGCAAGCGCTCTTCCACTGGGCCCCAACCCCAGCCCCAAAGAACAGTCTCTTTTTAAAATTAGAAAGGAGACTGACCTAAGGGAAAAAAATCACAAGAGGAAATAATGGGGAATGATATTGACCAAGTTATATTGTTACATTGTGCAGGTATGAATATGTAACAAATCAATTCCACCATTATGTATAATTTAATGCACCAATAAAAATATGGAGATAGAAGGGAAAAGTCATCATTAGGCTTCAAAATTTTTAGATTTTGAAAAAAAATTCAAGATTTTGAAAAAAAACTCATCAAAATGAGTAATCAGATAATAGGAAATAGCTCAAATTTATTAATTAATAAAGAAAACTTTTCTACTCTGTACTATAATATTGATTCCTCAGGAATAATGCCTGCTTTAAATACATTTTTTTAAATTGTGAAATAGTAATTGTTCTCAGTATGACACACCAGCCAGTGTGGTGGTGCACACCTGTAATCCCAGTGACTCAGGAAGTGGAAGTGAGAGGACTACAAGTTCCAGATCAGCACCAGCTTCTTGGCTAACTCTGTCCAGTATCCAAAAAAAAAAACAACAAACAAACCTTTTCACGTCCTTAATGTTATATGCCTTAGCATGAATGAACTTTTAGTATGGCATTTGCCTTCTACATAGAAAAAATAACTAGTAGCCCATCTATTGTGAGCTTATTTAGACTACAGTATAATTATATGATATGAAAACTGTATTTCAACATAAAATTTACATATGTGATGTTTATTTTAATAAATCAACATCGTTAACTTAAATGTTTATCCATCTGGAAAAGATTTGTGATGAAAACTTTGAGTCAACTTCCCTGCGCCATGGGATACCCAGGTATCTGCTTAAACATTATTTCTTTTTTATTTATTTATTTAGTTGTAGATGGACACAATATCTTTATTTTTTATGTGGTGCTGAGGATCAAACCCAGTGCCCAAGCGCTCTACCACTGAGCTACAATCCCAGCCCTAAACATTATTTCTTGATAGGTCTATGAGGGTGTTTCTGGAGAGATTAACATTTGAATTGGTGAACTTAGTAATGTAGAAGGCCTTCCTAAACATAGAAGGGAATCATCCAGCCCCTTGAGAACTTGAATAGAACAAAAAGGAATAAAATGGTAGAATGTTCTTTCCCTGTAGCTTATGCTTAGAAACTGATCTTCTGCCTTCAGTGTTCCTAGTTCTCAGACCTTCAGATTTAGACTGGAACCTATACCATTAGCTCTCTGGCTCTATGGCCTTTGAACTAGACCATGGGATTTCCTAGGTCTCCAGCTTGCAGATGGCAAACTGTGGGACTTCTCAGCCTCCATAATCGCAACTTTCTATCTTTATCTTTCAATCTCTCTCAGTTCGTTTCTCTGGAAAACCCTGAATAATATAGTCCCTTACTCATGATCTATCATTTATAGGATCTGTTTGTTAGAAAACAAGGTGAAGATATATTCAGAAGTGTATATATTTAAAATCTGTATGTTTGAATAGAGCACAAATGCAATTCAAAAATGAATGCTGAGAATTGCTTACAAATTGGCATGCTTTAAGTTTTCAGGCAAGTCAATGTTACATTCCCAAGAATATCCTGCTTATCCTTTATGAAGTCTAGAATGTTTCATAATGTAGACACAAGAAGCAGGCACTTCAGCTGAAGCAAATTACTAGCCAGAAAGAAATAAAAACAGTACGATATTTAAAGACTTTAAATGAAACAGAAAATAATGAAATTCTGATTTTAATTAATGAGTAATATGTCTATATTGGTAACAACTTTAAGTTCAAATGTTATTAACATGCTATATACATGCTTATGGCAAAAGTAGCAATGTTAGCAAAAAAAAAACCCCAAAAACCTATGAGTATCAGAAATACAAATTGCAGCCGGGCACGGTGGCTCAAGCCTGTAATCCCAGCACTTAGGGAGGCTGAGACAGGAGAATTGCGTGTTCAAAGCCAGCCTCAACAACGGCGAGGCGCTAAGTAACTCAGTGAGACCCTGTCTCTGCATAAAACACAAAATAGGGCTGGGGATGTGGCTCAGTGGTCGAGTACCCCTGAGATCAATCCCCAGTACCAAAAAAAAAAAAAAATACAAATTGCTTAGAAATAGATGTTTTTAAACATGACTAAGATATAAACCATTACTGTTCATGTTGCCAAGCTGTCTGCAATAAGAGGCAGTAAGGTCTGGTGCCTATGACTCAGATGATTCATTCAATATATGTCTCATGAAAGACAAAGTATCCAATAAAAAGAAAAATGCTCATGCCCATAAATTTTAGTGTGATTTTTCATCAGTGAGTTATTGACCTTTCTTTGGAAGTTATTTACAATGCTGTCATAATTAGACATGTTTTAGAACTCTGAATTATGTGTACAGAAGACAACATTTTTTTTTTTTTGGTACTGAAGATTGAACTCAGGGGCACTCGACCACTGAGCTGCATCCCAGCCCTATTTTGTGTTTTATGTAGAGACAGGGTCTCACTGAGCTGCTCAGCGCCTTGCCATTGCTGAGGCTGGCTTTGAACTCGCCATTCTCCTGTCTCAGTCTCCCAACCTGCTGGGATTACAGGCTTGCGCCACCGCGCCCGGCTCAGAAAACAACATTTTATTAATTGTGGAACTTATGCCACAGTTATGGAAATGGTGTTTAATATTAGAATGGTTGATAATTTGCTTCAGTTGAAGTGCCTGCTTCTTGTGCCTATATTATGAAACATTCTAGACTTCAAAAAGGACAAGCAGGAGATTGTTGGGAATGTAAACAGCATGACAATTTGTAAAACAATTCTAAACATTCATCTTAGAATTGGATTTGTACTATATTCAAACATACAGATTTTCATGTCAAAATTTTAAAATTTATTTATATTGAAACACCAGCTAACCTTAATGAAAGTCTGAATGTATCCATTTATGTACTTCTGTCAAAAGGAAAGTAGTAAAGGCACTATTTCATTGTTGGTTTAACTATTTAATTTTACTGAGGATATAAAACATTACCAAGTACAGAAATACATCATATTCCTGTGTGGGAAGATTTAGTGAACTTTCAATCATATTTGCAAATTTTTATTTGGGTTAACATTTTACTGTTTAAAAAAGTACCTTTATTGAGGTATCATTTACATATAAAAATGCACTCATTTTAGGTTAATGAATTTTGACAAATGCACCTAAAAAACTCTCACCATAATCAAAATACAAAATATTTACAGTATCCAAAAAACTCCCTTTGTGCCTTGCTATGCGATGAACTGTCTCCTTAAAATTTGTATGGTGGAGCCTGAATTCCTAATACCTCAAAGTGTGACTGTATTTTGTAAGAAACAGAAAGTCCAGTGATCCATTTTCAGAACACAGTATTTAGCTTTAAATGTAAAATGACTTGGGATGTGAGAAAGACGATGCAGGGGAGAGCAGAATGAAAATTAACACAAGAGTATAAAAATTCACAGCCCCTTGACAAACAAAAGGTGAGAAGGAAGGGGCCCACCTAACCAACAGAGATAAACTGTGTATGTGCCAAAAGGCACTCAATCTAAGGGGACTTTCCTACCACAAGAGAATAAAGGGAGGGGGGGACAATTAAAGGTATCTTTCTTTAAATAACCCAATAGAGAATAGCAAAACTTAGCTGATGTGCTATGCACCCCATAGTACTCAGCCAATGAGAAAGTGGGGGAGAGATCTTGTGCTCTAGAAGATAAAACATGGGTTGTACCCAAGCTGGGGGTCCCTGACCACTAGGCGCCCAATCCTCCAAGACCGTCACTCAAGTAAAGGCTCACTTTTTGCAGTTCCTTGTGTCTCTTAGTCCATTTTGGGGGCTTGGACAGGTGAGAGTTGTTTCTCACACCGTGCCATAAAATCACCTTGCCACCTTTGTCAAAAGCCAATTGACCAGGACTGGGGATATAGCTTACTTGGTAGAATGCTTGCCTTGCATGCACAAGGCCCTGGGTTTAATCTCCAGCACCACCAAAAAAAAAAAAAGGCCAATTTACCAGTTAGGCACAGTGGCACACACTTTTAATTCCAGCAGCTTGGGAGGCTGAGTCAGGAGGGTAGCGAGTTCAAAGCCAGCCTCAGCAAAGGCAAGGCACTTAGCAACTCAGTGAGACCCTGTCTCTAAATAAAATACAAAATAGGGCTGGGGATGTGGCTCAGTGGTGGAGTGCTCCTGAGTTCAATCCCTGGTACCCCCTCTCCCCCAAAAAACCCAAAAACCCCAAAAAGAGCCAATTGACCATAGATAGCATTTTAGACTACATTTTGTTGCACATTTGTATATGTCAATCCTTAGGCTGATACCCAACTGTCTTGATTTACAGTACCTTGTGTTGAAACTGGGCATTTAACTCCTCCAACTATATTCTCATTTATTTTCTTAAATGTCTTTTATAATCTATGCAGTTTTTGTGTGAATTACAAAATCAAAATGTCAATTTCTAAAAAAAAAAAAAAAAAAAAAGCCTAATGGAATATTTCCCAAAATCATCTTGAATAGATACAGCAAGTTCAGGAGAGTAGATACCTTAACAATATAGAGACTTCTAATCCATGAACACATTTCTCTACATTTACCTAGGCTTACATGTATTCTTTGAAAGACTTCATCAGTATTTTGTACATTTCAGTGTTCAGGTCATGCATATGTGGACAAATTTCACCATTTCATGCTTTATAGACTAATCTAACTAGTGTTGTTTTTATTTCATTTCCCAATTGTTTATTGCTATTATACACATAAAATCTGTGAATACTGACTCACTTCCTTACACATTGAGAGCTTGCTGTACTCAGGTATTAACTGTAATGGGTTTTTACATATTCCTTAGAATTTTCTAAGTATACAATCATGATGTCTGAGGGAAGACGATTATACTTCTCTTCAAATCTTTATATGTTTTAATTCTTTTTCTATCTTACTGAACTGAATATAGTACAAAAGTGGAGAGCACAGACATCTGTATCTTATATCTGAAAGCAGGCAAAAAAGCATTCAGTCCTATAACATCAAGTAGGATGTTAACTGTGGTTTTCATAGATGCCCTTAATCAGGTTGTTCTTTGTTTACTAAGAGTTTATATCATAAATGGGTGTTAAATTACATAAAATGCCTTATTAAGTTTTTGAGATGAATATGTGGGTTCTCTCCTTTATCCTGTTGATTTAGTGAGTTACACTGATCGACTTATGAAAATAAAACTGACTGACTTCCTGGGATAAATCTTCCTGGTTCATGATGTATTATCCTTTTACATATTAACGGGTCAAATTTACTGATTTGGGAGCAGTAAGTTTTGGACTCACATTGCTTTATTTTTCTTTTCTTTGGGGTGGTACTGAGTATTAAAGCTTACAAATGAGCAACATCCTCATTATGCTCCCCTCAACTTCTCTTATATTTTATTTTTATTTTGAGACAGGGTTATCACTAAGCTATCTAAGCTGGCCTCAAACTTGTGATCCTCCTGCCTCAGCTTGTGGAACTGCTGGGATTAAAGGTGTGCATTACTGTGCCCAGCCAACTTGTACTGGTTTCCAATTCTTTTTTGTAATGTTCTTATTTGGTTTTGGTATCAGAGTAATGTTTGTGTGAGGATGCAGGAGTTCTTCCTCCTCCTCCATTTGAGTGCTGAGTAGAATGATACTTTTTCATGGTAGAATTCACCAATGAGGACAACTTAGCCTTCATTTTCCTCTGCTGAAAAACTTTAATTAATAGTTCAACTTGTTCAATGTATATGTTTAATGTATATGTTCTTTTTTTAAAAAAATATTTTTAGTTATACATGGACACAGTGTCTTTATTTTGTTTTACTTATTTTTATGTGGTGCTGAGGATCGAACCCAGTGCCTCACACATGCGAGGCAAGCGCTCTACCACTGAGCTACAGCCTCAGCCCTAATGTATATGTTCTTGAGTCAATTTTTATAATCTGTTTCTTCCAGGGAATTTATTTATTATATATAAATTGTTCAAATGCTTGACATAAAGCTGTTTCAAGTATACCTTTACCTTTATAATGTCAATGTAATCTACAATGATGTTCCTTCTTAATTTCCGTTATCAGTAATTTGTCTTCATTTTATCTTGACTTGTTGCTTGCTAGATTTTATTAATTTTATCAATATATTTTCATAGTGAGAACAGCTGTTGGTTCCATTGATTTGCTTCTATTATTTTATAGTTTTCTACTTGATTTTCACTTACATCTAATTTCCTCCCTTCTACTTAGTGCTAATTCTACATTTCATTTTCTAGATTCTTAAGGTAGAAGTGTAGGTCATGATTTTTAAGATCTTTTTTTTCTAATAAGCATTAAAAACTACAAATTTCCATAAGCATAACTTGAGTTGCATTGTATAAATTATACACTGTATTTCCATTTTTACTGAATTCAAAATATTTCAGAGGGCTGGGGTTGTGGTTCAGTGGCAGAACATTTGCCTTGCATGTATGAAGCCCTGGGTTCGATTCTCAGCACCACATAAAAAATAAATACATAAAATAAAGTGTGTCCATCTACAACTAAAAAAATGCATATTAAAAAACAAAACAAAACAAAATATTTCAGAAAAAAATGGCTCTAAATTTCCCCAATTTAATGAAAGGGTATATAAGTCTACAAGTAAAGAGGCTCAATAAACTCAAAGCAACGCAAACCATGAGACATGATTAAACTGTCTAAAGCCAAAGCCAAAGCCAAAGCCTGATTCTTGAAAGAAGCAAGAGAAAAAAAAACATCACATAAAAGATCCTCAAGCAAGGTGTGGTGGCGCATGCCTGTAATCTCAGAACTCTGGGAGGCTGAGACAGGAGAATCGCGAGTTCAAAGCCAGCCTCAGCAATGGCAAGGCACTAAGCAACTCAGTGACACCCTGTCTCTAAATAAAATACAAAATACAGCTGGCGATGTGGCTCAGTGGTTGAGTACCCCTGAGTTCAATCCCTGGTACCGAAAAAAAAAAAAATCCTCAATAACACCATCGGTCAGTTTCTCCTCAGAAATGCTGGCAGCAGCCAGGCGCGGTGGCTCACGCCTGTAATCCCAGCACTTAGGGAGGCTGAGACAGGAGGATCGCGAGTTCAAAGCCAGCCTCAGCAACAGCGAGGTGCTAAGTGACTCAGTGAGACCCTGTCTCTACATAAAACACAAAATAGGGCTGGGGATGTGGCTCAGTGGTCGAGTGCCCCAGAGTTCAGTCCCTGGTGCCAAAAAAAAAAAAGAAAAAGAAATGCTGGCAGCCAGAAGACAATGATAGGATACATTTAAAGAGCTAGGGAAGGTTCAATATCCAGTACTGCCAAAATACACACATATACATAGACAAAGTACTAAGAAAAAACCCGTGAACCAGGAATTCTATATCTGTTAGAACTATCCTTCAAACATGAAAGAGAAATTATGACATAACCAGAAAAATAAAAGCTGCAATAGTTCATTATATTAGACTTGCCCTACAAGAAAAACAAAAAGGAATCCTTCATTTCAAAATCAAAGGTCTCTAGGGCCTGGGAGTGTGGACTGAGTGATAGAGTACTTGTCTAGCAGACACAAGGCCCTGGGTTCACTCCTCAGCACCACAATATAAAATAAAAGAAACACACATATGTTGTGATCCCATTAAAAAAAAATGAATCAAAGGACTCTAGACAGTAAGTTGCATCATTAGATATAAACAAAGATCAGTAGTAAAGATAAGTACTTGGGCAAATATAAATTCAGTATTATTGTAATTTTGGTTTATAACTCCATTTTTTGTTTTCAAAGGATTTAAAAGACAAATGCATAAAAATTATAAATTTGTCACTAGGCACAGATGAAATCTGCAATGTCAATGACACAAAGGTAGGGGAGCAATTTAGGAGTAGAGTTGTATATATAATTGAAATTAGGTGGGTATCAATTCAAATCAGATTATAATAACTTTAGGATAATAACTAATCACATGGTAATCACAAATAAATATCTATAGTTTATGTACAAAATAAAATGAGAAGGAAATCACAATGTGTTATTAGCAAAAAAATTAAATGAAAGAGAAGTAATGATAGAAGTAGTAGTGGGGAAAACTTGTAATGCACAGATAAAACAAAAAGACAGCAGAAGTCTTTTGTTATCTGTAATTTTATGTATAAATGGATTAAATTCTCCAGTCAAAATGTAGATACTAACAATTAAAAAATTTAAAAATCCATGGTTCAAATGAACTGAGTATAAGTGATTCATATTAGATACAAAGACCTGAAGGTAAAAAGAGAAAGAGAAGGCTGGGGATGTAGCTCAGTAGTAGAGTGCCTGTGTAAGAACCTGGTTTTAATCTCTGGCACTCCCAAAAAGAGAAAGAAGGGAGGGAAGGAAGGCAGGAAGAAGGAGTTAGTCTATATAAATGGTAACATCACACTTAATGATGAAACGCAGAAATCTTCCCCCCTACATGTTAGGAACTAAACATCAATGTTAGCTTATGCCACTTCAAGATAATAATGGAAGTTCTAGCCAGGCAGTCAGGCATAAAAAAGAAATATAAGGCATGCAAATTAGAAAGGAAACAGTAAAATTATCTCTGTTCATAGAGAGCATGATTTTATATATAAGAAAACCCTAAAGATTACAACCAAACATCCCTCTTAAAGGAAATAAACAAATTCAGCAAAGTTATAGAATACAAGATCACCACAGAAAAATAGGTGCATTTTTATACACTAGCAGTAAACAACAGAAAAATAAATTAAGAAAACAATTTCATGTACAATAGTATAATGAAGAACAAAATACTTGGGGATAAACTTAAACAGGGTGGCCAAAGACTTGTTCACTGAAAACCTAAACACTACTAAAAGAAATTAAGACATAATTCAAAGGAAAGACATTCTATGCTCATGAACTAGAAGACTTATTATTTTTAGTAGTACACAAAGCAAAATTCATTCTTAAATGCATACAGAATCTCAAAAAACTCAACATGGTCAAAACAATCTTGAACTGGACACAGAGGTGCATGCCTGTCATCCCAGCACTTTGGGAGGCTGAGACAGGAGAATTGAGAGTTCAAAGCCAACCTCAGCAACAGTGAGGCACTAAGCAACTCAGTGAGACCCTGTCTCTACATAAAATACAAAATAGGGCCGGGGATGTGGCTCAGTGGTCAAGTACCCCTGAGTTCAATCCCCAGTACCCCCAAAAAAAAATCTGGAAAAAGAATAAATGCCATGTCTCTACAATGAAAGTTAACTTAGATTTCGATAAAATGTGATATTACTCTTGGAAATTATACGTGACTCCAATGCTTTGCATAGTAGGAGGAGCAAAATATACAATTTTAAAATTTAACTAAAACAAAATTATTAAAAATCAGAGTGACTCTAAAAACAAGAAAAAAAATCTCTCTTATTCTGGCCAGATGCAATAAGTAAAATAATGGGCAACAAAGAAATCTGAATGTTAATAAAACATTTAAAAGTACAATTTATGAAAATGAAAAAAAAATACTCTTCTTTCCAACTATGAAAATATCAAGTTGCAGCCGGGCGCGGTGGCTCACGCTTGTAATCCCAGCACTTAGGGAGGCTGAGACAGGAGGATCGCGAGTTCAAAGCCAGCCTCAGCAACTGCAAGGCGCTAAGCAACTCAGTGAGACCCTGTCTCTACATAAAAACACAAAATGGGGCTGGGGATGTGGCTCAGGGGTTGAGTGCCCCTGAATTCAATCCCTGGTACCAAAAAAAAAGAAAATATCAAGTTGCTTCTTAAAATAAAAATCATATACACAAAAGTAGTACTCTTATATAACTAACATTGCTTGCAGACTTTTATTCTCTTAGAATTTTAAGTAAAACAGTGATAGAACAATCAAGAAGTATCTTAATAAGTATGAAAAATAACACGTTATTCAGAAAACTATAATTATTACCTCGTCACTTCTAACTGTAGGAAATTTATCATGGTAATCCTACCTGATCTTTTCAGAGGCAAAATAAGCAATAATATTCTCTTACCTTGTATGATGGTAAAAAACACAAAATTCCGTGGCTCACAGTCTGGCAAACAGACAATAAAAGTGCTCCCACTTCATCCTGGAACTCAAATGTTTCAGTATGCTGGAAGGTAGCACAGAGATTCCGACCCTTAGGACCTGAACCAATGGTACCAACCCAAACCTAGAATATAAATACTTAAATATTAGAGTTACACTAAGGCAAGACAATCAGTACTTTGGTGGAAATATTTACATATATTAAAAAAAACTGCCATACATGTAGGCTTAATTTATAAAAGTTTTGCTGTAAGTAGATCACTCAATTCTCTTAACAAAGGAAGTTATTTGAAAACAAAAAGGGTCTTAGTCATCTCTACTCTTTCAATTCCTTTCTAACAATGAAGCACATAATAAGTATTTGTGATTAAATAAGTGAACACATAAAATTAGTAAGTTAGGTCTCTATATCAACAGCAGGGTCAGATAATATCAGGGTCAGATAATTCCAAAATATTGGTAGTGAAAGCTGGTGTGATTTGCCATAGATAAATCTCAACCTTAACAGACCAACTTTTACAAATTTCATTGGTGTTCAAAGATACTTAGACATAGAAAAACAGACCCACCAAATTTTACATTTATTTGCAATTCTTCTACATTCATAGATCTAGCTTTAGTCTGGTTATTTTAACTGGGAGAAAGAACAAACTGTATTAGGAATCTAAAGACAATATAATAATAGAGATTGTTAAAAAATAAAATAGTCCTAGCTGGTCGTGGTGGCACAAGCCTGTAATCCCAGCACTTAGGGAGGCTGAGACAGAAGAATCGTGGGTTCAAAGCCAGCCTCAGCAACAGCGAGGCGCTAAGCACCTCAGTGAGACCCTGTCTCTACATAAAACACAAAATAGGGCTGAGGACGTGACTCAGTGGTCAAGTGCCCCTGAGTTCAATCCCCGGCACCTAAATAAATAAATTAATAAATAAGTCCTATATTTTGAAATGATATGAGATTGAGATACATTTTGCAAGGTGAGATCTGATAGGTATCACCTTAACCAAATGATCAACTAGTAATAAGGCAAACTAATATTATTTAACTCCTGATACAATGCAATGGGAAATAGCAATGTAACCTGCATAGCATTCTTGCTCAATCAGAATCTTATCAGTAAACATTAAAGCAAATACAGATCACAAGACATTCCTCAAGACAACTGGAGAATTAAATCTTTAGAAATGTCTTGAAAAACAGAAGAAAAAAAAGGGCAAGAGAACTGTTGTAGAGACTAAGATATGAAAGCTAAATGTAACATAGAATACTTGATTGCATCCTGGATTAAAAATAAATATGAACAATTGTAAATAATTAGAGAATATAAATATTGACTCTTATTGTATCAATATTAAATTTGCGGGGCTGGGATTGTAGCTCAGTGGTAAAGTGCTTGCCTCGCATGCATGAGGCCCTAGGTTCGATCCTCAGCACCACATACAAAGCAATAAAATAAAGACATTGTGTCCATCTACAATGAAAAAATATTTTAAAAAAATTAAATTTGCTCCAGTATTATCATAGTATTTTTTTAAAAACAGCAGAATGCATTTTTGGGGGGTGGGGGTTGTTTTGCTTTATTTTTAACATGAAGTGAGTTTGAAAGACATATGCAGAGACGGGCTAATTTATGATCACATTTGAAAATAAATTTTTTATGCTCCTGACATATGCAGGCAGCTGAAAAGATAAAAGCATACTTTTCACACTGATAAAAAAAGTAATTGTTGTAAATATTAAAAGCCTTAAGAGGAAAGTTATATATTTCAGGAGCTTGACATACATATCCCAGTAAAGATTCTCAAAACTCAAATTTGCAAGGTGAATTTTGTTTTGGATTTTTCAATTTAGCTAGACTATAACCCCTAGTCATTCAACCGAGCAGCATTCTAGGTGTTGCTTTAAAGGTACTCTGCACATGTAATTAAAGCCCCTAATCAGTGAACTTTAAGCAAGGTAGATCATTCTGTGTTATCTGAGTGGGTCTGTTCAATCAGTTGAAAAGAAAACTTAAAAAGCAATTCTGAATTTCTGCTAAGCGAGAATTTCTTCCTTTGGACAACAGCTCCTGCCCGTGCTCATGTGCTAGAACTTGCCCAGGAACTTCCCTTCCTTATTGCCTGCCCAGTAACTTCCGGAAGTCTAAAATCCCACAGTTAGTTAAGCTGATTCTCTGTAATAAATCTGTCCGCCTCCATCCTTCCCTCCACCACCAATCTAGCTACCTCACTATCTACCACCTACCTATCTTTATTTCTCTCTCTACATGTCATCTTCTCTGGTGGAACACTGACACCAAGACATAAACTACTTCAGATAGGATCATCTCCTGGCTTAGTGTCATCATAATATTCTTTCAATTCACAGTACACATATGGAGCACAATTTTTTCTCTGGTTGTATACAAGGTAGAGACACCATTCATATATTCATACATGTACCTAGGGTAATGATGTTCATCTCATTCCACCGTCTTTCCTACCCCCATTCCCCCTCCTTTCTCCTCCCTCTCCTTTGCCCTATCCAAATTTCCTCTATTTCTCCCTTGCTCCCCACCCCCACCCTAATTATAGATCAGCATCCACTAATCAAAGAAAACATTCGACCTTTGGTTTTTTGGGATTGGCTTACTTCACTTAGCATGATATTCTCCAACTCTATCCATTTGCCTGCAAATGCAATGATTTTATTCTCTTTTATTGCTGAGTAATATTCCGTTGTGTATATATACCAGTTTCTTCATCCATTCATCTATTGAAGGGCATCTAGGTTGCTTCCCCAGTTTAGCAATTATGAATTGCGCTGCTATAAAACATTTAAGTGGCTGTGTTACTGTAGTATGCTGTTTTTAAGTCTTTAGGGTATAGACCAAGGAGCGGGATTGCTGGGTCAAATGGTGGTTCCATTTCAAGTTTTCTAAGGAATCTCCATACTCCTTTCCAGATTGGTTGAACCAATTTGCAGTCCCACCAGCAATGAATGAGTGTGCCTTTTTCCCTATATCCTTGCCAACACTTATTGTTGCTTATAATCTTTTTTAAAATTTTTTTAGTTGTCAATGGACTTTATTTTATTTACTTACATGTGGTGCTGCGAATCAAACCCAGTGTGTCACACATGCTAGGCAAGCGCTCTACCACTGAGCCACCTCCCCAGCTCTGCTTGTATTCTTGATAACTGTCATTCTGACTGGAGTGAAATGAAATCTTAGCATAGTTTTGATTTACCTTTCTCTAATTACTAGAAATGTTGAAGATTTTTTCATGTATTTGTTGATCAATTGTTATTTCTTCTTCTGAGAAGTACCTGTTCAGCTCCTTAGCCCATTTTTTGATTGGGTTGTTTCTTTTTTTGGTGTTAAGTTTTTTGAGTTCTTTATATATCCTGGAGATGAGTGCTCTATCTGATGTGTGTGTGGCAAAAATCTGCTCCCAAAATGTAGGCTCTCTCTTCACCTCATTACAGTATTTTGACTATGTGAGATAATGTGTTTACTCTTAGAAGATACATGCAGCTTTTAAGGGCAAAGCGTCATGATGTCTACAAATTACATTTAAAAAAGTAAAGATGGTGGAATATGATGGACATCATAGCCCTAGCTTTATGTATGACTGCATGTATGTCGTGATTCTATATCACATACAACCAGAGAAATGAAAAATTGTGCTCCATCTGTGTACAATGAATCAAAATGCATTCTGCTATCATGTATACCTAAGTAGAATGAATAAAGAAATAAAATTATAAAAAAATACCCACTACTGGGGGTGGGGAGAAACAAAATAAAGAAAACCAATCTGTATGGTAAAAATAAAATAAAATAAAATACAGAATATTTGTATCTTCCCATGTTTATCTATACATCTACCTATCTACCCAAGTGTAGACATACATGGAGGGAAAGAGGAAGATCGAGAAGCAACTGTTACAAAATGTTAACAATTTGATGAATCTAGGTGGAGGATACAAAGATATTCACTACATCAATACTGTATTTCAACTTTTGTGGAATTCATAATTTTTCAAAATAAAAAATTGAGGGAATCAATGAATGAATGGATATATAAAACATGACAAATACATAAAATGGACTACTATTTGGCCTTCAAAAAAAAATTCTAAAACATGCTCCAAAATAGATGAACCTTTTGAAGATAGTATCTACATAATAGACAAACTTCACAATATTATGCCAAGTAAAATAAGCAAGTCACAAGAAATAAACACCTTATGATTCCACTGATATGAAGTATCTAGAGTAGTCAAAGTCATAGAAACAGAAAGTAGAATGATGACTACTAGAGTCTGGTGGGGAAGAGGGAATGAAAACTGTTTAATGAGAATACACATTCAGTTTTGCAAGATGAAAAAAGTTCTTAGACTGGTTGTACAACAATGTGAATATACTTAACAAGACTAAGTTGTACGCTGAAAAACAGTTAAGATAGCCAGGCATAGTGGTACACATCTGCAATATCAGCTACTGGGGAGGCTGAGGCAGGAGGATTACAAGTTTGAGGTCAGCCTAGGCAACTTAGCAAGACCCTGTCTCAAAATAAAATTTAGTATGTAACTCAGTGGTAGAGCACGTGCCTAGCATATGTGAGGCCCTGGGTTCAATCCTCAGTACAAAACATCTAAATGAGGTGGCACAGGCCTGTACTCTCAGTGGTTTAGGAGACTGAGGCAGGAACATCTCAAGTTTAAAGCCAGCCTTAGCAACTTAGGGAACGCCCTAAGCAACTTAGTGATACTCTGTTCCAAAATTTAAAAAGGGGAGGAGGGGTAGAGGGGTAGATATAGCTCAATGGTTAAGTGGCCCTGGGTTCAATCCCTGGTACCAAAAAATAAAAAGAAATAAATGAGTAAAAGATTAAGATGATAAATTTATTTTGTATATTTTACCACAATTAAAATAAAAAATTACAGAGATTTTTTGGTGACAGGGATTGAACCCAGAGGTGCTAAACCACTGAGTCGCATCCCCAGCCTTTTTTATTTTGAGATGGTCTCAGTGAGTTGCTGAGATCCTCATTAAATTTGTGAGGCTGGCCTTGAACTTGCAATCATCCTGCCTCAGCCTCTCGAGTTCCTAGGATTATTGGCATCCACCACTATGCCTGGCACAAAAAACTATTTTTAAGTTAATGCACAGTATTATAGTATGACAGAATACTGCTGCACATTAAGCATTATTACTATAATTCAGTAATATTACATGTTGTTGCACTAGGTTGAGAACTTCGTGTGTTGGGGTAGCAGGAACTGAATCCAAGAGTACTCTACCATTGAGCTGCATCCTCAACCATTTTTTATTTTTTATTTTCAGATAGGGTCTAGCTAATTCTCTGAGGCTGGCCTTGAACTTGCAATCCACCTGCCTCAGCTTCCTGAGTAGCTGGTATGTGCAACCAGGCCCAGCTGAGAACATAATTAAATCCTACAATAACACTGTGATAAGAAAATATAACTTCCTACATTTATTTGTGCCACTAGGGAAGGCATATTGAAAATGTGGAACCTGTATTCTTAACATCATTATTGTTTATTGTAATGTTTCTCAATAGGAACACTTGGCATTTGGAAAGCAAATTCTCAGTGAATGATAGGAGCTTATCATTCTAGGCTCCCAATTACTAAATGTCAATAGTTGCTCCCATGTAATAGCAAGAACCAAAAATCTTAGCACATATGAATCAGTGTATAGTTTTATAAAAAACTAAAATTCTGGGGCTGAGGTTGTAGCTCAGTGGTAGAACATTTGCCTAGCATGTGTGAGCCACTGGATTCAATCCTAAGCACTACATAAAAATAAATAAATAAAAATAATAAGGTATTCTGTCTGTCTACAACTAAAAATATAAATATAAAAAATACTAAAATTCTATTAGGCACACAGGTGATATTAAACATATAACTATTTCATAAAAAGGAGTAGATGGAATAATAAAAAATGACAATTCAAACATTTTTAGGAAAATTTTTAAAAACAGATATTGTTATAATAAATTAAAACACTAAATCATAGGACATATACAAGTACTTCTAGTTCGTTTCTGTTACTCAAACATATACTTAATACTTGCTAAATGCCAATTATTAATCTAGGTATAGAAGAAAAAGGGAGATATAAAAAGAATAAAGATATACCATAGTCTAATGGAAAAGAAAATACAAAAGTAATTGTACTGTAGGAAATATAGTAACAAAGTCCAAATATTCTTGTTTTTAGATTTCATAGAAAAACAAAAATTTTCATAGAAAAACAAAAATTGTTTAAATTAACAATCTGTAATACAGTCTTTACATTCAAAGTTAATGGACTAAGGGAATACTAATAATTAGTATTCCTTTTTAAAAAATTTTTTTTAGTTGCAGATGGACACAATACCTCTATGTTATTTTTATGTGGTGCTGAGGATCAAATTCAGTGCCTCACATGCACCAGGCTCTACCACTGAGCCACAACCTCAGCCCCTAGTATTTCCTTTTATTAACAGATTTTCTTTTATTATAAAACAAAATGTAAATTTTTCTGTCAGGGCTTGATTGTTAGCAAGTCAGGTGCCTTCTAATTTGCTTATAGGGAATTACACTGAGGTTGAAAAGATTGAGAGCCTTAAAGAAAAAAAACAAACTAACCTGTGAGTTATTAATGACATGATTAGCCTCTAGTTGGATAGCAAATGTAACACCAAGCTCTGATGAAAAGGATTTCATTGGTGACAATGTACCAGATGTCAAAACAATTGTCCGAACTTTGCCATTTATATCTGAAAAGGCCTAAAAGAAAACATTAGATATATAAAATCATCTTTAAAAGAGTTAAATGTATTCATTCAATTGTTGCTATTGACCAAGAAGACAAAAATTTCATTTACAACACAAGCTTACCACAGCTGGATTTAAGCACCAAAAGTTTAGCACACGAACTGCAATTTTCTGTCGTGAACGTTTCTTATTTTTTGATGGAGCAAATAATCCACTTTTATCTGAAATATCAATCTGATTTGTCCAGGAGTAAGTCTGCTGAATAGCAATTTTATAATCATCTGCAAATCTGAATGCAAACAAATGCTAATTAAACAATAAAACATACAATGACCCAGCTATATGCAATATAAAAACTGGTTATATTAAAACTCAGTTGTGCAGGGTGTGTTGGCTCATTCCTGTAATTCCAGCAGCTTGAGATGGGGAGACAGGAGGATCTCAGCAAGTTCAAGGCCAGCATGCGCAACTTAGTGAGACCACCTCAAAATAAAACTTAGAAAAAGGATCCAGGCCAGCACAGTGGCACACACCTGTCGTGGCTGAGAATTGAGAGTTCAAAGCCAGCCTCAGCGATGGTGAGGCGCTAAGCAACTCAGTGAGACCCTGTCTCTAAATAAAATACAAAATAGGGCTGGGGATGTGGCTCTGTGGTTCTGTGCCCCTGAGTGACAATCCCCAGTACCCAACAACAACAATAAAAAAACCCGGGATATAGTTCTGTAGAAGAGAACTTGCCTAGCATGCTCAAAGCACTGGGTTCAACCCCTAGGGCAGGAAGGAAGAGAAACTCACATGAGAGAGCTGGTACCTTCCCACTGAAAGACAACATTCTCTCCATCATTAACTAAGCTAAATTCAGTAATTCTGATGTAAATTAAGCCATCAAATCAGCATCTACTAATGCTTTCAGGAAATATTAGAAATCATCTCTCTTTCCTTGAACATCCATTTCCCAACCCCATTTTTTTTTTTTTTTTTTTTTTTTGTGGTGCTGGAGACTGAACCTAGGGCCTTGTGCATGCAAGGCAAGCACTCTACCAACTGAGCTATAACCCCAGCCCAAACCCATTCTTAAATATTCCACAAATCATGGCAAAACCGGAATTAAAATTCAGGCCTCCTAACTCCCAAGTCAGAGTTATTTATACTCTCTACTATATAATTTGTTACAAAACAAAAAATAGTATTATGGCTAAAGAAACTAAAAGGCAGGTTACACTTTTAAATTATGTGAGAACATAATTTTTATTCAAAGTTTAAAAAATATTAAGTATATAATTTTAAGTCCCTTTAAAATCTAGGTTGTCTTCATCTTCTTTTAATGAAGGTACTGAACCAAAAGCTATATGATTCCATCCAGTGTATAACCTCTTTTGGTAAGTCTACAAAATGTCCTAGGCTTAAACAGAATAAAATGTCCTCATTTTAATAATTCACTGCTAATTCACTCCTAGAAAGACTGATGTCAAAGTTCAAGTGAGGAATGCAATAACTGGAGAAAATTTTATAAAAATGACAGGAGCCCTAACCTGTACATCTCTAGAAGAAAACAAAGGGAAAAGCTTCATGATATCAGATTATGACTTCTTGCATATGACACTACGAGTAAGGCAACATAAAAAAAAATAAGTAAGTAGATGTCAAGATTTTAAAAAAAAGCTTTTCTGAATCAAAGAATGCTAATAAGAAGTAAAAAACACAGAGAATAGGAGAAAATATCTGTAAAGTATACATGTGATAAAGAAACTAATATCCAGATTATACAAAGAACTATTACAATTCAATAATAAATAATGAACAACTCAATTTAAAAATGGACAAAAGGGGCTGGGGTTGTGGTTCAGTGGAAGAGCACTTGCCTAGAATGTGTGAGGCACTGGGTTCAATTCTCAGCACCATATATAAATAAATAAAATAAAGGTCCATCAACAACTAAAAAATATTTTTTAAAAAAATGGGCAAAAGACGTAAATAGATATTTCTCCACAGAAGATACACAAGTGGCCAATCAGCACGTGAAAAGATTCTCAACATCTCTAGTCATTAAGGAAATACAAATTAAAACCACAAGGAGATATCATTGGATAACCATATATTTTTTAATACCCATTAGGATGGCACTTGTGGTGGTAACTAAGGATTGAGCCCACAGGCTCTTGACTACCAAAGCTACACTCCTAGTCCTTTTCATTTTTGAAACAGGGTCTTGCTAAATTGCCAAGGATGAAGTCAAATGAGATCCTCCTGCCTCAGCCTCTACAGACACTGGGATTACAGGGTGTGTGCCACCATGCCTGGCTCATTAGAATGCCTATTATACAAAAAGTACAAACAGTAATCATTAGCAAGGATATGGAGAAATGAGAACCACTGTGCATTACTAATGGGAATATAAAATGGTGCTATGAAAAACAATATGACAGTTCCTTTAAGTTAAATGTAGGAGTATCATATCATCTTGCAAATTCTACTGCCAGGTAAATATATTTATCCAGAAGAACTGAAAGCAGGACTCAACTAGATACTGCATACCAATATTCACAGTAGTATTATTCACAATAGGCAAAAGATAGACACAACCCAAATGTCCAATAACATAAAAATGAATTAACAAAATGTGATATATACATACAATGGAATATTATTCAGTCATAAAAAGGAATGAAGTTTTGATATATGCCACTACAAGGATGAACCCTGAAAACATTATGCTAAGTGAAGTGAAATAAGCCAGATACAAAAAGACAAATATTGTAAGACTGCTTTTAAATGGGATACCTACAAAGAGCAAATTCATAAGATGAAAGTAGAATTACACGGAAACACAGGAAAGGAGTCTAGAGAGTTATTGTTTCATGAGTATAGAATTCCTGTTTGGAATGATGAAAAATTTCTGGAAATAGATAGTGATGATTGTACATTGTGAATATATCTTAGGGCATTTAATTGTATAATTAAAAATGGTTACAATGGTAAATATAATGTTTATTTTGCCACAATTTTTAAAAACCACTTTAAAAAATGCTGGAAGCAGGTAGTACTGTAACTTGACAAGGTAGGAGGAGTTAGGTGTTTTTCATTTTCCACAATTCATTAAGGAAAGGTTTCTTACAATATAGGAAAGAGGCAGACTTTCTGACACTGACAGATGCACACGCAAGCTATACTTAAAAGAAAATGTGTTTAAGTTTAGCACTGGAGGACCATAAACTGAAAGATGAATTAATTAATGTATATTTAATCATTTCAATTCATTTTCATTTTAAAAAAATTTGGGGGGAGGGATACTAGGGATTGAACCCAGGAGTGCTTTACTGCTGAGTTACATTCCCAAGCCCTTTTAATTTTTTGACACAGGGTCTCACTAAATTCCTCAGGGTCTCACTATATTACTGAGGCTGGTCTCAAACTTGTGATCCTCCTGCCTCAGCCTCCTGAGTTGCTGGGATTATAGTTGTACAAAATAGCCACCATACTCAGCTGGATTGATCTTTTTTGATCAATTACTCTGAGTTTGTGCCAATAAGTAAGAGCAAATATATTATAATACCTGTACCACTAGTTAACCCAATATATTAAACACACACTAGTACCCAATTAGTAATTAGGCCAATATTTTTGAGGGAAAAGTACAGAACAGATATCTTCACTTACCTGCTGTTTTGCCTAAACAGATAGTCAAGCACCATAAAAAGTCCTTTGAGCATTATTTGAGTTGAAGCACTAAGAATAGGTACTTCTCTTGCCTCCTCTTTACCATGAACTGGTGGAAGTTTTTCTTCTTTTTGAAGTACAGCAGAAAAATGCCCCTATAAGAAATTAACATATTTCTCATGAAGGGTGGAACAGGGTGAGGAGAAAAACTTCCATAAAGTATAATGAAACATGTTTTAAAATTTGGGCTATACATTATTAATACATAGTGCTAATTTGGATACCCATATTAACCAAATTTTCCTCTATCAAAGAGACTTGAATAATATATTATACATTTCAAGCTGGGCACAGTGGTGCATGCCTATAATTCCACTGGCTTGGGAAGCTGAGACAGGAGGATCATGAGTTCAAAGCCAGTTTCAGCAACTTAGGGAGGCATTTAGGAACTCAGTGAGACTCTGTCTCTAAATAAAACATAAAAAAGAGCTGGGGATGTGGCTCAGTGGTTATGTACCCCTGAGTTTAACCTTCGATAGCAAAATAAATAAATAAATTATGCATTTCAGAATTTTGATACTTTCTCAGATAATTAGGGTACTATTTAGTTCCCTTCAGAAGTAATGAACTAAATAAAAATTGATCCTCTAATGGCCTTCAAAAGTTGACACTTGCCCTAAGACCTGAATTATTTCTAGGAAATCACTCTGATGCTAAGGATAATACGACTATATGATAAGCAAAACTTAACTGACTCATAGAAATAATACATGCTAATAATAACAAAACATATACTAGGGCTGGACTTATAGCTCAGTGGTACAGTGCTTGCCTAGCAGGTGTGAGGCATTGGGTTCAATCCTTATAACCATAAATAAATAAATAAATAGATAGATAGATAGATAAATAAATGTATTGTGTCCATCCACAACTAAAAATATTTTAAAAAGAAAAAAAGAACATACATCCAAAAAACATATGCTAATTGCCTCATTAATTTTTACACAGCTCCTAAACTTTAATAAAAATGTAAATGTTAAGACAAAATTATAAAAAATCAGAAAAGTATGCTTCATCACATTATAAAAGAGAAAACTCAATATTGAGATAATAAAACATATTGGTGACAACTGTGATGGTGGACAAAATGTGTTCAATGAAAATGAAAACAGTTAAGATGAATAAGACAGAAATTTTAATATTCAGATGCATTTGAATAACAAATCCGTAAGAGTAAAATCAGTCTCCACTGAACAAAACACTAACAAATACAAACAGAAAGATTTTTCAAAAATAAATAAAGAACAAATGCAAAGACAACAAATTTGGAAAAACATCCAGTCCTGTAAATTATGAATGAAATACAAATATTAAATTGTTTTTAAAAAATCAAGTCTCTTAAGTAATACTTTATATTAAGGCTACTATTCCTCCCCAATACTGGCAATTCAAATAAAATAAAATAATAACTCAAATAAAATACAGAAAGTATGAACTATCTCAGTAGATCATATAAAAACAGAAGGCTAATAGAAATTACATATGTTGAATCATGAGGCTACTCCAAGCTCACTTCCAGCTAAGTTATCTAGACACTGGGAGCTGGGTGGGACAAGGGTGTAGGCAAATAGCAAACGAAGCAATGAGGAAAAATGAATTAGCAAAAAGTTAATTTTGACTCCATAGGAAACAGAGTTGTAAACAAATATAATTGAGGAAGTTACATGATATAACTATCATGAACTACAACAATATATACGTATGATGATATGTACACTTAGTAGAACTGTGTTGAGTGAATGGAGAACAGAGAGAAGAAAGGGAAGAAAAGTAAGGACGAGGGAAAGAGGGAAGAGTTAATAAAAGAGAGGGAGAGAGAGAGAAAGAGAGAGAGAAAGAGACAGAATGTGTAAAGGAGCTAAGTCAACATTATCCTTAATAGGAAGTCAATAGAGAATATCTAAAATGAAAACTCAAAAGTATATTTAGAAATATAGAATTAAATAGCAGAAGAAAGCACTATAAGAATTAAAACTGCACTGCAAAGAGAAATTTAGGATTGTGGAGTAGGGCAGAGGGAGGCTTTCCTTGATAGAACTAATTGAATCTTTAAATTATAGAATACTTTGGTAAAAATTTCTTAAAAATTTAATAATCATAATGATGAACTGCTTAGCTTAGAGAAAATTTCCTTAACCTAATAAAAAAGAATCTGTAAGTAACTGACAGCATCCACTTCAAAAGGGTGAATTTTAGGCATGTGAATTATATCCCAATAAATCTATTAATTAATAAAATTTTTTTAATGCAGTAAAGAGTGGATATGGGCTAGGGATGTGGCTCAGTGGTAGAGTGCTTGCCTAGCATGTGCAATGTTCTGGGTTCAATCCCCAGCACCAAAGAAAAAAAGAAGAGTATACAAGTAATTGCTCCTTCAAAGTATGCAACAAGGATGCTGCATACTAGGATGCTGCGTACTAGGGTGCTGCGTACTAGGGTGCTGCATACTAGGATGCTGCGTACTAGGATGCTGCGTACTAGGATGCTGCGTACTAGGATGC